>OZ035884.1:38464039-39664039 GCA_964034835.1 Muscina levida | reverse complement strand
GTATCTGCTTTTTCAGATACATTTAAACCGTTAAAATTAGAAGGTAACTCATTAACCAAATATGTTTTTGCTTTCGTATAATCACAATAAGTTTTAGTAATTTCAATGTAATCTATCCTGGATAATTTACATTTAATTTTACAGCAAATTAAATTGTGATCAGAAAGGTTGCATTCAACAGAATCAACTGCAATTCTTTCCACAAAATTACTATAAACATGATCAATACACGAATTACTTGCAGGTCTTGTAACCATGCTGTGGGCATTTTCACAGGCAAAACTTTGAAAAAGATCAATTAATTCATTAAAATGTGGGTTCTGGAAAAGATCTATATTAGAATCACCAACAACAACCAGGGGACTACTAGCATGATCTTGCAATACAGACTCCATCGCATTCAAAAACTGTACAACTGTACATTTTTGAGAGCGATAGAAAGAAACAATTTTCACAGGCTTTGAATCAATTTTAAAATTTAATAATGTTACTGTTATTAGTTCAACAAATGTTTCACTTTTGCAAACCTCTACTATAAATTGCAAATTATCTCTAATATACAAAGAAGTACCACCATAACCATCCTCTCTGCAACAGTGAACTTGACCATAACCAGGAATTGAATAAATCTGAGAAATATTACTATGAAACCATATTTCTTGGATCGCTATTACATTCTTAATTCTTAACCGAGTTTTGATGTCTCAACGGTTTTGGAAAGAAGACGATATCAGGCGATTTCATGGACGATCAAACTATTAAGTATTATGGCTGATATAAAGCTTTAAATATGGCGTGCAAACAACACTAACCAAATATCATTGTTATACCTCTTATAGTTTATGAGATACAGCCGTTTTAAGTTTTATATTACGCCCATTGATCCTGTCCTGCCCATTTTTTTATTGTGCAAACAACACATACCAAATATCATCTTTATATCTCTTATAGTTTATGAGATACAGCCGTTTCAAGTTTTATACCACGCCCATTGATCCTATCCTGCCCATTTATTGGATCACTTACTTTGCTGCCCAGAAGCATCCACACAAAGTTTCAAGGCGATTGGGTAAAACAGAAGTAGCGAGTGCCATACGCAAACTCGCTACATATGTAGGTACAGTAGAGTGGGTCAATATGTATAGAGTAAAAAAAAATGTACCAAACGGTTATCAAAATCGTAATCTACGATGAATTCTAAGAAAATATGCTTAAGAAACCATGGGTCTAAAATCAAAATTGAGTCCCCAGTTTTTAACGAGAAACTTTTCGTATTGGGTGAAAAAAAATATCTAGTCCTAGCATAATGTTTTTTTTAAAAAGTTTGTTCCCACCCCTCTAACTGCTCCGGAGTCGCACCTAGAGGGGTAAAATGTATGACTTCATGCCTAACCTTTTATATTTGTATCTTATCTTGATGCTTGTTCATATATCCATAATATTGAACAAATTGCGTATGATTAATGTAAGATCCGCATAAAATTATTATTACTCATACGTTATACATAAGGACGGCGGCGGAAATTTAAAAATGCCCGACCAGAATATTGTGTCATTTGATGTAAAAAATACATGAGATTTGATCAGACAACTATTTCACATGCCCCCAAAGAGGTCAAAGGTCAGGTTCTTAGCGATTTTTGCCAACTTTGTTCGAAATATCCTGATTATGTCTCTTATACACTGAGAAATTTTCAGGACGACCAAACTAATACACTATGTGACAGTCATTTGGGGAGTGACCTAGTGCATTTTGAGGTCTGGTCGAGTACAATATGACCCTGTATGCCAAAGTATCCTAACACACTCAAAATCTTGACTTACGGTTCAAAAACCGATTTGAGCTTATAATTCAGTCAATTATCAACCGAGTTTTGATGTCTTAGAAGACGATCTCAGGCGATTTCAGGGCGTGGCACAGCCCTGGCTGTACTGCATACTGTGCAAACAACACATACCAAATATTATCTTTATACCTCTTATAGTTTTCAAGGCGATTGGGGAAACAGAAGTAGCGAGTGCCATACGCAAACTCGCTACATATGTAGGTACAGTAGAGTGGGTCAATATGTATAGAGTAAAAAAAAAATGTACCAAACGGTTATCAAAATCGTAATCTACGATGAATTCTAAGAAAATATGCTTAAGAAACCATGGGTCTAAAATCAAAATTGAGTCCCCAGTTTTTAACGAGAAACTTTTCGTACTGGGTGAAAAAAAAATTTATCTACTCCTCATCTTCACCCCCTAAGAGGGCTACCATAAAGTTTTTTTTAAAAAATTTGTAAAATGTATGACCTCATGCCAAACCTTTTATATTTGTTTCTTATCTTGATGCTTGTTCACTTAGTTTTTCAGCTATAACTCTAGAACCATTGATAACACAGTACAACACATGATTTTGGGACTCAATTCTGAAAATTGTACATTAAAGTAGCCTCAAAATTAAGAACTTCTGCATCATTCGTTTTGTAAAGTTGGCCGCCTTAATAATGTAATGGCCATACCAATTTTTTAGCTTAAGGCGATTATATCTCGTCATTGCAGTTTAGCTTTTGTAAATAAACCTTTATTAAAAATTAACTTTTTATTGTAAGGCAGCATAAAATTAGCTAGTAATTGTGGATTAAACGTTATTGTTTCTCAATAGGCTTTTTATTAAGGTCTTAACATATTACAAAGTACAACATTTTTCAGCTCATTGATTTGGGACTCAATTCTGAGAACTGTACGTGAAAGTAGTCCCAAAAAGAAGAAGTTCAGCATCATTCATTGTGTAAAGTTACATGCCATATTTATTTTATATATCGCTTTGAAGTTAGAAAATATCGTATAGTGGAATTTGTCACGTTTTAGGCTCTTCCAGTTGTCAGCTGTGGCAACTATTGATCCTAATACTCTAGCAACAAACCACTTTCAACTGTTATGTCCGCCCTACACAAACAAACAAATTTTATTCTCTAAAATTCTTTAGTGAAAGCACAATGTTTGCATAAATATTTATATACGAAATAGATATATATTATATATCATAAAACTTTACATGTTATTATTTATATTTTGAAATTTTAGTAATACACCCCCGTCCCCTTTACCAAAAGGTATGGTACCAAGTCGAAGATTGACAAAACACTATGATACGTTAAATTCGAACGGGTAAATGTGTGGTCCTACACCTATTTTTTGGGGTATTTTGTTGTAAATATTACAAGCAAGGCAAAACTAAATAAAAAAAAACACTCTCGAATACATATGTTCCATAATTAGATATAAACTTTTTTCTCTGTCTCATTATAATGGTTAGCGACACACTCTCCCCCAACCACTCCCTTCCCCCCCACCTCATTCATCCCAAGGATAATGTTGGCAATTCTTAGAAAAACACACACACGCACACACAAACAAAACGGAAACCAAAGCCGAAACACTAAACTCTAAACCCAACCCAAATAAAGAAGAATTTATTAATAGTTAATATTAACAAAAAAAAAAAACTAAAAGAAAATTGAAAAATCAACACTGAGTTATTTAAAATAATGTAGATTTAAGTTAAACAATACACAAAAAAAGGAACAAAAAATCCAAAACAAAATCAAATACTGTATTTATTAATGAAAACAAAAACAACAAAACGAAAGACAACTTTTGCTTTAAAATTTGACATGATTTGGAACAGAAATGTTTAGTACGGTTATGAGATTTTCCTAACCCTGGAAAGACGTCCTTATTGTGGATACATAAATAACGATTCAACGATTTCAAAGATTTTGTCATTACTACATATAAATTAGTTGAAAAACGAATTTTACGTAAAAAAAATAAGACGAAAAATTTCAGAAAAATATCCATTTTTACTGGTGTTATGACGAATGTGACCATATGGTAACAGCTTTAAAACAGGTAATAAAAAAAACAAGTACAAAATAATTCATGCAATAAGTTTTTATGATATTTAATATTCTTCTCAAATGACAAAAAACTAAATGTCTTTAATATATCGGCATTTAAACAGTCAAAAAATATTCTTAATATGACGTAGTTTTTTATATCCCTCCATATTGCTGTTTTGCGCACATGTGAAAAACACCTATTTCAAATGATCCCCCACGCTCGCTACTGACGTCTGATCGCATAGCGGTAAATCAAGAATGAAAGATGAAAGCATGCTTTGATGAAATTAAAAAAGAAAATTCTTGACATTTATTCGTATGTTTAATTTAATATCTAACGCTGTCAACGTTACCATATGGTAACAGTCGTCACTTATGGGTTAACTTTACAACAAACATTTCTATCAGACTGGTTATCCAATGTAAAGCACTTTCCGTGGATTTATCCTTCATGTAGGAACCAGATTCCAGCACAAAGATATCCACAAGGCAACTTGGCTATCCCCCGATCAAAACACCAAAAATCAAATTGATCATGTGGTAATTGATGGCAGGCATGCATCTAGTGTCATGGACGTGCGTGTGATCCGTGGTGCTAATATTGGCTCGGATTATTACCTGGTTGCAGCCAAGGTTCGCACAAGATTGAGCAGAGCGAAAAACGCACGTAACCAAACACAAAGAAAGCTGGACATCGCGAAGCTGCAAACCCCAGAGATAGCTACTGCCTACTCCGACCAACTCTCCCAACTTTTACGACACAACGCCTCTACTTCGGACGTTCCCGATACACAGAGGCAGCATATTGCGCATTCCATGGCAACCGCCGCAACAACCGTGCTAGGATATGAAAAGCGGCGCTCAGACGAATCCTGGTACGATGAAGAATGTCGCATAGCGTCTGAGGAACAGGATGCTGTTTATATGGCAACGCTACAGCCAATTGCAACCCGTGCTGTTAGGGAACGGCATAAGGAGAAAGCAAAACCAACGAGACAGCTATTTAGGCGAAAAAAACGTCAGATGAAGGAACGGGAGAAGGAGGATATTGAGCGATACAGGGATAGAGGTGAGGCCCGAAAATTTTACCAGAAAGTAAGAGCAAATGGATACGGTAATGGCCTCCCCACCTGTAAGGACAGTGATGGAAATCTGGTCACGGATACGCAAAGTGTGCTGCACATATGGAGAGAACACTTCCAGCAACTGCTGGTTCCAAAAGGCAGCGCACGTGAAGTTATCACGCAAATTGTCGATGACGGCTTAGATTGCCCACCACCAAGTCAAGCCGAGGTAAGAAGAGCAATATCGCGGCTGAAAAACAACAAAGCAGCCGCTGCCGACGGTCTGCCCGCAGAGCTCTTCAAGTCCGGTGGCGAGGAGTTGATAACGAGCATGCACCAGCTCTTGCGCACGGTTTGGCTTAAAGAGTGCATGGCCGACGATTGGAATGTAAGCGTATTATGTCCTGTGCTGAAAAAAGGTGATCCAAGTGTGTGCTCCAACTACCGCGGGATCAGCCTTTTACCCATCGCATATAAGGTCCTGTCGAGTGTGCTATGTGATAGACTAAAGCCAGTGTTATCCAACCTGATCGGACCTTATCAGTGTGGCTTTAGACCTGGAAAATCAACAACTGACCAGATTTTCACACTTCGGCAAATCCTGGAAAAGACCCAAGAGAAACAGATCGACACGTACCATCTTTTTGTCGACTATAAAGCTGCCTTCGACAGTCCGATACGGCAGAAATTACTTGAAGCCATGGCTGAGTTTGGTATTCCAGCGAAGCTGATACGTCTTTGCGGAATGACGCTGACTGACACGAAGTCTTCAGTGAAGATTGGCAAGGACCTTACGGAGCCATTCTATACCAGACGAGGCCTAAAACAAGGCGACGGCCTATCGTGCGATCTCTTCAACATTGTGATGGAGATGATAATGAGAAAAGCTGCAGTAAACACGAGTGGCACTATATTCAACAAAAGCCACATGCTACTCGCGCACGCTGATGACGTAGACATCTTCGGTCGAAAACTGCGGGATGTGACTGCAGCCTTCTCAGGTATACAGAAGGAATCAGCGAAAATGGGCCTAACGGTGAACGAGGACAAAACGAAGTTATTAGTTTCAACGAACAAAGAATCTACTCGTTTGGGAAACTGCGTGAACGTTGACAACTATAATTTCGAGGTGGTAGATAATTCTGTCTACCTAGGCTCCGCCATCAACAAAGCAAATAATGTCAGCCTAGAAATCCGGAGAAGAATCCTGCTTGCAAATAAATGCTACTACGGACTAAGCAAGCGTTTCAATGACAGCACCCTCTCTCGACGAACAAAACTCCAGCTATACCAGATACTGGTTCTACCTGTCTTAATGTATGGCTCAGAATCCTGGGTTATGACACAAGCAGATGAATCGGTTCTGGCGGTATTCGAGAGAAAAATACTCCGCAAAATACATGGGCCCATCATCGTTAACGGAGAGTATCGGCGTCGTATGAATCATGAGCTGTACGAGCTGTACACTGACATTGACGTGGTCAAACGCATTAAGGTTCAACGGTTGCGTTGGCTAGGTCATGTTGTACGCATGGACGAAAATGCTCCAGCTCGAAAAGTCTTCGACAATGAAGTCGATGGACGGCGCAGAAGAGGGCGACCAAAACTCCGTTGGAAAGACCAGGTTACTGAGAACCTTACAGAACCCGGTGTGACTAACTGGAGAAGAAGCGCAGAAGATCGAGGCGCTTATAATATTTTTCTACGTGCGGTATATAATCCACTGGGATTGCATAGAAGTACCAGTTAAGTAAGTAAGTAGGCATGTTGATTCTTGGATAATGTTTCCGGTTAAAGGGATGATCTGATATATACATCAATTATTCTCTTCATTACTTTAAGTGGGAAGGAAGATAGGCTCAACGATGCATAATCCTTGGCCTTATATATAACCGTGTTAAAATGTGGAAAAGCGCTATAAATCCACCTTGAGCTAAAAAATTTGTAGGGCTACTATCACGTGCAGTTCTCAAAATTATGTCCCGAAATCACGTGTTGTACAACAACAATACTTCCGTAATACCTATTTATGTTTCGAAATGTGTCAAATTTCAGTTTCAAAACCAAAGCAAAAAAACACCTACAACAAGGTCCAAAGTTGAAAACTTATTTTTATGTAATTGCTTAGTTTGTATAATTTTTAGTATTATTGATATTATTGTTACTATTGTTATTTTTTAAATTATAAGTTTATATTCACATTGTTTGTTATAATTTTAAGCAACGCAAAATGTTATTTTCTTTTTTATTCCTAAGGATGAAGGTATAAAAATATGTTGGGAATACTGATGGCGATTTTTTTTTCATTTTGTTACATTTTTGTGTTATAAAATTCGGGTCAAAATTATAAAATTTCACTGTTCCTTATATTTTAAACTTTCCTTTTTTATAAGGATTTATATAATTTTATTAAATTATCATCATATTTTGTTTTGAATTCATGCAATTTTAGTACAATTCGTAAATTTTGCGAAATTCATACATAAACATTGCAATCAATAAAATTAAATCAAAATTAAGAAATTACATAACATATTTCAAATGTTAAAGTATAATATGTATAGTATAATTGTCTTAGAGAGCCGATTAACAAAATTCCATCACACTTACTTATATGTAGTAACAAATTCCTTTTGAATCAAATAAAACCAAAATGTTTCCTAAATAGCTAAACTTTTTAAGAAAATACTTGAAAATACAACTGTTTATTAAATAAATATTATCATTGATTTCAGTTAAATTTATGTTTTAAAAAGTTTATTAAATAATTTTTTATAATATAGTTTTTTTTTTCTTTAATTTTCATCATATCGGCGATAATAGTTCATAAAATTTGCATGTTTTCCTTACTTAATTTTAAATGCTTGTAAAACTTACCGTTTTAATACGTTTTCCAGTGTTGGAAAATGACTCAAAACTCAATTGTCAACACTAATTGAAAGAGACGAGAAAATAAACTTTTAATAAAATTTGTTTTAAGTATTCGAAGAGCGAAAAGTTACTTTTACTCTATGACCTTCTAGATTTCATAACGACCCCCCAATAAACACATTTAAAGAAAGTTCCTTATTTTATCCTAATGTGATCCTCATCATCACAAAATATCAAACAAGTAAAAATTACATAAAATACAAAACAAACTTATTTCTCAACTATTATTTTTTTTATTGTTGTTATCAATAATATCTGTTATAAATTGTTAACGAACTTTATGTTTGAATAAAACTTATTCATACTATTATTAAGAGAATACGAAAAAAAAGAAGACGATGATAAAAACGATAAAGATGTAAAACAAAATTCGTATTCTAAAACATTAACACAATAATTATCAGAATTTATTATTAACAAATAACTACAAAAAAGAAAAGAACAAGAACAAGAAACAACCCTAGCATAAATTGTTTATTAACACAGTTATTAAGTAATAATTAAACGAACTCATTGAATTAATAATAATAATAATAATAGAATTTCCCTTAAACGGAATAACATTTTTATGTTAGAAAACACAACCACAACAACAACAACAAAAATACATAAAAACAAAATGAAACCAAATGATATAAATAAATATAAAAACAAAATCGATATGAATGTCAAATGTTGAGCAGAAAAAAAAATTTTATTAATAAGAAAATTAAATAAAATCAAAAAGTATTCGCGTGTATTTTATTGGGATACTAAGCAAAAAACTTCATTTGGATCTGCTACGTTACTTTTGAATGTGGATTGGAAACTCTAGGAATATTATATTGAAATGGTAAGATTTAAAAAAATACATATATTTAGATTTTCTCATTTGCGCTAGAAATAAACAAATATCTTGCTTAGGTACGTCTTAGCTCAACACAAAGGCTCCCTTAGTGGCTTTGGCAGTGCCAAGAAACTAGGATCGGGCGATGTGGCCCTATAATCCACTCTCCGTGTGCGTTACTATGTAACTCGATTCGAATGTTGAAACCAGAGTACGTATTGGCTCGCTCTTTTCGGCTCCCGGCTCGCGAGCCAGGAGCCTCAAAACTACGAAAGAGCTCTTGGCTCGCGAGCTAGGAGCCACAAATTTCAAACGAGCCTTCGGCTCGCGAGCCAAGAGCCCAAATAAAGAGCCGGCTCACGAGCCAAGAGCCACAAAATTTTAATTGAGCTCTCGGCTCGCGAGCTAGGAGCCACAAAATTTCAAATAAGCTCTTGGCTCGCGAGCCAAGAGCCCAAATAAAGAGCTGGCTCGCGAGCTAAGAGCCACGAGCCCAAAAGAGCTGGCTCGCGAGCTAAGAGCCAAGAGCCCAAAAAGAGCTGGCTCGCGAGCCAGGAGCCAAGAGCCCAAAAAGAGCTGGCTCGCGAGCCAGGAGCCAAGAGCTCAAAAAAGAGCCAGCTCGAGAGCCCATTTGAAATTTTGTGGCGAAACGTACATTAAAGTACTTTTTGGTACAAAAGTGTACTCTGGTACAAAAAAAGTACTTTTGGTACAAAAAACTACTTTGTGCTGAAAAGTAAAAAAAAGTACTTTGTGTCAAAAAGTACGTTAAAAGTACTTTTGGTACAAAAAAGTACTTTGTGCTGAAAAGTACATTAAAAGTACTTTTTGGTACAGAAGTGTACTCTGGTACAAAAAAAGTACTTTGTGTCGAAAAGTACGTTAAAAGTACTTTTGGTACAAAAAAGTACTCTGGTACAAAAAACAGTACTTTGTGCCCAAAAGTACATATAGAGTACTTTTGGTACAAAAAAGTCCCTGGTACAGAAAAAATACTGTGTCAAAAAGTACGTTACAAGTACTTTTGGTACAAAAAAAGTCCCTGGTACAAAAAAAAGTACTTTGTGCCGAAAAGTACATTAAAAGTACTTTTGGTATAAAATAGTACTCTGGTACAAAAAAAGTACTTTGTGCCAAAAAGTACATTAAAAGTTCTTTTGGTACAAAAAAGTACTTTGGTGCAAAAAAAGTACTTTGTGCAACAGAAAATTTTTTTTGGGCCAATTAAATTACTTTTTGGCATAAAAAAAGTACTTTTGGTACATAACTTTGGTACTCAAGAGCCAAGAGCTCGCTGGCTCGCGAGCCAGCTCTTTTTGGGCTCTTGGCTCTTAGCTCGCGAGCCAGCTCTTTTTGGGCTCTTGGCTCTTAGCTCGCGAGCTGGCTCTTTTTGGGCTCTTGGCTCCTGGCTCGCGAGCCAGCTCTTTTTGGGCTCTTGGCTCTTAGCTCGCGAGCCAGCTCTTTATTTGGGCTCTTGGCTCGCGAGCCGAGAGCTCATTTGAAATGTTGTGGCTCTTGGCTCGCGAGCTGAGAGCTCATTTAAAATTTTGTAGCTCTTGGCTCGCGAGCCAGCTCTTTATTTGGGCTCTTGGCACGCGAGCCGAGAGCTCATTTGAAATTTTGTGGCTCCCGGCTCGCGAGCCAAGAGCCCAAAAAAAGAGCTGGTTTAAAATTTGTGGCTCCTAGCTCGCGAGAGCCAATTTTCAGGAAAAGAGCGGCTCGCGAGCGAGCCAATACGAACCCTGGTTGAAACTAGTTGAAAGTTATATTCGATCTGAAAATAAATTGGTACGATGCACAGCGGAGAAAAAAGCAAAAGGCAATTCTTAACCTATTTTCAAAATTCTTTTTTTGTATTATTGGAAACAAAATTGTGCATAGAATTGCGGCATAAAATTTCAAATGTCCAAAAAAAAACTTTTTTTTCCCCACTGTGCAATGTAACTGTTTCGGATCGAGTTAAAAGTGCTGTCATTAATTGACAGTACTTTCGAATTTATTAATGTGCCTTGGCAGCATCTATTAGCAAATGGCCAAGAAATTACAATGAAACCAGTAAGAAAGTTTCAGTCGGGAAACCCGACTTACATATACCCTCACCCTCAATAAAACATAAAATTTTCTAGTATATTGATATTATTACTCGATTTCTAAAGTGGGCGGAGTGGTACATTTGTATGGGAGGTACCAGAAGGAGCGTAGCTAGACTTCCAATTTTTTTCTCGAAAACTTTATCCTGTTATAGCTTTACTAAATACAGAATTTGGGTACGATCCTGTATTGATATTGTTACTCCATCTCTGTAGTGGGCGGAAAAATAAATTTTTATAGGAGGTACCAGAAGGAGCGTGGCTAGCCCTCCAATATTTTTTCCGAAACTTTACCCTGCCTTAATTTTACTCAAAACTGAATTTGGGCACTATCGCGTTGGGTTTATTACTAATATTAATCGATTTCTAAAGTGGGCGGTAACAGATAGGTATGGGAGGTTTCAGAAGGGGCGTGGGTTGACTTCCAGTTTTTTTCTCGAAAACTTTATCCTGCTTTAGATTTACTACATACTACATTTACTACACAGAAAGGTACATTTGTATAGGAGGTACCAGAAGGGGCTTGGCTAGACTCCCAATTTGTTTTCAAAACTTTATCCTGCTTTAGCTTTACTAAATACAGAATTTGAGCCTGATCCCGTAGGGTGTATTGATATTATTACTCGATTTCTAAAGTGGGCGGAATAATGAATTTGTATGTGAGGTACCACAAGGGCAATACCGTAAGTAGATTTGGGGTAATATTAACTCGTGCTAAATTTTAAAGCATTTGGTCGCGTCTTTCGAAAGTTATCGTGCGTACCAGCCAGACAGACAGACGGACATTGCTCAAACGACTTAAAAAGTCATGAATCGAATTTGGTTGGGTCTAAAGTGGCTCCTTCTATGTGTTAGAATTTTGGGTTGTATCAAATGATATATACCCTCATACCGGTAGGGAGAGGGTATAAAAAGTAATAACAAATATTTTGTAAAAATGGAAGAATAAATAAAGACGAGCAATTGGAACGATTGAATGGTGCTCGTGGTATGATGGGTGTGATAGCACCTTCGTTTTGTCAAGTTACATACCATTACAATTGTAACATCTTATACAGCTGACATGCAGAAAGACACGAATTTCGATGTGGTTTTATATGCGGTGCATATATTGACTCGGATCACCACCTAGTTGTAGCCAAGGTACGCACGCGTTTAAGTAGTGCAAAAAATGTTAGTAACCAAACGCAAATGAAGCTGAGCCTCACAAAGCTGCATACCACTGAGATTGCCAATGCCTATTCCAAACAACTCTCTCAATTACTCCAAACAAACCCCCCTAGTTCTGATGTTCCCGACATACAGTGGCAGCATATTGCGAATTCTATGACCACTGCCGCAACGACCGTACTGGGTTATGAAAAACCACGCTCAGACAAGCCCTGGTACGATAAAGAATGTCGCGAAATGATGCTGCATAGAAGGCAAAACTGCAGCCAATGGCGAAGCGTGCGGTGACGGAGCGTTTTTAAGGGAAAAGGAGAAAGATAAAACGCCTGTTCAGACGGAAAAAGCGTCTGTGGAAGAAAAGAGAGAGCCAAAGTATCGAAAACTACAGGGATAGAGGTGAGGCCCGAAAGTTCTACCATAAGGTAAAAAGTAAAGGTTTTGGAACAGGGATCCCCACCTGTAAGGACAGAGACGGAAATCTGGTCAAGGACACTCAAAGTGTGCTGCAAATATGGAGGGAACACTTTCAATCTATACTCATTCCCGAAGGCAGCATAAGTGACAAAATGGCTCCAATCATCGACGATGGAGTAGACTGTCCACCACCGAGCCAAAACGAGATCAGCACGGCAATTGCACGACTTAAAAATAATAAAGCTGCGGGAGCCGATGGACTACCGGCAGAGCTTTTTAAAGCGATGAGAAGAGGAGGATAATGAAATGCCCCTTCAGACAAAAACGCGTCTATGGAAGAAAAGAGATAACCAGGATATCGAACAATGCAGGGATAGGATAAAAAGCAGAGGTTTTGGAACCGAAATCCTTACCTATATTGACAGAGATGGATATTAGGTCACGGACAGTCAGAGTGAGCTGCAAATATGGAGGGGCCACTTTAGTACCCTGCTCGTTCCCGAAGGCGGCATAAATGACAAAATCACTCTAATCATCGGCGACGGAGTAGATTGTCTATCACTGAGACAAAACGAGATCGGCACGGCGATCGCAAGGGTTAAAAATAATAAAGCTGCGGGAGCCGACAACATGCATGCACCAGCTCATAAACACGATTTAGCTCAAGGAATGCATGTCCAATAATTGGAATCTGAGTGCTCTAGGTATGTCCTATGTTTAAGAAAGGCGATCCAAGTGTGTGTACCAACTATCTCGGAATTAGCCTTTTACCCATCGCTTACACGGTCAAGTCTAGTGTGTTATGTAAAAGACTAAAGCCCATTCCAGCGAACCTGATTGGACCTTATCAGTGTGGCTTTAGAACTGGTAAATCCACCACCGACCAGATATTCACGCTACGACAAATCCAAGAGAAGACCCAAGAAATGCAGATCGACACCTACCATCTGTTCATAGATTACAAAGCTGCATTCGACAGTCCGATACGACAGAAATTGTTGGATGCTATGGCTGAATTTGGTATCTCCGCGAAGCTAATTCGACTTTGCGGAATGACAATGACTGACACGAAGTCTTCAGTGAAAATTGGCAAATTTCTGACTGACCCCTTTTCTACCAAGCATGGCTTTAGACAAGGCGACAGTCTGTCATGCGATCTCTTTAACATCATAATGGAGATGATAATGCGGAAGACTGCAGTAAACACGACATCTATAACAAAAGTCACATATAGATATCATTGGTCGTGGGCTGCGGGATGTTACTGCGACCTATTCAAGCTTTGACAAGCAGTCTGCAGAAGTAGTTCTGGAGAAAAATAATGACAAAACCAACGAACAAAGAGTCTACTCGTTGTTTGAGAAGCTGCGTGAACGTTGGCAACTATAACTTTGAGGAGGAAGATAATTTAATCTATCTTGGCTCCGCCATAAACAAAAATAATAATGTAAGCCTGGAAACAAGAGACGAGTATTGATCTCAAACCGCAACTGATACGAGCTAAGCAAGCGATTAAATGACAAATCCTTCTCTCGACGAACAAAGATCCAACTCTAACCGACACTGATCCTTGATTCGTATCTTGCTCTACAGCGCAGAATCCTGGGTAATGACACAAGCGGATCAATCTATTCTGGGAGTCATCGAAAGAAAAATACTTGGCAAGATAGTTGGACACATCATCGTTATCGGAGAGTACTGTAATCGGATTAATTATACATGGGCAGTATATAACCGGCCGTGTCATAGTGGTTAGAACACGCGACTACCATTCGGGAGATCGCAGGTTCAAACCTGGCTCCAGTCATCTTATAAAATTTTTTTTTTCTTTCATTGTCGGCTCCCCTCGAATGTTGTTGACAGCAACTTCGCAGTATTAAGTGTCGAGTCAATCGGCGTGTCTAGTAAGAGCTTCTCAAACAGTGACGTTCGCATTCGTCGATAAACAAGTAGGTGCCGTTAGTTGTGAATCTAAAAATAGAAAACATGTTAATTCACAACAACGCGAGAAGTTATCCCATACCTCATTCATGGGGTGCAAAGGGAAATTCAATAAGTTTTTAGTATAACGACACCGACGTAGTCAAGCTCATTCAAATAGACGGAAGTTGCTGGCTTGGACACGTTGCACGGTGCTTTGCCCCTATGGGCGATGGGTCAAAAATAGAAGGAGTTGTTGCAGCAACATGAAAATTAGTGAGATTTGGTACCAAGCCAATATTAAGACAATTTCAAAGTTTGGTCCCAAAAGTGCCACGTTTTCGGGTACCTCCCATACAAAGGATAGTGTGGGCTCTGAAAGTATGTATAACACCCACAATTGAATAAAGTACTGAATTTGTAAATTGCGTCTCTCGGAAAACTTGAATAACTTAACTATTTGTTCACCGATTTTAACAAGCAAATATGCGATTAACTCGTTTCTAAATAAAATAGTAAACTTTAGGGTGTCCTTATAAAATAGTGGCTACAAACTGTTTCAAACTTAAAAAATAGTAAAAAAAAATCACAAAAGTTTGAAATTTCGAGGCAAAAACAGACAGATGCGACAAGTTATCAATAAAACAATAGATATCGTTGGAAAGGCCATAGTGTCTTCTTTCAAAATTCAACCACGTCACTGGCTTATGAGTGCGTAAAGATACAAAAAAACGATCAGATTCAGATTGTATTGATATGTTCATGAAAGTTGTTCAACGTTACCGTGGCGAACATTGTTAGTAAAAAATGTTGACTCCCTCGAAATAATGCTCAAAAAAGTGAAAAAATTAAATTTTCTTCTTCAATTGTTTTTTGCAAAGACGGCGTAAAATAAACGAATCCTATTAATATTATAAATGTGAATGTCTGTCTGTTTGTTTGTTTGTATGTTTGTTGCTCAATCACGCCTAAACGGCTGAACCGATTTCAATGAAATTTGGAAGATAGTAAGTGTACTATATGGAAATTGCCGTAGGCTATACATTTTTTTAATTTTTTGACCTTATGGGCGAAGTGGGCGAGGCAAAACTTTTTTTTGAGCTATGGAGATAAAATTTGATACACAGATAGTGCTCGGCAACACGAATATGAATATGCGGACGAAATTTTAATTTTGAACCAGTGGGCGGAGTGGGCGTAGCAAAACATATTTTAAGAGCTAGGAAGATAAAATTTTATACACAGATAGTGCTCGGCAACATGAACATGAATATGCAGACGGAATTTTAATTTTGGATCAGTGGGCGGAGGGGATGTGGCAAAACATATTTTTAGAGCTAGGGAGATAAAATTTGATTCACAAATAGTACTCGGCAACACGAACATCAATATGCAGACGAAATTTTAATTTTGGATCAATGGGCGGAGTGGGCGTGACAAAACATATTTTTAGAGATAGAGGGATACAATTTGAAACACATATAGTGCTCGGCTATGCGAATATGAATATGGAGTCGAAATTTTAATTTTTGATCAGTGGGCGGAGTGGGCGTGGCAAAACTTAGTTTTAGAGATAGAGATATCAAATTTGGTAACCAGATAGTATTCAACAACACAAATATGAAAAAGCTGACGAAATTTTAATTTTGGACCAGTGGGCAGATTAGGCGTGGCAAAACTTTTTTTCGAGCTAGGGAGATAAAATTGGATACACAGAAAGTACCCGACATCACGAATATGAATATGTAGACGAAATTTTAATTTTGGACCCAATGGGCGGAGTGGGCGTGACAAAACATTTTTTAGAGCTAGAGAGATAAAATTTGATACTCAGATAGTACTCAACAACGCTAATTTGAATATGCAGACCACATTTTAATTTGGACCCATTGGGCTTAGTGGGCCTGGAAAAACATTTGTTTAGAGCTAGAGAGATAGTGCTCGACAACACGAATATGAATTAGCAGACGAAATTTTAATTTGGGCCCATTGGGGGCGTGGGCGTGGCAATACTTTTTTTAGAACTAGAGACATACAATTTAATACCCGGATAGTACTCGATAGCAAAACTTTTTTTTAGAGCTATGATATATACAATATGATGCATACATACAATATGAAAAGATATGACAACACAAATGTGAATTTGGAATCAAAATTTTAATTTCCGATGAATGGGCGGATTTAACGTAGCCAATTTGTATTTTAGCCTTAGGGGGAAATTTTCTGGGTGGAGGGCGTGGCAAAAAAGTATTTTAACCCTTAAAAGACAACATTTAAAACACATGTATTAGTTGGCACTACAATTACAAATTTTCGGAGGATATTTTATTTTTATTTTAGCCCTCGAGGGATGCTACACATGCGCAACAATTACAAATATTCAATCATAGGGTGGAGGAGGCATTCTTAAATCGAATCTTAGCCCTAGAAAAATATAATTTTAGACGCTCTTTCTGTTTGAAGTCGCGTTCCTTCTCTTGCCTCTTTTCCTATCAGCTCGCGTGCGTTTCCATTGCGTTCAGTGTTGTTTTGTATGCTGCATCCTTTTTCTCAGATAATGCGCGAGATTCTTCGTCGGACCAGAATTTGTCAGAACGTGGTTTTTTTTTTGACAAAATGCTGCCATTGCGGAAGAGGTCATAGAATGCGCCATATGCTGTCCCTGAGCGGGCGGATAAGAAAGCAATCCAACCATATTATTATCGAGTTAAGCAAACGTTGCCAAAGTACGTTTGAAAGTGGCATATGCATTGTTTTTATAACTGTGAGATAATTTTAATTGATATTTGTGTATTATATTAAGTTAATCTTGTAATATTAGTCAATTATGCAATAGCGAAGCATTGCCGGGTCCACTAGTTGTTAATAAAATTTTCAGCTTTATTATTGCCGAATATAGTTTAGCGCTATAATGAAGTTGTAATTAGCTATTTGACAATAACGAGGGGCTCACTGATTAAAAAAATGGTCACCAATCAGGCCAAACTGAGTATAGGGTTTTAATACCCTTCGATAGTAGAATCGAACCTACACTGTCACGTTCTTGTATTTTGCAAAAAGTCTTAGTTTGTTGCATAGTGTTATTGATAGAATTTTTGTGAATTTAGAACTCTTTTTTGAAAGTTGTGGCAAAAAATATTAATATTTTTTTGTCCTATTAATACCAGTATAAATTTTTTTAAAATTTTTGTAATTTTTGATTTTTTTTTAGAAAAAATATACATATATTGAAAATAATTCTAGTTAACATATTCAACACATATTTTATATTTTCCGAGTTCTAAACATACTGAAGAAGAACACAAAAATCGAAATTTCAAATTCTTTCAAAACTTCGTTGGACGGACCAGGTGATAGAACTGTTATCTAAGCACTGTGTGACGAACTATCTACGGAGTGCGAAAGACCGAAGCGGTTGGAATTCTTTTCTACGTACGGCTACTGATGGATGAATTTCAGTTGCTGCTGTCAAATAAAAAGACGAAGAATACGGTGATAACGGATTAGAAAAACGAAAAAATTCAACAAATTTATTTCTCATATGCTATTTTTTTCCTATAAGCAATTTATGATTAAAGAAGATTAATTTTCTGAATTCTGTCATAAACATCCTTATATTCTCTTATTCTACTAAGAGATATTCTTATATCCGACACGTACTCCCCTTATTATGTATGACGTAGTCACGGCGTATCTTTTGTCCTTTTCCATATAAGGCATCGCTGATGTCGTTTGTGAGACTGAAATACGACTTGTCCTTGCTCCTGTCATGTTCTTCTTTATCAGATGATGAAAAATTCTCAACACTAAACACTTCTGTTAATTATTACTGATTTTATTCAAATAAAAAACCCATCGAATGTTGTCCAAAGTCGACTACAGCATACGTAAAAACGGGGGACTGTATCCAATTCCGCTACAGCGCGGGTGATCTGATATCTCTATATAGTTATATATAAGTGTAATTTAAATAAATTTTATCCCACAGTCCCAATTTATTATTCCCCCAATAACAACACTTGTTTTATTTTTAATTTTTTATTTATTTTTTTGTTTTATTTTTCCTCGTTTTTTTTATAGTTTGTTTTTTTTTTGTTTTATTTTTCATTTTTTATTATATGTATGTATAATGTATGTATGTATTAGTAAAATAATTTTTTTTATTGTAAGGAATATTATGCAAATTGCATAATAGACACAAAAAAGTTTTTTGTTTTATTTAATAATTTTTTTCAAATGAATTTTTTTTTGTTTTGTTTTAAATTAAAGAATAAAACGAACACCAACCTTATTACACAGAGAACTAATAAAGAGAAGAAAAAAAGACACATGAAACGAATAAATTTATAAATTCATTCAAAATCATTTGAAACAAAAATAAACACAAAAAATCAAATATGGACCAAAAGTAAATATAGTAGCAGAAAGGAAAAAGGTACATTTAAAATTAGAAAAAAACATACACACAAGGTAAAATAAAATAAAAGTAAATAAACCAAAAAGGAATAATTTAAAACAAAATTTCTTCAATACATATTTTTCAAATTACAAAAAAATAGAAGAGCCCTTTTTAGATTTTCTTTTCTTTTTTACTTGCTTAAAATGAAACAGCACACAAAACAACAGAAAACATAAAGACAAATGATGAATGACACATCAAGGTTTTTATAAGAAAATAAAGGAGTAAAAATAGTTGCAAACAACTCTTGTTTTTCTTTTTCGGTTTGTTTTTATAAAAAAGCGATATAATTTTTTTTCGGTTTGTTTATATATATATAAAATATGGTTTTCTTTCCTCGTTATCCTCTTAATTTGCTTTTTATAAATTGTTGAGGTGTCGTCAATGAGGAGGAGGAGGATGTGTTTTGTTTTCTCTTAATTTTTTTACAAAGGACTTTTTTTTAAGAAAAAATGTTTTCTTTTTTTTTTTGAAATTTGTTTTTTTTAGTGATTTTTCTTTGAGAGTTTTTTTGTTTTTGTATTTATTAAGAAAAAATATATTAATGCATTTAGTTTGTGGTAATTGTTAAGTTCATTTTTACAGTTTAAATTGGCGGTTTGTTTTTGTTTTCTCTTTTTACTTTTATAGTATGTTTGTTTGTTTTTCATTTGTTTTTATAGTAAAATATCAGTTGTGTATACGTTTATTATAATATTATGTTTTTTGTTGTTGTTTTTTTTTCATGTTTATAGGAGAAAGTACCACATTTATTAGAAAAATATTTTGAATATTTTTTTTTGTTTTGTTTTATATGATAATAGTTGTTTGTTGCTTTTGTTTTTGTATTAATTAAATATGAAAATAAAACACATTTATATTAGTGTTATTTCATGTAGGCTTTTTGTTTTGAAATAATTTTTTTTTATATGTTATGCGAACAACACATCCATACGAAAAGAAATGAAGAATTTGACAACATTAAAGGGGGGCGGGGTTTTGTAAACGCTTAATAAGTATGTGAGACAGGGCGTGAGATAGTTTTGATTTCGATAAGAAAATGTTGATGTTTTAAAATAAATATCCATAAATTGGATAAATAACCAAAATGAAATTGAATTGAAAAAATTAAAAATTTCATATAATATACTACATTTTTCTTATGTATTATAGACATTTCTGTTCGTTAATGCTTAGACTACAACAAGCTGTAAATTGGGAATTAATACTCGCAAATTTATAAATGCTGATGTCATGCGAACTTCCACTTGGATATATACTAACATCATCCTTTTATGAAATCCGTTTTGATATTTATTAAATGCTATCACAAAAAGGAAAACTACAAAATCAACATTCGTAATACACAAACTGTGATATGTTTCTGCTCGCTGAAAGAGAATAAAATCCTAAAAACTTACAAATGCGAAAAAAAAGTAGAAGACATAAGAAACATCATATACAAGTACAAATTTCTTTTGTAAAGTAGCATATTCCAAAAAACAACAACTTTTCAAAATAATAATCTTTTCGAAATTCTAAGTATTACTACAACCCTTACCTTATCAAGTTGCCTATATGTACATGCAGCAGCACTTGGTTATGTGCCCTATTTCAATACAGTGCCAATTGTCCATATATTTGTGTAACTTTCATTTCTTAACGTTGTATGTATGTATGTTTTCTTTCTATACAAATAGCTTTTCATATTTGTTCTTTAGTGTTGTTGTATTTAATAGTCTGAAAAATGTGTAATAATTTGCTGTGTATTTGTGTGTGTGTGTGTGTTTGTGGTTAAGTTGTTTGTTTGGTTTCTACGATCCTCCGTTTTTTTTTTCTTTCTAAATATTTTTTTGCGCCAAAGTTTAAGTCAAAATATAAATGTATAAGTTTCATATTGTGTTTGTATATGGAAAACCCCCTTGATTTTTTTTTCGTTTGTTCTTAAAATCTTAAACAATAAATTTAAAAAAAATACATTGTTTGTTGTAACTATTGTTTAAATAAAAGCAAAAGTATAAACCACATATATAAATGTAAATTTTACAAAAAGCAAAAAAAAATACATAAAATAATAATTTCGCAAACATTAACGTATAAAAATCGAAAAAAATTAACAGTTTTTCTGTTTCTTCATCTTTAGTTGGTTGTTTGTGTTGTTAAATAAAATATTTTATTTACTTCTCCTTTTCTTGAAATTATGCTCTCTTTTTTTTTGTTGAAGGATGTTTGAACGTATAAAAACCTTATGGATTTTTTTTTTGTTTTTGGTTTTTACTTTAATTTCATCATCATCATCATCATTCATTTGTAGTAAAATGTGCTGATTTTGTTTTTTTTTTGTTGTAGTTTTGTGTGTATTTTATTGTTGTTGGTTGTAATAGAAGTAAAATTTTATGTTGTTGATTTTTAAAAAATATGGTTGCTGTTGTGTGTGAAGTTGTTTTTCAGTTGAACTCTTTTAGAGCAAATGGCATTTGGTCCTCTTCCTCTTTTTAACTTGCAATGCAGCTCTAGTGGCTGTTTCGAAGACTTCCCTAACACCTTCCTTGGACTTGGCCGAACATTCCAAATAAGCAAAGGCATTGATTTTTTCAGCCATAGCACGACCCTCCTGTGGCTTGACTGGTTCTTGCTTCATTTTCGATAGATCCTGTTGGTGGGGTGTAAAGAAAATCTGTTACACGAACACAAACAAAAAAAAAAACACTGTATTGTTAGTTAACTTACCCGAATTGTATTAGGATCATTTCGCAAATCTTTTTTGTTACCCACCAAAATAATGGGAACATTTGGACAAAAATGTTTGACCTGAAAGAATAGAAAATTATTTCAAAATTAGAAATATAGTTAATAATATACAAAATTAGTCAAGTAGTAAAATATGTAAAATAAATGTGATGTACGGTATTGTAATGGCATTCGATGGTGCAAGGATGAAGAGTTCATGGCCTACAGTGGTAAACATTCTATATCGTGTAAAAATTTTGTGTTTTTCTGTTCTTCCCTGTTAGAGCTCCTTCTAGGAGTATGTTTGAATGATGACCTCTTAATTCGATCCAAATATTTTAACGCCGAGCCATTTTCTTAAGTGTTTGAAACAGAAAATAGTCGTGGGGTGCTTACTATGGAGAACATGTTGGCAGGGGTAGTAGTTTATATCTCAAGTTATGGATTTTTGATCGTGGCTACATGACTGCAAAGCTGTGGTATGGCGTTTTCAGATTCTTCTTTAATGGCAGCAGCAACAGAAATTTTCTGTAACAGCACGTAGAAAAATATTCCAAGCGCTTTGGTCTTTTGCGCTCCGTTGATAGTTCGTCACACCAAGTTTAAATAACAGTTCTTTTACCTGGTCCATCCATCCATCCCCCTCCTGCGCCGCCCATCGCCGAAGACTTTTCGAGCCGGAGCATTTTCGTCCATTCGTACAACATGTCCAACCCAGCGCATTCGGTCTATTTGCACAGCTCATGATTCATTCGTTAGCGATGATGGGCCCAAATATTTTGCGAAGTATTTTTCTCTCGAAAACTCCCAGAATAGATTGATCCGCCTGCGTCATTACCCAGGATTCTTCGCTGTAGAGCAAGACTGGTAGGATCAGAGTTTGGTAGAGTTGGATCTTTGTTCTATGCTCAGCGCATAGTAGCAGCGGTTTGCGATCAATACTCGTCTTTTGATTTACAGGCTGACAATTTTATTTTTTTTATGGCGAACTTAAGGTAGACAAAATCTTCTACCACTTCAAAGTTATAGTTGACAATGTTTAAGTCTAAACGTCCTTTTTCTTGCCCACAATACGATTTACAATCACTCAATACTATCTGTTATAAACTCCTTTTTATGACAACTTTCTTGTGTTATCAGGCAAATTGTTTAAAGCTTATAACGATAACACTATCGGCGCCACCTTCTCCATCTTGGTTTAGATCCTGAAGTAGTCAAGTTTATACGAACTTTCCTTCGAAGAGCATCTACGGCTCCATCCTAAATATACATACTTCTATTACAAGAGCATCTACGGCTCCATCCTAACCACATCTTATACAAGGGTTCTACGACCCTTTCAACCTACCAACATTTATCCACAACAAATCCTTTATACGAAGGTAACACAAATAAACGCTATTAACGATAGCAACAAAACACTAACATTTCACTTGGATTCTTATTTCTTCCTCCAAACCTATGGAAATACATCCATTACATCACATTGCCCCGCAAACAGACAACGTTTATGCGGCGTCCCAAACGAGTAAACTCTTTGTTCGTTAAAACAAATAACTTGGTTTTGTTCTTATTATTCACCAGACCCATTTCTGTCGACTTCTTGACTCCTTGACTGCTTCTCAATGCTCGAAAAGGCCACAGTAACCCAGTAACTAATGCAGCTTTGTAGTCTATAAACAGATGATGGTAGGTGTCGATCTGTATTTCTTGGGTCTTCTCCAGGATTTGCCGTAGTGTGAATATGTAGTTGGTCGTGGATTTACCAGGTCTAAAGCCACACTGATAAAGTCCAATCAGGTTCGCTGGAATGGGCTTCAGTCTTTCACATAACACACTAGACAGGTCCTTGTATGCGATAGGTAAACGACTGATCCCACGATAATTGGTGCACACACTTGGATCGCCTTTCTTAAGCACAGGACATAGACACACAGATTTAAATCATTGGGCATGCATTCCTTGAGCCAAATCGAGTTTATGAGCTGGTGCATGCACTTTGCCAGCTCATCGACGCCGGCTTAAAAAGCTCTATCGGCAGTGCATCGGCTCCCGCAGCTTTGCTGTTTTTTATCCGTGCAATTGCCTTGCTAATCTCGTTTTGGCTCGGTGATTACGTCACATCGGAAGTGTTCTCCCCATATTTGCAGCATACTCTGGATGTCAGTAACCAGATTTCCGTCTTCGTCCTTATAGGGGGGATCCCTGATCTAAAACCTTTGCTTTTTACCTTTTTGGTAGAACTTTCGGGCTTCACTTCTATCCCTGTAATTTTCGATATCATGGCTCTCTCTTTTCTTCTATAGACGCTTTGAAGAGGCGTGTCATCTCCCTCCTCTTCTCATTTTAACACTCCGTCACTACATGCTTTGCCATTGGCTGCAGTTTTTCCCTGTATGCGCAGCATCCTTTTCTTCAGACATTTAGTAGTATGGTCGTTGCGGCAGTGGTCATAGAATTCGAAATATCCTACCATTGGTTGGCGGGAACGTCGGAATTAGGGGGGTTGGTTCCATGTAATTAAGAGTTGGCTGGAGTAGGCATTGGTTATCTCGATGGTATGCAGCCTTGTGATGTCTAGCTTATTTTACGTTTGGTTACGAACGTTTTTAGCACTACTTAATCGCGTGCATACCTTGGCTACAACTCGGTGGTGATCCGAGTCAATATTTGCACGGCGCATCATACTCTCGACCATAACGGTTAAGACATGTTTTCCATCAATTACCACGTGATCAGACTGATTTTTTGCATTTTGATCAGGGGATATCCAGGTTGCCTTGTGGATATCTTTATGTGTGAATCTGGTTCCACCCATTGCCATATTTCTTGTCGACGGGAAGTCAACTAGTCTGAATCCGTTATCAGACTAAATTTCCCGACTGCTACACATGGAGCATCTTCCCTTCCTATTTCAGCATTAAAATCTCCCAAAACAATTTTAATGTAATGTGCAGGGCAGCGGTCATATATTTCCTTCAGGCGCTTATGGAATGCATCTTTAATGTCATCTTTTTCGTGTACTCAAATCAGCGTAATGTAAAAATATTTTGCATTGATGCGAATAGTGGCTATTCGTTCACTTACAGGGTTAAACCGCGAGACCAGATGTCAAAGTCTTTTGCCGACTTTGAATACACATTCAAATTCGTTTCTTTCTGAATGGCAGCTGTAAAAGATGTCACAGTTCTTTCGGCGTGAGCATCCCTGTACATTTTCTGTATGGCGGGAAAGGTCAGCGTTGCATTTGTCGAGGACATCCGCCAGATGGATAGAGGCACCTTCTCTGTAGAGTTCGGGAATTCCAGGTACATATCCGTAAATCATGGTCCTTATAACGTTTGCGGGAGTCGTCTACATTGAGGGGTTCTTGTTTGTCCTTTTCTTCGTGTTTTCATAATAAATGGTTGTGTTTAAGGAGAGTGGCTTATTAGGCCACCTCGCCCGATCTTAGTTTCTTGGGGATGCCAAAGCCACTAAGAGAGCCGTTGTATTGAGCTTCAGTAACTTTTGTTACCTACTTACTAAGACGCATCGGTGGTAGCATGCCGTTTAGGATACTCAACATTGCGCCTTTTCACATTTGCTACCACTTAAAGGATGTTCAATGGCATTGCCCGGGGAATACGTGATCTTTTGGACGTTGTGCGATGATTAGGGACCTCCAAAGAGAGATTCTGGTTATATCAAAATACTCATATTAGAAAATCCGCCATTAGGAATTATAATATTTCCCATGAAAAGGACATTTTTTGCTTTGCAAAATGCCATCACTTTTTGCTTTTGATCAATGTCGAATCTGTCGTCGGTGAACTTTTTAACTCTTTCATATTAATCATCGATTGGCATTTGTGCATTGTGATAAATCCAAATATCGTATACGATTATGAAACGGCACAACAACTAACCCCATCATATTTCATCACCTTATATTGTTCGAAAATGTCATCTGAATATTTGATTTCAATATAATATAAAATTTATAACGAATGTCTCGCTCTTAAGACAAGTTATTCGGATATAGCTTTATATTACCAATAATATTTTTAAATATATAAACAATGTGTTATAGATGTAATTACAAATATTATCTATGTTAATTTTGAAAGACTTACCTCTGGGGTCCATTTCTCAGGAATATTCTCTAATGAATCTGGTGAATCCACAGAGAAGCACATTAATATTACATCTGTATCGGGATAACTCAGTGGTCTTAGTCTGTCGTAATCTTCTTGACCAGCTGTATCCCAGAGGGCCAACTCAACCTTAAAAGAAACAACAAGAAATACAAATTAATGCAACTAATAAAATACATGTATACACTGAGGATGAGTTTGGTTATATAAACTATTTCCTAGAAAATGTTTTTAATTTCTCTAATCCAATCGACCAAGCCAACAGAAGAGATCTTAATCAGTTGAAAGGATTGTTTGGAAAAGCTACCCGAAGAAATCATAAAAAATATTATTAGATCTTACAAATGAAACGACCAAACAAAATACATACATCATACGACACATCAAAAGATCTTACAAACGAAACGACGAAATAAAATACATTTTCATACCTATAGTAGAGGTATACGAAACTTACAATATTTTGAGTGCTTACCCCCTCCTACAAACCTTCCAACAACAACACTACTACTGTCTGCCGCCACTGCCTCGTATTTCTGGAATACTAGCAATTAAAAGAGGAAATACCACAATTATTAATCACAGACTGTAGTGTGATGGTGGTGACGGCGGTCGCGGCAGCGGTGGTGAATGGGGTTTTGTTATTTTCACAGTTTTGTGCGGCTTGTGGTAGTGTTGACCGTGGAACGTTGGAAGTACAAACAAAGCCAGAGGAAGCAGCACAATATCGTATTGGGAAGTGCAAAATACCTACACATCATATACATACATGTGTACAAACAGAAAATACAAAAAGTAAATCACAGAAAATAAAGTAATAAAGTTAAACACAGCAATTTTTAAACAATTTTTACGAGTTATTCAGCATTTTCTAAAAGAAAAATATAAATGGTCATATCAGCAGCAAATGCAAAGAACGTGAATGTTATGTCGTAGGTGATGCACGATGAGACAAAAATAAACTTGATAATCTTATCGAAAAGTAAATACATATTTAACAAGAAATGCATATGTGTAGAATTATTAGGAATTATGCTTATTCTTTATGATTATTGAAAAAATAACGGAGTTAAAGAAGTCTCATATTTTTTAATGAAAAAATAGGGAAAACTTCTTGACCTTAACACTATCCATTTGGTGTTAGTTTTAAGTGTTATAAAGACCTAAGGCACATCTAAGTCCCAATCCAGTAGGTAAAAATACTAGTTCGGAACTAGTAAAGTACTATACAAGCAACTATAATAACTATTTAATTTTGGAAGTAATACACAATTCCATACTTTTGTACTAGATCGTTTTAGAACTAGTTTAAACTAGTTTCCCTACTGGAAATTTACAAATTTTTATTGGAATTTTGTTTTCTGCTTGCTTTATAAGATTTTCATTATTATTAGTCGATGTCTAATCCTTTGACATTTTGAATCATAGGTTGCATGCTAAATATTTTTTTTTTATATTTTGTAAATTATTTTTATGTATTTGATTGTTTACAATTTTTTTTAGTTGTATTTTTTTAACTCAATTTTCTTTATTTTATTTTTGTAATCTTTTTATTATATATTTGTAATTTTTTTATTTTATTTTTGTAATCTTTTTTATTTTATTTTTGTAACCTTTTTATTTTATTCCTGTAGTCTTTCTCATTTTGTTTATTTTTGTAATCTTTTTATTATATATTTGTAATCTTTTTATTTTATTTTTGTAATCTTTTTTATTTTATTTTTGTAATCTTTTTTATTTTATTTTTGTAACTTTTTTATTTTATTCCAGTAATCTTTTTAATTTTGTTGTTTAAAATTTTTTTTAATTGTATTTTTAACTTATTTTTTTATTTTATTTTTTTATTTTATTTTATTATTTTATTTTTTTATTTTATTTTTTATTTTATATTTGTAATCTTTTTCATTTTATTTTTGTAATCTTTTTATTTTATTTATGTAATCTTTTTTATTTTATTTTTGTAATCTTATTAATTTTATTTTTTTAATATTTTTAATTTTATTTTTGTAATCTTATTTTTAATTTTATTTTTATAATCTTATTTTATTTTATTTTTGTAATCTTTTTAAGTTTTATTTTTTATTATATGTTTTCTACTTTTTTAAGTTTATATTTTAATTTCGAGTTTTTAATATTTATTTTTTTAATTTGGTAAACCTTTTTTTGTAAAATTTATTTTTTATATTATTCTTTTTTTATTTTGTGGTATATAAGTTTAATCCATTTATTTCATTTCATTTCATTTATTTAATCTTGTAATAAAAAGCCACATCCTTTTTTTATATTTTATATTTCATTCTTTTTTATATTTTTTTTGTTTCATTTTTGTTATTTTATATTTCATTTTTTTTATATTTTTTTTGTTTCATTTTTGTTATTTTATATTTCATTCTTTTTTTTATATTTTATATTTCATTCTTTTTTATATTTTATATTTCATTCTTTTTTTATATTTTTTATTTCATTCTTTTTTTATATTATATATTTTATTCTTTGAATATTTAGCTTTTATTGTTTATTCGACCTTTGAATATATTATAATATCCCAAATTTTAAATAATTAATCTTTTTTTATATTTTATATTTCATTCTTTTTTTATATTTTATATTTCATTCTTTTTTTATATTTTATATTTCATTCTTTTTTTATATTTTATATTTCATTCTTTTTTTATATTTTATATTTCATTCTTTTTTTATATTTTATATTTCATTCTTTTTTTTATATTTTATATTTCATTCTTTTTTTAATATTTTTAATTATTTTATTTTATATTTACATAGATTTTTTTATTTTGTGTTAATATTTTATATATTATTCTAAATTTATAGATTATTTTTATATTATTTAATTTTATTTTGTATACTTCATTTTGAGTTTATTTTTTAATAATTTCTTATTTTATGATATTGTCATAGATTTCTTATTTTATTTTTGTATATTTCTTATTTTTTTTTGTATTTTGTTTGTATTGCTTTTTTAATTATTTTTTTTATGTTGATTAATTTTTGTTATTTTGTTTTAATTCTTTATTTAATTAAATTATTTTTTTATTTGATTTTTTTCATAAAAATATTTTCTTGTTTTATTTTTTTTTCAGTTTACATTATTAACTATTTTCATTAACATTTTTTATTTGTTTTTTATCTAGATAAAACAAAGCAAAACAAGAAAGAAGTTTAGCAAATGGTTTCTCGTAGTGAATGGTTGTGAAGTTTTTCGAGTCTATGCACTCAAGAAAGAATTCTCATTTCGATGTGAGATTCTGGTGCATAAGACTTGATGAACAATTTGCAACCATTGTACCAAAGTCTGCTGATGAGGATTCGTGGCTGAATCCGAAACAGCTGTACAGACTGCCTGGCATTATGAGAATATCATTCTGCTATAAACTTCTTTCAAAAACACTGGTCTTGAGCTTGAAACAAATTCCAAATCAATTTTTTTTATTCGTATTTAAATTTTTAATATTTTTATTTATTTTTTTTATAATTTATATTTAATATTTTTAAATTTTTATTTTTTAAATTTTGAATCTTAGTTATTTGAAATATTGACTGTCTTTTTATTATTTATTTTTTTTAATTTATTTATTTATTTATTTTTAATTTATTTATTTTTTTTTTTTTAATTTATTTTTTTATTATTTACCTTTTCAATATTTATTTTTTTTTATATTTTCTAATAATATATTTTATATTCACCCCTATTCCCGTAGACGTCGTCGACATCGTCGTCGTTTTTATGTCAACATCACTTCGAGTCAACATCGTTGTCACATCAATGCTATTTTGGTATTCTGTAACTACTATGAGACGACGTCGACTAGTAATCGATAACATGAAAGAAATAACAACAGCTGATGTAACATTTGTACATCAGCTGATTCATTTTGACTTTTATTTTTTGTTGTGAAGAAATGTTTTTTGTGTCCGATCCAGATTCAAGCGATGAGGAAAGTAAAAATAATCTTATGTTTGAAAGGAAAGGAAAATACTTCGGCAAAGATCCGATATCTTTAAATTGCCAGATAACAAGTAAGTGTTAAAATCCAAATTTGTGTTTACTGCTGGGCTTCATCCAACTTTTTTATTTTTTTAGATTCGAGAACTACTTTCGCCTAAATAAGGCTGCTGTTAATTATGTGGTGGAAGAAATTGTTCCAATAATGAAAAGTGATCTCAGGCCAACATCTGTTTCAGTCAAAATTAAGTTAGCAGAAACATTGAGGTTCTTAGGACAGGGATCTTACCAGCTAAGTGTAGGCAATGACTTTCAAATTGGACTGTCGCAGCCATCAGTTTGCAAGATTTTGGCCGAAACCCTGAATGCATTAGAAAGGGTCATTTGTCCACAATGGATTAAATAAGAAATGACTGAAGACGAAAAATCGGATGCAAAAATAGATTTTTTTAATAAAACAGGATTTCCTGGTTTTATTGGCTGTGTGGATGGAACCCACATCAAAACCACATGACTACGTCCAAATTCAAATCTTCTATTTCCTCTGCATTGTGTTCCTCTATTTCCACAAGCAACGCACATTCCTCCTCTTGGAAGACACTCCCTGTACAGCGCCTTGTGGATTTAATTGTTTTTCAAATTGGAGCATGTTGGCCACAGTTTCTTTTAAAGGGCTTAGTATTTGCTGCTTATATCGCCCGCCGCCTGTTGCATTACACTCTACTTTATTTGCAAGAATTTTTTTTACTTTAAATTTTAAATCTCTCCAAACCTAAAAATACATTTTGTATTAGTAAAACGTAACGAGTTAGTTTTTTACTGTATTTACCTTTTGCCAACCATCACTGTCTCTTAACGGCGGTCCAAAGGAATTTAGTTTGTTAGCAATTTCCTCCCATTGCCCCTTAAAATTGGACGGAACTGTTCCCCTCCGAAATCCTTTTGCCAATGAGGGATTTTTTTCCAACTCAGCCACAAGAGTTTCGATATGCTTGGCACTCGAAATTTTCATTCTTGACGTCATTATAAAACCTTTTTAAAATTTCCACAAAATTATTCCTTCAAATTCTTTCAAGTCGTTACCAAATACTGCGACGACGGGTACAGAGTCGTTTCAATTCAACATCGACGTCACATTTGCTTACAGAATACCAAATTTGTGTCAATAGTAACCGATAGTTATCGCAAACGACTACGAGAATACCGATTTTACAGCGTCGTCACAAGACGACGTCGTTTTGCGTCGACGACGACTACAGGAATAGGGGTGATTAAATTTTTTTAATCTTTTTAGTTTTATTTTTTTATCCTTCTTTTTTATTTTATTTAATGTTTTTATAATATTTCCACATTGATTTTTTTATTTTGTGCTAATATTTTATTAATTTATTTTTATATTTTTTTAGTTTATTTAAATTTTTTTTTAAATTTTATTTTGTATACATAATTTTTAGTTAATTTTTGACACTTATTTTTTTTATTTTATTTATTTTATTTTTATTTTATTCATTAATGTAAATTTTTTTTGTTTTCCTTTCATTTTTGTTATATTTATTTGTTTTAATTAAATTTTTTTTTCATAAAAATATTTCCTTTTTTATTTTTCTTCAGTTTTATTTAATATTTTGAAATTTTATTCATTTTTTAATTTTAATTTTTTTTTTTTGAATTTTCTAATATTGTTTTATTTTTAATATTTTTTTATATTTTAAGTAAATGTGTTTTTCATTATTTTTTTTTTATTCTTATTTATTAAATAACTAATATATTTTTTTTATTTTTTATTTATTTTTTTTTATTTTTTATTTTTTTTTTTTTATTTTTTATTTATTTTTTTTTTATTTTTTATTTATTTTTTATTTATTTTTTTTTTATTTTTTTTTTATTTTTTATTTATTTTTTTTTTTATTTTATTTTGCTTGAATTTGTATAAAATTTTGAGAAAAATTTATGACTAAATATCAATTCAATCCTTGCACGGCCGAGCTGAAATTCTAGAAAATATTTCTATTATTTCTAAAACTTGTAAAGTATTGTTTCTACAATATGACATAGGCTTGACCAGAACAGATTTTGTTGAAACTTATAACAATACTTCTTCTGCCACTTATTAACTTATAAATATTCTCTTCTCTCTAGACTAAGGTGCACCATAATCCTTATAAGTATACATTTCACATTATAATGTTAATATTATTATACTTTCAGGTATTACAAAGACATAGCAATAAACAATATCCGATTTAATTGATTACATTGTTCAAATTGTTTAAATCTTAATGGACTTGTCAACAATCTATTCGTATCTTTTATACACTTCCAACGATAACCAAAGAGTGAAGTCATACATTCCATAGTAAATGAGTCGTCGTAATCAAGCAAAACACAATAACGACAGTTAAACCAAGTTCTATTAATAAACAAATGATTAACTAATTAAAAACTTTATAGTACAAACAATACCTTTATATTCCTAGAAACTAATATGGGCATTAATTTCTATTTATAAATTATTACAATTATTTAAAATAAAAATTAAACTAATCGCCGTCATAGTTATAACGTAACTTTCATATCTATATATTTGCCACACATTAATCGACTGTCGTCCAGCCCTGACGACCATCATCATCATTATCACGGTAGACCGTGAGGCGCAATGTTTCATTTGACCCATCCCTCATCGTACGACATATTCTCCCCCTCTGTTTGAACGTTAGACGGTTAACAATACATGCCGCCTTAGAAATGATCACCTTAACAGCTGTTTGATGTATATACGTAGTAGCCACAAGGAGAGAAAAGGTGAGACATGATTTCATTATACCACCACATAGACAAACAGACAGACAGACAGACGCACACACAATCGTTGAAGATAATGTTAGTGGAATTTTATTATGACTCAAATGTAAACAATGACACAATATGAGGGAGGTATTGAAAATAGTAGTAGAAATTAAATACAAGTTATGTTTTAATAATAAAAAAAAACACTGTCCTTGCATCTCGTGAATGAGATATTGTCGTATAAGTTAATTCACCTTTACTTAGGTTGGTTAGTGTAAAAAAAAAAATCTCTAAAAATTTTATTCTTCCTCAACATAAACCAAAAGAACCAATTTTGGAAGGACCGCCAATTGAACAATGTTTTTTTTTAAGACAAAGCTACTTTCTTACAATTGACAACATTTGCCTAGTCAAAGACACAATATCCTTGTTCTTCAAATAGGTAATTATACTAGCATGATAGAGGCCAACTTGATATACCAATTATTACAGCAGAAGCATCAGCAGCAAACACCCCCTCCAGTTTTTCTCAATAATAAATTGTTTTTCTTAGCAGCAACAGCAATGTTATTGTTTATTTTCCTTTTATGTATGTATATTTATTAGTATTTTAATTTTGTTCAAGTTTCAAGTGCACCAACACATCATGGTAATGTCGCGTCCCCAGTCCTATCAAATCTGGTGGCACACTCGCGCACACACATCACATACATCTTCAGCAGCGGGCAGCATCTATCTTCTACATATTTGTGTATATTGTATATGGGTCGGGCATCTAAAGAAGATCATAGATGAAAGATTTACCCCCTACTACCACCAAAACCTCGCGCCTACTTAATACTCATTATTTGCATTGTTGCCTCAGCTGACACCGGTGGTAGTGGTAGTACACTGACTGCAGTATCGTGTGATGATCTTCTACTCTCTGGGTATTCATGTTGTTTTTACTTTTTTTTCATCATTTAATGTCTCGTTAAACAGTCACATTTGAATATAAAGTTGTCTGCGCATTTCTTTTTACTTGAACCTCCTCCTCTCGCGTTCTCTTTCTCGCTTTCATTTAGATGCCAAACTTGCTGGAGCTGATTATGTTTTTGTTGTTGTTGTTGTGGTCGTTTTTATTATTATTTTTTCTTCTTTGTATATTTATTTGTATGAAAAGTGCTTTTATATGACTCTTTTGACTGGCGATGAAACAGAGATGACAAAGGTACCAAACCGGTACTATATAAATACAATTGTATTGAGTGAGGTGGTTGGTGAGTTTGTTGGCCGTTTCAAAAATTGAAAAACGTTGTTTCCAATAATGAAAATATTTATCACTTTGAAATCTTTATTTTTAATTTAGATTTCTACAATTAGAGAGGATAACCTTCTTAGGGGAAAAAACTAGTCAGTGCCATGCTGAAGAAAGTCTAAAATATACGCCCATGTCCTGACAATCGCATTTTGATGAAATTTGCGATTGTGATTTCAAATCGCAAAATTGGTGTCACAGTGATCGCAATCGCATAATATTTGGCGATTGTCAATCACATGCATCCAACCTGGTGAACTCATATTTTTTGCCTAGAATTTATTTAAAAAACACGAAAAAAACGATGCACCTATACAATTTAACATGTTTTCTTTCTATTTGATCACAAAAACATATATGTTTCTAAACAATTTTTATAAAAAATGCGTATTTAAAAAATGTTTAACGTTTCCGTCAAATTTTTGGTGCAAATGCTTTTCTTATTTTTTTAAAAGTTGGCGATCCAATAGTTTAAAGCTGACTTGCAAATCTTCGAAAAATGTGTGCTGACACACATTCATGTGTTTTTGACCCACAAAATATATGTTCAAAAACGAGTGAACTGTAGGACAGGAGGAAAATTTATTGGCGATTTACAAATCGCATGTGATTTGACAATCGCATGATTGTCAGGACATGGGCGATAGTATAATATCTAGTAAGGATGTATATTTACAATAGGAAGTATAAAACATAATAAGAGATATGGTAAACGTGAAATTTTGTTTATTTGAAGCTTAAAGGAAGCAACACCATTCAAAAGATTTTCTTGAAATGTTTACAGCATATATTGGAAAGAGGTGCGTATGATTAATATAAAATCCGCATAACATTAATAATACTAATACGTTGTACATACATATGTATATATGTAGTGAGTGCAACATGCAAACTCGCTCAGCGGCGAAATTGGCAAGGGCTTCTAAAAGCAGGCGTGTAACAAGGCCTTTTGAGACATTCTAAGGGAATGCATTCAGCCATTTTTTTTCAATGCCTGAAAACAGGTCTAATCTCTCCATTCTAAAATAACTCAAACACATGATCTTTCCATTATTTGTAAACCTATGCTGCAGGCCTTCTTATAGAAGGTAGATGTAAGGTCTCCGAAAATTTTGAGTCCACCCATTCCGTTTGTATACACATTCGGAATCTCTTATCACAGAAGGCATGAGGGGAGGCATGAAAAGATAAGGCAACAAAAAAGCTGTTCGTGTGTTTTTCTTAAAACAGTTTATGATTAGTTTCAGTCAAACAATTCGAATGCATCTTGATAGGCTAGATGGTAGCATGGCTGACTAACAATCGCGAGTTAGTGAGTTCAAACTCCACGAAGGTTTACTGTCGTTGAAAAAAAAGTGTATGTATAAAGAAAAATATATATGTGAGAAATATCTAATAATAAACTAAACAATTTGAGGGTGACCAACTGCAAATTTTTTTATTTTTCAAGTCCTTTTTTTCATGTGTATGCAGGCGTTCCATCAGGCCTTTTTATAGGAAGCAGCGATGGAAGGCCTTGCCTTCCTATGACACCCTACTTTAGGAAGCACAGCTGAATGCTATCGTGCGCGCCCACAGGTTGCGGATAGTGGAAGTTTCCGTAGATATACGGGGCATCTGCTAAGCCAGTCGCGGACAATCAGCGGTTCCGAGAGGAGCGGTTCCGTGGGTTTCCGGGTGGCGCCGGACTCCTAACAAGTTTTTAGTGTCAATGATACTCGGAACGACGAGGCGGGTAATTGGCGCCTTCAAATAACTTATAGTCATCAACAATTAGCCTCTGTTCCTAATGTTAGAGGCGGCTAAAAGTCGGTGTCGGATATTAAAGCAAACGGGTCGCTATATAAACCTGAAATAAGGCTTCTAAGACAGCTCGCCTTTAGGCCAGGCAGGCAAAGCCCAATCAGATACTCATCTTAAACCAACTGATTACCGAAACCTTAAATGAAGAGGCCCTATGTTCCTCATAGGAACCAAAGGAATTAATAATAAGAATAATAGTTTGGCTTGAGAATGCCAAACATTTGACCAAGTACCTATGAATCCCTGGAAATCCTAGAGCCATTTATCAACGCCAATTGCGCACCCCATTAGGTGTACAGTGTGGTATGGCATTACATGTAAAAATATCATTGGTCCTTTTTTCTTTGAAAATAAAGATGTTTGTGCTGTAACCGTAAGTGGAGATCGGTATCGGTTTATTTTCTACATCCTACTCTTGAAAACAGACCAGAGAAGCGGTTTCAGTTGGATGGAGCCACTTCCCGAGGCACAATGGCACTTCGAGTCAAATTTTTAAAGAGATCATTGGTGACTTGAATTAAAATTAGGTCTGGATGTACTTAACAGCATTATGCGTGATCGGGCCTTAAATCGGCAGGCTCAGACAGATAGGCATAGCCTCTCCCATATAACGCTATTATTTTAAATGCGATATCAGGAGGAGTTTGGTATGCGAACGCCCAACCCTTTGCTTGACTTAGTAGCTGGAAATCCAAGAGCCATTCATCAACGCCAATTGCGCACCCCATTGTACAGTGTGGTATAACGTGCGTTACATGTAAAAATATCATTGGGCCTTACTTCTTTGAAAATAAAGATGTTAGTGCTGTAACCGTAAGTAGAGATCGGTATCGGTTTATGATAAAACATTTTCTACGTCCTACTCTTGAAAACATACCAGATATGCGATTTTAGCTTGATGAAGCCACTTCCCGAGACACAATGGCACTTCTAAGTCAAATTTTTAAAGAGCTCCATGGTGACTTGAATTAAAATTAGGTCTGGACGCACTTAACAGCATTATGTGTGATCGGGCCTAAAATGGTGGGGTTCAGACAGTTAGGCGTGGCCTCTTCCATATAGCTCTATTATTTAAAACGCGACATCAGGAGGACTGTAGCGCCACTCGTTTTGTAATTTGGTATAGATTCAATTAAGATCTTTAAAATTTTTAATTTCCCTTTACACCCCATGAATGAATTATGAAGCTTTATGTTTTTAGATTCACAACTAACGGCACCTACTTGTTTATCGACGAATACGAACGTCACTGTTTGAGGAGCGAAGTTGCTGTCGACAACATCTTATTTTTTGTTTAGATGACTAGAGCCAGGAGTTGAACCTGGGATCTCCCGCATGGTAGTCGAGTGTTCTAACCATCATGCCACGGCCGGTCCCATTGATATGAACATACTATTTTTTTTTAATTTTTTTTTTATTTATTTATTTATTTAGTCTACTGATATATATCCTACAGACTAGTATACAAAGTTAATTATAAAATTATTAAAAACTTTAAGCAAATTTAATTTAAATTGAATTTTTTGCAAACTAAAATCCAATATAGAAGAAAAACTGTTGCAAAGTTTTAAACACCTTGTTATTGGTTCATTAATACCATAGTTAGTACGGTGGAAATCTTCATAAAAAAGCGTTTCTACCCGCAATTCACGGGGAGGAGAATGTAAAATTACAAAATCAGACAATTCATTACATTTAATTACATTATTCAAAATATTGAAAATAAACATTATAGAGTAACTAGATCTACGATCTCTTAAAGATTGTAGTTTTTATTGTGTGAGTTTATATTCTATAACAAATCTAAATGGCCGTAATCTAACTTATAGGCGTGGCACCTCCTTTATATAATTTTAATGTTTCATATCAGAAATCAGGTTGAGTATAACAGTTAGAGTTTAGAACTTTGTATATGTTCCTTTGCGAGTAATTTTTCGAACAGCGGCATTTGTCTGAATAGTAGAAGTGGCACCAAAGGAACCGACCAATCGTTATTAAATCTTTACGATACAAAACATATTTAGGAATATCTTTGGAGGTAGAACAAAGTCAGCCAGATCAGCTGGTACGAAAATGTAAATTTTGTTTTTTTTTTTAATTTTCGTTTTAGAATATTAGCATGGAACATCTAATTTAAATTTTCATGTCTTATCTTTGCCTTTAAGGAATTATTTACAAGATTTGTCGGAAAATTTCTATGCAAATTGGATTAAATGTTGGAATCAATGACCCAATAGCTAAGATTTGTCTAGTACCAAAATGTGTAACAAACAAGTTAATACTAGTAGTACAATGTTTATCTCATCTCTGCCTTGGTCTTGTGATTCCGCCTTTTGACTGCGTGTGTACATGTGTGTGTGTGTTCGTGTATCTATGTGAGAATATTTCAGTTTGCTTATAAATTAAAATTTTTTTTCGTCATCGCCACCATCTCTTTGTGGTAAAATTTTGTTATTTTTTTTCGAATTTTTCATATTTTGTTTAGATTTGTACGCTTAGTGCGCCGCCATCGCTTTCGTCGTCGTCATAGTCGTTATTAGTCGTTGATTTATTACAAATTGAATTTCTAAATATGTACAATATACATACATACATACATATTGTGCATTGTTGAGATATTTTGGTTAATTGTTCAAAAGAATAATTAAAATCAACATACACAATTGTTGTTTTGTGGTATGTACTCGTACGGTAAAAATGCCACAAACAACAAATCGCACCCAAAAGAATGAAATTTGAAAATTTATTGATTTTATTTAAAGAGGCAATGGCGTTGAATGATGCATGTTTTCATGGGAATATTAGGCGATGAACATAGCTTTTTGTTTTCTTGTATTTTTTGCTTAGAATATTTATCATTTGCAATATCTTAAATTACTTAAGAAACAAAAACTTTGGACATATTAAACAATGGTTGGACGAATATTAAATTTGATTATTTATTTCTTATAATCTTAATGTTTTCTTGGTATAGACATATGAAATGAATGACTATGAATCAGATATGTCATAGAATTGTTCAATAATTGTACTCATAAATGCTGATATATTATAGTCCTTTGTTTGATTGATTGTTGCGAAATCGGAGATATAAATTTAAAATCATTTATATGAGAAAATTTGATAACATTTTTTGTTACACAGGAGCTAACTAAGTAAACCAACTATAGATTAATTTCGCAGCAAATTGTATGAAGTTTATTTTTACACTCCATATAGTAAATCCCATAGTGAAATAGTTTAGACATTCAAATAGCTTTTTATGAGTTTTCTGGACAACAGAAACACAAGTAACAAAAGTTTGCTTAGCCACTTGTGTTACTGTGCTCCATTAGATCTTAAAATCCCATCATAAAAGTCTCTTTTCTGACATTAAATAAGAGGTCTTTCAGAAAAAGACCCTCTTGTCTGATGGATTTCGGATCAAGAATTATTGTTTTTTGGGCTCTTAAAGAACGTGAAAGCTCTGAAAAAGTAGTAAAAAATAGCTTTTTTCGTACATATATGGTTTGCTGGGTAGGCCCAAGGTAGCTGTCACTAGAGTTTCCAATCGATTAATCGACGAATTTTTTTCGAATAATTTTTCGATTAAGAAAAAATAGTAAATTGCGATTAACGAATAATCGATCAATTTAAACCGATTAATCGATTTAAATTATTTTTAAATAAATTCTGATTTCTTTATATAAATGTAACAGATGATGATATTGTGTTGGAAGAAGAAGAGGAAATAATTGATATCAATGAAAATCATCTTTTACTGGAATTGAACTATACTATAAAAAGTATTCAAAATTTAAAAAATTGAATGTAAATTGTAATATTATTGAAGATTTTCTGTATCTAGATAAAACAAAAAAAAAGATCAGAAAAACTAGAAAAACTTTTCAATGCAATTCTTTCAGTTTCGCCAACATCTACTTTAAGTGAGAGGGTGTTTTTTGAAAGTTAAGCTTCATTAAAACGAAACAAAAAATCGACTAAAAGCCGAACATCTTAATTGCATATTATTTTTAAAAGACTATTTTAGAAAATGTGACTAAAAACTTTTAAAATAAAAAAGATCTCATTTTATTGGTACCTAATTAATTATTATTTTTATTAAACGTTTTTGATTTCACATGAATTATTATTTTACGTTTGTTTTTATGTTTTAATATTATTTTTATGTTTTTTATTAATACAATTTAACGACTACATTGAATTTGTTTATTTTCACGTAAGGTATGCAGATATACAGAAATTATTCGAGTTATTCGACTTATTCGATTAATCGAATTATCCGAGCAATTTAAAAACCTTAATCGATTAATCGAGCAAATTAAAAATTCCAAACTCGATTAATTTTTTAATCGAACAAAAGCTTAACCCGATTATTTGGATACTCTAGCTGTCACAAACACGGTGAACGTTTTGCAAGGATTATGACCCACTATAAAAGCGATATGTGTTGCAAACAAACGCATATGCAATTTTTACTTAGTGATCACCACTGCTGTGGATATAAAAAAAATAAAACATAGAGTTAATTCAGATTTTAGTTTATGTTTTTATATCATATTAATCCTCGTTGTCTCCTTATACATCTCAAACCTTCTGTCATAAAAAACATGGCGATTATAGAATGTGCTTGGTTATACCTAAGTCTTCAATAATAGACAATTGTATTACAATGAAATTTATACCTATATGTTAAGGCTGTTACTGACTGCCACATCAATATATTTTGATCATCATGAATTATAAATATTTTTAAATCCTAGTGCGAAATAAGACCATGTTCTCCAATTTCGTCACATATACAAGGTGTATAAATATATGTCGACGGCATTTCAAATACCGTAAAATCCAGTACCAGGCCACGTTTATGTCTTTGCCTATGTCAGTACAGTTTTTTTTACAGTATCCAACCGGGATTTTATTTCCTTCTTCAGTAAAATATACATATGTATAACTGTATAAGCTTACATACACACCCAGGCAATAATTATTGGATAAAAATGTTAAAATTACCCACATGTTGTAAAGAATTTAAATATTTTAATGTACTAAATGTTACTACTATGACTAAGATTTTGTTCACGGTTTTTTTTGCTTTTGTTTCGAAATGAAATTATTGCGGTTTGAAAGTGTTGTATTTCTTTGTGTAAAGATAAAATACATTGACCAGTGTTTAATCTGTCATTAAACCATGAAATTTTTAAGGTTGATAGTATATACATATAAACGAATACGTTATACTTTATTTCCGAATTTTATACGGCAGCTAAGTTAAGGTTTATACTCTCTTAGTTTAGATTTGAAGTCCTAGCTATCAGGATTTGTCATTTTTTTAATTATAGTAATGATTAAACTGTGATACTATGGTGAAAAATGCATTGCAATGATAAGTCACATACATACGTCACTCACCTATCGAAGATAAGGTCGCAAAATAACTTCAGAGAATGTGTTCTTATAATCGCTGTTAATTCCCTCACAATTATTGTATACAATCATACATACATACATACACATGTCCCACTCTATGAGTCATTTAAATTTACAGTGTTTAAGAAATTTAAAATTTTCGCAATTATGATTAATTTTTAATTGAGATAAACGCGATATTCCTAAAAATATGCCTGCGTCATTTTGATTAAACGCAATTAAGTTGATAATTATTGGATATTGATTTTAATACAAAATGTTTATAATTGGCTAAGTTTTACATGTTAAATGGGAAAACTATGTTCACTACAAGAACAAAAAGGTGTCTTTTATAAATGCCTCTAAAATAGCAACAGAAAAATGAAGCAGACCGAGCTAAAAAGAATCGCTATGAAGATTGCCAAATAAATTTATACATATAATTGAAAATTGTAAACAAACAAGTATAATGGGAAGTAACCTCATTATTGCGAGGCTTAAGTGCTAAATAGGGCAATGATTACCTACCCCCCGAGATGTCTCTCCTTTCGTAATTACGAATATAATTTTTGTAAATTGGATTGAATTTATTAATTTATTTTTTATTAATTTATTAACAATTTTAATATTCCAACAACGCATCATACTAATTACGCACTCAATAGTCCCTTAAGTCGAGAATTTTCTCAATTAAATAATATCAACAAAAAAGAGTTTTAACAATGTATTGAATTTTGCATTTCAAAAGACTTGCTTTAAGTTATTTCTTAGTGCATATCTAAGTAATGTGAATTTCCACATATCTATATACATATCTATATATAAAATGGAATGTGTGTTTGTTTATTTGTTTGTTTGTATCTTATAGGAGACCAAACCTCTGGACCGATCTTTCTGAAATTTTCACAGCATTTAACTGGGACTCTGGCATGACTTATAGAGTACATTTTTTTGGCCACGCCCACTTTTACGCCCATTTTTTTATTATATAATATGCAATAGCGAAGCATTGCCGGGCCCACTAGTTTAAAATATAAATACGTTTGTAATTATTTTTTAGTCGTAGTCTGTAAAGAAAATGCATTTCCATAGACTGAAATAAATGAAATTGAAATAACGGCTCTGTGCCATATTTTATTATTTTACGAGTCCTTCTTATACTTTTCGTCAAGACTAGTATAAAGTAATCCCACTGTGCGTTGTCCAGCTTTAATAAAAAGATATTCTGAAGCAACAAAAAATAAACAGCCTTGTATCCATCTATTAAAAATTATCTTCTAAAGGATTTAAAATAAGAAAAACATTGCCGCACACACAAACCCGTAGTGTGTGCTGCCTTAAACAGAGGGGGCAAAGAAACGAATAACAAGACAAAACAAAGAGATCGCGACATATTGCTAGAGAAACTTTGGCACAAATAGAAATAGCAAGAAATAAAAACAAAACACAAATAAAAATACAAAAAAACACACACACAAACACATTAAAAAAAAAATGCCAAGAAAAAAGTGTAACAGAGAGAATTCACTAACGAAAAGGCGTAACGAAAACAAAGAAAAGAATTGAACAATAAAAATAAAAGTATTTTCTTTTGGGAAACACTAAGCACGTCAGCAGATATTCTAAATACAACAAAGATATGTAAAAAAACACTGGGTTTTTTAATAATAATTTTAGGGATAAGGTCATCATTGCGTGTATATCATGCGCATGATGACTGGTAACACAATAATTTACAATACACTCTATACATAAAACATAACTCTTACCTGTTTGCCATCTACTTCAATGTCAGCCACATAATTTTCAAATACAGTGGGCACATAAACTTCAGGGAATTGATCTTTGCTAAAGACAATCAGAAGACATGTCTTACCGCAGGCACCATCGCCGACAATGACCAACTTTTTACGAATCGTCGTCATTGGTTCTGAAAGTATAATCAATGTGGGGAAAATTAAAATCTAATAATAATGCATTACAAGTTTAAATAACGTTTTTTATTTTGGAATTTGTTAAATGTTTTACGTTCTTAAATAACTCACTTGAAGATATACAAAATTCGGCCATATTATAATATGTATTTTCGTTGAGACAAATTCAATTTATGTTCGTTGTTGATTAAATAATATTTAAAAGTTGACACAAAGGTTGTTGTGTCCCTAATGGCTAAAAAATGTTTAAATCTTAATGGTCGCGTTACCGTACATACTTGCGATTAGAGCAAAAGCGAATGAACTATTTATTTGCTTATACTATCGATACAACAATTGATGTTTTTTCAAAATGAGCAAGTAAGTGTGTTGCTTTTTTGGGTGACACCATCAGAGATGACAAATGTCAATTTATAAATTGTACTTAATGGGTCAACAAGTTATGTTTTTTTTCATATAATGTATTTTTTTACAGTAGTTGAATAGATCAGTGCGTGCAAACGATTAAGGTAATTTTAAACGAAATTAAACATGTAACTGGGACGTATTGTTTTTTTATAAAAGAATTTAAAAAAAACTTAGTTTTCCTTTACATCCATAAAAGAGATTTGGGATAGCTATTTTTAGATTCAAAACTGACGGTACCTACTTGTTTATCGACAAATGCAAACGTCACTGTTTGAGAAGCTTTTTACTAGACATGCCGATTGACTTGAGACTTTAACTGCGAAGTTGCTGTCGACAACATCTAGGGGGCCGGCAATGAAAGAAAAATGTAGACGACTTGAGCCGGAATTCGAACCACGGATCTTCCGCAGGATTTTCGTGTGTTTATTACCACTATGCCACGTCCTTTTTTTTCAACATGCCGAAATTTTTTTACATATTGTAAAGTACAAAGAAACAAAGAAATTTTTATGAAAACTGTTTTTTATAATTGTTTACTAAATGTAATATCTTTATACAAAATTGTATATAATACGTACAAATTATTATGTTTTAAAGTGAAAAAAAAATAAAAATGTATTTGAAAATTGTTTATAATTTTTAATTTTGTTGTGGTTTTTGTTAAATAACGCAATTATTAATTAAAAATATGTTTTATTTTGTGTTTAAAATTAAAAAAAAAAACTTATTAGTACATATTACAATATTAAATGCTAAGTCATTAAGTGTTTGGTAAGTGCAACAATCTCAGTTAATGCAACAGCCTCGAAATCCTATCGGTAGCTCAAATTGAGTTTTTACTGTATTTCAAGGATATTTTAAGGCATATTTCGTTACCTTAATATAAAAAAGACTTCTCATATTTTTTCGGAATTGGATTTTTTATTGATTTATGTTAACTACGTCTTGATACAGCTTTTTATTAAATTAGATAATAAGTAAGTAATGTTCTGAATAAAAGCAATTTTATTACATTTTTTCCTATATACTTTTTTTTATCGAAGTCGCAATCCACAAAGAATTCTAAAAAAATTAGCCAAGAAACCATGGGTCTTAAATTATAATCGAGTCCCAGGTTTTTAATGAGAAGTTACGGATCTACTTAGATGCAAATAGATAGATCTTATTTTCGAATCTAGAGTGATTAAATTGGAACTGGGACCGTTACTGTTTTAAGTTTTAAAATAAAAACTGCAATATAACAAAAAGATTCCAATAACTGATATGACGCATTTGTTTATTAAGAGACTAGGCACTATATGGCGCCGATTCAAACTAACACTATTGTATTTTTTATCAAAGTGGTCGTCAAATACTGTGAATTTGAAACATAAAACATAGATTTTTATCAGAACTTAATTCTTGTTTTTACTTCGAACTACTCTGTGTTCTTTACCCCTACACCTGAAACTATTGTCTTAGAAAAAAAACATGGTGGTATCTACTACCTGTATGTAAAGTACACTAGCAGTTTTCACCCTTTGGATTAGCTTTACAACTCTGTTTAATTTACTACCATTTTACACTACAAAGCATGAGCGTCTTTTTCGTGTGTATTGTAAACTTTTAAAACAGCTGATTTTTATTTTGGTTTTTGCCAGTTTAAATGCTTAAATACGTAAAAAAATTAAGGTTTTTATCCATATTCTACTAAACATTTTTAATAATTATCACAAAACGTAAAATTAAAAAGCAAACCAAATATATTTGCCCGCAAATATTTTTGGCGATCAGCACATCTTCCAAAAAAGTAGAGTTTGCATGGGGGATGGGAAAAGTTTTTGTCCTATCATGCTAATCTTGGAACTTAACCTCAAGGATAGAATCTTAAATACCAAATTTCGGCTCGATAGGATAAAAAGTACGGATCCTCCCAAAAAGGGGAGTTTGTATAGGTGGGAGCAGTTCCTTGTCCACAGGTCTTAATCTATGAATGTAATCGCCAGAACAGACAAAAAATGTGATCAAATCGAAAAACTAAAAAATACCAAAAATGGTTTCCCCAACCCCAAAAACAGAATAAACAATTAAATGAATAAGGTTTTATGTTGGAAACAGTTAAATCCTACAACTTTCTAGGATAATACAAATAAATAAGCATTAATAAATGATTTTTTTTTTTGTTATCCAGCATTTCAAAATTACAAACTTCAAATGCGTGCACAATGGTTTTATCCCATTCCGGCTTTGTTTGTTGCACTGTGTTATTAGTACATAATTTGAGACTATTGCGGTCCTAGTAGTTTTCCTATTTGAATTTAAATTAGAAAGTGTAATGGGAAAAAACCGAATGGGCAAGATACATAAAAAAATGTTTATTAAAAAAACAGATAGTTTAAAACAAAAGACAGAAACGTTCTATGTTTTCCGGAATATTTTATATAGGTAGATAAAGTAAAGAGATTAGGCATGACATACATGGAGACCCTATGGTCTTCTGCTTGTAAGCAAGTTCAAACCTTTTGGGTATTCCAAGTTGCATGATGATAGATCATTGATCAAAATACCACTTCCAGCAGAATTGCATTCTTCTCCTATGAAGAGCTGGGCAATGGTCCATCTGCGTAGTCCCCGGTCCATTTTAAAAGCCCTATCGTCACAGTGTCCTGTAATTTAGCATGTGAACTAAGTTTTCTGATTCATTATCCATTCAGTTTTGGCTAATGATAATGATCAATGACTTCCAATTAGCCTTTCAGTTTGTCTAGAACCACGGTCCAAATATCTTATATCTATGTAGTATGGATATTGTTTTCGCGACAAATTCCAATAAGACCTTACCAGCTAATTCTATTTCAATTTGCTACCCCTCCTCCTAATCCATTCTCGACGTAGATTAATTATAGGTGAAAGTTAGAGTTTTCGTAAAAGCAGGCCCAGATGCTCTTTATACATGTAGCTATCCCCTGGAATACATCGAGCACATATTTCTTCCTATATGTGGATTATTAATTCGTCACCCAGCCATTGACACAAAAAAACATCGCATCAAGTACATTTGTCCCAATGCATTTGTCTAAGGAAAAGTGTGCTGCATAATTTTGCCAACCCTGTTGACGTACTACAAAAATTGACAATGGCGTAGTTGTTAATAATTTTTTGAAATTGTTGTTACTAATTATTTCGTTTGTTATGACATTTCTCTCATAGTTGACTTTTATTATATTTTAGGCACTCACTGTTTTTCTTTCTTTTAAACAATTTCGAAAAGAAAGCGCCAATAGACATGGGAATATTTTTGACCGTACCCAGACTTTGTTGCTCTTTCGTGTACTTTAATTTTTTTTGTGTTTTATTGCAGTTCCCGATGGAATATGTAATGGTATCACCACTTTTGTCCCTTAATTGTCAACAAGTATTCATTAACTACTGTTTAGTTGATTGTCTGATTTGCTAGGTTTTATTATTTGTTGCTTAAGCATTCTTTTTATATTTAATTTTTGTTTCTTTTTGTTCATATCCACACAATTGAAATTTCTTTCTTCTTCATCATCATCACATCGGCAATGTGAGGCGGAGTAGAAGACAACGACGAACGAAGTCGAAGAAGAGGCAGCAGCAGCAGCAGAAGTAGAAGTAGTAGGCAACACCCTGTGTATGTGTTTGCCCTTCCTTTTACACTCCCCACACAACCCTTATTGTGTAAAAACCGTATACATTCCACCTTAATCATCATCACAGTTCGTTTGTTCATTTCATTTCAGTTTTTTTTTTTTGCTTTATTCAATTTCTTATTAACACAAAAAAAACATACACACTTATTTATATATAAACACATACACATATATTCATCATCATCTTCGTCGTCGTCATGATCATAATTCATTTTTTCGTTTAATTTCATCAAATATTCTTTTGCATTTAATAAAAACAAGAAAATGTACATACATACATATGTATGCATATATATTCAGACGTCTTTTAACAAATTCCAAAAATTGTTAATAGTATATTTGGTTCATTTTCATTTTTTCATACTAATTTCTTTTTTCTTTTTGTTACCCATTTTCGTACGTACATTTTTTAATTTGTTTAATTTCCTCTTGAGAAACTTTAGTTTTTACTTTTGCGTTAACAAAACTATGCCTTTACTCCTTTTTTGTGTTCTTTTGTTAAGTTCTGTTCGTTTGCCACTTCAGAAGTTAACAAAAAAAGACAGTTTATTCGTTTGTTCCGTGTAAAAAAATCTTTTCTTATTCACTTATTTCACAAATTTCCTCTCATGCAATTCTACTTGAAAATTATGATGACAACGCCTTGACGTCCGATGTTATACGAAGAAAAAAAAAGAAAATGGCGTATGTGCGGACAGCATTGCCATTTGCTAATAATGACTGTGTTGATATAACAGAAAGGCCACTGAACACAGCTAGATATGGAATGAAATTGAGAATAGAAAGAAAAATTTGCAAGCATTGCCATTCAATACCAAACAAGTGACATTTCGCTGTATCAAGCTTTTGTATATATATATACAAATTGTTCAGTGATGTTGCCACCACATACAATCAACTGGTTAAAGTCTTTTTAATGTACTAGAAAATTTCATAGATGACGCTGTGTAGTGTGCGATAAATTCAATGCACAGAAAGAACAATTTGTATGAAAGTAGTTATTTATCACATAGCATAATTTGGAAACCTGCACAAAACCGATTTTTTCATATGTTTCTTATGTTTGACGGTTGTTGTAGCAGCTGGAGGAAGTAGTAGTAGATAATAGTTTTTACCGATTTTCATTTTATCAGCACCCGATCGGGTATGTAATCCGATTATCATACGATCATTGTTAGCAACTCTGTTTCGTTCCTTTGTAGATAACAAGGTTTATGTCAAGGGATTGTTAGGCGTTGTTGTTTTGAGTTTTAACAGCCAAATTCCACCAAAGATTGCGCCAGCTGGTTTTGTTGATTTATTTTGCGATGTTGATAAATCATTTCTTTTTTTTTCTTGGTCTTTGTGCAATCTGGATTTTTTGTAGTGAAAGCATCTAGGATGAGTTTTGTTGGCTGGAGAACTCGAAATTATTTGAAAATTAATTTTTCATCGATGTTGATGTCTTTCGAAAAATATTTAAAATGATCGAGACAAAGTTCATTCTTGTGGTGATAGGTTAATCATTTCCTTATAATTCCTTACGATTTGCTTATGTCTGTGGTCTCATCAACACAAAAACTACAACAAATTCATGTTTTTGAGTCATAATTATGATACAATCAAAATAAAGAAAAGCTCAAATCAGCACGCATGTTAATATTACCTTATACATACATATGTATTTGATACATATTGTAAAAAAAATATATGCGGAAAAAATGTATGGAAGTATTGTCAAACTGAATATTTGCGGATAAAAAAGTTATATCTAAATTTAAGTAATCAAACACAATAAATGGTATATCATATTCATATTTTAAGTAAAGCCTTTAAAAAGTCAGATTAAAAGAAAATCCTCTTTCAATTGTGTAAAAAATTAATTATGGAAAAAAGACAAACAACCCAAGTATATGAAAAACAATTAAATTCGTTGTGAATTTTTATTTTAATTTCAACACAAAATTATTTATTTATATATTTTTTGTTTTTTTTTTTGTAAAATTCACAAAAATGTTGTTTACAAATATTTGTTAAATTGTATATCTATAAATCGTTAGATTTTTATAGTTTTTTTTTAATGCAAATGTTATTAATGTAAAAATTAAAAAAATATATATATAAAAGAAATAAAAAAAATTCCAGGGATAGCTAAATAAACTCAAAACAGATGAATTCGAAGTAAAATTAATTTTAAATATTTGAAAACTAATAATTAAAATATATTTTTTGTATTTAAATTATATATTATGTTACATCGTTATTTAAAATTGACTATTTTGATTAAGAGAAAAAATAATTAAATTCTTTTTTGTAAATTTACGATTTTGTAAATTGTTAATTAAAGATGTTTACTTAAAAATCATTCGATTTTTATAGAAGTTTTTTTAGCTGCAAAATTTATATTTATATTTTTTTAATGTCAAAATTAATGTTTAAAGAACTGAAATTATGTTTTTAATTTTTTAAATTTTTTTTAAAAAAATTAACTTTTAAATAGGATTTTTTTTAAATAACAATATAACATAATATATACAAACAATTTTAAAAAAATAATAAAATATATAATTTTATATAATAAAAATATATAATTTTATATAATAAAAATATATAACTTTATATAATAAAAATATGTAATTTTATATAATAAAAATATATAATTTTATATAATAAAAATATATAATTTTTAATCAATAATTACATTTAAATTTGTTAAATTTTAGTATTTTATTTATATTTTTTAATTTGTTTGTGCTTTATTATGTTTTGATCAGAAATCAAATGAATTTTCTTTCCTATCACCAAAAAGCTGCGTCGTTTTTTTTTAATTCTTATTATTGGTGTTTTTTAGATATATCTAATTATAAGATGTATTAAGCATTTTATTTTTTGTTTTATTAAATTTTTGCGATTTTGTATTTTTTTAAATTGTTTGTATTTTGTGATGTTTTGATCAGTGATCAAAGATATTTTTAAAAAATTCTAATTTTTGGTGTTTTTTTTTAGAAATATGCAAATTTTTTAAATTTCCGTCTTTATTTTATGTCTAAATGGCTGCCTTTCAAACAACGCCTATAAAGGTACAATAATTTGTATATATTGGCCAGGAAACAACGTGAAGACCTAAAAATATCATGTTTGAATTATTGGTGTCATTACCTTTAATTTGAATATTCACACATAGGGGGTTATAATAGGATCTATATGGTAAATTTTGTACTAGGTTTTTGTTTTCCTGGAACTGAACTGAAGAGTACGGCATATTTACTTTTTCCAGGCAGACTTCGTCTGGTAATTGACAAATCTACCATATTTTTTTCTAATCGACAGATTCGGGTTTCTGACCGCATTTTTTTCTTTAATTTTAAAATCGGTATATAATTTAATACGTTTATTACTCAATCACACAATTATTTCAGTGCGAACTTTCCTACAAAACATCTGGCATCGCCACTAACAAACTAAAATATTACTTAAATATGCAGCACTGTAACATGTGCTGCATTTGTTTATCTTCATAAACTTGCACGTTCTTGTCAATTTAGCCGTAGTTTATAAATTCAAAGATTTGATCCCGCTTCCAAGGCACTGCAAAATTTTGAGATATGGACACAAAAGACGAGAAGAAGAGTCCTTCCGCATCACCCAAGGAAAAGGAAAAACTAAAACAAAGGCTGCAAACATTGTTTAAGCAGCATGAACAGAAGGCAAAACAAAAAAAGACGACTCATAAATCTGCTCAGAAGAAAAATCAAAACTTCAAGGAGCCGCAGCAAGGAGACAGGAATCCGGAACAACTAGCAACCGAGCAAAACATTAGTAAGAAACAAGAAAAATCTGTAAATAGAACTAAAAGTAACAAGAAACAACAGAACTTAAATAATGGTGCGGTTACGGGGAAAGTTGCCCACAAAAATCAGGGCCCCACTCATAAGCAAAAAGAGTTCCCTAAAACAAGTCCTTCAGACAAAAATGCTCAAACAAAACCAAAGAAGTCTAAGAAGAGGAACGCAAATACACAAAATCAGCCGCCTTTAGAAACATCAAAGCAACAAAAAGCTGCGCAAAAGCCAACCCAAATAAATAAAAATCCGCCAGAGGTAAAGAATAAACAGCAGAAGGCCGGACAAAATTCGCAAATTAAGAATGATATTAAACTTCAGAGCACAAAGAAGACTGGTAAGAATAAGCAACAAGTGTCAAATGTTCCTTTAACAAATGGTTTGCCAAAATTAACCAAAAATCAAAAAAAGAATGCAAAGAAGCGTGCAGCAGCAACACCCCTCAACAATATTACAGGAGAAATTAAAAAACCTAAGTTGGTTCAAGAGGAATCTATTAAGAAGCCTAAAAAGGTAAAGAATAATAAGGCAGCAACAACTCCAAGTCCTTTGGCCAAAGGGGAAACTAATAAGAAGCCCAAGGAGGCAGCACTCCAAAGCAAGCCAACGTCTTCTAGTCCGTTGAACAAAGAGAAATCCAATAAGAAGTCTAAAAAGGCGAAGAAAAACGATGCTGCACTCCAATGCAAGCCAACAACGCCTAGTCCATTGGGTCAAGTGGAATCTATTAAAAAGCCTAAACAGGCGAAGAACAACAAGACTACACTTCAAAGCAAGCCAACGTCTAATAAGAGCAAAAATATAAACGTTGGAAAAGTTTTAGTCAAAAAAAGCCCACCAGGCTTCGTAAAAGGTGGAGACTTCGACAACAATTCTGAAGATGAAGATGCAGAATATTGGAATCATCAACTTTCACACGATGATAGTTTTGGCGATATGAAATCCAATGATAGAGAAGAAAATGATATGCCTAATTATTACAAAAATCAGCAGCTGGTGAGACACAAGATAGCTGAGGAAGGTTTAAGCGAAGAAGATGATATTAATTCATATGGCGATGAATCTGGAGAAGATATTAATTCCTATGGCGATGAATCTGGAGATGAAATTAATTCCTATGGCAGTGAATCGGGAGAAGATAATAATTCATATGGCGATGAATCTGGAGAAGATAATAATTCCTATGGAGATGAATCTGAAGAAGATATTAATTCCTATGGCGATGAATCTGGAGATGATCCCTATAATTATAGTGACATGAAAGATGATGAATTAGAAATACAGAATAACATTGATGATGATGAACTGGGCGACGATCCCTATGATTACAGTGATTTTAATGAAGAGGAGGAAGAAGAACAATACTCCGATTTTGATGAAGATGACTATGAAGAAGATGAAGATAGCTATGAATATTCCGATGATAGTGAGTTTTCCACAGATTATGATGGAAATGATGATGGTAGCGAAAATTCGTATAATTTTAATGATGATGGCGAAAACGATGATGACTATAAATTACCCGAACATGTGCCAGAAGATTTAGTTATACACTCAGGTGAGTTTATAATGAATGTGGAAAAATAATTTAAAGTCATATTAAAATATTGTTGCATAGTTTTTAACACAGAATAGTCCCTGGAACATATAAAAAGTAAAATATTGATTGAACACAGGAACTTTTCATAAAAGTTTACTGGACAATATTCCAGAAGTAAATATTAAATATTTTTATATGGAAACGTTCTTAAAATCAAGTTATTGCTATTTTGCTTTAAAAACAATGGGATAGTCTTGCTGAGGCATTGCTTGACTAATAGCCAAATAAATATATGCTTTAGATGGCAAAATTCTTTATCACCACTATACTTTCTCATTTTATACTACTATACTAACTTTATTTTCCTTTAGGTACTGCTACTAAACGTGATCTGCTCCCTGAAGATAACGTGAAGTTTAAAAATAACAAAAACAATTTGCAGTTGGTCGAACTGAAAGATCAGGATACCGTAGAAGTCATACATCAGCGCAAAGAGTACACAAAGGAGGAATTGCTTAAACTTACCTACAAAGAAAGTCACGTCGTAAAAATTGCTACAGATTCAAAGAGTGATGAACAGATTAAATCTCCAAGTTCAACAACCGATAAAGAAGAATGTCCCAAATTGGTGCCCATAGTCGACGAAGACGGCTTTCAATTATACAACCCCAATGACGACGATGATGAAGACATTGGGGAAGAATACGAGATTGTGGATGGCGAAGAAGAGGAAGAATATTCATATGATGAAGATGACTCAATGGACATTGGAAGTTTGGGTAGCGAATATACCGAATTAAATTCAGACGATGCGGACTCTTTGCTATCGGAGGATATAAATGATAAATATTTGAACAGAGGAAAAAACGATGACGACGATTGCTATACTAGCGAAGAAGAATATACAATAATGGCAGCTAAAAAAACAGCGGATATTATCGATGCTACAAATTGTAGCTATACGTTTAAAAAGGGCGAAAAACCCAAAAGCGATAGTACTAAATGTAAAGATATCGATCAGTTGCCTTCACAGAAACTTTATCGCCATGTAAAAGTAGGCAGCAAAAGTGATATCATTAGTACTACAGTTATAGAACAGGAGCTATTAGAGGAACAAGAAACATGCTTGCAAGAAGACAACAGTGACGAACATTTACATTTGGATGGTGGCAAAAAAGTGAGTGCTAGTTCTGAAAAAGTGCAGTTGCCTTTCAGTCAAGCAGACGGCAAAAGCGAAATAGAAAAATCCTCCGAACAGTCAAATAACACGATAATAATTCAAGAATGCATGACTGAAATCAACAGAGAACCTGTTTTCCCCCATCCGCAGAAATTAAGTGAATCAAGGCAGCCAGTTGAACGTCTGAAAACTACTGGCAATACATTATTCTATAACGCCATTAATGCCAACTTAGTACTAGTACTACTCAAAGATCCTTTCTATATTTATGGTACAGTTCGTTTAACATTACTAGCTGGCACTGTAGAGGTTTACGGTCATTCTTTGGCCAAACATAAAGAAGTCGAATTATTCTCCCCCCGTGGCTGTAGTGTGATCGAAATCTCCTCCAAACACCCTACAGCAGAACAGTCGACATCCAAGAATGCAGTAAAAAATCTCTTGAAAAATTATGAAACAAATTTCATTTTATGTGACCTAGAGAATATTGCCACTAGGTTTGAGCCGGAAAAAGATGCCATTGTTCTCTTGCAACGTAATGACGAACGAAAAAAAATCGTTCAGCAGTTTAAAAAATTCATGAATGAAAATGTTTTCCCCAATTTGCAAAATATTACCATGGATCGTCCTTTATACAGTTCAGAATATTTGTTGAGATGCATGATAAATATTTCGGCTGCGGAAACCAAATGCCTACGTCTGCCTAAGCAATGGCAAACACTAGAAGTTACCAGAAAGTCGCGTGTAATGTTAGTCGGCGGCAAAGGCGTGGGCAAGTCCACCCTTTTAAGGTATCTCATTAACAAACAGATGACGTCGCTTTGCGAAAAGGTGCTTTTAATCGACTTGGATATAGGACAGCCAGAAATCTTTGTCCCCCAAACGGTTTCATGTGCCATTGTAGACAAACCTCTGTTGGGACCGGGTTTCTTTTTGAATATACAGCCGGAAAAATCCTATGTTGTGGGCCACACAAACATCGCTCTGTGTCCTCACAAATATGTGGATGCAGTTAAAAGTGTGATTCGTTATTGCATGAATCAAGCTAAATTCGAAAACATTCCTTGGTTTGTTAACACCATGGGCTACAACAAAGGTTTCGGCCCAGAGCTGATATCTGTCATCGCCAGTGAATTGTCCTTAACTGACGTTATACAATTGCAAAGTCATAGGGACATTAATAACTTTGATAGAATCCTCTTACCCAGTGTGGTTAGTCAAGTGCCGCGTAATATGTTTGTAGATGATAATCCGATTGAAGATGGAGAAAATGGCAATAAGCTAAATTACCGTTTGCAAATCTGGAAATCAGCAGTCGAACAGGAGTCACGCTATCAAAAGGAGTGGGATATGAGCCCCAAGGACTTGCGATATGCAATGTTACTCACACGTTTGACTGAAGCTCTTCGAGGACATGCAGAATGGCTGAGCGACTGTAAACCAATGAGGTAAGTGACAAAGATATATAAATGAGAATAAATGTTAGAAAAGTAGCAAGTGGGGGGAAAATATATATATATTTATATATATAAAGTTCATATAAAATATCTGCCATAAAGAACAGAATCTTATCATGAATCACACATGTCCTTGGCATAAAAATAATTTGGAGCATACAACTAGTTTCCCACAGAGTGGATAGGGAAAAGATTTGTACAAGCAGAGAGCCCACTGTCAATTAGTATTAACATAAAAAACACAAATATAAAAAAATTATCAAAATTAAATAAGGAATCACTGTTGGGAATTTACAAAAAAAATTTAAATACTTTGAATTATAGATTTAGTAAAACAGCCAATCTTTGAATTTAAATCAAAATGTAATAGAAAAACATTAAAATTGAAAATAAAATTTTTAATAAAAATGTTAGTGACTAAAAAGAATAAAATTTTAAAATAGTTATCCAGTTTTGAATTTAGTGGCCCTGATAATATATACCTTTAACTAACTGTTTTTATTTTTTACATCTTTTCAGGGCTCCCTTGAACCAACTTAAGTTAATTAATCTAACGGATGACATTCCTCCCAGTACACCTGAAGAATTGGCTAAAGCTATGGAAGCCAATCTGGTATATTTGTGTCACCACGAAGACGACAGCTCCTCCGTGGAATGTTTAGGAATAGGTAATGTCCATAATTTCAAATACCACCACTGAGTATTTATTAATAACCATTTAATGTTTCGCCCCTAGGTGTTGTTCGAGCCATAGACTATCATGTCCAGCAGATATATCTTCTTCCAGCCACATCGTCTCTCTCACTTCTTAAACGTGTTAACTGCCTGTCATTAGGTGAAATGCCTTTGCCCAGTTCTTTGTTTACAAATCAAGGTTCACGTGTCCAAAACACAGCGCCCTTCGTATATAATACCATTGAAGCAAAAGCCTCTAAGGCCATTAAACAGATCTATCATCGACCTGCATCATTTCTTAAAGGAAAACGTAAACCTCAGTAGTTTTAAGCTTTAACCTGCTATATGTATAATTCTCTCTTGTTTGCAACCTTTTTCTTGTTATTAATACAGAATAAACACAGCTTATTTATAATTTAAAACAATAAAATCAACACAATTTTATTTTATAATTTTGTTCGTACTAAATGAAAAATACTTTAGTGGGACACATCGTAGCGTCCCTTTAATATACGCCTCATTAGCACACGACGTCCACCGTGAGTGGCGAGGCGAGCGTCCCACCCATGCACATTGATACGTTTCACTTCACGGGGCTTGGGGAAATGGCAGCGCACTTTACATTTCAGCACAGCACGGTTGAAGACATGAGCCTCGCGTGTAAACATCATTTGGCCGCAGGTGACAATGGTGGAACATGTTCTGGAATTTCAATGAAGGTTTATTGGTATCAACTAGGAATGTAGACGGGTTATTGTTGAATTACCTTTGTAGTATGTTTGTGAACATTTTGGTATTGTTTTTATTAGAATTTAATTGAAGTTTTCTAAAATCGTACAATTATTTAACGCCGAAATGTTGCGGTAATCTCCGACACATGCAATACAATTTTACATAGTATTTATTTGTAACAGCTGATAAAACTGTGGGATACGTTCAGTGTACATGTTTTGGATGATATGAGAACAGAGGCGTAACTGTAAGGGGATGTTACCTATAATGTTATACCCCAAAGCTAATACTATAGTAACCTCGCTGTTAGGTAAGTTAGTTAGGTAAATAAGTGGTTCTACTATGCTCAATTTATTTGATGGTTGTTGTAATTTGAAATTACGAGATATAAGAGGGAACTGTTAAAGCAAATATCATCGCCTGGTGGATTTTGTGTTTTTGAAAATCGTATCTGGCAATGCTGTAAAAGTATTGCATTTCTCCACAGAGAAGTATATAAAGACCAGAGCTGTAAACTAATCATTACAATTTGTACTCATTACTGCTCAATTACAAATACAAGTACATCTAAAAAGGAATTGAAAGTTAACTACAATTCTAATTACATGAGGAATTGGAATTGAAACTAAAAGTCTCAACTACACAGGTAATTGTACTTGAAAGTAATGATTCCTAATTACTTTTCAATTAGCTCAATTACTTTTTAATTACAAGGAATTGAAAGGAATTGACGGAATTGGGAGGAATTGGAAGGAATTAAGAGGAATTGCTGCAATTTGGAAAGGTCCGTTATGTTAAAATATATTGCTCCCACTCTCCTTTTCTCTTTGTGACGTCACACTGCTATGTTTACATACACTTCACATGTTATTTGATGACAGCTGATAGCAGTGTGACGTCACAAAGAGAAAAGGAGAGTGGGAGCAATATATTTTAACATAACGGACCTTTCCAAATTGCAGCAATTCCTCTTAATTCCTTCCAATTCCTCCCAATTCCGTCAATTCCTTTCAATTCCTTGTAATTAAAAAGTAATTAAGCTAATTGAAAAGTAATTAGGAATCATTACTTTCAAGTACAATTACCTGTGTAGTTGAGACTTTTAGTTTCAATTCCAATTCCTCATGTAATTAGAATTGTAGTTAACTTTTAAATACTTTCGAACATGGTAGGTAATGATTACTTGTACTTGAGTTTACAGCTCTGATAAAGACTGTCCAATATTGTTTAGAATATAAGTGCTCAAAAGTCATAAACTGTCAAATAAAACAAATTTAAACATTGAGGATTTTGTATTGGAAAGTGAGGTGCATTATACATTGAAAAAAAAGAAAACTCAGTTTGCAGCACAATTGGACGACAGTTGTGAAATTGGGATATTAACGAAAACAGGAAGACTATCATTAAGTATCTTGAGAACAGTGGATACAATTGTCAATTAAAGAATTATTCCTGTTTTCTTAAAATGCTTTATGAAATTTGAAAATGCGATAAAAATATATTCCTTTATATTAACGAAGATGTTACTTCTAGGACATAGACGATTGATATGACTCCGAACATATATGCAGACTAGCTTTACCGGCTCGCGTTGTTTCGTCGCTTTTGACAATGAATGTTCTAGAGAATTAATTTTAGTTGTTTGGGCTCGATAGTGGTGGCGCCTTCTCTTTTTGTTGTGCATACCATAAATGTGCAAATTGAGAAAAAGTCTGTTTCTTCTAACAAATTGTGTACCAGTTTTAATTCCTTTCTGACATTTGATTTTTAAAAGTACCCATTTCGAAAAATCCCTTCAAATTGCACAATCATTCAAAAAAATAATAGTAAACTGTTACCATTTCCATTTCTCGGTCTTTTTACCTATAAAAGCTCGAATTTCGAAAAACCCCTATGGTTCGCACAGCAACTCTATAAAATAAATGTATAATGCCCCTATTCTCGTGATTCTACCTTTAGCCGCATGGACTATGTGATTGAACCAGTTTGAGCCCATTTGTAGGCCTTTTTACTCCTCAAAGTACGAATTTCGAAAATTCCCTTCGTATCGCCAAACCATTCTATATACAAATTATTAAGCCCAATTTTCGCTACTCTACCTTTAAATGTTTGGTCTCGGCCATAGAACCAGTTTTATTCCTTGTTTTGATCTTTTTACCCCTAAAAGTACAAATTTAGAAAGAATATTAAAGATTACAGGTTTAACCGTTTGGTCTGGGTGATGGAACCAGTTATATATGTTTTTTTCGGGCTTATTGAAAGATTTTAATCCCTTTAAATCGTATTATTATTCTTTAAACTAACACAGTACAACATTTTTCAGCTCATTGATTTGGGACTCAATTTAGAGAATTGCACGTAAAGGTGGCCCTTGACAAAACGAATGATGCAGAAGTTCTTATTTTGTATAATTAGTAATCCCATTTCGTCATTATACTTTAAGCTATTTAGCATAGTAGCAGTATTTTGGGATACATATTTGTCACTTGATTGCTAGGCTGACATTATTATATTTGTTTATAGCAGAGCCGAGGTACACAAAATCATCTACCACTTAAAGTTATAGTTGTCAATGTTCACTCAGCGTCCGAAACGAGTAAACTATTTGTTTCTTGAAACAAAAAACTTGGTATTGCCCTCACTAATCACCAGATCGATTACTTCTCAATGCTCGAAAAGGCCGCAGTAACATCCCGCAGTCCTCGGCCAATGATATCTATATCATCGGCATACGCGAGCAACATGTGGCTTTTGTTAAAGATGGTGCCAGTCCTGTTTACAGCTGCCTACCCCATGATCATCTTCATGATGACGTTAAAGAGATCGTATGACAGACTATCGCCTTGTCTGAAGCCCCGCTTGTTACAAAATGGCTCTGTTAGATTTGTGTTTTTCAATTTGTGCCTATGACTACTGACTTCATGTTAGTCAGTGTCATCCCGCAAAGTCGTGTCAGCTTCGCGGGGATACCAAACTGTCGTATTGGACTGTCGAATGCAGCTTTGTAGTCGATAAACAGATGAAAGGTGTCGATTTGCATTTCTTGGGACTTCTTCAGGATTTATTGTAGTGTGAATATCTGGTCTGTCGTGAATTTACCAGGTCTAAAGCCTTACTGATCAGGTCCTATCAGGTTCGCTAAAATGGGCTTAAGTCTTTCACATAACACACTAGACAAGATCTTGTATGCGATGGGTAAAAGGTTAATCTTGCGATAGTTGGAACACACACCTGGATCACCTTTCTTAAGCACTACATAGAACACTCAGATTTAAATCATCGGTTATCCTTTCCTTGAGCCAAATTATATTTATAAGCTGGTGCATGCACGTTGCCAGCTCATCGCCGTCGGTTTTAAAAGCTCTGCCGGCAGTAGATCAGCTCCCGCAGGTTTGTTGTTTTAAGCCGTCCAATTGCAGTGCTGATCTCGTTTTGGATCGGTAGTGAACAGTCTAATCCCTCGTCGATGATTGGCGTCATTTATACTGCCTTCGGGAACGAGTAGAGATCGAAAGTGTTCCTTGCATATATGCAGCACACTCTGAATGTCAGTGACCAGATTTGCGTCTCCTTCCTAACAGGTGGGGATTCCTGGTCCAAAGCCTTTGCTTTTTACTTTTTCGTAGAATTTTCGGTCTTCACCTCTATCACCTGGCGTCTCATCTCCCTCCTCTTCTCATTTTAAAGCTCCGTCACTGCACGCCTTGCCATTGGCTGCAGTTTCGCCCTGTATACAGTCCTTTCGGACAGTGCGCGACATTCCTCATCGTACCAGGGCTTGTCTGAGCTATGTTTTTCATAACCCAGTACGTTCGTTGCGGCAGTGGTCATAGAATTCGCAATATGCTGGCATTGGGTGTCGGGAACATCAGAATTAGGGGGGTTGATTTGAAGTAATTAAGAGAGAGTTAGTTAGAGTAGGCATTGGCTATATCGGGGGTATGCAGCTTTGTGATGTCTAGCTTCCTTTGCGTTTGGTTACGGGCTGCTTAATCGCGTGCATACCTTGGCTGCAACTAGGTGATGATCCGAGCCAATATTAGCACCACGGATAACGCGCCATCAATTACCACATTATAAATTTGAATTTTGGTGTTTTGATCGGAGCATAGCCAAGTTGCCTTGTGGATATCTTTGTGCTGGAATCTGGTTCAACTCACTACATTGTTCCTTCCAGCTGCGTCGGATGGACCAGGAATATCTTTTTCCTATTTCAGCATTACATTCTCTCAGAACGATTTTAATGTCGTGGCCTGGGCAGCGGTCGTATGTTTCCTCTAGGCGCTCGTAAAATGCATCTGTAATCTCATCGTCTTTATCTTCCGTCGGGGCATGAGAAATATTTCACCTTGATGCGAATTGGGGCTATTCGATCACTAACAGGATTAAACCGCGAGACAAGATGTCTCAGTCTCTCGCCAACTACAAATCCACATCCAAATTCGTGCTTATTCGCATGACAGCTTTTACGTCGCGGGCATTCTTGTTCTGTCCAGCTCATCTCCTGGATAGCGATGATGTCAGCCATATATTTTTCGAGGACATCCCCCAGTCGGATAGTGGCACCTTCCCTATAGAGGGTGCGGACATTGCAGGTGCATTACCCTTAATCTTTATTACGTTTGCGGAGGTCGCCAACATTTGGGGGTTCCGTTTGCTACTTTTTTCTTTTTGGTGTTTTCATAGCCAGTAAAGGACCTGAAGGCGGTGGCTAGCCCAACCATCAGGGTCCGTCGCTCACTATCTGCCGCTACTTATGATAAAAAAATATCACGAACAACGTTGCCCATGACACCGCGAAGGAGGTTATGAGTCGACTTGAGATGCATGATTCACTTTACGTCCCCAACGGCACCCTAAGTAAATGCACCCTCTGAAAACACTCCTTCTTTAAGACGGGCAAAAAAATTTTGATTTTTTTTTAAATAAAAATTGGGGACAATGACACTATTTTAAAAGAAACAATCTATACTTAGATATTTTAGACTTAGACCATTGTCATTCTAACTGGCACATATACACCGGTTCAATTCATAAGTGTGCTACCTAAAAAAAAAACTGCCGCCCGAACAAATTCCAACCGACTACATCAAAGTCTAATACCATTCCACATTATTCTGAACCCCACGTTGGGAAGTCTATGTAATCAGGCCTGTTCTGTAAATCACGTGAATTCATATCACATGTATGATTTTTTCCTGTTCTGTAAATCACACGATTTTTTCTTTTTCGGTGTGATTTTAATTTTTCGAAATCACAACAAAACAACTGATTTTTTGACTTATTTTGTTGTGATTTAATACAGATTATTCAAGAGAGTAGAAATTTTAACGTTTTTAAGTTGAAAAAGAAAGAAAAGTTTAAAACAAAATGCCGGATGCTATATTTTTTTGCTCTGGAAAATATGCGAAGGACGCAATTAAACAACGAACGCATAAGGATGAGGAAATTTCGGGACATATCCAACCCTATGGATACAAGCGAAACATGGTAAGTGAATTAAAATGAAGAGGATATAAAGATTTTAAATAATGTGTTTTTCAGTTTTATATCGTTATACAGGCTGAACAACAGAGCTTTTCAAATGATTTTGGACGATTCAGCTTGCCGCTGTACTAAGATTTCTTGCAGTCGGGTCGTACCAAGCAGTGATAGCAAACGATATCAATTTATGCTTTGGACGCTCAACCTTCTGCAAGATCTTGTGGAATGTGATGAAGCTGTTGGAGGAAAAGTTATGCGCAACATGGATAAAAATACCTTTGGGTTACGAAGCAGAAAGTGGCCCTAATTCTTATTTTTACCAAAAATTTGATATACCCGGAGTTATTGGATGTGTTGATGGTACTCTCATTCGAATACAGAAGCCACCATCCGATCATGCTCAGTATTTCAGCAGGAAGCCATATCTAATGACCCCCTACAAAAGCCATAGTTACGGATCTGCACAGCATAAACTTAATTTCCCTTTACACCCCATGAATGAGGTATGGGATAGCTTCTCGCGTTGTTGTGAATAAACACGCTTTCTATTTTTAGATTCACAACTAACGGCACCTACTTGTTATCGACGAATGCGAACGTCACTTTTTGAGAAGCTCTTACTAGACACTTATACTGCGAAGTTGCTGTCAACAACATCCGAGGGGAGCCGGCAATGCCAGAACATTTTTCTTTTAAGATGACTGGAGCCAGAAGTTGAACCCGTGATCTCCCGCATGGTAGTCGCGTGTTCTAACCACTATGCCACGGCCGGTCCATAGTATGCACAGCATACATTTAATAAAAAACATGCCTCAGCACGAAATATTGTGGAGAGAACCATAGAGTTATGTTTTCAATTTTCAGAATAATAATAATTTTCTTTATTAGGTTTTTTTTTCATATATTGTGACTTGCCTCTACAAAGCCAACTTTTTCCTACATACAATTTTTGAATTTTCTTTTTATAACATTAAAAATAATAACGGTCAAATCCTAAATTAAGAATATAAATATGATAACAATCGTAAAAAGAATTCTTGATAACATTGCATTTAAAGTTAACATATAATAATAATACAACATAAAGAAAAGAGGTGGTAATTACATTAGAAAGAAAATAAGTTATATTGATTCTGAGTAAACATAAATAAAATGATATATATATATATGTGTTCCTCTAACTCCCATTGGAGCATAGGGCGTCAATTACAGCCGTCCGCCATCGGACACGGTTTTGTGCAATCGATCTTAATTGGTTCCAGGATACGCCGAGGTTACTCATTTCGCTTTCGGTGGAGCGTCGCCATGTTATACGTGGTCTTCCACGCCGACGACCTGCCTGATGGAAGGGATTCCATTTAAGTGCCTGCTTAGCCACGTTGTCATCATTTCGGCGAAGAGTATGTCCAATCCACTGCCACTTACGCTTACGAATTTCCGTTGCCAGTGGTATTTGCCGTGATCGCGACAACAATTCTGCATTTGAAATGGTACGCGGCCAGAAAATACGAAGTATTCGTCTAAGGCAGCGATTGACAAAAGTTTGAAGCCGATTGGTAATACTACTGGTAACTTTCCAAGTTGTACATCCATACAGCAGAACAGACTTCACACATGCTTCGAAAATTCGCAGTTTTGTATGGAGGCTAATTTTGTTATTTTGCCATATTGGAGCTAGTATACCGAACGACGATCTTGCCTTGTTTATTCTGCCCTCTACATCTAAATCGGAACCTCCTTCAGCATCAATCTCACACCCCAGGTAGCAAAAGTTTGGAGCATATTTGTAGGTTTCATCACCTACCCTTAATGGAGCTGTTGTTTCGGTTCCTATGCTAAGAGTCTTTGTTTTGCTGGTGTTTATTTTAAGACCCGTATGTTGCAGCTTTTCCTGGAGATCTAATGTTGTCCGTTTTAGATCACACAGCCTATGGGAAAGCAAGCAAATATCGTCTGCGTAAGCCAGGTAATTTAGGTATTTGCCGTTGATTTGCCATTGTATTCCTTGGCTTCGGTTCTCGATGGAACTAAGAACATCTTCCATAACTACTAGGAATAATAGAGGTGACAATATGCATCCCTGACGCACTCCACTTTGAACATGGAATGGGTCTGAGAGCTTTCCTTTATGGAGAACGAAGCATCTGGCCTGGTTATAACTTTCCTTGATCAGAGATATTAATTTTTCAGGTATATATCTTCTTCGCAAGGCTAACCAAATGTATTCACGGTTGATGCTGTCAAACGCTTTCTCAAAGTCCACAAAGAGAAGATGAAGATTGGAATTGAATTCCAAACATTGTTCTACAATAATGCGCAGCGTATTGATGTGGTCTGCACAGGAATATCCACTGCGAAAACCTGCTTGACAGGAGCTAATACTATGTTCTAGGTGTTCTTTAATTCGGTTTAGAATTATTTTTGCCATTAGCTTTGCTATCGTTGGAAGAACACAAATTCCACGCCAGTTGTTACAATTTTTCAAGTCTCCTTTTTTTGCAATTTTGACAATTATCCCATTTTTCCATTCTTCAGGGAAGGACTCAGTTTCCCATGACTCAGTAATGAGTGGGTGTAATAGCTCTGCAGTGAGTGTTGGATCACACTTATATAATTCAGCAGGGATACCATCTGTGCCGGCGGCTTTACCGTTCGGAAGTTGTTTTATCGCTGCTATAATTTCGGATAAACTAGGTGGTGAGGTTCCAATCCTGTAGTTTGTGGTATTTATTGAACTTACAGGTATAGGTAGTTCAGCTGCAGGGTCTATTATGTTATTTAAGACTATGGAAAAGTGTTCTTTCCACCTTTGCAGTTGTTCCTGGTCGGTGCTGAGAAGATTTCCAGTCAGATCTCGGATAGGATGTTCAATGTGCAATTTGCGTTCCGCTAGTTTTTTGGTGACATGGAAAACTGTGCGAGTGTCGCCAGAATTTGCGGCATTTTCAGCCTGCTCAGCGAGACAATCTATACTTCTTCGTTTGTCCCTACGCACTGCACGCTGTACCGTTTTATGGCCTTCGTTATACTTATTTTCTAGTAAATTCTTCTCTTCGGGGTTCTTGGAAGCATTGAATTTATCTTTCAGCTCTTTGCGTTCTGCAATTAAACTCCAAGTAGCCTCAGACATCCAATCTTCTCTTCCTTTGGGGGTTGGTCCGATTGACTTATCTGCACATGACCGTATTATGTTTTTAAGATGGTACCATTTCGAATCAATGGAAGCAGGGAGTACATTTCCGGTGGTATTCATCGCCTGTCGGAGTTGGGAGGTAAAGTTGTTTCGGACGTTCATATTCCTTAATCTACCAACATCGTATTTCCTGGGTCGGAGGTTCTGTCTGTTGTTTTGTATGGCTGTGGTACATAAACGTATTTTGGCTACTACTAGGTAGTGGTCTCGAAATTGGCCAATATCCGCACCTCGTTTACTACGTACATCAAGCAGGCATTTTTTAAAACGGTGGCTGATGGCGCAGTGGTCAATTTGGTTCGCGGTGTTATGCCTGTCGGGAGACAGCCACGTTACCTTGTGACAATCCTTATGGGTAAAGAGAGTGCCACCGATAACTAACTTTCTAGCATTGCAAAAGTCAATAAACCGTTCCCCGTTGTCATTCCGTGTACCAAGCCCATGCTAATAAGAGAGAGTACATCACTCCCCCACCCTTTGATAACACATTTCTCCTGGAATGTGAACGTTTTTTATAAATTTTTTTACATTTTGGTTTTTTATCGTTTTTCTACATATAGAATTTAACATTTTTATAAAAATGTACAATATAGAAGAATAAGTAAGAAAAAAATAATGTACATAAAAAATTTAGATTTTCATTTTGCAGTAGATATGAAAAATGGTTCAAATATATATTATTTAAAAAATTAGCCAAATATGCATAAGTTAATGAAATGTTACTATATTCTCAAAATACCAAAAACTGTTATTTACTTATTCCGTTTTAATTTTTTTTTTTTTTTTTACGTTTTGAATAATCTCTGCCAGTTATCTTTCTCTCAAAATTTGCATCTGGTAAATTTTCCTGGTATTTAAAATTTCGCTTTACTAGTTGCCTATCCCTTTTGCAACCTTTATCGTCTGTAAAGTGAGTGTCATTTTTTTCCTTAACATTTTTGATAATATATTTTGGTTTCTGTTTGAGATTATTAAAACCCAGATTCTTTACTAACTCTTTTTCCCCATATTCGTGACCTTCTAACCTACTTTCGTTTATTTTCATTATCTTTTCTATTTTATCATGTATTTTATCATGTAGTCTGTCCCAAATGGTTTTGTCCATCTTATTATGCAATAAATCGTTCGGTTTGCACTGTGTTACGCTATGTATGGTATCATTATATATTTGAATCGACTTAAAAACAAGGGCTTTATCATCACAATCTTCATATTTTCCCTCTAGCTTAAAAAGGCGAATGTGTTCATTTAACGTGAGATGAAATCGCTCAATATCTGCATTACCAGTATGAGTATTAGGAGATGTAAAATGAAAATCTATGTTCTCTGAATTGAGGTAGTTTCTTATATAAACAGTATTAAATTCATTATCAGCTATGACCGTTTTTGGTTTCCCAAAACTTGCAAACCTTTCCCTAAGCATGTCAACAATGGTCAATGAGTTTTTGTTAGGTAAGTAATGCGCTGATACGTGTTTAGTAAGTTTATCTATACATGTTAGAAACGATGTATTCTTATCTAAAAACCAAATATCTATGTGTAATATCTCATTAGAACTTATCGGAGTCTGTGAGACACACATCTTTGGTTTAATAGGTCTTCTATCATATTTACACATATTACATATAATGCAATTATTAATAAATTTATGAATCTCATATTTTAAACGAGGGTAGTAAATTATATTTTTCAATTCTAAAAACGTTTCCGTAATTCCCCTATGGTTTTTTTCGCTATGATATTTCTCTATTATTTCCAAAAGATGTTCTTTGTCAAAAATGTCCTTAACAAATTTGGAACACAGTATAAATTTCATATCAGAGGAATTTGAAAAATAACGAACGACGGTTTGTTGAAAATATTTTACAATTTCGAAAATTTCGCAAAAAATTGCCACAGTTCCCTTTAATGGAAAAATTTGTTTTAAAAATGATAATATTTTCTCCTCGAAATATTCCTTTACAATAATTGTGTGTCTTATCTTATTTTTATATAATGTTTCCGTTTTGTATTTATATTTTTCCCCCATAGAAATTATGATCTGGTTCTTGTAAATATTCACTGGAGACTCTGCTATATTTATGTGGTCGTTTAAGTTTTCTCTTCCACTATGTATCGTGGCTAAGTCGGATGGAATAGATTGGTTTTCTTCTTGTAAAACATTCACATCCATACGACTAAGAAAATCTGCTACTTGGTTTGTCTTGCCTTTTATGTACTCTATGTCGAAATCGTACTCGTTAAGTTGAATTTTCCATCGTTGTAATTTAAGATTAGGTTCTCTTAACGAGCTCAACCATACCAGTGGGCGATGGTCAGTCTGTACTTTAAATTTTCTGCCAAATAAATATGGCCGAAAGTATTTTATTGACCAAACAATCGCTAGTAATTCTTTTTCAATTGCACTATAATTTAACTCGTGTTTATTCAAAGTACGGGATGAATAACAAATTGGATGCCCATTCTGAGACAACACTGCTCCTAATGCCTCATTGCTTGCATCAGTTGTCAAAACAAACAACTCATTAAATTTTGGATATGCCAAGACTGGAGTAGTACATAATATTGTCTTTAACTTATTAAAGGAGTCAATGTATTTTTGATCGTTAATGTCAACAATGGAACCTTTCTTTAAATATGATATCATAGGTAATGCCACACGACTATAATCTTTAATAAATTTTCTATAGAAACCTGTTAAGCCTAGAAATGAACGAATTTGTATAATTGTTCTCGGAAGTGGAATTTTCCGAATAATATTTACTTTATCGGGGTTAAGTTTCACTCCGTTTGGTGTTATTATGTGTCCCAAATATTCCGATTCATGTCTAAGGAAATTGCATTTATCCACTTGAACTTTTAGATTATATTCGGATAATCTTTGAAAAATTTTTCTTATGGATGAGATATGCTCCTGAAGCGATGTAGAAAATATTAATATGTCGTCTAAATACACTACACATATTGTGTTTATATAATCGTGCAACACTTCGTTCATCATACGCTGAAATGATGCAGGAGCATTTTTCAAGCCAAAGGCATTCGAGTAAATTCGTAATGTCCGGTTGGTGTAGAGAATGCTGTTTTCTGTCTATCCTCAGGTAAGATTGGAATTTGGTGAAATCCCTTCGCTAAATCAATTGTGCTAAAATATTGAGAATTTCCCAATTTTGCAAATAGGTCTTCCATGTTTGGAATTGGAAACTTGTCTTCTATAGTGATATCATTCAATTTCCTATAATCTACTACAACTCTCCACTTCTCCTGTCCAGAATTGTCAATTTTTTTCGGGACAACCCAAACTGGGGCATTATAGGGGCTTGTAGACTTTCTTATAATTCCCGAATTCAACATTTCATTAATTTGTCTATCTACTTCTACTCTATGAATTTCTGGAAAACGATATGTCTTTGAGTACACAGGAATGTCATTTTTAGTAGGTATCCTGTGTTTATATTTGCACACTGATGATAAATTTTCACCTTCAATATAAAAAATTTGTGAATATTCTGTAATTACTTTTCTCAGCTCAGAAATTTCTTCCGTATTTGAATTACCAATTTGTAATCGATCTTCCAAATAATCCATTTTAGGTTCATTAAAATTTATGTCTATTATAATAGATTCGAAAAAAGATTTATCGTTTTCATTTAACTCTACAGAAGGATCATCAAATACTAATGGGATTTTCGCATTAGTTGTAACCAATAAGTTTTCTTTAAAATTTATAGTTGCTCCCAGAGGTTTTAAAATATTACAACCTATAATTCCATCAAAATCGCTATATATTTCAGTTTCTAGCATTTCTATGAACGAACCAGGGCTATTAAATTCATTAAATAAAGGAATGACAATTTTGGACCCAGTAACAGTTTTAGAGCAAATTGTATTCAAAGTTATTGGAGGCTCCAAATCTTTTCTAAATGACTTGTGAAATAAACCCCTTCTTATTAAAGTAGTGCCCGATCCCGTGTCAATTAATAGTCTTATAGGAACAGTTTTCGTCTTAACTATTATGCAGGGTAAAGCTCGTCGACCGATAACTGAAAATTTGACACTTGCGTACTGTCAACATCCATGGGAACCGGTGTACTAAATTTCGTTGTTTGGGAATTTGTACCATTAAAATTGTCGACACCATTTTGTTGAATTTTTTGCCCTGCATTATAATTTCGATTATTCTGATCATATTGAGCAAAATTTGGATTATATGAATTTCTATTATATTTGTGAATGTTCTTTTTGTTTGTAAAATTTCTATTTTGATTGGGATAAGAAACAGATTGCAAATTTTGGGTTTTGGCATAAAAATATTCCGTGTCAACTAAAATTTCTTTAGCATTTAGCAAAGAATATGGGTTTCTTGAATTTAGCACAAGTTTTGGTTCGTTTGGAAGTTTACTTATGAATATTTTTAACACCATTTTTTCGTTATTTTTGCAACTAAACCATTGTTCATATTCTACATTTATGCTAGTTTTTAAATTTAATTTAGTTAATAAATTTAACATATATTCATAAAAATCATTAATATTAGTGCGTAGTTCTGCCGTTTTTATTTTATTGATAATACTTTCTACGCTTTCCGAAATATTAAAATTAATTCTAAGAATGACCTTAATCTCTTCCCACTTTGTTGGGTTATTATTATTAATAAGGGTTATGTTACCTCTTCCAACAATTTTGTTTCTTACACGAAGATCAAATAACGGCAGCACTTCCGCATCGATATGTTTACGTATCTCGTCAACGTGACTTATGAACATATGGAGTTCTTCCGGTTTCCCCTCAAATTCTGGAACACCCTCCAGCAGTTGGAATCCATTTATTTTGACCATTATGCTGTTGTGATTGTTCGTTGTTGTCATAGTGATGATGATTAGTGACAGACAATGTTTAAATAATTTTGTTGCTTTCTCGGTATTTGGCCTTGAAATGATCTCTTCTCTTTTTATTTTTGCAATATTATTTTATTTAGCAGGATTTTCTTCTTTCTTTTCTTTTTAATATTGATTATTCTAAACAATTCTGCTTTCCATCTTTCTATGATATTTAATTCAAACGCAATTTTATTTCTCTTTTTATTTTTGTAGAAATGTTTCACATTAGCTGGGAAAAAATAACCAGTTCGCTATATTTTAGCTGTGTTTTATTTTATATATGTATTTATTTTTGGTTCGTAAGCCCGACTGCGCCAGTTATGTTTTCAATTTTCAGAATAATAATAATTTTCTTTATTAGGTTTTTTTTTTCATATATTGTGACTTGCCTCTACAAAGCCAACTTTTTCCTACTTACAATTTTTGAATTTTCTTTTTATAACATTAAAAATAATAACGGTCAAATACTAAATTAAGAATATAAATATGATAACAATCGTAAAAAGAATTCTTGATAACATTGCATTTAAAGTTAACATATAATAATAATACAACATAAAGAAAAGAGGTGGTAATTACATTAGAAAGAAAATAAGTTATATTGATTCTGAGTAAACATAAATAAAATGATACTAGCATTAAAAGAATGGGAGAGAATACTAAGTGGTACACAGAGATAATAAGAGAGAGTACATCACTATAGGCGTTTTGAAAAGTCGGTTTAGGTGCCTTCTAAATGCTCTTCCTTATAGTCCACCTAAAGTGGTCACAATAGTTAATGTGTGTTGTGCACTACATAATATATGTTCCCACTATTATGTACCACTTCCGGAGGAAATTCTTACAGATCCAACCGTTGATGATCTTGAAATCGAAGAAGATAAAATCAATATTGCAGCATCAACAATTAGGGACAATATTGCCGGTCTCTACATTCAAACAACATAGCTTAAAATAAATAATAAAACTTTATTTAATTAAAAACATAAAAAAAACAATTCACTTATTAAATTCAATTTACTAATTAACATAAAAAACAACAAAAATAATTCATTAGAGTAAAAATTAACATTCAAAACAAAAAAAAAACAAGAAATTTTTGGAAGGTATAAAGGCCGGTTAAGGATTTGGCTCCATACCGACCTTGATTTGCTCAAGTTCTAAAAACTTAATCTTGAGCTCGACCTTGGATGCCAATTTTACTCCAGAGCCATATGATGCCTTTTGTTCTCCTCCAACACTTGTTCCTGCATTTTTATTTCCTTTTCCTTTAGCTTTCTTATTTCCCTTATATTTTTAGAAATTTCTTTGAGGTAGTTTCTATTCTCTTTTATTTTCCCCTTCACCTCTTTTATGCTCTTTGCAATTTTATTAAAATGTTCTGCTTCCATCTCCATTACGTCTCCAACATCCTCAATGTGCCTTTTTCTGTTGCGCACTAGCATTGGAGATTTGGGCATCTGGCTGTCATGCCGCAAACAATGTAATGGAGACGTTGGCAGTTCGGAAAGGGCTTCTTGCTGTTCTTCTGCGTCGTGCGAAGAAGTTGCAGGTCAAGAAAAGCATCTGTGGGTGTAGATGGAACACAATTTTTTTGCACGCCATAGCTCTGCGTGTTTTTGACACCGTCAACTGATGCATAAAGCCCGCAGATAAGTGCCACCTGCTCATCAGTAGGCGACAACATATATTTATTGAAACTCCCGCCTCCAGTCTTATTGGTCTCCACTCGGTTATGCGCGAGACGTTGCTTGACGCTTAGCTTCATGTCAATCCATGCCTAAAAAAATATCATAAGCAATTTTTCACAAATCACTTGCTATTTACTCATCTTTTTCCAAGCAGGCACTTGTTTAGTAGGAGGTCCGGAAGCATTCAGCTCTTTAGCAAGTTCCTCCCACAACAGCTCAAAAAAAACTTTGTCCCCTTTGACAAAGCCTCGCGCCAGGTCTTTGTGCTGCTCCATGAAGCGGATAAATATTTCAATTGCGCACTGTTTTTGTGTTGCCCCCTAAAAAACGGATTAATTTAATAAAATTTCGTTAGAATTAAATTAATTTGTGCTAAAATACTTACATCTTTAAGCTCATTTAAGTTATGAATTGAAAAACGTACCCGCAAACACAACAAGTGCCAAAAACCAGAACTGCCACAGTTTTCAATTGGTTTCTGTTGCCATTTGCTTAAAGGTTATGGCTTTTTTCATTGAGTTTAGCCAATTTTGTTGGTCGGGCAAACATTGATTTAATCTTTGAAATCTAAATCAGCTGATTACCTCAAGCAAAACGAAATCACAAGCACATCACTAATAAATCACAAACAAATTCACAACAGATACACAAAAGGTAGTGTGTCATAAAATTGTTAATTTTAGCGCATTTATTGCGCTAAATGTATCATTTTACTACATAAATTAAGAAATAACACATGTAGATAATAAATTATGCAATTTATTTTTAAATTCCCATAAAAGTACTCGTCAAAATAAGCATGTGATTTGAAATCGATAGGTGCTTTGGTGACCGGTTTGAAATCACAAAATTTCAAAAAGTTTGATGTGCAGAACACCATTCTTGTGATTTCAAATCACTTTCGTGATTTGCAGAACAGACCTGAATGGCTACTCTAATACTACATTTGCCCCAACTAAACATACCTCTTCACTACACTCATATTAAATAATATCACACACACGCAACCATTCGAAAACATGCGCGAGCTCTCTCTCTCTCTTTCTTCCGCTCTCTAAACAATTGTAGTACTAAAGAGATACTAAAATATTTTTTTCTTCTTTTGTTAAATAAACATGCCAAGAGAAACACAAGTTCAAACAGCTGTTAACAAATAAGTTAGTGCTTATAAAATAAACAAAAAAAACTCAAGAATTTTATTAAGATATTTTGGTAAATGAAATAAAGTGAGTTAAGTGAGTCAATAAACAGTATAACAAAGCCGATGATAATTTAGTAATTAATGAAAACGAAATTGTCGTTTAAGAAAGCGGAAGACGACACAACAAATTGTGACACCAAAAGACCGTAACGCAAATAAAAAAACACCAACAGATTTTACGAATTTTGGTAGACAAGAAAATACGCCAATGACAGCCAGCTGTCATTTGCAAATAAGCCAAAGAGATAGAGAGTGTAGAGTGTGCGGCAGCATTGTGCGGTTATACACGAGTTTATGCGTTTACAATGGGTGATACTTGGTTTTGGCATTAGTTAAGAGAGAGATAGAGAGAGAGAGAGAGTGTGTTACTCGTTCTCTGGTGGCTTAGTTTACATGACCAAAGTTTGGCTACGGCTACGGCGGCTAGTGGTAGTAGTGTAATATTTCTGGTAAATAAGAAGCATTTTGCTTTGGTGGTGTTGCTGCTGCATTTACTTTTCCAACTCGATTCGAACCCATTCAATTGCGAGTTGTGCGTGCTCCAACAACTACGTTGAACAATTCCGCTGTGCGCGTAGTTTTTTTGTAACAAGTTCTGCTATTATAGTTTTTTTTTATACATAATACATTTTGTGTTTTTTTTTTAGTTATATTTAATGTAATGCAAAGGAAGCTTACGTGAAAAAGTTTACGTTTAACAATGCAAAGCGAAAAATTTGCATATTTATGAGTGAAAATTACAGCAACAACAAAAAAACCGACCAATTGCTCGAGTGAAATTTTGCGAAAACAGTGAAATTTTGTATAACAAAAAAAAAACAAGTGTTTAATCGTAAAACTCGAAAAAAATTCGAATATTTTCTTAACGCGGCTATAAATAATGCCAATGTAAAACTAAACGGCTACAACTTAATGCAAATTCGTTTAAATCATCCCCAAAAATAATCACAGACAACGGCCAAAATACCACTGAGGTCTGTCTGTCACCTATAAAAAAAATCGTTTTAAATTTAGAAATTCAGAATTATCTTAACGCCAAAGTTTTCCACGAAACGAAGCAAAATCTGGACGCAGCAGACATTTTCAACTAAAGCAAAGCAAAGCAAAAAAAAAAGCGAAACGAAAGAAATACAACAGAATCTTGCATACACTACACACGGCTCCTGTGCTTTTCCTCTTCGTTTTTACATCAATTTTTGCTCTTCTGCTCCATCTTACGGACGGTCTCCATCGTTGTTGACGTCTGTCTTCTCCCCACAACCTAAACTGCAGTAGGCAGCATCGACATCAACAGCAGCAGCAGCAGCAGCCGAACAGCAGCTACAAATTTAGCCATATTTATCATCAACTCTCAAAACATAGGAAGAAGAACACACGAAGAAGCTAAAAAGGTAAGTCCATCACACACACGTACACCGCTAAAAAGAAAAGAAGAAAAGTAGGCACACAAAAAAAAAACATGAGCAAAAATCACACAATGTTTAGTGAGAGTGTAGTAATTGCAAAGGGCAGAGAAGATGGCACAAAACTAAGAAAGATTGTGAAAGAGGGAAGACGGCGGCGGCGGCGGCTTGCTATCTGCATGTTTTACGAATTCAAATGACAGATTGAGAGTACACAACAAACACAGCGATGGTTATACGACAACAACAATAGCAAAAAACAATCAAGGTGTTTGATATGACCGAACACACGCCTGCCCGCCCTAACTTTGCTGTCTCTTTATGAGAGACACGCATAAATGCAAAGAGTAGGCAATATGAGGAAGAAGAAGAAAGTAAACAAATAGTTTTGTTTAGTTAATCAAGCGATAATTACGGTTATAATGGATTGTCGTATGATATAATTTCAATCAGCAACTAACACACAAACAGTACTTGGCTCAGAATGTTTGTCACATTTTTGTGTGTTGTGTACATACGTCCGTATTTTTGCCACAGAACGCCAGCAACAATCAGAGCGACGAGGTGCAAGCAAAGGGATTTGTAGAGTTGCCAACGAGTATTTGTTTGAAATAGTGTAAAGTATATTGTAACATGTGTAATTGATGAAAAATTTGCAGCATTGGCAAAATTATTATTATTATAAGTTGCTGTAGTCTGACGGCAATTCAAATACACCTTTTGGCGTTCTGAGTGCAACATTGCACACTAATAAAAGAATTTGAATTAAAAATTTGAAAAATCGTGTGTAAAAAATAGAGTTTATCTTTTTTCCCGGACTTTTCATTTTTTGCCTTCCAGGGAAGGACAGACGATTTTATAGTAAAAAAATTGCTGTATTTTTAACTTGTTGTTGTTGTAATCATATAATGAATTTATTTAACTTTAACAAAACAAACTTAATATATCGTTGGAAAGTCTCTTCTTTCCAAATCCGCTGAATCGGTTCATATTTATCCGAGTAACTGACTTATAAAACAGATTCTTGTAGTGCTCAGCAGCAACTACCAGAAAAATAGGCGATATGAAATAACTCCCAATGAAATAAGTCCCAATGAAATAAATCCCAATGAAATAAGTCCCAAAGAAAATGAAATAATTTCCAAAAAAAATTATGAAATAAATCCCAAAGAAAATGAAATAATTTCCAAACAGAAAATGAAATAAGTCCCAAATTTGGGATTTGTTTTAAATTGAAATAAATTAAACACCAAAAATATGAAATAAATCCCAAATTTATAAATACATATTACTTAGTAAAATATATTGCATATTTACTGAGTGTAGTCATTGATATCTTCGTGTCATATGTAGTCATTAAAACCATTTTCGGCCTAATCTGCAATAATATTTTATTGCAATTATAACAAACATTCTTCAGATTTTTTTATTTTTGAACTTTGATTTGCTCAGGTTTTAATAATTATTCACAATTGTTTAAAAATTTTCTTGCTCCGGTATATTTTTATTATACGTATGTACAAAAAATAATTTTTAATTAACGTTTTTACACACAACAAAATATGAAAAAAAAATAAAAATTTTCGCCTGTGGCGCCTCTGCTGCGATGGTCTTTGTGAGAATCCAATTATAATAGGATGATGTTTACACAATAATTACCAATTTCTTCTGCGCCGGATTATTGTTATTATATGTATACTAGTGGACCCGGCAATGCTTCGCTATTGCATAATTGACTAATATTACAAAATTAACTTAATATAATGCACGTATATCAATTCAAATTGGCTCACAGTTATAAACGCTGTGCATATGCCAATTTAAAACATACTTTGGCAACGTTTCCTTAACTCGATAATAATATGGTTTGCTTGCTTTCTTAATGGGATAATTTTAAGCGTTGATCTTATACCCTCGGTAAACAATTCGTTACCCCAAGTAACTCCCAAACCAGTTCAATCAATAACGTTTTATTGTGTCTCTAGGATAAAAATATTAAAATTGTCTTATGCAATATTGTAATTGTAGTGCCGAATACTATCTGTGTACCAAATTTTATTTTTCTACGGCTAAGATCCGATATAAGCATGCCCCCTCCGCCCACTGATTAAATTTTTGTAATTGTTGCGCATAGTTTTGTAATTGTAATGCCAAGTACTATGTGTGTATCAAAAGTTATCTTTTTAAGGTTAAATACAGTCTCCACCCACTGATTACAAATAAAAACTTGGCTACGGTAAATCTGTCCATTGATCGAAAATTAAAATTTTGTTTGCATGTATGTATTGTATTGTATGTATGTATCATATTGCATATATCATAAAGTTTTGCCATAACCAATATGCCTATAGGGTCCAAAACTAAAATTTTGTCTGCATATTCATATTTGTGTTGTCGAGTACTATCTGAATATTAAATTGTATGTATCTCGCTCTAAAAAAAAACTTTTGTCACGCCTACTTCGCCCATTGGGTCAAAAATTAAAATTTCGTCTGCATATTCATATTCGCGTTATCGAGTACTATCTGGGTAGCTCTAAAATAGTATTGTCACGCCTACTGCGCCCTTTGTTCAAAAATAAAAAAATCGTCTGCATATTCATATTCGTGTTATCGAGTACTATCTGGGTATCAAATTTTATCTCTCTAGCTCTAAAAAAAGTTTTGCCACGCCCACTCCGTCCATTGGGTCAAAAATTAAAATTTCCTCTGTATATTCTAATTTGTGTTGTCGAGTACAATCTGTGTATAAAATTTTATCTCTCTAGCTCTAAAAAAAGTTTTGCCACGACCACTCCGCCCATTGGTTCAAAAATTAAAATTTCCTCTGCATATTCATATTCGTGTTGTCGAGTACTATCTGGGTATCAAACTTTATCTCTCTAGCTCTAAAAGAGCTTTGTCACGCCCACTTCGCCCATTGGGTCATATGAATATGCATATTCATATTTATGTTGTCGAGTACTATCTGGGTACCAAATTTTATCTCTCTAGCCCTAAAAAAAATTTTGCCACGCCCACTCCGCCAATTAGGTCAAAAATAAAATTTCGTCTGTATATTCATATTCGTGTTGTCGGGTACTATCTGTGTATTAAATTTTATCTCCCTAGCTCGAAAAAAGTTTTGCCACGCCCACTCCGCCCATTGGGTCCAAAATTTAAATTCCGTCTGGATATTCATATTCATGTTGCCGAGTACTATCTGTGTATCAAATTTTATCGCTCTAAGTCTAAAAATATGTTTTGCCACGCCCACTCCGCCCATTGTCTCAAAAGTGAAGATTTTACCTGCATATTCTAATTTGTGTTGTCGAGTACTATCTGTGTATAAAATTTTATCTCTCTAGTTCTAAAAAAAGTTTTGCCACGCCCACTCCGCCCATTGGGTCAAAAATTTAAATTTCCTCTGCATATGCATATTCGTGTTGTCGAGTACTATCTGGGTATCAAATTTTATCTCTCTAGCTCTAAAAAACTTTTGTCACGCCCACTGCGCCCATTGGGTCAAAAATTAAAATGTCGTCTGCATATTCATATTTATGTTGTCGAGTACTATCTGGGTATTAAATTTTATCTCTCTAGCCCTAAAAAAAATTTAGCCACGCCCACTCCGCCAATTAGGTCATAAATAAAATTTCGTCTGCATATTCATATTCGTGTCGTCGAGTACTATCTGTGTAGTAAATTGTATCTCCCTAGCTCAAAAAAAGGTTTGCCACGCCCACTTTGCCCATTGGGTCCGAAATTTAAATTTCGTCAGCATATTCATATTCGTGTTGTCGAGTACTATCTGAATATCAAATTTTATCTCTCTAGCTCTAAAAAAAAGTTTTGCCACGCCCACTCCGCCCATAGGGTTAAAAATTACAAAATATATAGCCTATAGTAATTTCCATATGGTACACTAACTGTCTTCCAAATTTCATTGAAATCTGTTCAGCCGTTTAGGCGTGATTGAGCAACAAACATACAAACAAACAAACAAACAAACAAACAGACAGACATTCACATTTATAATATTAATAGGATACAAAACCGAATAATTAAATAAATTTTTTACATACAACAAAGTATGAAAATTTTTTAATAAAAAATCGCGCGCCCACGGCTTTCTTATAAGATATTATATACATACATGTTTTTTGCTCCCTTATACAATTTTTATACAATAAAAAATATGAAAATTTTACATAAAAATCATATGATTTTCCCTAAATTCATTATTTATTATTATTATTACTAATTCAAATACCAATACAGAGTTTTAATACAGAAAAGTTGAAGAATTATAAAATACATTGGTCACTTTTATAATAATATACATATATACAAATAAATCAATACGTGCTCATTCTAGGTTAACTATATTGTTATTTTTTTCCGTAAAACTCATATTAAACTCAGTGTTATATATTTTTCGCTAATAAAGTAAATCCCAAAAATTACCAATATAGAATGAAATAAAACCCCAAAAATTGTTTGGGACTTATTTCTTTTCAATTTTTTTGGGAATTAAAATTTGATGAAATAAATCCCAAACAATAAATGAAATAAATTCCAAAAAATATGAAATAAACTCCAAAAATTTGGAAGTTATTTCACATGAAATAAATCCCAAAATATATGGGAATTTTTTGGGACTTATTTCATTTTTTTTCTGGGACTTATTTCATTGGGAGTTATTTCATAGAGCCGAAAAATAGTATAATTTTCCAGGTATTGTTTTTTTGTTGCTCTGTGTTATCCATAGAAATATGAGTGTGTCCGTAATGTGTGTCCGCAACTCACATTTAGATTGAAGAAGCATAAAAGGTAAATTTTTTTTTAAAACCCCAACATGTCTTCTTTATTTAACAAAGGATAATATACTGATCACATAAGAAATTTCGCTAAATTTCACAAACTTTCATAGACACTTTAAGTTGCTGTGGAAATTTATGTGTGTCCGTAAGGCACTTTGTTTTAGTCATAATTTTGAATACAACATTTTAAGTAAAGTTTTATTAAAAGAACATTATAGTACTGTCCAAAATCTACATTTTTTAATATGAACATAATCTTCAAAATATTTAAACTTTTCGAGAAAACTACAAAATAAGAAAAAAACGTGCGTCCGCAACGCTCGGACGAATTTCGAGGGAAACCGGGGATCCCGAAACTTCCCGGGAGAGAATCTCTAGTAAAAATACATTGGGGGTAGTTCATGTCTTCGGAGACATACATTTAGGGGATTTCAGGGGAATATTTCCTCAAAACTATTTAACCCTCTAAATGTTCTGAAGAAATATTCCTCTAAAAATTTTCGTGTGTCTTCAAAGGCGTGAACTACCCTAAAAATTATCAAATTTCAAACCAATGTAAAAAAATTGTGATGTGGACTAAATTTGAGGTTTTATTACTGAGTTCAAATGCTACTGTTTGATATTCGTTTGTGTTACTTCCGCGAAAGGGTGTTGCGCTCTTTGCTCAAAACTATACTTCTTAACATTTCGTTTTGATTTTATTTTATAACCTTCGACTCGTAGAGGAAATTTGTCTTCGGTGACTCTTAGTGAAATTTTCCAGAGAATATTTCTATCGAAGATTCTAACCCTGCACCTCCCTCCAAATGTGTATTTTCAGCTTTTTTTTCCAAAATTTGGGCCTAAAATGTCCCATTCGGGTGGCAGCTAGAGTGTTAAAATGTTCCGTGAAAATATTTTAATATAGGCCTCCGAAGACATGAACTATTATAATTTTTCACATTCTTTAACCAAAAATCTCAAATTTCAAACCAATGTTAAAAGAATTATGACATAGTGGAGCAAAATGGAGTTTAAGGTTCCGTTACTGAGGTTAATTGCTATCGTTTGATATTGGTTTGGTTCACCCCCGAAAAAGTGTGTTGCACTATGTAATTCATGTAATTTTAAAAAATGTTATGTGCAGAAACTGTTTGATCAACATCGGGGACAGATGCCTAGGGTATAAAACCGGTTCTTAAACCCGAGTTTTGGGAACGGTTTTTTGAAACTGGTAAGCCATGACCATTAGGGTAAGACACTATAAAGCTATAGAACCTGCTCTTAAACCTGGATTTGGAAACCGGTTTTCTGAAAATGTTGAAATTTATTCCTCCTATTTACCTTAGGTACTACAAATCTCTACTTACTTAAAATGTGGTTGCCGAAAATTAACTCATTTCATAAATATATCTTCATAAGTACTTACTTACTTAAGTGGCCCATTACAACTTACGAACGTGGTTCATAAATTAGAGGCCTAAAGTATTAAAGAGTTTCACACGCTTCGGTATTCTGTGTGCGTTCTCCAGTTAGTCCTACCATATGGTGACACGTCGGCAAACACTTGCTTCCAACGAAGTTTGGGTCTCCCTGCTCTGCGACGTCCTTTCTCACTGGAGCATTTACATCCATCCTGGCAACATATCCCAGCCATCGTAGTCATTGGATTCTGACTCTTTTAGCTATGTCAATGTCGTGGTAAAGTTTATACAACTAATATTTCAACCGATGATGAAACTCGCCGTCGACACAGATAGGTCCATATGTTTTTCGGAGTATTTTTCTCTCGAATCGGGACCGGCCGTGGCATAGTGGTTAGAACACGCGACTACCATGCGGGAGAAATTTTCCTTTCATTGCCGGCCATCTCGATGTTGTCGACAGCAACGTCACAGTATAGTGTCGAATCAATCGGCATATCTAGTAAAAGCTTCTCAAACAGCGACGCTCGCATTCGTCGATATACAAGTAGGTGCCGTTAGTTGTGAATCTATCTCATACCTTATTCATGGGGTGTAAAGGGAAATTAAGTTTTTTTTTCTCTCGAATAGTCCCAGGTTTTGTGTGTCCGTTATCGAAAGCACCCACCATCCGGCAGGATACAATAGAACCGGTAAAATTAACACCTTGTATAGCTGTTTCTTAGTATGGCGAGATAAGGCGGTGTTACAAAAGTGCTACCAAAGTCCGTAAAAAAAACAATAGACGAGCACTATTCTCCGCTTGATTTCTTGGCTGACTCAAAACATTAATTTCAACGTTGACGGCGTGTCCCCATCGAGTTGACTCTTTGTTCGTCGAAATGATTATTTTTGTTTTATCCTCGTTGGCCGCTAAACCCATTCTTGCCGACCCATTTTCTAGCGATGAGAAAACAGCAGTAACAACCCGCAGATTTCGGCCAATTATGTTTACATCATCGGCATAGCCTAGTGGCATGTGGCTCTTGTGAAATATGGACTTGGCGTAAAGTGAATATTTGATCCTTCGTAGATTTACCGGGTCTAAAGTCGCAATGATAAGGTCCAATTAGTTTTTCCACAATTGGTAGTTCTACGGCAGTTTTTACACTCACTACGACCTCCTTTCTTGTATATGAGACAAAACAGACTGAGACTCCAATCTCCGGGCATGCTCTCCTCAGCCAGATGTTCTCCATGTACAGACGGAAAACCATCGGCTCCAGCTGCTTTGTTATTTTTAAGGCGGGATATTGCCACACATATCTCACTCTGGCTCGAAGGTGGACAGTTAATACATCGTCATGGGTTGGAGCGGAGCCTTCTGGAGTAGGTGTCTGAAATGTTCTCTCCTTATCTTCAGAACTTTATCCGGGAAGAAATTACTCGAAACCATGCCTGAGTTTGGTATTTGACCAATGCTAATAAGCCTTTGATGACTCACGTTGTCTGACACGAAGTCTCGAGTGAAAATTGGCAACGACCTAACGGAGCCATTCTTTACCATACGAGGTCTAAAACAAGGCGATGGTCTTTCGTGTAACCTCTACAACATAGTGATGGAGATGATATTGATGACGTAGACATCATCGGTCGAAAATAGGGGAATGTGACTGCAACCTTCTCAGGTTTTCAGAAGGAATCGGCAAAAATATATCTAATGGTGAATGAGGACAAAACGAAGTTATTGGTATAAACGAACAAAAAATTTAGTGTTTTAGGTGATAGATGTTTGCTAATAAATGCTTCTACGAATTAGAAAATCCTTTAGACCAATCAAAACAGAGTTCTCAATAGTATCATCCTGTACAAATTGTACAAATTTCGATAAAGAATAACATGGCAACCCTGCAGTCGCAAACAAGAAAAGGAAGTCACTGCTTTCGACTGTGTGTGCGTGTGTATGTGTATATGACAGCTACTCTCACACTATTCGCACCGCCTCACTACGAGTAGTATCCACGAGTATGTACGAAAAATATCGATTATTTGCGTGCGCCGCATGTTTTCTTTAATTCCTCTTTGTTGTTGCTGTTGTTATTCGCCGTTTCTGTGTTTTGCTATTTAAGTTTACAAACTTGTGTGTAATTGCTGTTGTTGTTGTTGTTGCCTGTGTACTCCCCGGCATTTTTTGAAATTTCACGTGTGCGTGTATAGTGAGCGCACAAAACACAAACGCAAACATCAAGAGCATACACAATTTTTATTCCTTTATGCCCATGTCGTTTTGGTATTTGCGGTACTGTGTTGACTGTGTGTGTGTGCGTTTGCGAGTGCAAATAAAATAAATACAACACAACAAACAGGAATATATCATACATATCACAGCATGAGTTGTGAGTAATGGTTTGAAATTAGAGTGATAGCTAAAAAAAATATGGGGGTTTGGTGGTCGGGTTCTTATCGAAAATCAGCTGAAAAATGTTCATATTGGAAAGAGCCGGAAGAAATTCTTATACGATTTATATTTTCAAAATATGTACATGTGTAGTAATGTTTACTTTAGAATACTACTAACACTGGACAACAACAATATGTATTCTTCGTTAGGGGGAGTATAACAATATATATATAACAATATACTTATAACAAAACACCATAAGAAGTCCCGCCGACATTCTATTCCGATCTTTCCGGAATTTCAACGTTTACTTTACGGAAATTCACACGTTTCTTCAAAAATCATTACTATCTGGCAGAGAATGAACAGTGAAAGTTTTTATCAGTCTTTCAACCTTAGTGAAATGTACTGTTTTATTTCGGTTTTCATATTTTCAGGCATTTTGACAGATTTTTCAGGCGGTAGAAAGAAATGTAAACAATTTGAACATTCTTTCAAATAGAAGAATTGGATTCGGGCGTTAACAGCTGCCTTGTAGTATGTTACAGTGGAGTAAAGCCCTCACTGGCAGGCATTCACGTAAAGCACAAAAACATCATATTTTATGAGGGTACCATATTGACTGACAAGTACAAGCTCAAGTGTTGTACTCAATCGGATTTGGCCCCCACTCTTATTATTAGCTAATTTAAGTTCATGCACTAAAAGTACATGTACTAGTTGTCTCAGTCACACCATATATCCATTCCATTCAACACGCCACAAGTGACGCCCACGCCGCCAATAGCTAGGAACCAAGGTTCCCCATCCGGTCGGCCTACATCTGACATCTCTTTATTTAACATCCAAATATGGACCAAATATCAAAACACTGACCTGTATCCCTTTTGCTACTATCGGCAAGTGAATTAACACTCCGTCAGGCTAGCTTCCAACGATACCCAGCATTTCCTTCTACTACCGTCAGCGAGTGAAATAACACATCAATCGGGCTAGTTTGCAGCTATACCATTTTCTCACTTGCATATCTTCCATCCATTTCGGGGGTTCCGAAATACAAACATTTTACCAGCAGGACAAACATAGACACTCAATTTTTGAGATTCGATATGTTATGACATATACATATTTGTGGCTCAAAAATAATATAAACAATTATATTCTCCTTTTGCATATTAGAATTTTCACCGTTAAAAAGTACATTCTTTACAGCTCAGTACAAATCGATCTAAAATTCGTAGGTTATGTTACGACCAAGAGATTGTTTGATGCACAGTGAGAGATGCGAGTCTCGTATGGTATCAAGGAACTACCAGCTCCGTTTCTCTCGAACTTCAAACATTTAGTCTACTCGCTTAACTTTGGTTTTAAGCGACAACCACTACGGGGCACAAAAAAAGTTGTTGCATACCCATTCGGCCAGCAAGGTAGTTGCTTAGGCTACCTTGGGCTTCGGAACGCTCGTAGTACCGTCTGTAGACTCGTAAAGACAATACTACCTTTACATCCTTTTTTTCCCCACCGCAGAGCCAGAAAGAGCTCCACTGATGGTTCTCTCAGGTCCGTGCGGGCGATACTCTCTAAAAGTATCCCGGAGGAGAACCTTTTGCGGGCAACGTTTGGTCACTAGGAGGTGCTGCTCGATCGTCTTGTCATGATGATTTAGCGTCAGTTATTGAAAAATAAACAACTATGAGGATCACCATGAATGCAACTGTAGAGTGTGTTTTTTTACCTTAATCCTACTGGTAGGATCATTTGATACGACCCAAAACACATGGAAGGAGTCACTTTACACGCTGGGTTTCTCCGAACCAAATTCGATGAATGACTTTTAATGTCTTTTGATCTTTGTCCGTCTAGCTGGTACGCACGATAAATTTCGAAGGACATAACCAATTGTTTTGAAACTTTGCAAGGATTAATATTTTCGCAAAACTACTTATAACACTGCATAGGGCCTGCATGGGCTACATGGGCTACGCCTCTTTTGGTTCTTCTTCTTCTGGTTCTTTTACTGGCAGCAACAACAGAAGTTCATCTATCAGTAGCCGCACGCAGAAAAGCCTTCCAAGCGCTTCGGTCTTTTGCGCTCCGTAGATAGTTCGTCATACCAAGCTTACTTAACCGTTCCATCACCTGGTTCATCCATCGGAGTTTTGGTCGCCCCCTCCTGCGCCTTCCATCGAGTATATTGCCGAAAACTTTTCCTGCCGGAGCGTTTTCGTCCATTCGTACAACGTGTCCAAACCAGTGCATTCGGTCTATTTGAACGCGCTTGACCACGTCGATGTCGTTGTACAGCTCATACAGATCATGATTCATTCGACGACGGTACTCGCAGTTCACGATGATGGGTCCAAATATTTTGCGGAGTATTTTTCTCTCGAAGAGCAAGACAGGTAGGTTCAGAGTCTGGTAGAGCTGGATCTTTGTTCTTCGAGAGTGCGCTTTGTCGTTAAATTGCTTGCTTAGCGCATAGTAGCAGCGGTTTGCGATCAATACTTGTCTTTTGATTTCGAGGCTGACATTATTATTTTTGTTTATGGCGGAGCCAAGGTAGACAAAATCATCTACCACTTCAAATTTATAGTTGTCAACGTTCACGCAGCGTCCCAGACGAGTGGACTCTTTGTTCGTTGAAACAAATAACTTGGTTTTGTCCTCGCTTATCACCAGACCTACTTCAGCCGACTGCTTTTCAATGCTCGAAAAAGCCGCAGTAACATCTCGCAATCCACGTCCAATTATATCTATATTACCAGCATACGCAGCATACGCCTCTTAAGTGTGCCTCTTCTGGTACCTCCCATAAAAATGTATCATTCCGCCCACTTTAGAAATTGAGTAATAATATCAATACAACCAACACGATCGTTGCCAAATTCTGTATTTAGTAAATCTATAGCAGGATACAGTTTTAGAGAGAAAAACTGGAAGTCTAGCCAAGCCCCATCTGGTACCTCCTATACCCATCTGGTACCGCCCGCTTTCGAAATCGATTAATATCATTAATAGACTCAAATTCTGTTTAAGAGAAAAATCTGGAAGTCTAGCCACGCCCCTTCTGGTACCTCCCATTCAAATGTACCATTCCGCCCACTTTTGAGATCGAGTAATAATATCAATACTCCCAACGCAATCGTGCCCAAATTATGTATTTAGTAAAGCTATAGCAGGATACAGTTTTAGAGAGAAAAACTAAAAGCCTAGCCACGCCCCATCTGTTACCTCCCATACAAATGTACCAATCCGTTCACTTTAGAAATCGAGTAATAATATCAATTTATTAGAAACATTTATATTTTAACTGAGGGTGAGGGTATATGTAAGGCGGTTTACCCGACGACTAAAACTTTCTCACTGGTTTATATTTTCTTATTTAAAAATTGCATTAAAAGAAATATTTGCTGCACAGTTAGCAACGCTGGCAGAAGTTCGTGATTTGAGATGTTATATACTTGTTTGTGTTACTCTTCGTTCGGGTGTTGTTGATTGTGTGTGTGCAAATTGAATTTGAGCAACACGGAAGTTCAAAAATGTTCATAACACATAGTTTACTTGCCGACGTTGTTGTCGCCGTCGCCAATATCATGTTCAACTGCGGGAGTTGTCCGCATCGTCAACTTCTTCTTTGCCATTGTATATTTTTCATTCCTCTAATATGTTTGTTGATGTTGTTGTTGGTGATGTTATTCCTTTATTCTATAGCCTTTGCATGGTGTAGTACTCACACACACACACGCATACACTCACACAGGTATTTATTTGCATGCTCACTAACGCAAATATACTCTTAAAATTTCCATACTCTCCAAAGTCAAAGGGAAATGAAAATAAAGACACCCGCTATTTGATATTAGATAGTAAATGCACACCCATACACACATATTCACACACATACACAGAGTGAAAATCTGTTTAAGGGTGACCAGTTGTTAAGGAGGATGTGATTTCAGAAAGGGCGCAGCACACTAGGTTAAACTGAAATGGATGACATTACACAGTACAACATTTGTCAGCTCATTGATTTGGGACTCAAGAGCCTAAAACGTGAGCCAACTATGCGATACTTACTATCTTCAAATCGATATTAAATTATAATGGCATGTAACTTGACAAAACGAATGATACAGAACTTCTTATTTTTGCTGCTACTTTCACATGAAGTTTTCAGAATTGAGTCCCAAAATCAGGTGTTGTACTGTGCAAGTAAAGAGCTTACTACTTATGTATTTATATTTGCCATCATCGTATACGCATAGTTTCAGCAAACTCAGTCTGGTCACCCTAGGTAGAAATTACATTAAATTTGTCTAACTTTTTAAAAGTTTTACATGTTTTTTTTTGTGCACATTTCTGTTTTCCACTCGCTGCTCTAAGAGTTTCTCGGTTTCCTCTGACTTTGCTATTTTAGTGTTTCCCCATAACAAACACATTTTAACGAAATTGAATTTGGTTTGAAATAAAGGCACAGAAAAAAAAACAGACAGAATCTCTTTGAAAACGTGAACATTTGCTTTTACATCTGAACGATATAATACAAACATATGTCTAGCGCAGATTTACATAGGTACTGTCTGACGGTACGTACAGTGGAATGTCGATTTGGTCAAAGCGAAGGCAGGATGCTCTTGATTTAGCAGACGGGAAATTCAGTGTACTGCGCGTCACCTTCATCATAATGGATAAAGACTGCTTAGCTTGGCAAGCAACATGGCGGTGAGTAGTACTAGATTTCCACACACAAATAACCTCCAGGCTATCTGGATTCCCCTAATCAAAAGACATGAAAACCCAATTGATCACGTGGTAGGTGATCGAGAATTTGTCTCGGTAAGGTACGGCCGACATAAAGTGATGCCAAAACCGCTCTTAACACATTGTAAAGAAAGCTAGACATCACAAAGCTGCATACCCCAGAGATAGCCAATGCCTATTACTTTCAATCAATTATCTCAATTACTGCTAATAAACTGACAGTGGCGGAATATTGCACATTTTATAAAATGTACTTAGGTATAAAAAACGATGCTCAGACAAGTCCTACTACGATGCTGAGTGTTGCCTATTGTCTAAGGAAAAGGATGTTGCAATTCACACTACAATATTTTTCAGCTCATTGATTTGGGACTCAATTCTGAGAATTGCACCTGAAAGTAGCCCCATAAAGAAGAAGTTCTGCATCATTCGTATTGTCTAGTTACATGCCATAATAAATTAATATCGATTTGAAGTTAGTAAGTATCGTATAGGGGAATTTATCACGTTTTAGGCTCTTTTGTTTGACATAACTCGAGAACCACTAGTCCGATTTAGCTGAAACAAATTTAAAAAAATTAAGAATTACAATTCCTTTAATCCTAACAAATAACGTTTAATGTAAGATAAACAGTTAGAAATTCCCCCACTGCGCCAAAACGATGCGGCATATAATACAAGTCTTAAAAACAATAAAGCTGCGAATGCCGATAGTCTGTCAAAAGTGATTTTCAACGCCGTCGAACTGGTAATGAGCAAGCCCTAAAGGAATGCATGCACCATAATTGGAATCTATGTCCTCGGCTCAAAAAGGTCTTCCAAGTGTGTGCACGAACAACTGTTGCATCAGTCATTTACCCATCCTATCGAGTACGTTGTGTGAATGAAGGGCATGAGAGATTTTCAAATTTGAGTTTTATGGTCGTTATTCACTTGTGAATAGCCTTAATTCTACCTTTTGGAGGTCCTCAAGCAGCTTACAACGTCCGAGGGATCAGTGGTAGCAAATCTGAGTAGGCACAATGTTGGATAACCTGGTAAGTAAGTAACAGAAGTAACCGAGGCTCAACACAACGACGCTCTTAATGGTTTTGCCAGCCCCCAAAAGATAAGGGTCGTGGGTGGAGGCCTAATAAGCCACTCTCTTTAAATAAATCAACTAAAATGAAAAGACAAAGAAAATAAAAAGCAAGAATCCCCTACAAAGGTTGACAAACCCAACAGATGTTATAAGGATCATGATTTAAGGATATGCACCTGGAACGTCCGAACTCTACACAGAGATGGTGACTCTATACAACTGGCGGATCTTCTCGACAAATACAAGGCTGACATACAGGATATCCGATGGATGAGACAGGGATGCACACGACGAAAGAACTGTGACATATTTTACAGCTGCCAAGCAGAAAAACACGAATTTGAATGAGGATTCAAAGTCTGCAAGAGACTTTGACCCTGTATGTGACCGAATAGCCACAATCCACATCAAGGCAAAAATTTTTATGTCACGTAGATTTGCGTACACGCCCCGACAAAAAACAAAGACGATGTCATTAAAGATGCATTCTATGAGCGTCTGAAGGTAATATATAACCGCTGCCATGCCCATAACGTTAACATTGGTCTGGGAGATTTTAATGCTAAAATAGGAAGGGAAGATACTTTTGGTTCTTACATAAAACTTAATTTCCATTTACACCCCATGAATGAGGTGTGGGATATCTTCTCGCGTTATTGTGAATTAACACGCTTTCTATTTTAGATTCACAACAAACGGCACCTACTTGTTTATCGACGAATGCGAACATCACTTTTTGAGAAGCTTCTATCTAGACATGCCGATTGACTCGACACTTATACTGCGAAGTTGCTGTCGACAACATCGAGAGGATCGGCAACGAAGGACAAATGTAGATGACTGGAGCCAGAAATCGAACCACGGATCTCCCGCATGGTAGTCGCGTGTTCGAACCACTGCACCACGGCCGGTCCCAGCAGTCGAAAAATTCAGTATTTGAGTTGCACAGAAACATGGTAGTAAATGGAACCAGATTCTTGCATAAAGATATCTACAAGGCAACCTGGATATCCCCTGAACAAAAGGCAAGAAACCAGATAGATCACGTGGTAATCGATGGAAGATATGTCTCAAGCGTTATGGACGTGCGTGTAATGCGCGGTGCAAATATTGACTCGGTTCACCACCTAGTTGCTGCCAAGCTACAATAACAACGCGTGCGGTGACGGAGCGATATATCTCTTCGATCTCTGCTCGTTCCCGAAGGCAGTATTTGTGACGAAATCACGCCAATCATTAACGACGGAGTTAATTGTACAACTCCCGTGCCAAAACGAGATCAGCACGGCAATTTCATGCCTTAAAAATAATAAAGCTGCGGAAGCCGATAGACTAGTGGCAGAGCATGCGCCAGCTCATAAATATGATTTGGCTCAAGGAATGCATGCCCGACGATGTCCTATGTCCTGTGTTTAAGAAAGGTGATCCAAGTGTGTGCACCAACTATCGCGGGATCAGCCTCTTAACCATGGATACAGGGTTCTGCCTAATGTGTTATGTGAAAGACTAAAGCTCATCCTAACAAACCTGATTGGACCTTGGATCATTGTGGTTTTAGACCTGATAAATCCACGACCGACCAGATATTATCACTACGTAATGGCCTGGAGAAGATCCAATCCAATGCAGATCGACACCTACCATCCGTTCATCGATTACAATGCTGCATTCGACAGTCGGATACGGCAGAAGGTATTAGATGCTATAACGAAGTTTGGAATCCCCGCGAAACTACTACGACTTTACTGGATGACACTGACTGACACGAAGTCTTCAGTGAAATAAGGCAAATATTTGACAGAGCCATTTTCTATCAAGCGAGGAAATGTTCCAGACACTGATCCTACCTATCTTGCTCTACAACGCAGAATCCTGGGTAATGGCACAATATATTCTGGGAGTCTACCTTGGATCCGTCTTAAACAAAATAATAACGTCAGGCTGGAAATCAAAAGACTAGTATTGATCGCAAATCGCTGATATTAAGCGTGGAGCAAGGCAAAGCTCTCTCTTTCGACGAACAACGATTCAAATGTACCATACCTGTCTTGCTTCGTTGATTGGAAGTCATGATCCAAACTTGGTGTGACGAACTGCCTACGGAGCTCAAAAGACCCAAATGCTTGGCATTCTTTTCTATGTGCGGCAATGTTGGACGAATATTTATTCCTGCCAAATAAGAAGATTAACCCAAACATCCTTTCCACTGGACGTGCTAACCCTTCAGGGTTAACAGGCTTTTGACGTTAAATTTGATAACTTGACACCGGAATTTGAATTTTCTTCGAATGTTGAAATCATCTTCCCTGAAAAAGTGATTTAGATCGATGAGGCAACTAATTAATGAATGTATTGAAAAGGACATCGGACACCTTTAGCTAAATCTATCTATCGTAATGGATTATTACTGCAGCGTTTTTGCTACATCAAAAGCAGGACAATGCCGTCTTTTATGCCACTGTCCTGCTTAATGTAACCTGAAATATGGAAATTTTGGTCATCGGACACTTGTGAACCATACCTGTCTATCTGTAGGCGATTTGCGGAATATCCATGCTTTCATCGGAGCAACAAAATGGCTTAGGGGTGACATTGACAGAACAGCATAGGAATAGTTGGTTCTACAATTAGGAAATGGCATCACAACGGGACTCACAGTTCGAACCAAGTGAGCTATTCTGAACGCAGCTTCAGAATTCACCTAACCTTACACAGTACAACATTTTTCAGCTCATTGATTTGGTACTCAATTCTGAGAACTGCACGTGAAAGAAGCCCCAAAAAGAAGATGTTCTGCATCATTCGTTTTGTCAAGTTACATGCTATAATAATTTAATATCAACTTGAAGTTAGTAAGTATTTTTGGCGCTACTTTCACGTGAAGTTCTCAGAATTGAGTCCCAAATCAATAAGCTGAAAAATGTTGTACTGTGTTATCCTTTACACTATTTTTAATTGATAGCTTAATCTTACCATTGTCAATGATTACCTTTCAGGATATCCTGTCTGTAACCTGAAACAATATAGAGAGTATTATATGTTGTCCTGTTGTTGTCATAATCGAGTCCATAGTGTTAAAGTATATACTTACAGTTTGCTACAATTGTATGTGGAATATGCTTTTAACTACATAGTACTACTAAAGCAGCAGGAGTTGACTGCCTCACAAACCATTTGCCTATATCGCAAATGTTGCAGTAATTCCATCCTAAACCTTCCATCTACCTTCCTTACATACAAACACACACACAAGTAAAATTTCAAACTGAACATTCATCTATCAAGCAACCATTCCGCCAACCAACGAACCGAAATACATCATTCTATTCATACACATTGAACTCAATGTTAAACATATCCAGGAGCTGTAGTAACATTATAATCTGTTAATGTATTTGTAATAAAAATACATTTACTGTATTCTACATATGCGTATATATTACATCAGAATGTATGCACATACAACATATACATTCTTATATATGACCATATTATATTCATATATGCATTCCTATGTATCACATGAGAGATTTTTATCAAATACGATTTACTTGTACTATTTATTTACTTAATAGTCATCTGACTTGTCAATCCTCCTCACTTAGTGCGAGTCAGACAGGCAGGCAGTCACTCACTCAGTCAGTCATGTAGTCATTTAGAATGTTGTATAATAGTTTTCCAGAGTAGCAAAAGTATCGTTAGTTTGATGACACTTTTGATGATTGGGTGGATTATATAAATTGAGTATCATTTGAGTTGTAAGTAATTTGGTGGCATATCAGTTACACACAAAAAAACATTCATGTCTGCCCTGGCTGTGTATTATTATTTATTTATAATGTTAAAAGGAAATGTCTAAACAAAAGCTTAAGCACTGTTAATAAAGACGATTTTAATTGATATACTTCATGTAGTGCAAATGAAGAGAGAGAGAGAGGGGGGAAGAGAGAGAAGGATGTGACTTGCTTAAAGGTTATTTCAAATATCAAAAGGTAATGTCTAAACAAAAGCGCAATCAATTTGAATACAGACGATATAAAATGATTTATCTCATGAATTGCAAACAGTGAGGGCAGCAGGAGCAGGGTGGAGGAGGAGAGCAGGATGTGACTTAAGTTTTCAATTAACTCATAGGATAGCATTTAACGTATGCAGTAACTTTGCTGACAGAACCTAATTAGAATTTGTGTTGTTGTATATGTGTTTCTTGGAACCCGAAGCTTTCCACTTGTTTGTAAAGATATTACCACACAGATTGTTGACCTGTTTTAAGGTATAAAATGTCTCTGTTAAATGTTAATCTTCTTAGCAGAAACAGTTCGTGACGGTCAAAGTCATTCCATAAAGTTGTAGCAGCTTTGCAAGAATCAACTGAAAAACTGTTCAAAAAAGTATGAATTGATCAATTTAATTCATTGTGTTTTTTTTTGTATTGCACTGTCGAAATTTCATGAGAAGGCTGCAGTCACATCCCGCAGTTTTCACCCGATGATGTCTACGGCATCACTCGTATTTACTACAGCTTTTCTCCATATCATCTCTATCACAATGTTGAAGAGGTCACACGATAGGTTATCGCCTTGTTTTAGGGCCTCATCTGGCAGAGAATGGCTTCGTAAGGTTTTTGCCAATCTCCACCTAAGACTTTGTGTCAGCGTCATTCCGCAAAGGAGTATGAATATTTGGTCGGTCGTAGATTTACCAGCACTAAATCCACGCTGATAAGGTCCAGGTTAGGTTCAGGTTCAGGTTCAGGTTCAAGTTCATGTTCAGGTTCAGGTTCAGGTTCAGGTTAAGGTTCAGGTTCAGGTTCAGGTTCAGGTTCAGGTTCAGGTTCAGGTTCAGGTTCAGGTTCAGGTTCAGGTTCAGGTTCAGGTTCAGATTCAGGTTCAGGTTCAGGTTCAGGTTCAGGTTCAGGTTCAGGTTCAGGTTCAGGTTCAGGTTCAGGTTCAGGTTCAGGTTCAGGTTCAGGTTCAGGTTCAGGTTCAGGTTCAGGTTCAGGTTCAGGTTCAGGTTCAGGTTTAGGTTTAGGTTCAGGTTCAGGTTTAGGTTCAGGTTCTGGTACAATAAGAGATGGGTAAACGCAGCACTCATCTGGATTTCCCTTCACAACCTCAGTACATAATAAGTTCACATTTCAATCTAATGTCATGCGTTGCATGGGTCAAAAATTATTAACTGAAGTCGCTGGACTTGAATATTCGATGATAATTTGGTTTGTGCCGATTTGAATTTCTTGGATATTCTCCAGGATTTGTAGAAGTACAAACATCTGGTCGGTCGTAGATTTACCAGGACTAAAGCCACACTGATAAGGTCCAATAAGGTTCGCTAGGATGGGTTTTAGTCTTTCACATAGCACACTAGACAGGATCTTGTAAGCGATGGGTAAAGGCAGCGATGGGTTGGTGTACTCATCTGGATCGACTTTTATAAGCTCAGGACATAACAAGCTCAGATTTTAATCTAATGTGTTGGTCAATAATAAACAGATGCCGCCGGCCTTGAATATGTCTGTTGGCAGGTGTCCTTCAGCCGTGAAATTACCACTCTGTACTCTTTTAGGTGATAGGCAATCATTACGTGCGCTGCCATTTTTGCAGCTAATTCTGAGTATTTTCTGTGATCTGATATCCATTTTTATCCTTACAAGTGGCAACCTTAGTTCCACAACTTTTACTTTTCACCTATTAGTAGGCTTTAAAAGCTATAACTATAAAGATTTTTTGAGCTTTACCTCTGTACCTGTATTTCTCTTTACAAGTATTTTCACTCTCTCTTCTTTTGCATTAACGTTTAAGCGAATCCTCACAACATACGTTACTATTACCTGTAGTGTTGCCTTGTCATTGGTCGTCGTACCAGGACCTCAGTGAATAAATTTTTCAAAACTAAGTACCTCCTACACAACGGGACCTACAGAGTCCACTAGAGTTTTATATGAGTCTCACCGTAAAGGTTTTACCCTCCTTGAGCTACCTAGGGGTGGGAGTCGATAACTTTGGGGTATGACAATATAGGACAAACCCCCTTCTGTTTAAAGTGAGGCCCAACTTACCACTTTCGCTACTCTATAGGTCTACAGCACCCTGTTGCGATGCAGCTTCACATCGAGACCGAAGACTCTACCAGCGAGGAATAGGAGTTGACAATTTTAGGAACAAGCTACCACAATTGTTGGCTCTTTCTTTCAGCCAAGAGATACCAAATTGGGTATGACCATATGGGGCATACCCCCTTCTGGTCAAAGTGAGGCCTTTCTTACCACCTACGCTATTCTATGGGTCTGTAGCACCCGGTTGCGATTCAACTTCACCTCGAGAACAAAGACTCTAACAGCGAATTTGGTTTTAATCACAGCCTGTGTAACGTTCCTACAAGGGGACCAACATCCAACCGATCAGGCGGAAACAAGTACTGGTGTCCCTGATCCCCTCGCTACCACCGGTGGAAGTCTCACAGAGAAGCTGCTACCAATTTGTGTTTTAAGAACGATACTTCACTTAAGAAATACTTCGCAAAGTATTTGGACACATCATAGTGAACAACGAAGTTAGTCTTAGAATGAACCGCGAGATATACAACGACATCGACGTAGTCAAGCGCGTTAGAATAGACCAAAAGCGCTGGCTTGGACACGTTGTTCCAGCTCAAAAGGTCTTCGTCAATAAACTCGATCGGCGGCGCTGGAGGAAGCGACCAAAACTTCGTTGGATAGACCAGGTGAAAGAGCTGTTATCTGAACTTGGTGCGACTAACTGTCTACGGAGCGCAAAAGACTGGAGCGCTTGGAATTATTATAAGTCTGCCAGGAACAACGGAATTAGAGGCAAGTAGGATAATTGCACCCACATTTTTAAGAGCCTTAGTCGCACACAAACCAGTCGTGACTGGGACAACCTCAGCGAAAACTTTTCAAACGGTTACTATACCGATCAGCCGTTAACACCTTTGGGAACAGCACGTTCCTGCCATTTTATACAGTCTAAAAAACAGGGATTAATATAGATTCGTGTTAACACGAACACACGGCTTCACTTTTACACTCATTCATGACATGAATTGTAATGTAACTTTTGGACATTATACCCACAACGTTTACCACCCACAACGACCACCCCCTTCACCTAGCATCCTTTCCGGTTATATATTTTGGCAACACAAAAATATTTGAGACTTCCTGGAACAATATAACTTCCTTTTCCCTTCTCCCGACTCCCGTATGAAACCACATTTTTCATGTTGCTCTGGCTTTGTTGGAGAAGGACTACGCATTATAATGTATAAATTGTACATACCTAAACGTCTGCTTTCCTGGTGTGTTTCAGTGCCTTGGCATGTTCGTGTATGTGTGTGTGTGAGTTGGCGCACACTAGGCAGCAAGTGCGTGTTAGTGAGTGGGTGGGTGACTATGCGGGTGGGTGCATTTTGTGCGTGTGTGACTGTGAAGGTGTTGTCTATATTAAATACAATCATTTCAAACAAAGTGATGGCTTCTTTTTTGTTGTTGTTGGTGTTGTTATTATAACTCTACTACCAGTGCTTAGTATGTGCAATTTCAATATTTTACCCTCATAATATGCGGCCCCCCTGCTCACCCCCTGCTCTCTCATGTTTACGGTGTCCGGTTATGCATTAGCTACAAACGAAGATAGCTGTCCTTAGAACTACATACCGGCTAGCTGGGACCACTGAGTAACCATCCATGCAACTGGATTCGACGACGAGGATCCATCCAGTTAGCCATGCAAGCTACCATCCAGCCAACCAACCAACCAACCAACCAACCAACCGGTATGATGGTAATTTAATGATAACAGTTTTTCCTCTGATTCCATCCATGTTCATTCTGTGTTCACTTTGAACATTTCATTTCACTTTGTTCTTTCACTTCTTTTCTCACATTTCTCTTTCATTTTTTTCTGTTGATTTGTTTGATGTTGTTGTTTTTGCACAAAAATCCAACTTCCCTTTCAACGGTGGCCGAGCGTGTGTGTGTGTGTGCCAATGTGTACATTGAGTAGATGAGCGTTTGTTGTGGGCGTTTTTACTACTAGTATTTGCTTTTCTTTTCCAATAGATACGAGTAGTTTGATATACGGCACAGTGGGGGAAAAGGTGTAGTATGTTTTATGTCTATAGAATAGGTTTTAAGAAGTATAGTTTACAGGAGAGTAGGAAAATATGAAAGGAGATGGAGCTAAATCTGTTAATATCAGAGGTAGTCGGAGAGGGGGTGGAGGAGACTCCATTTGATATCGTTGCCTAAGTACTGACGGTAATACAAAATCGAAATCGAATCTTCAGCGGAACTCTGAGCATACATAACATGATTATGCGATTTCTCTTAAATTATTCGACTTGCCGAAGATCCAATGTCCGATCTTTTCAATTCAGCTGAAGAATAAAATGAGAAATCTTCTATGGTTTTTGAGATATAGTTGAACTAATCGAACAAACATCTTCTTCTTTAATGGTAGCAACAACAGAAATGTATTTATCAGTAGCCGCACGTAGATATGTATTCTAAGCGCTACGATCTTTTGCGCTCCGTAGATAGTTCGTAACACCAAGCTTAGATAACAGCTCTTTCACCTGGTCCATCCATCGAAGTTTTGGTCACTGCCTCCTGCGCCGCCCATCAAGTTTATTGCCGAAGACTTTTTGAGCCGGAACATTTTCGTCCATTCGTATAATGTGTCCAAGCCAACGCATTCGGTCTATTTCAAAGCGAATGACTACGTCGATATCGATGTACAGCTCATGATTCATTCGACGAAGGCACTCGTTACCGATCCCATAATAGATTGATTCGCCTGCTTCATTACTCAGGTTTCTGCGCTGTAGAGCAAGACAGGTAGGTTCAGTGTCTTGTAGAGTTGGATTTTCGTTGGTCGAGAGAGGGCTTTATCATTAAAAAGCTTGTTCAACACATAGTAGCAGCGGTTCAGGATCAATACGCGTCTCTTGATTTTCAGGCAGACATTATTATTATATTGTTTATGGCGGAGCCAAGGTAGAAAAAGTCATCTACCACTTCAAAGTTATAGTTGTCAACGTTCACGCAGCGTCCCAGACGAGTGGACTCTTTGTTCGTTGAAACAAATAACTTGGTTTTGCCCTCATTAATCACCAGACCCACTTCTGCCGACTGCTTCTCAATGTTCGAAAAGGTAGCAGTAACACCCCGCAGTCCACGACCAATGATATCTATGTCATCGGCATATTCGAGCGGCATGTAACTTTTGTTTAAGACGGTGCCAGTCGTGTTTACTGAAGCCTTCAGCATGACAATCTCCGTTATGAAGTAAATGAGATCGCATGAAAGACTGTTGCCTTGTCTAAAGTCTCGCTTGGTAGAAAATGGTTCAGTCAGCCTCTGGATGTCAGCCTGTTTGAAAAGGGCGCAGTAACATCCTGGAGGCCACCGTCAACGATATCTATGTCATCCTGGTACGAGTCTTAAGCACAGGACATAGAGCACTAAGATTCCAATCATCGGGCATGCATTCCTTGAGTCAAATCGTGTTTATCGATAAGCATGGTGCCAGCTCATCGCCGCCGGCTTTAAAAAGCAGGCAGCTTTATTGTTTTCAAGCCGTGCAATTGTTTTGCTGATTTAGGCTCGGTGATAATTGGTGTGATTTCGTCACTTATGCTGCCTTCCGGAATGAGTAGAGATCAAAAGGGTCCCCTCCATATTTGCAGCACACTCTGAATGTCAGTGATCAGATTTCCTCCTTCGTCCTTACAAGTGGGGATCCCTGTTCCAAAATCTGTGCTATTTCTCTTTTGGTAGAACTTTTGAACTTTATCTCTATCTCTGTAATTTTCGATATCCTGGCGCTCTCTTTTCTTCCATAAACGCTTTTTCCGCCTGAGCAGGCGTTTCATCTCTCTCCTTGTCTCATTATAACGCTCCGTCACCGCACACTTCGCTATTGGCAGCCTTGTTCGCAGCATCCATTTCCTCAGACATTTCGCGACATTCATCATCGTATCAGGGCTTGTCTGAGCGTGGTTTTTCATAACCCAGTACTGTCGTTGCGGCAGTGGTCATAGATTTCGCAATATGCTGCCACTGGGTGTCGGGGACATCAGAATTAAGGGGTAGAGTTGGTTGGAGTAGGCATTGTCTATCTCGGCGGTATCAGCTTTGTAATGTCTAGCTTCCTTTGCGTTTGGTTACAAACGTTTTTAGTACTGCTTAATCGCGTGCCTAACTTGGCTGCAACTAGATGAGGATCCGAGTCAATATTTGCATCACGTCATTAAGGCTTGAGGAATAGTACGTACATCAACTAGTACGTGATCAATCTGATTTCTTGTATTTAGGTCAGGGGATATCAAGGTTGCCTTGTTGATATCTTTAGGCGGCTATCTGGTGCCATTCACTACCTTGTTTCTTGCCGACGGTGTTGCGTTTAGACTGAATTTTCCGACTGCTAAATCCTATGCTATCCTATTTTAGCATTAACATCTCCTAGAACAATTTTAATGTTCATGGAATGCATCTTGAATGTCCTCATCTTTGCCTTTCGTTGGGGCGTGTGACACAAATCAGCGTAATGTAAAAATATTTCGCCAAATTCGTGTCTTTTTGCATGGCAGCTATAAAAGATGTCACAGTTATTTCGACGTGTGTATCCCTGTTCCGTCCAACGCATTTCCTGTATGGCGGTCAGCCTTGTATTTGTCGAGGACACATGCCAGTTGAATAGAGACACTTTCTCTGTAGAGGGTTCGGACATTCCAGGTGCATGTCCTTAAATCATGGTCCTTATAACGTTTGCGGGGGTCGTCAACATTTGGGGGGGTTCTTGTTTTTTCTTTTCTTCGTGTTTTCATAATGATTGTTTTTGTTTAAGCGACGATGTTAGTAAGTGCCATTTCAGTTGCAATTACGTTTTAAGCGGAATTTAAAACGAACTTGATAACACGCTTGATTACAAAGTAAGTGACGATGTCAGTAGGTGTCATTTCAATCGGAGTTATAATGATTGGACGATATTTTTAACATTACGCAAGTTTAACATTCTAAGTACTTAAATCGCTTGCTTACAATGTCATACTGATGTCATGGATTACTAAATAGGTACTTCGTTTCATTTACCTTTAGGTTATTAGGCCACAGCGCCTGATCCTAGTTTTTTGGGGCTGCCAAAGTCACTAAGAGAGCCGTTGGGTTGAGCTTCACTAACTTTTGTTACCTATTACCTAAGACGCATCGGTGGAGAATGAATGTTCAATGACATTGCCTGGGGAAAACGTTTTCTCTCTGACTGCTTGGGGACCTCCAGAGAGAGAGATTCTGGTTATTACCAGGTGAATAACAATCAAAATACTCAAAAATCCTTTTAAGCCTAGGACATTTGCCCGGATTTTCTCACCCCCCCAGACACCGAACATGTTCCTCAGTGCTATTGCCTCCAACTGTCTGCAGCACACAATTCCATTCCACTGTGCCTATTTGTTCCTAGGGGCGCTCCAGTACCTAGATAGATGGATAAAACCACAGCGAGTGGATGAATGAATGGTTAACATGTTTAAAATGGCAAGAACTGTATTCATGTGTTGCTGTTGATCGGGTTGTTGTTGTTGGGTTTGCATTTTCGAAAAACAGAAACCAATAAATCTCCGCAACAGTACAACGGACCAACTGCTGGACTGACTTGGCTGACTGAATGACGACGTGACTGACGGAATGACTATCGACCGTACTTCTCCTTGTCAGGCCTTTGTACTGTAATGGTTTTTATGGAAATTCATTGGAACCCGCAGTATTGTAGCCTAGAGTTAGTGGTCCGCATCTATGCATCTGCCAATATGTCTGCATGTCTGTCTGTCCGTTGGTTCATCCATTCGCCAGTCTGTGCAATCATCCTTTGCGTTCAGTTGTTGTCGTTCAATGTCCGTTCGGTTTGTGTGCGTACGCACTCGTCCATGCTTTGGGGTTATACTAGAGTGTGGAGTTTATGCGTGTGTCAGGACGCATTTAAAATCTTAATTGGTTTCTGTTGTTTGCTTATTATAACTGCCACTGTCACAACAACAACAACAACATTGACAGCAAGAACCAGAAGAAGTAGCGCCGACCATAACAATTATTGCGATTTTGTTTAAAATTTTCATTTTGTCCTTTTTATCGCGTCTGCCATCGAGTATTGCTATATACGATGGTGTATACGATCTATGCCGGTAGTGGTACAATCTTTGCTTAAATTCATGACGGACTAGTTGAGATTTCAATAAAACGACAACGACGACTGCGATAAACATACTAAGGACGACTAAGGCGGATGATGATGATGACGACGACAATACAAGATTTTGACTTTGATTCCCAAAACTGATGAGAATGATGGCAACAGTAATGGTGGCGTTACAATCGCTATGTTTATACTCTTTGCCTTCATTTTTTGTTACCCCATTGCGACAGCAATCTCTCCCACATTTCCACATTGTAAACACTGCTGCATTTTACATTTGTGGTGTGAATTGGCTGATTCGCATTTCCTTGGATATATATTTTTCGCCCTCAGTTTTTTGCGTATGTCCTTTTCTCTTGTGTCCTGTATGTCGTCCTTAGTTTATGCTCATTACTTACACCCAAATGATTGTTTGAATACCCAGACACAGGGGGGCGGTCGGATACGCTTTATGTACAAAAGCTTACAAATTTGGTTATATGAAATTTTTATGGCCAACAAAAAGTTTACTGCCAACAAGAAAAAAAACAAAATTCGTAAATAAACGTTTAAATAAGGGGATGATTTCTTTGATAGCGCTGCATAAAGTTAACCAAAGATGAAATCTCTCTTTTTTTTGGGGGTAAGAAGTAACTGGGCAGCGTGAAATATTTGCGAACCTTTGACATTTATTTAACTTTGTACCTATTTAAGGCATGTCCCCTTTTCACCAATCTCTGAACAGGTACTTTTAGACAATTGACACCCCATTTCCTGTAGGGTTATTAGTCTTACACAACGGGACCTACAGTTTAAAGATGATTGACTCGACTCGACTACTTTAAAGTTGCTGTCGATAACACCGAAGAGACCGCTGATCAAAGAACTGCAGATGACTGTGACAGAGTTTAAAGCCTGGTAATACTCGGGTGTTCTAACCGTCTACCTAAGGTGGTCCCATTGAAAGTCTTATATCATAATCACAAAAAGGAGAATTTTCAAAAATCTTCAATATATATTTCACGAATAAGGGAGGGTCTAAGATTTCATATTTTTCCTAATATGTGAGAGCAGGGTGTCTTCAAGAAGTCTTATGTAAGATTTTGTTGTCATTTTCAGTCTTTTTTTATTATTTTTTTTTCAAACTATGAAAATTTGAAAGTTGCGCAAAGAATTATTATTTGTTTTCCAGATCATGAATTGACAGAACGCTACAAAGTCGTACCTTGTGTTGTTACAGGAAATCGTATCGAAAATAATGCAATGCGGATGGAGTCTCATACGGTGGACCAACATATGTATATTTCGATTCGTTTAGGGAAACATTTATAGGCAACGGCCCAAACTCGATCTTCAGAATTCAATCACTTACTAGATCTGGAGCAGTTTACAGAACTGGCCAAGACTGACGAGAGCCAAACCAAACCTGTCGTCATATTCTCTGTAGATGGAGGTCCTGATGAGAATCCTAGATACTCGATAGTCCTAAAATCTTTTACCTTGGGGTAGGGAGGGTCCAAAATTTGAGAAAAATACTGACTTCGTTATAAGTCTGGCATGCCTAAACTTTTTTTTTACTGAGATGGTACCCCTATTCATTTGTCGGATATTCTAGGCAAATGTTAAACCAACACTACCGCTATAAAGGAAATGCAATGGACGGACAGGAATGCCCACGACGAAAGAATTACATCTGCCTTGAAGAAAGGCGCCATTTATGGATTTGAATTTGTAGTTGCTAGGAGGAGTACCCAGCGGTAAAAATACCCATTACTTAATCGCCAATGTCTGTTATATTTAGTAGCAATCAGTGATGAATCTCTCACTTATATTCTCCTTACAAAGTAAGCGACGATATCAGTAAGTGAGATTTCAGTTGCAATTACAAGCTTGATAACACACTTGATTACGAAGTAAGCGACGATGTCAGTAGTTACCATTTTAATAGCAAGTTATAGTGAATGGGCAATATTTTTTACATTACACACGCATGACTTTCCAGTACTTGATCGCTCGCTTACAATGCCATACTGATGTCATGGATTAGTTAATAGATACTTCGTTTGATTTAGTGATTGGTAGATAACACTGTGATATTTCGGGATCATTATCTGGGGGTTGAGCTTTTGCAAGTCAAGGTGAAGGTAGTTAAGCCAGTGTAGTTAAACGCCTATAGGGTTTGGCGTTCTTGTTGCTTTTTTTTTTTTTTTTCAAATTTGAGTATATTGAACGTGATTCACATGTAAATAACCAGACGCTCTTTTTGAAGGTCCTCAAGCAGCCCACAACGTTCGAAAGATCCCGTATTCCCTAGGAAATGTCATTGAACATCCGTTTAGTGGTAGCAAATGTGTGAAAACGCAATGTTGATTGACCTAAAAGTCATGCTGCCTTAGGACATAGCATGACGATGCGCCTTAGGACATAGGAAACCGCAGTTGCTGAATCTCAACACAAAGGCTCTCTTAGTGGCTTTTGTAGCCCCAGGAAACTAGGATCGGGCGCGGTTTAACCCTGTAAGTGACCGAATAGCCAATACTCGCATTACGCTGATTTGTGTCACACGCCCCGATGGAAGACAAAGACGATTACATTTAAGATGCGGAAAATTCAGTCTACACAACAACACACCTCCGATAACGGATTCAGACTAATAAGTTTCGCGTCGGCAAAAAACATGGTTGTGAGTGGAACCAGATTCCCGCATAAAGATATACACAAGGCAACCTGGATATCCCCTGATCAAAATACAAGAAACCAGATTGATCACGTAGTAATCGATGGATGTAGGTCTCAGGCTTTATCAACGTGCGTGTGATGCGCCGAGCAAATATTGACTCGGATCACCACCTAGTTACAGCCATGGTACGCACACGATTAAGTAGTGCTAAAAACGATCGTAATCAAATGTATAGGGAGCTAGACATAACAAAGCTGCATACCACTGAGGTAGCCAATGCCTACTCTAACCAACTCTCTCAATTACTTCGAACCAACCACCCTAGTTCTGATGTTCCCAACACCCAGTGGCAGCATATTGCGAATTCTATGACTTATGCTTCAACGAACGTACTGGGTTAAGATAAACCACTCTCAGGCAAGCCCTGGTACGGCGAGGAATGTCGCACACTGTCCGAGGAAAAGGATGCTGCATACAGGTCAAATCTGCAGCCTATGGCAAAGGCGTACAGTGACGGAGCGTTATAATGAGAAGAGGAGGGAGATGACACGCCTCTTTAGGTGGAAAAATCGTCTGTGAAAGAAAAGAGAGAGCCAGGATACCGAAAACTACAGGGATAGAGGTGAGGCCCGAAAGTTCTACCAAAAGGTAAAAAGCAAAGGTTTTGTGAACAGGGATACCCACCTGTTAGGGCAGAGACGGAAATCAGGCCACGGAAGAGGAAACACTTTCGATCTTTGCTAGTTCCTCAAGGCAGCATAAGTGACGAAATCACACCAATCATCGACGACGGAGTAGACTGTCCACCAAAACGAGGCAAAACGAAATTAGCACGACAATTTAACGGCTTAAGACCAATAAAGCTGCGGAAGCCCATGGACTGCCGGCAGAGCGGTTTAAAGCCGGCGGCGATGAGTGCATGCACGAACTCATAAGCACGATGTGGCTCATGCAATACATGCCCGATGATTGAAATCTGAGTGTTCTATGTCTTATGCTTAAGAAAGGCGATACTAGTGTGTTTTCCAAAAGTCGCGCGGGATAAGCCTTTTACCCATCGCATACAAGGTCTTGTCTATTGTGTTATGTGAAAGACTAAATGAGATCCCCTCGAAACTAATTGGGTCTCATAAGTGTGGCTTTAGACTCGGTGAATTCACGACCGACCTGATATTCACACTACGACAAATCCTGGAGAAGTCACCAAGAAATGCCGATCGACACATACAATCTGTTCATCGATTAAAAAGCTGCATTCGACATTAAGACACGACAGAAATTATTAGATGCTATGTCTGAGTTTTGTATACCCTCGAAGAACATACGACTTTGTGGAATGGCACTGGCTGACACGAAGTCTTCAATGAAAATAGGCAAAAATCTGTCAGAGCCATTTACTACCAAGCGAGGTTTTAGCCAAGGCGGTAGTCTGTCATGCGATCTATTTTACATCATAATGGAGATGATCATGCGGAAGGCTGCAGTAAACAGGACTGGCACCATCTTTAACAAAAGTCACATGCTGCTCTCGTATGCCGATGATATAGATATCTTTGGCCGAGGGTTGCGGGATGTTACTGCGACCTTTACGAAACATTGAAAATCAGTCGGCGCATATGGCTCTGGTAATAAATGAGGACAAAACCTAGTTATGTGTTTCATTGAACAAAGAGTCTATTCGTTTGGGACCTCCACAAGGTGTAGATGTGATATCCTACACAGACGACTGTACTATTATGGCGACGGGACAAAATATTGATAAGCTTTGCGATCGTGTGAATGGATATCTCGGAGAATTACACAATTTTTGAAACTATCACCGGCGAAGTCGTCAGCAACATTCTTCACCACCTGGACGAAGGAGGTTAACCTGAATTTTTAACCACAAATTTTGGGGGTCACCTTTGACAGCCTGTTTACCTCCACAGCTCACGTCACTGTAATTACGCGCAAACTGCGAAGTAGGAACAAGGTCCTTAAGGCGCTAGCCGGCAGCACTTGGGTAATGGACAAAGAAACCTTGTTGGCTACTTACAAAATAATTTGGCGGTCAGTGATCAACTATGGTCTCCTTCGCTGAGTGATACCCAGTGGAGAGATATCCAAAACTGCCATAAAGGCGCCCTCAGAACACCATCTACATGAAGAATCGAAGGTCCTCCCAGTCAAGGAACATAATGTCATGTTAACCAAATAGTACCTCCTGGGATGGCACTTTAACATCACACAGTTGGAATGCGCTGGTTTGGAAATTCAGACTGCAAGGGGGTAACATAAAATGGGCTTAGCGCCATCCCATACAGCTCAAATTTTCCAATGGCTGTATCTCTTAAACCATTATAGATACAAAGTCGAGATTTGTTACATATGTTTGTAGTACAAGAAAAATACTTTTTTGTTGAAAGTGAGAGGTGCCACGCCCATTTTTAAATAATACTTTACATGGAAACATAATTAAAATATGGGGCGTGGCAACATAATTTTAATCAGTGAAATCTCGCAAGCCATTAAAGGTATAAAAACGAGAATCCTACATATGTTAATGGGACAAGAAGAATTGTGTCTCGCAGGGAAAAGGGCGATGATACGCCCCTTTAAAAAAAATCGTTATGTCGTTATGTTATATTAATGCAGCGATTATAATAAAATTTATATAATCTATGCATATATATGAAATTGTTTGGTGAGTGACTGGGTGAATTGGTTATAGAAAGGATGATGCAATTTGAAATGGTTGTACCCCTAAGAAGCGATTTTTGGAAATTCTTACTTTTAGGCGTGAAAAATACCGAAGAGCGATAAAAATAATAGTAATAAATATAATAATAAATAAATAAAAATCACTATTATCCAGACCAAACGTCTAAACCTATAATGTTATATGTGAACATGGTCTTCCCTCTAAAATTGGTGGTGGGTACTAGTCATTCTTAGTTGTACGATACGAATGGATTTTTTGAAATTCGTACTTTTAGGGATAAAAAGAGACTAAAGTAGTACAATCTCCCTAAACCAATGGTTGAAAGCTACAATTACACAAATTGTGGTGTTCGTTCGTCTTATGAAGCAGTCGTGTGAAGGATTGCCAAAACCTTTGACGGATTAATATATAATCCACGTTAAATTAATATTACTCATACGTTGTACATAAATATGTATCGAGTACAATATGCAAACTCGCTACATATGTATGTACTGTACAGTACTTGGGTCAGGGTCGTCATTCAATCAGCAATGACCAGTTACCAACTTATCATAGATGTGACAGCGATAAAATAACTGTCTACTTTTTGAAAGTTTCATGTGATAAAATTAGTCCAACGTGATTTTTTATATGGCTCATTTTCAGCTGATTGATTTAGGACTCAATTCTAAGATCTGCACGTGAAAGTAGCCCCAAAAAGAAGAAGTTCTGCATCATTCGTCTTATCAAGTTACATTCAATAATAATTTAATATCTATTTGAAGGTGGTAAGTATCGTATAGGGGAATTTATCACGTTTTAGGCTCTTTTGTTTGACATAACTCGAGAACCACTAGTCCGATTTGGTGCCGTGACATAATCCCCAAAACGATTTTGGGGCATATGAAGAGAAAAATTTGAAATATTGTTATTGTAGCGAGGGACGGGGCACGCCCCCCGCCGCATCCACCGTAGTTAGTCTCGTTCCGTACTTAATCTGTCTCTCTGCAGCACGAGACGAATGCGGTGGGGGTACGCCCCCCGCCGCTTACGTCGTAGTTTGTTAGTTCACTCTGTTTTTGTCACTGCTAGTCACTCTGTTTTTGGGGATGGGCGTCCGCCTTGGGGGTGGGCGCCACTTCATCAACTTCATCCCGAATGCAAATTGGGGGTTATGTCCGCAGAGCGTGGCGGACATAGGCCTCAAAATCGTTTTGGGGATTATGTCCGTGGGGGTTATGTCCGGGCATCGTCCGATTTAGCTGTAACAAATTAAAAAACATTAAGAATTACAATTCCTTTAATCTGTTCATGTAACGGTTCCATAAGCAACGGTTTCACTTTTCCATCCATCAAATGATTTTGAACGGGGTTTATTTTATAGCAGTTACAATGATACTGTTATACTCCGTGGCGTATGATTACTCTGTGGCGTATGATTCATGCGGAATATTACTTATGATAATCATACGTTACCATATAACAATATAACAAACAAAAAACCTAAAACGTGACTAATACCTCTATACGATACTTTCTAACTTTAAATCGATATTAAATTATTATGGCATGTAACTTGACAAAACGAATGATGCAGAACTTCTTCTTTTTGAGGATACTTTCACGTGCAGATTTCAGAATTGAGTCCCAAACTCATGTGTTGTACTGTGTTATATATATAAGCCTTAGCTACAATTCTGCTGAAGAATGACATAGGAAATCATCAATGGTTCTTGAGTTATATCTGAAAAACTAAGGGAACACATAAATTTAAGGAAAACATATCAAAAGGTCATACAAACCTGCACAGAAATTTCAGTCAGGTAAACTGACTGATAAATACCATCACCCAATGCAAGATATTGTTTAAGTCGTGAGTAATTGAAATTTATAGATTTTTAAAATAAAATTACTTATGTATTATTTTTTGTCTGCATGTAGATCAAAAACATACAAAATTTTACCTATTTGTACAGAAGGTACAATTAGGGGCAGCACAACGTGTCTTATTTTTTTCGTAAGTCAAAGTTCAATGATAGCTTACCTAGGCAAAATTTGTCTGAATTTAGTGTACATACAAAAATTATACGTATGTATAAGGGGAAATATTCCATATATTTATATGTGACGTACCAGAAGGGGTGTGCCAAATAGTTAGAGTTGCTGAGGCTTTGCCTCCTATTACAAATTAATGGAGGTATGGGAGGTACCAGAAGGGTGATCCGATATAGTCCATATTCATTTCTGATTAAAATCTTCATAACCGTACACCTTACGCAAAATTTTACTGAATTCAGTGTACTTACAAAAGATATGTATGTGAGACTATGGGGGTGGGTTCGGTCATTTGTATGGGAGGTATCAACAGAGGTGTGTCAAATAGTTAGGTTTTCTGAGGGTTTGCCTTCTATCAGAATATAAATTTACCGATCAATTTTCATTACTCCCCAAGTGTCCGTTTGGAAGTTATGGGAGAAATATTAATATTCCAAAAATTGGTAATTTTGAATGGGAGGTACCAGAAGGCGTAAACCGATATAGTCCATATTCATTCCTAATTCAACTTTTCATAAGCGAACATCACACGCAAAATTTGAGTGAATTCAGTTTACTAACAAAAAAGATATGTATGTGAAAGTATGAGGGTCAATTCGGTCATTTGTATGGGAGGTACCAGAATGGGTGGGCAAAGGTTTCGGTTTTCTTAGGGTTTGTCTACTTTTGCAAGATAAAAAATAAACTGACCAAATTCAAACATCCACCAGTTGTCCGTTTGGAAGTTATGGAAGAAATATTAATTTTCCAAAAATTGGTAATTTTGTATGGGTGGTACCAGAAGGGGTGGGGCTATTCAGCCCACTTACAATCCCATAAGTTCGTTTTGAAAAATATTAATACTGATAGATTTTCATACCGATCCGTTTAGGATTACTCGAGTTATCCTGCTGACCAGCCATCCAGACAGACGGACATAGCTCAATCGTCTTAAAAAGTCCTGAAACGAATTTGGTCTTAAGATACTTGGGGTCTAACTCGTGTCCTTTAATGCGTTACACTTTTTTTCGTATTAAATGATATATACCTCATCCCTTAGGGTGATGGTATAAAAAGTTTGGCCTGGGAACGCCGAACCCTTTAGGGGTTTTACTATACTGACCTAGTACCTTCACCCCTCCTAGATTGGCTGTTGCACCGTGTAATATATAGTAAAACTTAGCTGACTTCGATTCAGAATTGCGACTTACATTTGTGTGTATTTTGGACCAAAAGTTCGAGTTGTTCTAAACATCAGCAGACCCCAGCACAGTCAATAACAAAATTACTCATGCCCTCAGATTACTGAAAATCCATTTTGTCTGTCTTGTTCCATCATTTATGGCATTTTTTTTATTATTTTTTATTTTGTATATATATATTTTTTGTGGTAGTAAATTCAAATTGTGCTATCTCTGCCCTTAATTGATGCACGATTAGATGAAATCGTGTAGAATCAAAAATTACATTTTAATCTCAACTCAATTTTCATGCTATGAAATGTATGAAAATTTCCAATGCATTCATCAAATATACATACGTGTATTTATAACATACATATAAAGATTTACATATTTATGTATATATTTATATTGTTACATATTCATGTAAATCTGTTTGTGTATATTCTATTTTATTTTGTTTTTTTTTTTATTTTGCCCCCACTCTATGTTGTTTGAAAAGGTCTAAAGGTTATTTTTTTGTATTTCTAGATAATGCAATCAAATAAAATTTTGTGTTGTTTGTGTGTTTAGTTTGTTAGACAAGAATCTGATGTTTACAATTTTATAGTATCAGAGTCGAACATTGCATTGCATTTAATAATGCAACATAATCAAATGTTGTTGTTGCTTTTTTTTCTCTGTTATTAAATAGAAATTTGATACCTAATTCTGTTGTTGTGTTTTTTATTTTTTAATTCATATGGAATCCATTTAAATTTACCGGAAGTTTATATTGTCTAAGTTTGTTTAATTTAAAAGAAAAGTAAATGAAATTGTATTACAATTAAGAGCATCGTTTTTTTTTTGTAATTCTTAAGATATACATGGAAAGACACTTTAGTTTTTAGTCTAGGATGGAATTTTTTTTGTTGCAAAATAATTGCCTTTTTGACAGACTATTGAGTAAAATATATTAAATTAATTTAAAAAAAAAAATTGGAATTGAATTTATGCGGAAGAAAGCTTTTGATATCTTCTTTGATTATTTGGTTGCAGGAATTGGTAAATCTGACAATTGCAGAATTGGAATCTCCTTTTGGAAAGTGCGTGACGGTCAGCATATCTAAGGTTTCTTAAGAATGTTCTGTGCAGGTTCCATATTATTTCAATATTTATCCTGGGGCGCTGGTTGTTAAGGGCAACACTTTTCATAGTTTACTTACCTTCCACCCAACACCCTTTGGCGTTTTCAGGCCAAACTTTATTTATGACCTTTGTAACGTGGATTTCTCGTCGGCTGAGGTAAGTCCAGTCGTCGCCATAGGGACCCACAAAATCTTATGGAATAAGAACTCAGTAGATTTTTCCTGACTTGGGCAAAATAACAGTACTGTTTATTGATGGTGTAATTCAAATCTATCTATAATCTACTGGTTAAAGTATTAAGATACGAAAACAATTTACATTCGGATTCAGTGATAGCGTTGTTGTCTTGTCCGGTAATTTGTACCTAGGGCGATTTTAGATGATTGGGAACTTTTAGTATACGCTCGACGAGTATTGATGTGGCCTATGATTGCAATAACAGGTTTGGGGTCTCAGGTCGATTTATTATAGTCGGGAACTTTACGAATCGATCTATTTAAAGTGATCGGGAACTTTAAAATGTAAAATGTAGGTCAGGATCGTTTTGGTATTCAGGAACGTGGTAATTCGGGTACTTTCGATAATTCTGGCTCGTACCAGGAACTTGGCAGCGCGTTAATGATTCGGGTTCTTCGGTGGTTACGATTAATATCAGTATGACATTAACCCATATCAACCACGCTGTATATGGCATGAGGATTAGACCACTAGTGACCAGGCCAGTGTGGCCTCCGATAGCTCAGTGGAAGCGACGTAGACTAGCAATCCGAAGGTGCCGGGTTCGATTGCCGGCCGGGGCACTGGCCAAATCAACATCGATGAAAAATTAATTACTTTTCAAACACTTTCGAGTTCTCCAGCCAACAAAACTCATCCTAGACGCTTCCACTACAAAAATCCAGATTGCGCAAGGACCAAGGAAAAAGGATTTATCAACATCTCATATAAATCAACAAGCCAGCTGGCGCCATCTCTGGTGGAATTTGGTGGTTAAATTCAGAGTTGAAACAGAGTTGCCAACAATGATCGAAAAATAATCGGATTATATGCCCGATCGAGTGCCGATAAATTGAAAATCGGTATAAAGAATTATCACCCCAGCTAACCACCAGCTGTTACAACAACGACAACATTAATATCAGTAGTATGTAGTCAGCTTGGAGCTTCGGGTTTTGTCGGAGTTTCAGGTTAATTTCAGCAAGTTATGGGACCGGCCGTGTCATAGTGGTTAGGACACGCGACTACCATGCAAGAGATCACAGGTTCAATTCCTGGCTGAAGTCATCTTAAAAAAGAAAAAAAAAAAAAATATTTCATTGCCGGCTTCCCTCGAATGTTGTTGACAGAAACTTCGCAGTATAAGTGTCGAGTCAATCGGCATGTCTAGTAAGAGCTTCTCAAACAGTGACGTTCGCATTCGCCGATAAACAAGTAGGTGCCGTTAGTTGTAAATCTGAACATAGTAAGCGTGTTAATTCACAACAACGGGGTGTAAAGGGAAATTAAGTTTTTTTTTAAGATGGTTGATGATTCGGTTTTGTCAGTAGTTCGGGTTAATGTCAACAATTCTGAAGGGTATTGGTGATTCGGGTTTTTTTGATGATTCGAGTTTATAACAACAATACTGGGTCATCTTGATGGTTCGGGTTTGTTGGTGGTTCAGTTTTATGTCAGAAATTTGGGAATATATTGTTAATTCGGGGTTGATGGCAACTCAGCTTCGATTTTGCTACTCAGGATCGCAGGCGTGACTCGCAACTCGTGGTTGTATCGATTCCGAATTCGCGACCGTACTAATAATCGTACCCGACGGAGTGTATGTATCAACATGCTACGGTGCTCATTTCTAATACATTGCTACAGGAACAAAGAGAATCTTCGTCAACCAGACAGAAATGTGTGCCACCGACGAATTGGATTTAACAGACCAAAGTCCGAATAAACAGAACGAAACCTGATTTAATAAACAGAACGAAGTCTGATTTAATGGATCGAAGTCCGAATAAACAGACCGAAATCCGATTCAACACACCGAAGTCCGATTCAACCGACCCAAGTCCGATTTGACAGACTGAAGTCCGATTCGACAGACCAAAGTCCGATTCAACATACTGAAATCCGATTCGACAGACCGAATTCAGATTCAACAGACCGAAGTTCGATTTAACAGGCCGGAGTCCGAAGTAACAGACCGAAGTCTGATTTAATGGACCGAAGTCCGATTTCACAGAGCGAAGTCCGATTCAACAGACCGAAGTCCGATTTAATCGACCGAAGTCTGATTAAACAGACCGAAATTCAATTCAACATACCAAAGTCCGATTCAACAGAACGAAGTCCGTTTCAACAGACCGAAGTCCGATTTAACAGACTAAAGTCTGACTTAACAGACCGAATTTCGATTTAACAGATAGAAGGCCGATTTAATAGATCGAAGTCCGATTTCACAGAGCGAAGTCTAATTCGACAGACCGAAGTCACATTCAACAGACCGGAATTTAATTCAACAAAACAAAGTCCGATTCAGCAGACTGAAGTTCGAATTAACAGATCGAAGTCCGATTTAACAAAACGAAGTCAGATTCAACAGGCCGAAGTCCGATTCAACAGACCGAAGTTGGATTTAACAGATCGGAGTCCGAATTGACTGACCAAAGTTCGATTTAACAGACCGAAGTCCAATTTTATAGACCGAAGTCTGATTTAATAGACCGATGTCCGATTTAACACACCAAAGTCCGATTCAACAGACCGGAGTCCGAATTAACAGACCGAAGTCCGATTTAACAGACCGAAGTCCGATTCAACAGACCGAAATTTAATTCAACAGAACAAAGTCCGATTCAGCAGAACTAAGTCCGATTTAACAGACGGAAGTCCGATTCGACCGACCGAAGTCAGACTCAACAGACCGAAGTCCGATTCAACAGATCGAAATCCGATTCAACAGACCGAAGTCCGATTTAACAGATCGAAGTCCGAATCAACAGACCGAAGTTCGATTTAACTGACCGAAGACCAATATTATAGACTGAAGTCTGATTTAATAGACCCAAGTTCAATTTAACAGACCGAAATACGATTCAACAGACCGAAGTCCGATTCAACACACTGAAGTCCGATTTAACAGACCGAAATCCGATTCAACAGACCGAAGTCCGATTTAACAGGCCGGAGTCCAAAGTAACAGACCGAAGTCTGATTTAATAGACCGAAGTCCGATTTCACAGAGTGAAGTCCGATTCAGCAGACCGAAGTCCGATTTAATCGACCGAAGTCCGATTCAACAAACCGAAGTCTTATTAAACAGACCGAAATTTAATTCAACATACCAAAGTCCGATTGAACAGAACGAAGTCCGTTTCAATAGACCGAAGTCCGATTTCACAGACCAAAGTCAAATTCAACAGATCGAAGTCCGAGTTAACAGACTAAAGTCTGATTTAACAGACCGAAGTCCGATTTAACAGATAGAAGTCCGATTTAACAGATCGAAGTCCGATTTCACAGAGCGAAGTCCGTTTCAACATATCCAAGTTCGTTTTAACAGACCGAAGTCCGATTCGACCGACCGAAGTCACATTCAACAGACCGAAATTTAATTCAACAGAACAAAGTCTGATTCAGCAGACTGAAGTTCGAATTAACAGACCGAAGTCTAATTTAACAAAACGAAATCAGATCCAACAGACCGAAGTTGGATTTAACAGATCGGAGTCCGAATTGACAGACCAAAGTTTGATTTATACACCGAAGTCCAATTTTATAGACCGAAGTCTGATTTAATAGACCGATGTCCGATTCAACACACCAACATCAGATTTAACAGACTAAAGTCCGATTTAACAGACCGGAGTCCGAATTAACAGACCGAAGTTCGATTTAACAGACCGAAGTCAGATTCAACAGAACAAAGTCCGATTCAGCAGAACTAAGTCCGATTTAACAGACTGAAGTCCGATTCCACCGACCGAAGTCAGATTCAACAGACCGAAGTCCGATTCAACAGATCGAAATTCGATTTAACACAACGAAATCCGATTTAACAGACCGAAGTCAGATGTAACACACCAAAGTCAAATTCAACAGACCGAAGTCCGATTTAACACAACGAAATCCGATTAAACAAAAGAATATTTCCATCGATAAATTATTCTCTTGAGCAGGGCAGGGAAAATCAGGTAAAACGCAACTTAGCAATAAACTTCGCTGTGGTAGCAACCGAATTGACTTAGCAAAATTCTTGATCATTGAAGTAGGTAGAGCCTTCGATGTAATGAGAATTATCGTTTTACATTTTCCTTGTGATGTCGTTTCTTGAATGTGTTTGATTGGAGGTTTGTCGTCGCGCTCATTCGCCGTTCGTGGCGATTGCCGAATGTGTCGTTGGTGGCAGTTGCATGCATTGCCGAACTCGCCGTTTGCGGCGGTCGTGTGATCGATGGCATTCTTAATTGCCCTTGAAGTAATTGAAACCGAGTATGCGGATTAGGTTGGTTAGTGATATTCAAGAGTACATGAAGACAGATTATATTATTGGTGGTTAGAGGTTACAAGGTCATAATTGTGTAGTTAGCGCTAGAATTGTATATTTAGGTGGCATATATGTACGGACGACTTTCGTCACGTTACACTTTTTATATTTTTTTTCCTTATCTTAATGTTTGTTCGTTTTGTCAAGAACCATTGATGATTTCTAATTTAATTATTCAGTAGAATAGTAAATAACGCCAAAGGCTTAGGGGAGTTTACTATACTGACCTAGTACCTTTTCTCACCCCTCAGAATGGCTGTTGCGCTGTGTTATTAAGCCATAAATCCACAACATATGTAGGAACGATGTGCGTATGATTAATATCAAATGTCCATAAAATTAATATTACTCATATGTTATACATACGTATGTAGCAGCGGGTCCCATATGCAAACTCGCTACATATGTAAAGTATAGTACTTGGATCAGGGTTGTCATTCAACATCATCAGCAATGACCAGTTTTCTACTATCAGCTAGAAATTTGGAGTTATTGACTCAAGTACTGTATTAGAACATATGTAGGGAGTACCATAGGCAAACTCGCTACTTATGTACAGAACCATACTTGGGTCAGTTTTGTCATTCCATATCATCAGTAGTAATCAATTTTCTACTTATCAGGCAGGAATTTGAAGTTATTGGGGGGAAATTTATGAAAAAAGCTATAAATGGCAATTTTTTTTAATTCATTCGATAAATTTTTCATAGTTACATTAAAAAAAATTATTTATGTATGCCTTAGCTGCAATTCTGCTCAATGATGATATAGGAAATCATGAATAGTTTTTCAGTTATAGCTGAAAAACTAATCGAACAAACATCAAGATAAGGAAAGGTCCTAAAAATAAAAGTTTGACCGGAGAACGCCAAACCCTTTCGAAATCTTACATGTCATGGTGCTCTGCATTCCAATTTTGCTCAAAATAACATTAATATATTTATAAAACTCCAATACCCCAACAAACGTGTTGGAAGAAGCAAGTCAGAATTGCTAACCACATTCCCACCTCACAGTCAAGCACTAATTCCTTTCCCACTATCAATTCCTGCGACGAACTCAATACTCCCTTAACAGAGCAGCAACAAAATGTTCTTAACTACTTCAAATTGTTGTTAATATATTCCACCAAACTTTTCCATTTTGCCAGTTTACGCAATTTTTGCAATATATTCGAACTCTCAGCAGCAGCGAACAACCTCCCTCTCCCTCTGTATCTCAAGTACTCCTCATTATTTTTGCTTAAACATTTTGTAAATTTTACACCTCAATGATATCTCAAGTGGGTGAGGGTGATGTCGACGGCCTCAGCGGCAATGGTGATTGCATAAAAATGCCATAAATTTTGGTTATATTAATTTTATGACCAAAAGTGGTTGTTGCCCCAACATGTGTTCCCTGTGTGCAATTTTATCGACGATGTTAGTCGTCGTCGTTCCCATTTAAGGGTGGAATATTGGTGGTAAATAAGGACATTTAGGCGACATCATGTCTACCCATTGTAGAGCACTACATGTGGTATATAGAGCAGAATCATTTCAAGTGTTGTTTGATGTTCTTATGTTGAGCCATAATTTTTTTTTTTTGCAAGAGATTTTATAAGAGCCATAAAACGTTTTGTAACATTTAAGGTACAATGTGTTATCAATTTTTACTGGAGGGGGGTAAAAGACATTTTGTTAAAATTTGCAAAAATGTTGCAACGTGTTACATTTAAAGTTTACACTTAAAGTTTATTAACATGTTATGTTAGTTGTGGAAATATTGTAATGGATATGGTCTAGCAAGAAATGGCAAAATATAGTAGTTGCTATTAATTTGGGGGAAGTTTTTGTGTGCCCTTCTCTTGAAATTATTTTGATTCATACCATAGTACAGTACATGATTATGGGACTCAATTCTGAGAACTGCACGTGAAAGTAGCCCTAAAAAGAAGAAGTTCTGCATCATTCGTTTTGTCAACTAACATGCCATAATAATTTAATATCGATTTGAAGTTAGTATGTATCGTATAGGGGAATTTGTCACGTTTTAGGCACTTTTGTTATATTGTTATATGGTGGCGTATGATTATCATACGAAATATTTCACATAAATCATACGCCACGGAGTACAACAGATTTGTTGTAACTGCTAGAAAATAAACCCAGTTCAAAAACATTTGATGAATGAAAATGTAAAACTGTTGCTTATGTATGGAAACGTTATATGAAAAGGTAGTGTAATTCTTAATTTCAGTTTCAGTTTAGTTAGACTAGTGGTTCTCGAGTTATGTCAAACAAAAGAGCCTAAAACTTAACAAATTCCCCTATACGATACTTACTAACTTCAAATCGATATTAAATTATTATGGCATGTAACTTGACAAAATGAATGATGCAGAACTTCTTCTTTTTGGGGCTACTTTCACGTGCAGTTCTCAGAATTGAGTCCCAAATCAATGAGCTGAAAAATGTTGTACTATAATCGTTGTAATATAATCGTTATTTTCCCCTTACAATTTTTTATTATATTATACTAATATTGTGCATTTTGTGTTTTTTTATTTCAATTTCAGGTATGTTCTCAAATTTGATTCTATGTACAATTTATTGTCCTAGCTGGTAAGTGGTTGGCGTGTAAAATAAACAGTTGCAGCAGCATTGAATGTCAAATGTTCATTATCCATATATACAAAACTAGCTTTCCCGGCTCGCGTAGCTACACCCCTACTTACAATGAATCTTAATATTAATTTTATCCCTAAAAGTACGAATTGTAAAAAATCCTTCGCACAACTAGTTCATAAGACGAACGAACGCCCCAGTTTTATGAAGATTGTAGCTTTAGCCCATTGGTTTGGGTGATTATACCACTTAAGTCTCTTTTTATCCCGAATTTCTCAAAATCCATTCGTATCGCACAACTAAGAAGGTCTGGTACCTCCTAGAGGAAGCGGGTCCATATACGATTGCAGGTTTAGCCGTTTGGTCTGGGTGATGGTGATGCGGTGTTAACCCTTTTCGGCCTTTTTTACGCCTTAAAGTACGATTTTCCAAATATCCCTTCTTAGGCGAACAAACCCTCCTCCTCAAATTGAATCATCCTATCTACAGCCAATTCATCCAGTCAGTCGGTCACCACTAGGGTGTTCAAAACAGAAACCGAAAACCGTCTAACCGGTTTTTTTCTCCGAAACCGTATGCCGGTTTCTTCAAAAATGCCAATTTCGAATACCCGGTTTAACCGGTTTTTTGATGTCGGTTAACCGGTTTTCCAAAAAGCAGTATTTCACAGAATATTGCTAGGTCAATTATAGGCAAAGGATGCTTTCATTAAAATTTCCTTATAGAATACGAAAATTTGTTTGGAAAATGCTGACTGTTTCCTCTCATCTTCAAATCTGTATACATATAAAAAACTTCCAATTGTCGCTATCTCCTAAACTAAGCATCCAATCGCGAAAAAGGGCTATGCCTCTAAGATATAGTTCGGAACTCATCTTGTAATGGCTAGTATGACGTCCATATTTAGAATAAAAAGTTTAAATGCAGTTATCTCCTAAACTAAGTGTCCGATCGCAAAAAAGAGCTTAAGTTATGATTACCATACAATAGTTGGGAAATCACTCAGTTACAGTTGGGATCTAATTTTGAAATAGATTGGGATCTCACCTCGAAATGAGTGCGAAGCCGTCCATATTCATATGAAAAACGTTGTGCCTTTATTTCCTATGCTTAGCGCCCAATGGTAGAAAGGAGGTTAATTTGTGGTCAAATTGACACCTGGAAAACAATTCGGGTTAAAAAAGAGCAAAATCGGTAGAAATGTATTACCTTTTACCGATTTTGCTCTGTTTTTATATCGAATTGTTTTCCTGATGAACTAAGTTAAATTTTCCTAATAGCTTCTGTTAGGATGAAAAAGAAGATAAATTAAATGGACTAATGCATCGATATTCATATCTTTTCATATTTAATTGCATGTTTGGTTCTATTTTACAATTTCCGAAAAACCGAACGAAACCGGTTAAACCTGTTTTTTAGTAAATCATGTATTCGAAAACCGAATTGTTGGAAAAACGCATTTTTCGAATAAACCGGAAACCGGGTTTCTAAAAAATTCAAGTATTTGAACACTATAGTCACCACACAATTTTAAATATATGCATAGATTATAAAAATTCATTAATATGACGGATTATAACGATTTTTCAAAATGGGGCGTGTCATCGCCCTGCGAGACGCAATCCTCCTTGTCCCATTAACATATGTAGGAAATCTAATTTTTATGCCTTTAATGGCTCGCGAGATAAGACCGATTGAAATTTTGGTGCCACGCCCCATTTTTGAATTACGTTTCCACGTGAAATATGAATTAAAAAAGGGCGTGGCACTGTCCACATTCCACAAAAATGTATTTTTCTTGTACGACAAATATATGTATCAAATATCGACTTCATACCTATTATGGTTTATACGGTACAGCCATTGCAAATTTCCAGCTGTATGTGACGACGCCACGCCCATTTTGCAGCTAAAATTTCCAATAAATTCGCGTAACAGTGTGATGTTAAAGTTGGGATGACTCCTCCGCTGCCATCCCAGGAGGTACTGTTTGGTCAACATAACAGTAAGTTCCTTGACTGGAAGGACCTTCGATTCTTCATGTAGATGGTGTTCTGAGGTTATCTGCATGCATCCCGTTACAGTCCTAAGGGCGGCATTTTGGCAGCTTTAGATTTTTCTCCACTGGGTATCACTCAGCGAACGAAGCCACATTGTAGGAGACCATAGTTAACCACTGACCGGCCAATTGTTTTGTAGGTAGTCATCAAGGTTTCTTTGCCCTTGTTTCCTTGTTTCGCAGTTTGTGCGTAATTGCAGCTCACGTCAACTGATGAGGTATACAGGCTGGTACTGTTTGATCAACATAACAGTAAGTTCCTTGACTGGAAGGACCTTCGATTCTTCATGTAGATGGTATTCTGAGGTTATCTGCATGCATCCCGTTACAGTCCTAAGGGCGGCATTTTGGCAGCTTTAGATTTTTTTCTCCACTGGGTATCACTCAGCGAAGGAAGTCACATTGAAGGAGACCATAGTTAACCACTGACCGGCCAATTGTTTTGTAGGTAGTCATCAAGGTTTCTTTGTCAATTACCCAAGTGCTGCCGGCTAGCGCCTTGTTCCTACTTCGTGGTTTGTGCGTAATTGCAGCTCACGTCAACTGAGGACGTTAACAGGATGTCAAAGGTGACGCCCAAAATTTTTGGGTGGTTTTCAGTCGGTATTTGGACACCATGGACTACTAACTACTAAATTTCCCTTTGCACCCCATGAATGAGGTATAGGATAGCTTCTCGCGTTGTTGTGAATTAACACGCTTTCAATTTTTAGATTCACAACTAACGGCACCTACTTGTTTATCGACGAATGCGAACGTCACTGTTTGAGAAGCTCTTACTAGACACGCCGATTGACTCGACACTTAATACTGCGAAGTTGCTGTCAACAACATTCGAGGGGAGCCGACAATGAAAGAACAATTTTTTTAAGATGACTGGAGCCAGGTTTGAACCTTCGATCTCCCGCATGGTAGTCGCGTGTTCTAACCACTATGCCACCATGGACTACGACGCCTAAATTCAGGTTCACCTCCTTCGACCAGGTGGTTGTTGTTGTTGTTGTAACAGCTGGAGGAAGTAGCTGGGGTGATAATTCTTTATACCGATTTTCAATTTATCGGCACTGGATTGGGCATTTCCATCCGATTATCATACGATCATTGTTGGCAACTCTGTTTCGTTCCTTTGTAGATCACATGGTTTGTGTCAAGGATTGTTAGGTGTTGTTGTTGTGAGTTTTTATGCCAAATTCCACCAAAGATGGCGCCAGCTGGCTTGTTGATTTATATGAGATGTTGATAAATCATTATCCTTTTTCCTTGATCCTTGCGCAATCTGGAGTTTTGTATTGGAAGCATCTAGGATGAGTTTTGTTGGCTGGAGAACTCGAAAGCGCAGAATTATATTAATCAGAATCCCCATCTCTCTCTTTGTTCTAAAAATGCGAAAAATTATTTGTAGAGCCGCTGTCTGTCACTGAGAGGTTACTGAGAGAATGAGTGGAAGTGAAATTTGAGTTTTTGGTATATTACACTGTAAGACAAATTTAAACTTTTGGCCTCACCCATGATCAAACTGATCAAAGTTCATCAAAATCTGTTTACAACTCGCAGAGTTCTGCGAACAGGAAGTTGTAGCTGCATGGGAGCTTCACTTCAAAAATTAAATTGCTCGTAAAAATCTTGAATGAGCTGATCTAGAAAAACTGGAAGATACGTATATTTTTTTTGAGCTATATTTTCAGAATCTCGTCAGTTTGATCATGGGTGAAAAATCGTGTCGTACAGTGTTACCAGTAATTCGCATTGCATTTTGTATTTCTAACAACATACACATATGCATTATACATAGTTACTATCATACCATCATATATTTACAATATCTCTAAGACCAAAGTCTATAAAATGAACGGAGAGAGAAAACAGATTGAGTGTTCCAAGTGCGCTTTGAGTAATCCAAGTGCGCGTTTAGTACCATTAGCATACACGAATCCCCCTGCAGGCAGTTTTTGTCTGCCAAAAAAGGGCTTCTGTTTATAATATTATTCTGTGTCGAAAGTATTTGAAAAAGTAATTTTTCATCGATGTTGATTTTGGCCAGTGCCCCGGCCGGGAATCGAACCCGGTACCTTCGGATTGCTAGTCTACGTCGCTTTCACAGAGCTATCGAAGGCCACACACAGAATAATATTATAAACAGATGCCCTTTTTTGGCAGACAAAAACTGCCTGCAGGGGGACTCGTGTATGCTAATGGTACTAAACGCGCGCTTGGATTACTCAAAGCGCCCTTGGAACACTCAATCTGTTTTCTCTCTCCGTCCATTTTAAAGACTTTGGTCTTATAGATATTGTAAATATATGATGGTGTGATAGTAACTATGTATAATGCACATCCGTATGTTGTTACATATATAAAAAACCATATACATAAACCATACATATATATAATATACCAAAAACTCAAATTTAACTTTCACTCATTCTCTCAGTTACCTCTCAGTGACAGACAGCGCCTCTACAAATAATTTTTCGCATTTTTAGAACAAAGAGAGAGATGGGGATTCTGATTAATATTATTCTGTGGGCCACATTTTTTGCAACTCTGTTTCGTTCCTTTGTAGATCACAAGGTTTGTGTCAAGGATTGCTAGTTGTTGTTGTATTTGAGTTTTAACCAACACTTTCCTCCAAGCGATGGCGCCAGCTGGTTTTATTCATCTATTTTTAAGATGTTGATAGATTATTTCCTTTTTCCTTGCTGAAGAAGAAATTGTGCAATTCTCCGAGATATTTATTCACACGATCGCAAAGCTCATCAATATTTTGTCTCGTCGCCATAATAGTACAGTCTTCCGCGTAGGATATCACATCTACACCTTTGTGGAGGTGTGGGGAGTTTAAAGAGGTATATGTTAAACAAAAGGGGGGATAAAACGCCGCCCTGTGGTACTCCTTGTTTAACTCTATGGGGCTTTGAAAACTATTCCCCTATACGATGCTTACTAACTTCAAATCGTTATTAAATTATTATGGCATGTTACTTGACAAAACGAATGATGCAGAACTTCTTCTTTTTTGGGCTACTTTCACGTGCAGTTCTCAGAATTGAGTCCCAAATTAATGAGTATTAAAGTATTTCTTTAAACGTTATGTTGATATTCTGACCTTAATTTGCCCTAACGGTGGTCAATATGTGTCACCATTCAATACCACACATCTTTGCTTATGAACACAAATGAAAAAAAAATACCTAAATAAAGTGGTTTCTTTCTAAAATTAACACACACAACACAATGCCTTGTGCCTCAAACCCAATGACAGACTATTTATCAACTTGTTTAAGATCAACAGCATTTCCGATTTCCTTAATTGTTAACTAATTATGTCTAATAAATTATCATAATGTGTGATATGTCCAAAGAATAAAAAAAAACGCATTTTCAAATTCAATTTCTCACCAGTCAATGTCATTAATAGTGACCATTTATAGAAGAGACTTCTTCCTTTTATGTTATCATAAATTCACGCTTTTCTTGAAAATGAGACCCAACATTTTATGGCTCGGTCACGTTATTGAAAACTAACACCAACACGAAGGCACCAAAGAGAGAGGGGCCAAAGTAAGCCGGCCTGACGCACATTGACAACACCATATATGCAAGACAGCAAAAGACTTGTGAGTGGACAGAGGTATGGAACTGTTATTTGTAACACAACAATGTTAAGCTCGTTAATACAACAACTTGACTAGAGTGTTTGTGTTAACTCTAAGACCAGAGCAGACCAAACCACTTTATGACAACAAAGTTGTTTTGTTGTTTTTCTATTCAAAATTAAATTGTAAATCGAATGTTCGGCGTGGGGGTTACAGCGTTACTACAATTTATTAATGAATAGTCAGTCTTAAAGTTAAGTAATGTCTAACCGCCATTCAGACATAGTTTATTACCGCTATTGATAACACATTAAGAAGGCCTTTGAGACCGCAGAAAATGTAAACAAACAAACAGCGTTAAATAATAACTGTAAAATTTCTCAATTTTCCCCAACACATTGCTGCAATTTGACCCCCTCACCACATAGTCCCCCCCCCCTAACCCCCCATTAAAGTTTGCCATCAAAACAAATTGAAAATCTTTAAACTTTAACCTTAAACTCTAATCTCGAGCAATGCAACGTAAAGCAAAGCGTTGTTGGTTTGTAGTCTCTTGTTTGTTTTTTACTTCGATCCAAGACCGACCACATAAAGAAAACCTCAATAGGCCGGGGTGAGGGGGACGGACAGTTGTGGAGTGATTCAAATTCATTGTGAGTAGTTGCCATCATCATCATCATCATGGCAACCGGTATCAAGGGGCCCGTGAGTCTTTAGGTGTTTTTTCTCACTCACTCGCTTGGTTGATAGGTTCAGCTGCAACGTAAGTGTGGCGGTTTGTGGTTTACTGTGGAGGAGCTTTTTTTTTTTTTTGGAGAAATTCAGCCACATCTTGGAGACGCTGTGGTTTGTTTTGATTTTGTTGCTGTTTTAAGTGTAATTTTCATGACTCATTCTAGACATGACTTTTACTCCATGGAATGGATGGATTTATATCTTTTACACGTTTTTTTTTGTTTGTGAGCTTTTCTGTTTTGGTTTCGTTTTTCTTTTTGTGAAGACAGTGGGATGGTAGGCGCACATTTGTGATGTATTATATATTTTTAGGATTTTACATCCAAAGATGACAGGAGGGCTAAGCAACAACTTACTACGTGCGACAAAAAACGAAACGTGGCAAATGATTTTTTTTTCTGGTAGCTGCAGCAGAGTACAATAAGAATCTGTTTTTAAAATTTCCCAAACATCCCCAAAATCTAGAGTAATGGGTTAAAACCCGAGTTTCGCAATTATAAGCCAGTAAAGTGGTTGAATATGAAAAGCTGTGACTGCGGCCTTTCCTATGATAAATATAGACATATAGACATAACTTGTCATACCTGTTCTCTAATTGTGTAGAGAGCATTTGACTAGGTCACGAAAAAAACTTTCCCAAAGTCGTGGAAAAATATTAAAAATCACTTTGAGACAACATCAACTGCATTTTTTTTATCGCTGCTTTTTTGTTTGTGGCTCAATCGTAACATACAAGATATCGTTGTATATTTCTCGACGAGTACTAAAATTGTCCTATAGATGTCGCTGATATACGATATCATTTTGTAATGTAATTGTATGTATACAGTTTATATAGCTTTATCCAAAAACTCAAATTATCCAAACTCAAATTATTGCATACTTTTTAGCGCTGTCGGAAAAAAATGATTGCATACTTTGAACCTCAAATTATTACATATTTTTTAGCGACATCAATTTTTTTCAACTTGTCTTGAGGTGGTATTTAAATATTTTGGATTTTTTTATATATGGTTATATATTATCCGGTCTAGATAGCATGCCCATTAGAGTGGTCAGCTTTTTTTCTCGATCAAGCGGTTATCATTATCGAAATTCACAATGAATTCCAAAAAAATTTCCCAAGAAACCATGGGTCTAAAATAAATATCGAACCCCCGGGATGCGATAGTGAAGCATGAAGAACAGTAGTTACAAGATTTGGATACGGCTCACCCTGGAAATTTTGTGTGATTGGTGAAAAAAATAATGAGAAGGTGGTGGCAAATTGCTGCGAAGTGGTGGGGATGGGGAAAAAATCCACAGCAAGCCCCGAAACTGCCTCAATATCGCGTCTAGAGGTTTAAAATGTGTGACCAACCCCCAGTAATTTTTCTCTCCTAACATTTGTCAAAACATACCTAGCTCCCCATCTTCACCCCCTAAGGAGGTTCCCATACACAAATAAAATTTTTATAAAATTTTCTCCCACCGCTCTAACTGCCCTAAAGTTTCCCCTAGATTAGTCGACCCCAAATGATACCCATACAACTTTTTTTTTATTTTTATAACATTTTTTATGAAATGTGAGTGTCGGATGTCTCGCTATCTCCTCCAGCAACGACCGGCATTTTACAACATCTCACGAAGTGGTGTACAAAAGGATCCAGGTCCAGGGATGTGATAGCTGCTTCACTATCAGTAATTATATAAATATTGCCGTCCAATATCCTATGATACTGAATTGTCTCCAAGGCTATTCTAACGGCAGCAATTTCGGCATGAAATATCTCTACGTGAAAATAAACTAACACAGAACTAGTCCTGTGACTGGTCGTTGGTAGGTAAGGACCTGTTCTAGTACTACTAATTTAAATATACACATCACTTTAACATGGCTTTGTCATGGGAGGTGTGAATTAACACTCTACGCCATAACTTGGACCACTCCTGTGTCAGTTCTACAGTAGTGAGGATCAACGTCGAGGAACATGACTCAGACAACTCCTTAAAAACAATTACGGACTAAAGGACAGTTCTTTATCACTACAGAACCAGTTTTGCGGACACATCCCCTCTTAACCAATCTCTTGTAGCCTTCGATAGCTCAGTGGAAGCGACGTAGACTAGCAATCCGAAGGTGCCGGGTTCGATTCCCGGCCGGGGCACTGGCCAAATCCACATCGATGAAAAATTAATTACCTTTAAAATACTTTCGAGTTCTCCAGCCAACAAAACTCATCCTAGACGCTTCCACTACAAAAATCCAGATTGCGAAAGGACCAAGGAAAAAGGGAAATGATTTATCAACATCTCATATAAATCAACAAGCCAGCTGGCGCCATCTCTGGTGGCATTTGGCGGTTAAACTTACAACAACAACACTTAACAATCCTTGACACAAACCTTGTTATCTACAAAGGAACGAGATAGAGTTGCCAACAATGATCGTATGCTAATCGGATTATATGCCCCATTGAGTGCCGATAAATTGAAAATCGGTATAAAGAATTATCACCCCAGCTAACCACCAACTAATACAACAAAAACAACAACCAATCTCTTAACAGATACTTTTAGACAATTGCTCCCCCTATTTCCCCATGCTACAGTGATCCGGTAGCCTGATCGATAGTTGCAAATTCTACTACTCAGAAAAGATTTCACTGCCCGCTATTTCTCCTTATTTCGAACCGTCCGTGAAGGTAAGGATGACATCCTTTCCAAAGTGTAGGTCATTACCATCATAGTAGGGTCTATCCGGGGTGTTTATCATAAAATTCGGATGGTAAACAGATTCTGGAACAGTGTAATCCGTGTGACACATCACATCGATTAATTCCAGAATTTTGGCGTGACCATAGTCCTTGTGCAATTTTACTCTCGGGGCATATAAACGCATTGCGATGTTCGCTGCTATTTTAGGATCGTAAACAACGGAGTAGCTGTAAGTGCTTATGTTGTCATAATTGCCACTAGTCTCATAATGCGTTTGAATTTAAGTCTTTGGACAGCCCTCTCCTGCGTCGGCCACCCAACTGTCGATCCTTAATATAAGATTGGGTCTATACCAAAGTCATATTATCAGTTCACATTGTTGGGACTAATTATCCTGTTGAGGCCGACTGCCCTTTTGCAGCTGTATAGAGTCGTTGCCGCTTTTCTGGTTCTGACCTGAGTGTTCAGATATTTGACCCTATCCGAAAGTGTAGGTGCGACACCATTTAATCTGGTTATGGAAAATAAAGGTATTTTGTATCTCGGCGTGAATAGCACCAGTTCCATTTTGCTCGGGTCTACATCCAGTCTACTGTTATGACACTATTTTAGCAAAAGTTTCAGCGCAGGTTGCAATTATAATTTAGGATCCTTGTCGGTAACTACTAGTGCCTAAACATCCACATATGCGACCGTTGTGCGGCATGTTTCTTTCATCGTTGATGTTAAGATTCCATAGTAGTGGAGAGAGTACTCCTCCTTGTTGAGTACCGCAAACTGCCACCTTGGTAATATTTTAGACGCTAAGGCTGGATCCAACGCGCCTAAATTTTAGTAGTTTATCAACTAAGCAGATGACCACTGGGTTAATCACTAGTTGTTCCTTTGAGTCAATTACAGATTCAGGTTTGACATTATTTAAAGCTGCCTCAATATCCTGGAAAGAGGCGAGAGCGTATTTCTTGTAGTTGAGGGATTTTTCTAACAAACTGTAGTTTCTTTGGATTTACCTATCGTGTAGGAATGTTGAGCATTGGGCAGAGTTTCCGGTTTAATAGATGATTGGAAAAATACATAAGCTATTCTCTCCATACTTTTACGTAAGAAGGAAGATAGGCTAATCGGTCTAAAATCCTTGGACCGGCCGTGGCATAGTGGTTAGAACACGCGACTACCATGCGGGAGATCGCAGGTTCAAACCAGGCTCCAGTCATCTTAAAAAAAAATTGTTCTTTCATTGTCGAATCCCCTCGAATGTTGTTGACAGCAACTTCGCAGTATAAGCGTCGATTTAATCAGCGTGTCTAGTAAGAGCTCCTCAAACAGTGGCGTTCCCATTCGTCGATAAACAAGTAGGTGCCGTTAGTTGTGAATCTAAAACAATAGAAAGCGTGTTAATTCACAACAACGCGAGAAGCTATCCCATACCTCATTCATGGAGTGCAAAGGGAAATTAAGTTTTTAAGTTTAAGTAGGAATGTTGAGGCTTGGGCAGAGTTTCCGGTTTCATAGATGATCTGAAAAATACATAAACTATTCTCTCCATACTTTTATGTAAGAAGGAAGATAGGCTAATCGGTCTAAAATCCTTGGCCTTAGTTTGGAAAGGTATGTAAGTTGTCTATCTCGTTGAGATGTGCGACAGCTTTAGACAGGCTCTAAAGAATGTCAGAAGGCAGGGCGTCAATACATCGATGTTTTTCTGTAGAACCGCTGAAATAGGATCATCGGGTCCCGGAGATGGAAACTTTTGATGGCCCATTGAATTCGATGTTTAGTAATCGGTAAGCCGGAAATATCAAAAGTATCGATTACTGTGCTTATTTTCCATAAACTCGTAATCACTTTCCTGATAGCCTGGTAATTGCACTTCCATCAGTACCTCCAGGGTTACGACGCTATTGGTGGTCTACGAACTATCTGATCTCTGTATGTACGATGGTACTGGTGGATTCGAGGATAAAATCTTACGTAGCCGACTAAGTTCGGAAGAGCTTTCAACATTACTGCAGAATTTTTTTTTCAGTGGCAGCCTTTTGGCCTTCCTAATCAGATTCTTGAAGTTTTTTAATGAAGTTTTATATGTGATCCAGTTGCTTTTCGTCTTGTTGTATTAATTCCTGCATTCCTTGCGCTTTCCTGCAATCTCAGCAGTCTACCAGTGTAGCTTAACTTTGCCCTTCCTATCAGTTTTGCTGCAGGATTTTTTTTTGCTTCAGCTAAGAAGTTAGTTAATAACTCAAACAGTTGAGTACAGTATAGATTTATCATCCATCCCACTACCCCCTTAAAGATGAGCCTGTGTATGCAAACAGATTCTAAATTTCGAAATAAAATAAAACACTTGAAATTGAAGTCAAACAAAAACATATCTTAAGTTTTTCTCTTAACCAATACTAAACCACAGTTTATAACTTGACCTCACCTCGTGCACAGGTCTAAAGTCCAAATTGTATTTTATTCCATCTCCTGACAATCATGGCATCTTCTTGTCGTGTTTTGAATTTGGTACGTTCGTTTTGCCTTCACTGTTTTTTGTATGCCCGGCACGTACTAGCCCTGAATAAATGCAGTTCTTTTTTGGTGTTGTTGTTGTTTGCCCTACGTTTACCAAAGAATTGTAAAAGAATTATAATTTATTGTAAGTGCGTGTAACAGCGCTCCGCATTACAACAACAGCAGCAACAACAACAACAACAACATTATTACAACAACAACAACAACATTATTACAACGGCTACACGCTCCTCTGAGTATACGAGTGAGTTCTTCATGCTCTATTATGCGATAAAATAAATTGATATACTCTACAGTTTTTAAATTTCTAAAAGAAATGCATTCATTTAGCGGAAAAGAGAGAGAGCGAGAACCTCTCCTCGTAGCGTTTAATAACACTCAAGTGTGGCAAGTTGTGTTAACATTTAGGGCGGGGAAGGAAGTAAGAGCTACAGTATCTAGAGTCAAGTGGCACGAGTATCTTGGAATGTTGTTGCATTGTGGTACAAGTACTTCAAGTCTATTTTGTTGTCATTATTATAGTGTTTGTTGTTGTGGCATAACAAGAATGACGATAATTTTTAATTGTAGTTCTTTGCTTTCCTCATCAATGTCGGCGTCGTCATCGTCGTCTTGGTCTATTTTGGTTACCAGTCCTAGCATCACTAAATGTTGCGATTGTTTTGTACACAATAAGTAGGGCACAGTGGTTTGGTGGTAATATTTATAGGGATCGAGTTGATTTCCAATTATATTCAGAGAAAAATATTAATGATGTTGCAACGCTTTAAAATGACAATAAATATACTGTGGAACATGTTCGGAGTCATTGTCTAGGGGGTGGGTCAGTTTAAAGGTACTAGGTACTGATCAATAAACCAGTAAGAAAGTTTCAGTCGGGCAACCCGACTTACATATACCATCATCCTCAGTAACACAAAAAAATTTCTGTTATATTGATATTATTACTCGATTTCTAAAATGGGCGGAGTGGTACATTTGTATGGTATGTACCAGAAGGGGCGTGTCGTGACTTTCAGTTTTTCTCTCGAAAACTGTATCCTGCTTGAACATTACTTAATACAGAATTTGGGCACGATCGCGTTAATTCTATTAATAATATTAATCGATTTCTAAAGTGGGCGGTACCAGATCAGTATGGGGCGTACCAGAAGGGGCGTGACTAAATTTCCAATTTTATTCTCAAAAACTGTATCTTGCTATAGATTTACCAAATATAGAATTACGGTACGATCGCGTTGGATTTATTGATATTACTACCCCATATCTAAAGTGGGCGGAAAAGTACATTTGTATGGGAGGTACCAGTAGGGGCGTGGCTAGACTTCAAATATTTTTTCCAAAACTTTATCCTGTTATAACTTAACAAAATACCTAAATTGGGCACGATCGTGTCGAGTATATTGATATTATAACTTCATCTCTAAAGTGGGCGGAGTGGTACATTTGTATAGGAGGTACCAGATGGGGCGTGTCTAGACTTCCAGATTTTTTCTCCAAAACTTTATCCTGCTTGAACTTTATTAAATACAGAATGTCGGCACTCTATTAATAATACTAATCCATTTCTAAAGTGGGCGGTACCAGATGTGTATTGGAGGTACCAGATGGGGCGTGGATAGACTTCTAGTTTTTTTTTCAAAAACTGTATCCTGCTATAGCTTTACTTAAATAAAGAATTTGGGTACCATCGCCTTGGATTTATTGATATTACTACTCCATATCTAAAGTGGGCGTAGTGGTACATTTGTATGGGAGTTACCAGATGGGGCGTGTCTCGACTTCCAGATTTTTTCTTCAAAACTTTTCAAGCAGGATGAACTTTACTAAATACAGAATTTGGGCACGATCGCATTAGTTCTATTAATAATATTAATCGATTTCTAAAGTGGGCGGTACCAGATGTGTATGGGAGGTACCAGATGGGGCGTGGATAGACTTCCAGTTTTTTTTCTCAAAAACTGTATCCTGCTATAGCTTTACTAAAATAAAGAATTTGGGTACGATCGCCTTGGATTTAGTGATATTACTACTCCATATCTAAAGTGGGCGGAAAAGTACATTTGTATGGGAGGTACCAGAAGGGGCGTGGCTATACTTCCAATATTTTTTCCAAAACTTTATCCTGTTATAGCATTACTAAATGTGGAATTTGGGAATGATTGAGTTCGATGTATTGATATTATTACTCGATTTCTAAAGTGGGCGGAATTGTACATTTGTATGGAAGGTACCAGAAGGGGCGTGGCCATGTAGCCCATTTTCAATACCGTAAGAAGTTTTGGGAAAATATTAACTCGTGCAAAATTTCGTCTTGGTTGCGTCTTTCGAAAGTTATCGTGCGAACCAGCCGGACAGCAGACAGACAGACGGACGGACATGGCTCAAACGACTTAAAAAGTCATGAATCGAATTTGGTTCAAAGTAACCTAGGGTCTAAAGTCACTCCTTCTATGTGTTACACTTTTGGGTCGTATCAAATGATATATACCCTCATCCCTAAGGGTGATGGTATAAAAATCCGCATACAATAAGTATTACCCATACGTTGTTCATATATGTATATGTAGTAAGTACCATATGCAAACTCGCTACATATGTACAGTATAGTGCTTGGGAAAGGGTCATCAGTCAATATCATTAGCAATGACCAATTTTCTACTTATCAGCCAGAAATTTGGGGGTAAAAGTAAATTTAAAGTAAAATTAATATTATTTATTCGTTGTACATTCATATAGCGAATACCATATACAAACTCGCTACATATCTACAGTACAGTACGTGCATCATGGTAGTCATTAAATATCATCAGCAATGACTAGTTTTTTTTCTTATCACAGATAAAACAGCCTATATATGACCAGAAATTTGGAGTTATTGGGGAAAATATATAAAAAAAGCGATAAATGACAAATTTTTTAAGATTTCATTTGATAAAACAAGTCTAACTTAATTTTTACATAAATATATTAATCCTATAATAAATGTGAATGATTGTCTGTTTGTGGCTCAACCGAGTTTAATGCAATTTGGCAGACAGTTAATATAAAAAAAAACTTAATTTCCCTTTGCACCCCATGAATGAGGTATGGGATAGCTTCTCGCGTTGTTGTGAATTAACACGCTTTCTATTTTTAGATTCACAACTAACGGCACCTACTTATTTATCGACGAATGCGAACGTCACTGTTTTTGAGAAGCTCTTACTAGACACGACGATTGAATCGACGCTTAATACTGCGAAGTTGCTGTCAAACAACATTCGAGGGGAGCCGACAATGAAAGAAAATTGTATTTATTTTTTTTTTCTTTTAAGATGACTAGAGCCAGGTTTGAACCTGCGATCTCCCGCATGGTAGTCGCGTGTTCTAACCACTATGCCACGGCCGGTCCCACAGTTAATATACTATATGGAAATGACCAAATTGTATTTTAGCTCCAGAGAGATTAAATTTGACACCCAGATAGTACACGACAACACTAATATAATTATGCAGACGACACTATAATTGTGGATAATTTGGGGAAGGGGCGTGGCATAACTTTTTAGTCCTAGAGATATAAAATTTGATACACAGATAGTATTCGGCAACACGAATATAAGTATGCAAACAAAATTTAAATTTTGGGTCAGTGGTCGGAGTGGGCGTGGAAAACTGTATTTTAGGCCTATCACCCAAATAGTACACGATACACAAGAAGAAGAATATGTACACGACATTTTAATTTTGGATCAGTGGGTAGAGAGGGAGCGTGGCATAACTGTTTAGTTCTAGAGAGATAATATTTGAAGGAGTGACTTTAGACCCTAGAGAGATACAATTTGACATTTGCAGACGACATTTTAATTTAGGGTAAGTGGGCGAAAGGGGACCGGCCGTGGCATGATGGTTAGAACACGCGACTGCCATGCGTGGGATCACAGGTTCAACTCCTGGCTCCAGTAATTTTAAAAGAAAACATTTTCTTTCATTGTCGGCTCCTCTCGAATGTTGTCGACATCAAATTCGCAGTATCAGTGTCGAGTCAATCGGCATGTCTAGTAAAAGCTTCTCAAAAAGTGATGTTCGCATTCGTCGATAAACAAGTGGGTGCCGTTAGTTGTGAATCTAAAAATAGAAATCGTGTTAATTCACAATAACGCGAAAAGCTATCCCGTACTTCATTCATGGGATGTAAAGGGAAATTAAGCTTAAGTTTTTTAAGTATCGTATAGCGGAATTTGTCACGTTTTAGGCTCTTTGGTTTGACATAACTCGAGAACCACTAGTCCGGTTTAGCTGAAACAAGTTAAAAAAAAATTTAAAATTACAATTTCTTTAATCTGTTCTTATAACGTTTCCCTACAACAGTTTCACTTTTCCATTCATCAAATGATTTTGATCTGGGTTTATTTTGTAGCAGTTACAATAAAACTGTTGTACTCCTGTCGTTTGATTTACGTGGAATATTACTTATGATAATCATACGCCACCGTATAACAATATAACAAAAGAGCCTAAAACGTGACAAATTCTCCTATACGATACTTACTAACTTCAAATCGATATTAAATTATTATGGCATCTAATGTGACAAAACGAATGATGCAGAACTTGTTCTTTTTGCGGCTACTTTTACGTGCAGTTCTCAGAATTGACTCCCAAAATCATGTGTTGTGCTGTGTAATTGAACACTTATTTTCTTTATAAAGATTTATCAAAACAACTGCAGTTGATGGGTTTAACTATTTAAAATGGCTTTTAATCAACAAAGCTAAAATATGCTACAAAAACATGCATTTACTGTAAAATTTGCTAAAATATGCGCTTAAATATGGAAAATCAGGTATTTTTTCATAAAATATGCAAAATAATCTGTAACGATTGAATGCCATTTTAAAGGATATTTCATGATTCGTAATGATAACTTAACCATTCCCATTTTAGGATGTCCTTGAAAAATATGCATTTGCATAAGATTCCTTGGTCGATTGACGACTTCTCATTTTATTGCCGAACAAATATGAAATCTTTCTTTGATTTTGAATTAAAATTAAAGAAACAAATCATCAATCGCTTTTTAGATATTTATTAAAAATAGCATATAACGGTAAAGATTCGCAAAAACAAAAAAAAAATATTAAATGACAAATTCATATTTTTTTTTACTGTTTAAACAATATATTATAATATCTCCAACTGAAAACTTATTTTACAATAGCGATATATTTATGAAATGCAGAAGTGCAACCGCAAGATACCAAATACGCTGGTTCTCTCTCCAACTGTGCAGCCACCAATGACTTGTAACAATCTGCTCCTTTTGGTCCATTCTTATTTATTTCTGGTGTTTTTGTTGTTAGTTTGGTTTTTTCGATTTTTCTTCTTTTAAAATGGCTGTTAATCAAAAAATCTGAAATATGCTACAAAAACATGCATTTATTGTTAAATTTGCTAAAATATGCGCTTAAATATGCAAAATATATGCAATAACGATTGAATGCCATTTTAAAGGAAATTTCATGATTCGTAATGATAACTTAACCATTCCCATTTTAATATGTCCTGATAAAATATGCATTGGCATAAGATTCCTTGCCCTATCGACGACTTCTCATTTTATTGCAGAAAAAACATGAAGTCTTTCTTTCATTTTGAATTCAATTTAAAAAAAGAAACAAATCAATAATTACCTTCTAGATATTCATTAAAAAAAAGCATATAACGGTAAAGATTCGCAGAAACAAAAAAAATATTAAATGACAAATTCATATTTTTTTACTGTTTAAACAAAATATTAGATTATTTCCTACTTATATCGCAATAGCGAAAAATTTTTTAAATACAGTGCAACTGCAATACACTAAATACCCTTTTTCTCTCTCTCCCACTGTGCAGCCACTAATGAGTCGTAACAATCTACTCCTTTTGGTCCATTCCTATGTGGAGTTGCTCTCGTTTCTTCAATTTTTCTTCTTTTAAAATGTCTGTTTATCAAAAATTCTGAAATATGCTACAAAAACATGCATTTATTGTTATATTTGCTAAAATATGCGTTTAAATATGCAAAATATGCAATAACATTGAATGTCATTTTAAAGGAAATTTCATGATTCGTAATGATAACTTAATCATTCCCATTTTAGGATGTCTTGGAAAAATATGCATTTGCATAAGATTTCTTGCCCTATTGATAAATTCTCATTTTATTGCAGAAAAAATATGAACTCATTCTGTGATTTTGAATTAAAATTAAAAAAAAAATAAATAAATTATCGTTTTCTAGCTATTCACTTAAAAAAAAATTATATAACGTTAAAGATTCGCAAAAAAAAATATTAAAAGGGAAATTTATATTTTTTTACTGTTTAAACAAAATATTAGAATATTTCCAACATAAAACTTATTTCACTATAGCGATATATTTATGAAATGCAGCAGTGCAACTGCAAGATACCAAATAAGCTCACTCTCTCTCTCCCACTGTGCAGCCACTAATGAGTCGTAACAATCTGCTCCTTTTGGTCCATTCCTATGTGGAGTTGCTCTCGTTTATTTGTGGTGTTTTTTGTTGTTAGTTTGGTTTCTTCAATTTTTCTTCTTTTAAAATGTCTGTTAATCAAAAAATCGGAAATATGCTACATAAACATGCATTTATTGTAAAACATGCTAAAATATGCGCTCAAATATGCAAAATATGCAATAACGATTGCATCCATTTTAAAGGAAATTTCATGATTCGTAATGATAACTTAACCATTCCCATTTTAGGATGTCTTGGAAACATTTGCATTTGCATAAGATTCTTTGGCCTATTGATTACTTTTTATTTTATTGCAGAAAAATTATGAAGTCTTTCTTTGATTTTGAATTAAAATTAAAAAAAAAAAAACAATTCAATAATCGCATCGGCTTTATAGCTATTCTTTTAAGAAAATTATATAACGGTAAAGATTCGCAAAAACAAAAAAATATTAAATGGAAAATTTATATTTTTTTACTGTTTAAACAAAATATTAGAATATTTCCAACTCAAAATTTATTTCACTATAGCGATATATTTATGAAATGAAGCAGTGCTACTGCAAGATACCAAATACGCTCTCTCTCTCTCTCTCTCCCACTGTGCAGCCACTAATGAGTTGTAATAATTCTTGTGTGGAGTTCATTCTTTTGTGGAGTTGCTCTCCTTTTTTTGTTGTGTTTTTGTTGTTCGTTTGGTTTCTTCGATCTTTCTTCTTTTAAAATGGCTGTTAATCAAAAAAAATATGAAATATGCTACAAAAACATGCATTTATTGTAAAATTTGGTAAAATATGCGCTTAAATATGCAAAATATGCAATAACGATTCAATGCCATTTTAAAGGAAATTTCATGATTCGTAATGATAACTTAACCGTTCCCATTTTAAGATGTCCTGATAAAATATGCATTGGCATAAGATTCCTTGCCCTATCGACGACTTCTCATTTTATTACAGAAAAAATATGACCTCTTTCTTTGATTTTGAATTAAAATTAAAAAACAAACAAATCAATAATCGCTGTCGCTTTCTAGCTATTCATTAAAAAAAAGGCATATAACGGTAAAGATTCGTAAAAACAAAAAAATATTAAATGCCAAATTCATATTTTTTTTACTGTTTAAACAAAATATTAGATTATTTCCTACTTATATCGCAATAGCGAAAAATTTTTTAAATACAGTGCAACTGCAATACACCAAATACTCTTTTTCTCTCTCTCCCACTGTGCAGCCACTAATGAGTTGTAACAATCTGCTCCTTTTGGTCCATTCTTATGTGGAGTTGCTCTCGTTTATTTGTGGTGTTTTTGTTGTTAGTTTGGTTTCTTCGATCATTTGTTGTCGTCTCGAAAGATGCCTTAAACTCATTACTAGTTGCTACGACGACAACAACAACCACCACCACGAAGAAGATCACACAACTTGCGTCTGTCCAATCAGTTAGGCATTCAACCAACCACATCCATTTGTTCGACTGCCTGCCTACCAGGCCTTCTATTGCATTGCACTGTGAGTGCATTTACGTACACACTTTGAAAAATTAGTGTAATTATACAAAAACAACAACGACTACAGTAAACATATTTATAATATGTTGTTGTGTCTTAATAATTAAGCGGAATTTTTGGAAAGTACTTGGCATTGTGGTTTCCGGTTGTTGTTGTTGATGATTTTAAGCTTTCGAATTTGTTTGTTTTTATCCCGAAATAGAAATTTCGAACGTTCTGGTATCTTGATTTTTGAAAAAAAATTTAAATTCTTAATGAGACTCTGACTTTTGGTTGTAATTACTTGTATAAGTGTAATTAAATGAGAAATTATTATGTAATAATAGAAGTAATCATTACAATGACACCGATAGACATAAGGTAAGGCTATAGTGTGAGAGTAATAGAGGATATCTTTTAATTTGAAAGAATAATTTTTGGTAGAAACGTTAACAGTTTTTTAATGTTGGCTAGTAAATTTTCAACCATTAGTTTGCCACCCCAAAATGAAAACTTGTAGGTTATAAAAAGAACGGTCGACATCGACTCCTTTTGCATGGTAAGCCCAAAGTCCACATGTCATGGTTCTTGTCTAAAACAATAATAGTATACCCAAATGTTAAATATATTGAACTAAATCAATAAATAAATATTTAAAATGTTAGGCACACTATGTTACAATTACCACAAAATACCCCAACAGTTGGCGTGCATATCATAAGTTTCAATACAAGACCGCTTAGAATGCGGAACTTAGGTTTTTTGTTTGTTTGTTTATAGTATTCAATACATGAAATTCTTGAATTTATTTAAATATAAACAATTATATTCTTGATTTCCTTATGCATTTGTGTAATTATTCTTACTAAAATTGTTTATTGTTTTTATTTTATTTCAGGTATGTTCTGCTTTTTTGTAACACACACACACACACACACCAAATTTATAGCCACATCTGGTAAGTGATTTAGATTATACAAGATATACAATTCAGCCATTGAACCTTAAAGAGAAATTATGGAATGCTCAATGTGTTTTTTATAAGAAATTACAATTAAAACAGTGTGTAGAGTTCAATAGTTTGTGTATAGGGGTGCAATAATTTCTCATTTAATTCTACATAGACCACGCCGAACCCTTTTGGAGTCTTACCATACTGACCTAGTACCGCCACCTTGACTTGGAATTTGTCACCCCCCCCCTAGATTGACTGTTGCTCTGTGTTATTAAACCATTAATCCACAATATTGGAACAATGTGCGTATGATTAATATAAAATCAAAATACAATAAATATTACTCATACGATGTACAACACATGATTTTTGGACTCAATTCTGAGAATTGTACGTGAAAGTAGATCCAAAAAAATAAGAACTTCTGCATCATTCGTTTTGTCAGGTTGGCTGCAGTAATAATTTAATGGCCATACGAATTTTTTTGCTCAACGTGGACTTTTATCACTTTTTCTATATTTCACAGTGCAACACATAAATTGGTGCCACCTTAGTACCCAGCTATTTTTGAAGTATATACCGAAACGAAAAAAAAAATCCCCAAAGGACTTGGCCCCACTACATCGAAACATTTTTTTATGGATACTCCAATATTTTCACCCCAACACGATTTTTTGAAAAAAGGACCATTTTTACGGAGTCTTTTTGTCTTCGGCAAAGTTGTAGATCTAAACCAGAGCAAAAAAAGCCTCAAATAGACCGACACAAAAAATTGCATCCAGTGCATGAAAATTGCAAAAATATTGGAAAAATGGTTATTTTTTCATAATGTTTTTACCCTAAAATTACACAGAACAACAAGTTTTTGTAAACAAGATTTCAAAACACTTTTTCCATAGATTTTGACCTACTTTTTAAATTTTTAAATTTTTTTTTTTTAAATTTTTGAATTTTTTTTTTTAAATTTTTGATTTTTTTTGAATTTTTGGAGCTGCGCTTCATATTTTGGTAATATTTTGGGTATCTCTTACCCGATCTTCATATATAACCACTTAAGTTAAAGACAACAAAATCTTAAACAAGTTCTTCCTTGAAAGTTTTTAAATAAGTAATGCCGTTTCGATGCTAGCGATTTTAATAACTTGAAAAACTGAAATTTTCTGTAAAATTTGGGGTGAAAAATGTATTTAGCTGAGTGCATTTAGATGGCACCAGACGATGACCTTAGAAATGTTGCACTGTGTTTTAACAAGTTTATATCTCGGAGGACCGGCCGTAGCATGATGGTTAGAACACGAGACTATCATGCGGGAGAACCGGGTTCGATTCACGCCTCCAGTCATCTACATTTTTCTTTCATTGCTGGCCCCCTCGATGTTGTCGGCAGCAATGTCGTAGTATAAGTGTCGAGTCAATCGGCATATCTAGTAAAGCTTATCAAACAGTGACGTTCGCAGTAGTCGCTAAACAAGTAGGAGCCGTTAGTTGTGAATCTAAAAATACAAGGCGTATTAATTCACCATAACGCGAGAAGCTCTTCCATATCTCATTCATGGGGTGAAATTCTTTTTCTTCGTTAATGGCAGCAACAACAGAAATCATGTATCAGTAGTCGCACGTATAAAGAATTCTAAGCGCTTCGGTCTTTTGCGCTCGGTAAATTGTTCGTCTCTTCAAGTTTAGATAATAGCTCTTTCACCTGGTCCATCCAACGAAGTTTTGGTCGCCCCCTCCTGTGCCGCCCAAGGAATTTATTGTCGAATACTTTTCGAGCCGGAGCGTTTTCGTCCATTCGTACAACGTGACCAAGCCAGCGCATTCGGTCTATTTGAATGCGCTTGACTACGTCGATGTTTTTATACAGCTGATACAGCTCATGATTCATTCGACGACGATACTCGCCTTAACGATGATGGGTCCAAATATTTTGCGAAGTTTTTTTTCTTTAGAAGACTCCCAAAACAGATTGATCCGCCTCCGTCATTACCCAGGATTCTGCTCTGTAGAGTAAGACAGGTAGGATCAGTGTCTGGTACAGTTGCATCTTTGTTCTTTGAGAGAGGGCTTTGTAATTAAATCGCTTGCTTATCGGTTTGCGAACAATACTCGTCTCTTGATTTCCAGGCTGATATTATTTTTGTTTACGGCGGAGCCAAGTTAGACAAAATCATTTACCACTTCAAAGTTATAGTTGTCAACGTTCACGCAGCGCCCCAAACGCTAAGACTCTCTGTTCTTTGAAACATATAACTTGGTTTTTTTCCATTTATCATCAGATCCACTTTCGCTGACTGCTTTTCAATGCTCGAAAAACCGCAGTAACATCTCACAATCCACGGCCCATGATATCTATATCATCGGCATACGCGAGCAACATGTGACATTTGTGGAAGATGGTACCATTCCTGTTTACTGCAGCCTTCCGCATGATCATCTGCATTATGATGTTAAAGAGATCGCAAGGCAGACTATCGCCTTATCTGAAGCCTCGCTTGGTAGAAAATGACTGTCAGATTTTTGCCTATTTTCACTGAAGACTTTGTGTCAGTCAGTGTCATCCCGCAAAGTCGTATTAGCTTTGCGGGGATACCAAACTCAGCCATAGCATCTAATAGTTGCTGTCTTATCTGACTGTCGAATGCAGCTTTCTAATCGATGAACAGATGATAGGTGTCGATCTGCATTTCTTGGGTATTCTTCAGGATGTGTTGTAGTGTCAGTCGTGGATTTACCAGGTCTAAAGCCGCACTGATAAGGTCCAATCAGATCCGCTATGATGGGCTTTAGTTTTTCACATAACACACTAGACAGGACTTTGTATGCGATAGGTAAAAGGCTAATCCCGCGATAGTTGGTACACACACTAGGATCGCATTTCTCAAGTACGGGACATAGGACACTCATATTCTAATTATCGGGTATGCTTCCTTGAGCCAAATCGGGTTTATAAGCTGGTGCATGCACGTTATCAGCTCATAGCCGCCAGCTTACAAAAGCCCTGCCGCTAGTCCATCGGCTACCGCAGCATTATTATTTCGAAGGCGTGTGATTGCTGTTCTGATCTCATTTTTACTCCGTCGTCAATGATTGTCGTGATTTCGTTAGTTTTGCTGTCTGTAGAAACCAGGAAAGGACGAAAATGTTTGTTCCATATTTGCATCACACTCTGAGTGTCCGTGACCAGATTTCCATCCATGTCCTCACAGGTAGGATACCTGTTCCATAACCTTTGCTTTTTACCTTTTGGTAGAACTTTCCGGCTATCCCTGTAATTTATCCTGGCTCTCTATTATCTTCCATAGACATTATTTCCGTCTAAAGAGGCGTGTCATCTATCTCCTTTTCCCATTATAACGCTACATCATTGGAAGCATTGCTATTGGCTGCAGTTTTGTCCTGTATGCAGCGTCGGGAACATCAGCGTTAGGGGGGTTTGTTTGAAGTAATTGAGAGATTTGGTTGGAGTAGGCATTGGCTATCTCGGTGGTATGAAGCTTTGTAATGGCTAGCTTCCTCTGCGTTTGTTTATGAGCACTTTTAGCATTACCTAATCGGGTGCGTACCCTGGCCGCAAGGAGGTGGAGTCCGAGTTAATATTTGCACAGCGCAACAGTCGTACTTTCATAAAACTTGAGACATGCCTTTCATCGGTTTCCATGGAATCTACCTGATTTCTTGTCTTTTAATCAGGGGATATATAATTCACAATATGCTACCATTTTGTGTCGGGAACATCAGAATTAGGGGGATTTGTTTGAAGTAATTGAGAGACTAGAGTGTGAGTAGGTATTGGCTACCTCGGTGGTATGCAGCTTTGTGATGTCTAGCTTCGTTTGCATTTGGTCACGAGCAGTTTTAGCACTACTTAATTGCGTTATCAATCTGTTTTTTTTTTGTTTTTTGATCAAGGGATCTCCATGTTTCTGTGTGGTTATCTTAATACAGGAATCTGGTTGCACTCACTACCATTTTCCTTGTGGACGCGAAACCTGAATCCTTGATTGGAGCATCTTTTCTTCCGATTTTAGCATACAAAAATCTCCCAGAACAATTTTAATGTAATGGCAGCGGCCATATATTTCCTCCAGACATTCATAGAATGCATCTTTAAAGTCATCGTCTTTGTCTTTCGTCGGGGCGTGTACACAAATCAGCGTAATGTAAAAATATTGGCTATTCGGTCACTTATAGGGTTTAACCGTGAGACCAGATGTCGAAGTTTCTTGGCGACTATGAATCCACATTTTAATTTGTGTCTTTCTGCATGGCAGCTGTGAAAGATGTCACAGTTCATTCATCGTTTGCATCCCTGTCCCGTCCATCGCATTTTCTATATGACAGTGATGTCAGCCTTATATTTGCTGAGGAAATCCACCTTGTGGATAGAGGCACTTTCTCTTTAGAGAGTTCGGGCATTCTAGGTGCACATTTGTAAATCGTGGTCTTTAAAACGTTTGCGGGGGCTGTACACAGTACAACATTTTTCAGGTCATTGAGTTGGGACTCATTTCTGAGAACTGCACGTGAAAGTAGCCCCAAAAAGAAGAAGGTCTGCATCATTGGTTTTGTTAAGTTACATGCCATAATACTTTAATATCGATTTGAAGTTAGTAAGTATCGTATAGAGGAATTTGTCACATTTAAGGCTCTTTGGTTTGACCTAACTCGAGAACCACTAGTCCGATTTAGCTGAAACAAATTAAGAATTACAATTCCTTTAATCATTTCATATAACGTTTCCCTCCATAAGCAACAATTTCGATTTTCCATTCATCTAATGATTTTGAACTTGGTTTATTTTGTAGCAGTTACAATAAAACTGTTGTACTCCGTGGCGTATGATTTACTTGGAATATTACTTATGATAATCATACGCCACCATATAACAATATAACAAAAGAGCCTAAAACGTGACAAATTCCCCTATACGATACTTACTAACTTCAAATCGTTATTAATTTATTATGGCAAGTAACCTGACAAAACGAATGATGCAGAAGTTTTTATTTTTGGGACTACTTTCACGTGCAGTTCTCAGAATTGAGTCCCAAAATCACTGTGATAGGAAAAACATTGTCAATATAATTGTTGAAAAATAATCAATGGGATGTGACATCACGAATCTCACAATTTTAGGTAATGAGCGTTTACAACAACAAGAGAAGCTTTCCCATACCTCATTCATGGGATGTAAATAGAAATTTAGTTTCTTTATTTAGTTAAAAAGCTTAGTAACTATTAAAATACTCTTTAAAATAGCATTTACTTTTCTTAAATAGCCGATTATTGTAATAATGTGAACTTTTGTTTTGTTGTGATATGTCCTTGAGCACCAGGCGTAAATCTTGTGTCAATTCTGAAAAAAGACTCCTTGAAACTATTTCAGTTGTTATTTTTTAATATGTTAAAGCTGAACACATTTTTCCCATCATTATCCCCATGAGCATTTAAAATAAGTCATTTCTAATTATCGCTCACAATACTATTTACCTTGGAAAACTTTTTGCCTCAACTTGGTGGAGAATATTGTAAAACTATGTTTTTTTAACATAAAGCAATGTCAGTCGTTTCCACTGCCATTTAGCCCATATACATATAATAGTTATATCCTCCCTTTACCCCTACAACTCTCCTGCCCATCACTCACTACCTCAAAGTCGTGGCCGTAGGGCTTTACAAGATTTCTAACAACAAATTTTCCCTAGTTTCTCGCCCTAAGCTTCGAAGTAATAGAAGTGGCAGCAGAAAAACGAACTATTTGCGTTCGTCAAACATTTCACGCTCTACAACTTTTATACAGATGTGGGTTGCTGTTGTTGATGTTGATTTTGTTGCAACAGCAGCATCTCGGGGATTATTAAAATAGACAAGAATTTCTCTCTTTCTCTAACAAAAAACAGTCATATGAACAGCAGCAGAAAATCCCTAATGGCAATTTATTATGTTTACAAAAAAAACAACGAAACGAAACAACACCGCCAGGAACAACAACATGTTACATACTATAGTCCGTCCGCCTAGAATATAGTCAAAGTACCCGATATAGATTTATAATACCCTGACCCCACCAACACGACTAGCGACAGGCGGGCAATAGTTTATACAAAGCTATAGCAACAGCAACAGCGGCAAGCCCTCGGGCATCCTAGTGTTGCACATAGCAAGCAAGCAAGCAAGCTAGCAGCAGGCAGGAACTATAACACCTCTTTGCATCTTTAGAGATTGGTGTTGCTGCAAGTGTGCGATGGAGGCGGAAGAGAGGTAAATTGATGGCTGAGTAGACGCGTTAAACTATAGAAATCGGCTAAAATTTTATAAAGCAGTAAAATATGTATGTATGTACAATAAAAAAAAGCACAAGTATTGTTGCTTGTACATATTTAAAAATATAACAACAACACCGGCAGCGGCGATAAGGGGACAACGCCAGCGTGAAGAAAAATCATAAATAATAAAAGCTGAATAATGACGAAGAAAATGGGGGATAAACTGAAATTGAAAATGACAAAAACATATACATATATAACATAGTACAATGCAGCAGAAAGAAACGCCAGTCCTGCCTCAAACACAACAACAGAGGGCACCATAGTAGCAGCAGCATCACCAACACCAGCAGCAACCAAAAGAAGATGCTAGTGCGAGTGACGAAGCAGCAGCCGGCACCACACTAGCAACACTTGAGTGGCCAATATTTGTGTGCCTCATGTGATTCTTATCATCACTAGCAACATCATCATCATCACCATCATCATCTTCGTCATCATTTTCTTAATAATCTTCTTTGTCGTCCGTACATCCTTCATTATGGCAGGCTAAAGACTTTTACACAAGAGTCTCTCTCTCTCTCTCTCTCTCTCTGAACTGAAATCCATATACTAGCAAAAGTTTCTGTTTATTTCGTACGAAATTTAATTCTCAACAATTAAATACAAAATACATAAAACACCAAAATTGTCAAAAAAAAAAAAATGAAAACAACAAAAAGTTAAAAGAGTTTACGAAAAGACATTTCTTTCGTATTTTCTTTGTCATGGCTTGCCATAAATGAGATTAAATGCTTCATAAATATTACGAAAGTTCGTTCTGCAGACATTAAATGGTGGTGCTGATGTCGGTCGGCACATAGTACTCGTACATACATAGGAAGAACATTTTAATGGCTGTGTGGCATTCAACAATAAAACAAAAAACAGGAGGGAACTTCTTTCTGAGTAATGTGGTGCAACATAACAATAATGGCTTTTATATAATTTATACTGTTGTTATGACAGTATCTTGGAGAAAACAGCCCAAACGAAATGTATGATGACCAGGCGTCGATTGTAATTTACAGTCAGTTATATAATATGGCTAGCTATCTTTGATAGGGTAGTCAAGGGAGTAATTTTGGTAAAAAAAACTGTAATATTTGTAAGATACATTTGGAGTTATTATTTATTGTCTTTATTTAGTTTAAGATTTTCCTAAAAAAATTTTTTTTTTTATTGGAAATACACAACAGTTTAAATTTTGGAGGGCTTGTGAAGAAGTTAAGATATTAACAGAACTAGACTAGAGTATAGTTAGATAGGCAAGATAAATACATAAATGTTGATATATTTGAAAAAGATAGTACTAAAGAAGAATGGGAGAAATGTTCAATGGGTTCCGAAGTGTTCTCTTGAGAAACTTTACATGGATACACTATGGTCTGCTGCCTGTAAGCCATGATGCTTGGCAATAGTTCATTTAGACTATTAACTTGTAAGGGGATTGTCTTTGACTACGCCGAAGCTCAAATACCCTTCAACATTTGTAAAAATGGTGATAAAACTGGTTATTTGCACTACATGCACTATGTTTTATTAAACTTTGTACTACAAAGCAGTTTAAATCCGATCTTGTTTATCTCATAACTTAGCCTCTGCTTCTGGACAGAGGTTTACATACCAAATTTCAGCCCGAAAGCTCATTAACTACAGGGACATACAGAAGGACACCCCAAAAAAGGGTATACATATAGATATACCCGATATTTCCTAACCTACGGCTGTAACCGCAGTTAGGAGGACACCCCAAAAAAGAGGGAGTTTGTATGGGAGTTGGGAGTAGATTTTAACGACCTTGCTCATCTTGTAACCTTATATATATACCCGATATTTCCTAATCTACGGCTGTAACCGCGGTGGCAATTAGGAGGACACCCCAAAAAACAGGGAGTTTGTATGGGAGTTGGCACTAGATTTTGACCGACCTTGCTCATCTTATAACGTAGCCTCCGCTTAGAGGAAAGAATCTTGCGTACAAAATGTCAGCTATATACCTCTTAATCCAGTGTCAGTATCCAGTAAATTTCTAAAGTGATCTCTCCATATCTTCAGAACGTTATCCGGGTCCGTCACTAGCTGACCATCGCTGTCCTTGCAGGAGGGCAACCCTGTTCCACGCATTCTAGCTTTAACTCTCTTGTAGAATTTTCGGGCTTCCCCTCTACTTCGGAGCAACTCAGTGCACTCATCCTGCCTCTTCTTCAGCTCCTTCTTTTTTCTTCTAAAAAGACGAGTTGCCTCTCGTCTCTTCTCCCTGTGCCGTGCACGAACAGCTCGCGTTGGCATTGGCTGCAGTTTTGCCCTGTATGCAGCATCCGTCTCTCGTGGCATTGCGACATTCATCATCGTACCAGGCATCTTCTTGAGACGGCTTTGAGTACCCAAGTACGCTTCTCGCAGTTCGTTCTATGGAGTCGGCTATATATTGCCACTGCGAGGTTATATTATCAGGGGTTGGAGCATTCCGCAGCAGTTGAGTTAGGTGGTTGGAGTAGGCGTCCGCTACCTCTGTGGTCTGCAGTTTACCGATGTCCAGCTTTCGTTGTGCCTGGTTACGTACGTTTTCCGCCTAGTGCGTACCTTAACTGCGATAAGGAAGTGATCGGAGTCAATGTTCGCACCCCTGATCACTCGTACGTTCAGAACACTCGATGCGTGCCTTCCATCGACTACCACATGATCTATCTGATTCCTCCTCAATTGATCTGGAGTTAACCATGTTGCCTTATGAATATTTTTATGGTCAAATCTAGTGCTGCTAACTACCATATTTCTTGCCGCAGAGAAATCAATCAGTCTGATGCCATTGTTCGACGTTTCGGTGTGCAGACTGATTTTTCCGATTGTAGGCTCAAATGCGGTCTCCCTGCCTATTTTAGCATTAAAATCGCCTAGTACAATTTTAATGTCATGGCTGGGGCTACGGTCATATAGATTTTCTAGGCTCTCGTAGAACTCGTCTTTGTCCTCATCGCTTTGGCCACTATAGTAGATGTCGCACGTCTTCTTTCGCGAGCACCCGTGTCCCGTCCACCGGATTTCCTGTAAAGCGGTTGTATTTTTCGAGGACTGCCGCCAGTTGGATGGAGGCACCTGGTCTATACAGTGTTCTAACTTTCTAGGTGCATATCCTCAAATCATGGTCTTTAATTCGTTTGCGGTGGTCGTGGGGGGTCCGTTTTATTCTTATCTTACTTTATTTCATTGCAATCCGTTATACGTCAGTGGCGGGTTGCAAGCCCAGCGCACCACGTCGAAGTTTTCTCCTCCAGCCAGGATTTTATTGCAGCCGCCCATTCTGGGTCAGACGCTGACCAGGGTACCGCTCACTCTGAGCAGACGTGCCTGGGTTTTAGGTTTCGCCCCTCACAGTTAGCCGTGCTCTGACGGGTGTCAGAAGCACGTTTCCAGGCGTCACCACGTAGAGGTACTCCGTTCGCAGTAGTACCACGAATACGGAGCTCTGTGAGTAGACTTGAAGTGCAATTGGCAAGGATCACTCTAGGTTTGCCAAGTTAAACTGATCAGAAGCTTGACCTTGCATCACACTCCCAACGCCCTATTTCTCTCAAACATTAAAATTTTAGTCTACTCGCGTAACTTTGAGTCGGCATACACATTCGGCCAGGAAGGTTGTTGCTTAGGCTTCCTTGGGCTTCTGACCGCCCGTAGTGCCATCTTTGGACTCCTTGGTCGGAGCTCGTAAAGACAATACTACCTTCACCTCGTTTTGATTTTAAACTGGTTTTATTTTGTAGCAGTTACAATAAAACTGCTGTACTCCGTAGCGTATGATTTAAGTGAAATATAACATATGTTAATCATACGCCACCGGCCGTGGCATAGTGGTTAGAACATGCGGCTACCATGCGGGAGATCGCAGGTTCAAACCGGGCTCTAGTCATCTTAAAAAGAAAAAAAAAAAAGAAATAAAATTTTCTTTCATTGTCGGCTCCCCTCGAATGTTGTTGCAGCAACTTCGCAGTATTAAGCGTCGATTCAATCGTCGTGTCTAGTAAGAGCTTCTAAAACAGTGACGTTCGCATTCGTCGATAAACAAGTAGGTGCCGTTAGTTGTGAATCTAAAAATAGAAAGCGTGTTAATTCACAACAACGCGAGAAGCTATCCCATGCCTCATTCATGGGGTGCAAAGGGAAATTAAGTTTTTTTTTTTTTAATCATACGCCACCATATAGTATTTATGTTATGTCAAACAAAAGATCCTAAAACGTGACAAATTGCCCTATACGATACTTACTAACTACAAATCAATATTAAATTATTATGGCATTTAACTTGACAAAACGAATGATGCAAAACTTCTTCTTTTTAGGGCTGTTTTTACGTGCAGTTCTCAGAATTGAGTCCTAAAACCATGTGTTATACTGTGGAAGCCATTACTTCTTTATTGCTCGATTTCGGTATCAATCCGCATAGTTTTTTTTGTCACTTTTTTTTGCGCAGACATATAAAATTAAATATAAAATATAAAAATACAATAGAATAAATCATTATAAAATAAATTCACAAAGTTTTTAAAACAAATTCATAAATTAGGAAATAATCTGTAAAGTTTTTGTTTAATTTCCACGTTTTTTTGACAATATTTAATTATAAGTTTTTACATTCCAAATTCTACCGACAGCTTTTGCAAAAAACAGCAAAATTTTTTTAACCAAAATTTATGTATTTACCTGTATAATTTTATATGAACAGCTTGTCAAATGAAAACTCTCAGGCAAAAAAAATTAAACAAATTACAATAACTTTAACATAAATGTCCAATTGCCAACATATTTTGTTGTTGTTGCATTTTTGCGTAATTTTTGTTTTAATGCCGCAACAATATTATTTATTCCATTTGCGCGCTCGCACTCCCTCTCTGTTATGTAACTCATTGCGCGTTGTTGCTATTGCTGTAACCATATACATACCCTGGCTACAGTTCAACCCAACAACACTCAACCTCAATAAATATTATACAATAAAATTGCATTAAAGAGGATTCTTTGGATCCTTTGATAATCCCTTAATGTTATTTAAAATCATCACAAAACAAAAATGACCCTTGGCAACTACTGGCAGAGAATACTCTCTGCATATTCTCTTATGTCCTCCCAATATCCTCATTTTATGATGGGACAAAAAACGCAAAGCAAATACTTACAGTCCTTATTCCTTTTCACATGCCAACATAAGCGATGCCATACTACAACGCTAAATAGCAACACAAAGAGTAGACGACATAAAAGGGATCTATAAAAAAAATACTTACCCAGAAAAAATGCAATAATCATGTGATCGAAATGAGAAAATGAGAAAAAATACAAAATAATATATATAACGCAAATGGAAGTCTGCGTCCGAAAATCAGCAGACGAAAAAACAAGAACACAAAGAAGGCGGACCGTAATGTGAACTAAAAAAATTAAATTGATGTAATACTCAACCAGAAAAGTAACTTATTAAGGAGTTGATTTCACTCACTGGCTTCAACGAGCCGTAAGATGCAGAAAAACTTTAGTTGATTGTGGCAAAAAACGCTCATAAAATATGTACAGAATATTCAAAAAGAAGAAAATTGCCTGAAATGCGAAAGAAGGATAAATACAAATAATACTTAAAATCGTTAATAGCTGACACGTCGTCATTGTACTGTGGTTGCAATTTGCATCTTAGGTGGATAAAGGGGCAAACAAATTAATAGAAGGAACAATGTTGGGTAACCTCAGGGACATGCTAGCATCGATGCGTCTTAGGAAGTAAGTAACAGAAGTTACGCAACGCGCGCGTTTACGGACCGATATAAAATGAAAAAGCGATACGAAGTCTTCAGTGAAAATAGGCAAAAATCTGACTGAGCCTTTTTCTACCAAGTGAGGCTTTAGACAAGCTGATATTTTGTCATGCGATCTCTTTAACATCATGATGGAGGTGATCATGCGGAAGTCTGCATTAAACACGACTGGTACCATCCAACAGAACAAATGTCACATGCTGCTCGCGTATAACTATGACATAGATATCATTGGACATAGATATCATTGGACTGCGGGATGATACTTTGGCCTTCGCGAGCATTGAGAAGCAGTCAGAAGGAGTATAAATGAGAACAAAATTAAGTTATTTGTTTTAATGAACAAAGAGTCTACTCATTTGGGACGTAATAATTAGTTTTTACATTTCAAATCCTGCCGGAAGATTTTGCAAAAAAATCAACTTTTTTCAACCAAAATTATAGATATCATTGGCCGTTGACTGCGGAATGTTACTGCGGCCTTCGCGAGCATTAAAAAACAGTCGGCAGGAGTATACTGCTACTCGTTTGGGACGCTGAACGTTGACAACTATAACTTTGAAGGAGTAGATGATTGTGTGTACCTTGGTACCGCCGTTAACAAAATTAATAATGTCAGCCTGTAAATCAAAAGACGGGGGGTATTGGTTGTCGTCGAATAAACCATGAGCTGTATAACGACATCGATGTAGTCAAGCGCGTTCAAATAGACCGAATGCGCTGGCTTTGACACGTTGTGTGAATGAATGAAAATGCTCCAGCTTGAAAATGCGTAGCACGAGGCGATGGCCAAAACTTCGTTGCATGGACCAGGTAAAAGCTTGGCGTGACGAATTATCTACGAAGCGCAAAAGACCGATGCGCTTGGAATTATTTTCTACGTGCAGCTACTGATGGATGAATTCATTTTCGTATGGATGATTCGGGTTCGTCGGTGATTTAGTTTAATATCAGCAATATGAGGTCGTATTGGTTATTCGGGTTTTGGCAGGGATTCGGGTTAATATCTGCAAATGATGATTGATGGCTCGGTTTTGTCGGTGCTTCTGGTTAATATAAGCAATACGGAGTGGGCTTGGATTTTCGTGCTTTGTCGGGGATTCAGGTTAAAAACAGCAATTGATGATGGATGACTCGGCTTGAAGTGCTAAGAAGTGTATTGATAATTCGTCTTCGTCGTTCAGTTTTATTTCAGCAATCCGGGTCGGCTGGGTGATTTAGATTTTGTTGGGGATTCAGGTTAATATCAGCAATTGATGACTGACGACCCGGATTTGTCGGTGATTCGGGTTAATATCAGCAAAACGGAGTTGGCTTGGTGATTCGGGTTTTGTCGGGGATTCAAGTTAATGGCAGAAATTTATGATTGATCACTTGGGTTTGTCGTTGATTCGGGTTTATATCAGGCAATAAGGGATCCGGCCGTGGCATAGTGGTTAGAACACGTGACTACCATGCGGAAGATCACAGGTTCAACTACTGGCTCCAGTCATTTAAAAAAAAAATTAAAAAAATTTATCCTTTGTCGGCTCCCCTCGAATGTTGTTGACAGCAACTTCGCAGTATTAGTGTCGAGTCAATCGGCAGGTCTAGTAAGAGCTTCTCAAACAGTGACGTTCGCATTCGTCGATAAACATGTAGGTGCCGTTAGTTATGAATCTCAAAAATAGAAAGCGTGTTAATTCACAACAACCCGAGAAGCTATGCCATACCTCATCCATGGGGTGTAAAGGGAAATTAAGTTGTTTTTTTTTAATAAGGGGTCACCTTAATGATTCGGATATTATCGGGAATTAAGGTTTATATCAGCAATTGATGATGGATGACTCGTGTTTATCACTGATTTGATTTAATATCAGCAATATGGAGTCGGTTTAGTGATTCGGCTGTTGTCGGGGATTCAGATTATTTGGTTTTGACAAATTTGGTTTAATATCGGCAATGTAGAGTCGGTTTAGTGATTCTGGGATTCGGATTAATATCAGCAATTGATGATTGATGACTCGGGTTTGTTGGGTTAATATCAGCTATTCGGAAGTGTATTGTTGATTCAGGTTCATAGGTGGTTCAGGTTTACATCAGCAATACGGCGTTTTAGGCTTCGTATCTATAACTTATGATTATGTCAGTAGCTAACATTCTTCGGCAACCTGACTTCGTGTCCGAAACTCGGGTCGTGTGGGCAACTCGAGTTCTTTGACAACTCGACTTCTGGAACTCGTGGTTGTATCGATTATTCGGAAGTCCGATTTCACCGATCGAAATCGAGTTAAAAGTTAGGTTCAATAGGCTGAAGAAAGATTTAACAGACCGAAACCGAGTTGAACCAAAAAATTATGTTAAACAGAACGAAGTCCGATTCAACTGACCGAAGTCGTGTGAATCCAAAAGTTAAGTTAAACAGAACAAGTCCGATTCAACTGACCAAACTAAAAGTTAGGTTCAACAGGCCGAAGTCTGATTTAACCGAACGAAACCGAGTTAAACCAAAAGTTAGGTTTAACAGACCGAAGTCGTGTTAAAGGAAAACTTACGTTTACAATACCAAAGTCCTATTCAATAAACTGAAGCACGAATTAAACGACCGTGCCCCGAAGAGGTCAAAAGTTAGGTTCTTAGTAAATCCTATAACCTATCCTATGGTATTTTATCTCGCAAATATGTAATAATCAAATTGTATTGACATATGTGAACGGCACCTCAGTCCTTTTTGCCAACATAGTTCCAAAAAGCCTGGATATATACATATATACTATACTGTGAATTTTTTAGTACGATCAAACTATTATTGTGGTTGTTATAACGGTTTCTTTTAAAAGGGGCGTGGCACAGACCGCTTCCACCCTGGCTGTAATACATACTGTACTGTACTCATACCATAGTTCATACTTCTTAGAGTTCATGAGATACAACCGATTAAAGTTTCAAGTTTTATAAAGCGCCCATTTCCTGCCCATTTTTTGTTGGATCACGAAGTTTGCTGCCAAATACCTACACACAAGGCGATAAGAGAAACATTCCTCCAAATATAGCGGTGTCAAAGATAGGTTCCACTTGGTATTTTAGTTTCACCACCGACTACAGATACTACAAAAAGATCGGTCAAGCTATTTTCAAGTCTATACGGTACAAAAAAATGCAAATGAACAAACACAGGCTCATTTTTTATACATATAGATTTGAACTTTGACCTCTTTTGGGCCACGGCTTAAAATTGACCGATTGTGCTCAAATTTTGACTATAGCCGTTTTATAACAACTGACACAATATCAATACCACACAATACCATTCGTACATTACCGAAAATCTAAAGTTGAGTTTTCGCTGCCACCCTAATGCTCAACTTACTTAATTTCCCTTTGCACCCCATGAATGTCGGTATGAGAAAGCTTCTCGCGTTGTTGTGAATTAACACGTTTTCTATTTTTAGATTCACAACTAACGGCACCTACTTGTTTATCGACGAATGCGAACGTCACTGTTTGAGAAACTCTTACTAGACACGACGATTGACTCGACACTTAATACTGCGAAGTTGCTGTCAACAACATTCGAGGGGAGCCGACAATGAAAGAAACAATTTTTTAAGATGATTGGAGCCAGGTTTGAACCTGCGATCTCCCGCATGGTAGTCGCGTGTTCTAACCACTATGCAACGGCCCCACGAAATAGGTGTTCAGGGCCATTATCGGGATTCTACATGTAGCTTTTTGTAAAGTACGCAATTCGCAAACCTTTACGCAAATATTTTCATATCGCAAAGACTACAACCCCCCTTGTCGCGATTTTACCTTCAGCCATTTGGTCTGGTATCAGTTTTAACTCAATTTTTCTCCAAAAGTACGAAATTCGAGAAATCTCTGCATATTGCACAATTACTCCAAAAAATAAATATTTAGTCCCATTTTTGCCATTTCTACCTGGTCTGAGGGATGGTACGGGTATTGTCCATATTCGGCTATTTCCCCTGTAAAAGTACAAAATTCGAAAAATCCCTTCAAGTCGCAGAAATCTTCATAAAATATTCACCCCCATTTTTGCGATTCTGCCTTTAGCTGCTTGGTTCGGGTGATGGTACGACTTTTATCCTTATTTCGGCCCTATTCTCCCTAAAAGTTTGAAATTCAATGGATCCCTTCATAACAACTTATGCAAAATATAAATATAAACCCCCTAATCGCGATTCTACCTTCAGTTTTTTGGTCTGGGTGATGTTACCGGATTTATCCCTTTTTCGGCCTTTTCCTCCCTAAAAGTACTATATTCGATAAATCCCTCTCATATCGCATAACTACTGCAAAAAATAAATATTCACTACCATTTCCGTGATTCTACATTTTGCCGTTTAGTCTAAGTAATGGTACGAATTTTTTCCCTTCACCCCTAAAAGTAAGAATTGTGAAAAGTCTCATCTACATCGCACAACTTTTTCAAAAAATTAATATTCACCCTCGTACATTTTAAATGTATCTCAACCTCTACACCATTGCCCACTGTACTTGACACTTCATAAAATTCATTTGGACATAATTGCGGAAAATCGTTATTAAATGTATGAAATCATGTGAGAGCTACCGAAAATTTTACGTCCACGCCATTACTTTGCGCATAAAGAAGGAGGATTTTTTGCCACGCAATATTTTTTTTGGTAGTTTTTGTTGTTGTTGTTAAAGTTAAATATATACAACAACAAAAGCCGACAGAGAGGACAAAGTCGAAAGTAAAGTTAAAATAAAATAAAATAAAAAAGGGAAAATATACAGCCAGACGGTCGGACGAAGTCAGAGACAGCGACATATGTATGCAAACACAGGGAAGATTTACAAGAGTACGAGTACATTTCCTGAACAATCGCATGCGGAACATCTGTAGATTACTAACACTCGCACATAGGCAATTCGTATATGAGACACTCAATGCTTAAGATAGATAATATGTTTTGAAATAACCTAGCAAACAAAATGCTTAGACATCGGCCAGAAATCGGTACGACAGTCGGCAAAATCTTTTGATATGGGCACCGAAATCGAACCGAAGTCGTTACTAAAATCGTCTGTAGTTGTTGACACAAAGTCTGACCGACTTAGCTGAGGGAAATCTGATATGCGATTACTGAATGTAAATCGAGAGAAATTCTGAAGACAAATTCGGTGCGGACCGATATCTTACTAAATATCTGAAGTTATTCGGATGTTATTGCCGACTCGTCGTACCAATTTCTGCCCGAAGTCTTTAGGAAAATATCGGATCCGAAATCGGGTCGAAGTCGTTACTAAAAACATATGAGGTGGTTGACACAAAGTCTGAACGACGCAGCACAAGGAAATCTGATGAATGACATGTCGTACCGATGTCTAAAAGTTTTCTGAATGTAAATTGTAGGAAAATCTAAAGGGAACTTTATTGTTTCTTTAATAACAATTTGTTGTTTCCTTCTACACGGAGTTCCGATATCGCTGCGTAATCGATCAGATATATCGGAGCAAAATAAATACAATTTCGACTGAAGTGCAGAATATGGGGCGGAAGCCCGATTAAAAAAAAATATGCCATTGTCTTCGTCTAGGCCCCAAACATCGGAATGGTAGGTCAAAGTTGGCGCTCAGTCCCATGGGGCCCGGGGGGTCAAAAAAGGGGGTAAAAGGGGCCAAAAAAAAGTACCCATGTGTGGGTACTCAAATGAAAGATATTTTCGAGACGATTCCAACGATGTTATTTTTAGGACCGAGTTAGAGCCATTTGAATTTCCGGGATATACTTTTTTTTTGATAAAATTATATGTAAAAAAATCGCGCGATTTACAAAAAAAAAATATTTTTACCGGAATATACAAAAAAAAAATTTTTTTTTTTAAAAAAAATCGCGCGATTTTTTTAAAAATCGTTTTTGCCTGCGCTGCTACTTCAACAATCTCAACAGTTATAACTCTAATTTAAAAAACAAATAATAAAGGGATATATCAAAAACAAAACAAATATAATTACAATACATTGCCTTTTTTTAAATTTTTCTTAATTTTTTCCACTTTTATCCTTTTTTTTTTAATCAATTTTCTTCTTTCACATATTTCTCTTTGGACTTTTTCTTGAATTTTTTTAAATATTTCTTGAAATTTTTCTTTAAAAGCCTTAAAAAATTCAAAAAAAAAATTAAAATTTTCACACAATTTTTATGACATTTCATTTATCTAGGGAATTTTTCAATTCATTTCCTTAAATTATTACATTTTTCCTGATTTTTCTAAATTTTTTTTAATTTTTTTACCGGGTTTTTCAAAAAAAATAATTTTTTTTTTAAATCGCGCGGTTTTTAGATTTTCTATTTTTTTTAGAATTTTTTAATTTATTTCCTTAAATTTTTCTAACTTTTTCCATGATTTTTTTCTAATTTTTTCAATTTTTTTTGGTATTGGATTCGTCTCGAAAATATCTTTCATTTGAGTATCCACACATTGGGGGTCATCATAGAACCCAAGGGACCCCTTTTTTTGGCCCCCGGGCCTTAGCGCCAACTTTGACCTCGATATTCGTGTTTTGGGGCGTATTTGGGGGGGGGGGGGATATGATTTTTTTTTTGATCTCCCGCCCCATATTCTGCGCTTTTGCCACAATTTCCCTTTAACGAGTCGTATAGAATTTAATCAATTTTCTTCTTTCACATATTTCTCTTTGGACTTTTTCTTGATTTTTTTTTAAATATTTCTTGAAATTTTTCTTTAAAAAAATTCAAAAAAAAAAAAATTAAAATTTTCACACAATTTTGATGACATTTCATTTTTCTAGGGAATTTTTCAATTCATTTCCTTAAATTATTCTAATTTTACATGATTTTTCCCCCTTTTTTAATTTTTTTACCGGGTTTTTAGATTTTCTATTTTTTTTTTTTGAATTTTTTAATTTATTTCCTTAAATTTTTCTAACTTTTTCCATGATTTTTTAAAATTTTTTTTTGGTATATCCCGGAAATTTAAATGGCTCTAACTCGGTCCAGGAGACCCGTAGTAACTTAAAACATCGTTGGATTCGTCTCGAAAATATCTTTCATGGGGTGGCATTTGCTTTTGGTCTCCCGCCCCATTTTCTGCGCTTTTGCCACAATTTCCCTTTAACTAGTCGTATAGAATTTTGTACTATATCGGTAAGAAGAGTTCAGACAATGTGCAGACGTGTAGGATATTAGCCAAGTTCGAAGCTTTTCGTTTGCTGGGAAGTTGCATGTGTGTATGTGTGTCCAAGTATATATGTAATTCAAATACAAATCTCTAAACCTCATCAGGATTACAAATATAATAATGACTCTCATAATAAACATGCTGAACATAATAATTATATTACTCTCACAATGACAATGATGCTGTTCCTTTGGCTATAAAGTCTCATTATATAGATTTTGCAACACGCTGGGATAGATTGTGCCGGCCACCAACCGTCTGGGCAACAAGCGAAAAGCGAAACTATAAAGTTTTTGTTTTGGCAGCTGATTCTATGTTGGTGGTGGCGGCTTCTGTTGGCGTTAGTAGATGATGATGATGATGATGATTATGTTTCTGTCTGTTTTTTGTCGCTTTTGTATTCCTCGCCAATGATGACGAATTGTAATGTTTTTAGCTATTGTTGCATTGTATAGCATTTGTTTTCGCTGTATTTTGATAGAAATCCAAATATTTCGCTGCACAAAAGTTTTGCCTCACAAATGAAATTATTGTTTTCTTTACATTAGGGTGTATATTTTGAAAGGGAGTTTCGCATTTAAGTGAAAGGATTTGAGAGAAACAAGTCACAAACAAGCTGGTTGTAGCTGAAAGTTGTTGATTAGAAACTTTACTATCCAGGGTTAAAACTTATATTTAGCAGATGGCATAAGAGAAAAAAAAATTGTCATCCGCAATGATTTGTTTTACTATAAAAGATGATTCATTTAGAGATTGGATTTTCAATTTGAATTAAAACACTAAAAAAGGAATTGTATAAAGGAATATTTATTTTGATATGAAAGAAAAATCTCTGACATATATGCCTTAAAGATTACCAAGAGGCTTTTCAATAGTTACAAAAGGACAGTAAAAGGTCAATGAGAGCTAAGTGGATAAAGTACTGTAAGTCCATTAGGCTTGGTATAGTGCAGGAGTTTTCGAATTGAATACGTAGCAGCCTCTACTTATGTGTAGGTGGGACAAATTATGCATGGGCCAAAATTTGTACGATGTGATTTGTACGATCGTGTCGAAATTGGTTAGGAAGGGGAAAAATCTACATCATGGCCCAGAATCGCCCCTAGAGTGGTAAAATGTATGACCGACCCCCAGTCATTTTCCTTGTAACATTTTTTTCCAAACATACCTACCTCCCATCTTCAAGCCCTAAGGGGGCTCTCATACAAAAATCAAAATGTTATAAAATTAGATTTTTTCCCCCCCAAACCACACAAAATTTGGCTGGGCGTGTGTGCTTCTTATTTAAATCTTTGTACTAATGATCTCTATACAACACTATCGCACCCCTAGAGTCCATACTAGGTATTAAATGTACTGATGATTCAAAAAGGGCTCTAAACTAAGGACCCGAACGTTTTGAGTTTCATACGTGGCTTATGGACCGAATCCAGCGCTGAACAACTAGACCTGCTTAAGGAAATACCCTTTACGGGCTGGTCATTAACGAAATATAAATACATATATACCGAGTGTACCTTTATTGTACCCGTTAATGTACGAAATTCGAAAAATCACTTCATATCGCACAATTACTCGAAAAAGAAATATTCACCTCCATTTTTGCTATTCTACCTTTAGCCTGAGTGATGGTACCAATTTTATCTCTTTTCCAATTCTTTTCCGCATAGAAGTACGAAATTCGCAAAATCTCTTCATACCCCATTTTCGCGATTCTAGCTTCAGCCATTTGGTCTAATGCGGACTTGGATTTTGTGGATAATATGGTGGTCGAGCGAAAGGTGAAGTGGGCCATAAGTGTCTTTTAGTCCTACAATTCGGCTGGTCCAGAAGATTGTATAATACCAATCATGCTGCAGATCTATGTGCATGATACAACTCCGATGTTGGTGGACATCTTTAAGGCTTGTATCCGGAATGTGCTCCCCAAAGAAATCGAGGAAGGTTAAGGTAATTTTTATACTTAAGGCGAATAAGCTCGTTCATGCCTCACACTCTGAGCACCTCCCAAGATGCGTACTTCGCTGCAGGATCTGTTGAGGAGAGCGCTCTTCATCACGAGGTTGGCTTTGCGGAGTGCAATCTTAGATCAGGTGACTTTACTTTAGGTGCCTTATTGTAGCTAATATTACGTATTAGCTAGTGAATTGGTTGGACTGTCTGTTGGGAAACCGTGTCGTCTACTCAGAAGTCGCTGGAAGCTGCGTGAAGAAAATAGCAACTAGAGGTACACCACAGAGGTTAGTCCTGTCACCTATTCTTATGGTCCTTGTGCTAAACATGGTACTTAAGTCTTTTAATGATCATCATGATAGGTGCGTAATTTCTACCAACTATGTGTGACCATATCCAAACTGCCTTTAAAAACTTGACAAATGCCTATGGTTTGGGGGTCAATTTTTGTGCACTTGTAGATATAAGGTAAAGGACTTTACACCACTCAGACTAAATGGGGTGGAACTGAAGCTTTTAACGGAGACTAAGTGTTATCCTTGATTTGAAGCTAGATTGGTCAAGAGAAATCGAGGAAAGATAAAAGAGGTCCTTGGACGTGTTCGTGGTCCTTCCGCAACTGGACTTATACGTCAAGGCTATTGCAGCCCGAGGGGCTATCAGACAGAGGGAAGCTGGCGATTGGCATCAGTCTATACATGGTCATGCGAAGATTTTCCGGCTTTTCGTACTGATTTGTTGAAGAAATGTGTGGATTTTTATAACATTTTTGGATAGATCGGAACGGAGTGACGGCGGGATCCCTTAGGGCAACTCCATTTCTGTCATTACTAAAGCGATCAATTCTACATGGTGTAAATCAAAGTTTGGTGAGGAACTGTCCGGAGAAGTTGGTGGATTTAAACCTGCGAATGTCAGCCTTTGTTGTGTCCCGGGACATTGTGATTGTCCTTTAGAAAGGTAGGCAGGAAAAAGAAGGAAAGAGGGAGGGATAGAGGAGACACCCACTTTAGGTTTTCTATGTAACTCTCGCCAAAATGTCTTAGCCTCCTATGGGCTAGAGCGAGGCAGCTACAAAGAAGATGTTGCAACATATCGGACTTTTCCTCGTTCCCACACACACGGCAGTAGTCTGGTATGGATCTATCTCTCCATTTCTCCATTTTTGTCCTTACTGAAGCGATCAATTCTACATGGTGTAAATCAAAGTTTGGTGAGGAATTTTCCGGAGAAGTTGGTGGATTTAAGCCTCCGAATGTCAGCCTTTGTTGTGTCCCGGGACATTATTGTCCTTTAGAAAGGTAGGCAGGAAAAAAAAGGAAAGAGGGAAGGATAGAGAAGACATGCACTCAAGGTCTTCTATGTAACTCTCGCCAAATTGTCTTAGCCTCCTAGGGGTTAGAGCGAGGTAGCTACAAAGAAGATGTTGCAACATATCGGACTTTTCCTAGTCCCCACACACACGGCAGTAGTCTGGTATGGATCTATCCCATTTGCCTGTCAGTTGCATGATATTGCAATGGCCTGTTACAATTCTATAGGCCAGAGTCTGGTCATTCCTGTACAGGCCAACCATGTACGCTGGTCGGTATCAGCTGTATTTGGGCCACAGCGATATAGCAGCTATGCAGATGGTTCTGGAAATCCAACGTCTGCCGGCTGTTTCCCACATCCAATTCTCCACTAAGCTAAAAGGTAACAAGTAGGCGGCTAAACATCATCCAGAGAGTCATACTTACTTAACTTAATTTCCCTTTACATCCCATGATTGAGGTATGGGATAGCTTCTCGCGTTGTTGTGAATTAACACGCTTTCTATTTTTAGATTCACAACGGCATCTACTTGCTATCGACGAATGCAAACGTCACTGTTTGAGAAGCTCTTACTAGACACGCCGATTGACTCGACACTAATACTGCAAAGTTGCTGTCGACAACATTCGAAGAGAGCCGACAATGAAAGAACAATTTATTTTTTTTTGTATTTTAAGATGACTGGAGCCAGGAGTTCAACCTGTGATCTCCCGCATGGTAGTCGCGTGTTCTAACCACTATGCCACGGCCGGTCCCAATCCAGAGAGTCATGGTCAGACATAGTACAGCCTCCGGACGGTAGGTCTATTATTCTTTACTAGGAATCACACAATGTCCTGAGAGAGCAGAGCGGCATAGCGGCCCTGTAACCTCGCAAATAAATTACAGGATCGCCGATATGCGTAAAGGCTATTCTGCTTCTTAGACCGCTTCCCAGTATCAGTTTCCGTGTTACAGTTTGGTTGAGGCTCCTTTGAATCTTGGGTGGTGTGTAATATAAAGCACTCGATGAACGTATCCTCCATGTCCTCTTCCCACAGGGGAGAAACCGGACTTGTTCCAGTCACTAAAACTTCCGAGTACAGGACAATCTCATTTTGTACAATATTAATTTGGTCTTCTGTCGAGTTCTTTGGAGCAAGTTGCAGCATGAGTTCAACATGATGTTCCTAGATAAAAACTTGCAGGTCACCCAGAATGATTGCAGTTGGATGTGCAGCATAAGTTCAACATGCTGTTCCTAGATAGATGCTTGCAGCTCAGACAGACTGATCTCAGTTGTATTAGTGTTTTCGTTATCAGTATTTTGTATGTTTGTTCGTCTACGTTTATTGTATGTTTGTTTTTGTTTGGCAAACATATTCGATGGGTCTAAAAATATTCACTATGTGGTTGCCGTAATGTTACACCAAGTGATTCTTAGCGCAAAGACAGCATATAAGCCTCCACATCCGGCCGTGGCATAGTGGTTAGAACACGCGACTACCATGCGGGAGATCGCAGGTTCAAACATGGCTCCAGTCATCTTTAGAAAAAAAATTGCTTCTTTCATTGTCGGCTCCCCTCGAATGTTGTTGACACCAACTTTGCAGTATTAAGTGTCGAGTCAATCGGCGTGTCTAGTAAGAACTTCTCAAACAGTAACGTTCGCATTCGTCGATAAACAAGTAGGTGCCGTTAGTTGTGAATCTAAAAATAGAAAGCGTGTCAATTCACAACAACGCGAGAAGCTATCCCATACCTCATTCATGGGGTGCAAAGGGAAATTAAGTTTTTGTTTTTTTTTTAAGTTACCCCCGGTGGAGACCATTGTTATATAGAAGACCTATAGTCTCTCTAAGCAGTAGTAGTATATAACTTAATAGGTTTCATGGCGGGCCTTCCATGGTTAACTCGGTCAAAATAATTGACTTAAGAACATTTTGTAATGGTTTTTCACTACCCTTCCTTCCACTATTATCTATACCTAGACCAATATGTTTCTTTTTTTATACTATGCTATTTCTTTATATAATATTGAAGTTTTTGGGGACAATTTCTGCAAATATGCACTTCCAATGGCTACTTTAAAAATAGCCGCAAAGTAAAGCCTAATAGCCTATCCTAACTCCCAAAAAATATAAAAAAATTTCCTAACCACCATTTTCATTCATATGTTACACATATCAGTTTCCTTTAACAGCTTTGAATTTTGGCCAGAATTACAAAAAATTACAAACTACTAAATATACATACGAATAACGTACCATGTACTATGTACTGAGTACTATGTTCTTATGTATGACTATAGTAGTAGTAGTGTATAACTGTGTATTCTCTTCCCATACAAAATATTACAGATTTATCTCAAAACAGATTTGATTTGTTGTTCTTTATACTGTATTCCATGAACCTCATGGGTTTTTTGGGTTGCCTTCTACTCCTCTCTGTTACCATGATAGCAGTGATGCTGTAGCGGAAGTGGCATCATTTCTTTTCGTTTACGTTTTTTTGCTTAACGTCTTCTTTTTTTTTTGTGGGTTTTTTCTCAAGATTTTTATCTCACAGATTTGAGATTACTCTCTGTTGCCTTATTGTTTGCTTCAAACGACAAATAAGAGATTGAAAGTATATAAACATTGTAAAAACAACAAATCATTGTTCAGTCATGTGGATTTCGTTCGTGGTTACGTGGAAGGGAAATTAACTCTTGGGGCGGTGCAGTATATAGATAGAGATATATGTATGTAAATATTTATATAGACATGGGATTTTCATTGAAAAGAATAATAAAGTTAAGGTGCCAAATTTAGTGGAAATTTAAAAGGCCAAGTAGAGAAAACTGTGTTGGGAGTTATTATGAAGATATACCTGTGAAGTGGATTCTATAGGATTGAGGATATAGAGAAGGATATAACTAGATATTTTTACATTTTATAAGGAAATTCATGCTTTATCAGTAAAGAAGGCGTAACATAGATTATATTTGTTCTGAGAAAAGGAAAAGTAAGATGGCAGGAAAGTTTTTAAAAGTGATGAAAACCCCTTTCGTATGGCGCAGCTATTCTATAAAACAAACATTAACGCCAATTTCTGCCAATCTATCTTTAGCTGTTTGGTCTGGGTCAAAGTACCAATTTCCCCAATTTCTTTGGTCTTTATAAAACGCCTTTGTCTCTCTTATTCTATAGAGGTCTTTTCATGAGCTACATAACGACACTATAGTCTTCTGCCTGTCAAATACGTTCGTCCAATCCTTTGGTGAATTTTCTGATGCTATTTTCATCAAAACCTTTACATCCCATTTACATTCCATGAATGAGGTATGAGATAACTTTTCTCGTTATTGTGAATTAACATACTTCTTTTTTAGAACTTAGAACGTCAGCTGTTTTATAAACTTTTACTACAAAGTTGTTGTCGACAACATCGATGGGGCATGGTAGTCGCATGTTCTAACCATCATACCACGTTAGGCCCTATTCTTATCGGTGTTGCATTACAAGCAAATATCTAAACTATCAAAATATCAATTTCGCAAAATTGTATCCTTCTTCCTGGAGGAGATAGGTGGAAATTTATACTAACGATGTGTGACCTTACCCAAACTGGCCTGATGGTACGTTGGGCCAGATCCTGTGCTCTGGATGTGAACCCTTTAGAAAATGGAATTGGTTCTCTTTACACGCAGATATAAGGTAAAGGACTAAACCGTATGACGTGGAACTGAAGATCTCAACGGAGGTCATGTACCTTAATGTTTTTCTGGATCAGAAACTAAATTGGTCGTGGAATATAGAGGAAAGGTTAAAGAGGGGTGGAAATGCTTTTTATGCGAGCCGAAACTCTATAGGTAAAAGTTGGGAACTCAGCCCGAAGGTCACAATGTAGATCTATACTGTGGTAGTCCGGCCAATTATTAAATATGGACGTCTGGTTTGGTGGATGGGCCTAGATAAGAGAAAAAATTCTCAGCGAGGTCCAAAAAAAAGGCTGGAATTGCGATTAATGGGGCTAGAAGAAGTACATCCATCGCAAGCGATTTACGATGTGTTCCTGGGCCTTTCGCTTCTGGACTTGTACGTCAAGGCTATTGCAGCTCAAGGGGATCGCGAAGCTGGCGATTGGCATCAATCTATACATGGTCATGCGAAGATTTTCCGGCTTTTGGGTAATGTCGTTTATTGTCATCTGCCACCTTTTACTCATTTTTTAAAGAAATATGTGGATTTCCGTAAGGTAAACATTGAAATTCCGAAAAGATCGGTTCAAAAATTGAACAGGGCACAGGAGCTATTGCGTACAGTGAAGACCTGCAGCGAAGATTCTCTTTCAGGCTACATAATGAAGGCAGTTTTATTTAGGCTTAGGTATTGGCCATTCAGAAAGCCGCGGAGGTTATGATGGGATTTGGAATTGATACTAGCAGAAGGATAAACATATGTGTAAATCAAAGTTGGGGTGGCCTTCGATAGCTTAGTGGATGCGACGTAGGTTAACAATCTGAAGGTGCCGGGTACGATTCCCGGCCGGGAAATTCTTTTTTGGCAGTACCTGGCCAAATCTACATCGATGAAAAATTACTTTTGAAATACTTTCGAGTTCTCTAGCCAACAAAACTCATCCTACATGTTTCCACGACAAAGATCCAAACTGTGCAAGGACCAAAGAAAAACGAATTAATTTATCAACATTGCGAAATAAATTATCAAAAAAACCAGCTGGCGCCATCTTTGGAGGTATTAGGCGGTTAAAACTCACAACAACATCAAACAATCCTTGACACAAACCCTATTATCTACAAAGGAACGAAAAAGAGTTGCCAACAATGATCGTATTATAATCTGATTGCACATGAACGATCGAATGCCGATAAACTGATAATCGGTATAAAGGATTATCACCTCTGCCTCTTCCTACAGCTGTTACAACAACAACATCAAAGTTGGTTGGACTAAAGTTCCTGGATGTCAACTTCTGTCCTGTTCTGAGGTCACAAGACATTGCGAGATTCCTGGTATTGAAACAGCACATCTGTTCTGTGTCAGATCATGACCCTCTGGTAAATTTTCATATTGTTACCTTTTTGGCTCAGTGGAGGATTGGATGTGGAAAACAGCCAGCAGACCGTGGATCTCTAGAACCGAAATCTACAAAGGAACGAAACATAGCTGCCAACAATGATCGAATGATAATCGGATTACATGCCTGATCGAGTGCCGATAAACTGAAAATCGGTGTAAAGAATAAATACCCCAGCTATTTTATCCAGCTGTTAGAACAACAACTACTACATCAAAGTTGGATGGACTAAAGCCTTAGTCCCTGAGGACCCATGTCATTGCGAGGTTCCTGGTATTGAAACAGCAAATCTATTGACCAGAGGAGGCTTTTCTGTGTCAGATCATGACCCTCTAGAAGATGTTACCCCGCCCATTTGTTACATTTTTGGCTCAGTGGAGGATGTGGAAAACAGCCAGCAGACTGTGGATCTCTAGAACCGGCTGTGTAACTGCTAGATTGCTGTGGCCCAAAAACAGCAGATCCCGATCGGAGTACAAAGTTAGCCTGTGCAGGAGTGAAAAATGGGATAGATCGATAACGGACTACTGCCAAGTGTGTGAAAACGAGGAAGAGTCCGAAACGATGGAACATAAAAACAAAAAAAAAACTTAATTTCCCTTTGCACCCCATGAATGAGATATGGGATAGCTTCTCGCATTGTTGTGAATTCACATGCTTTCTATTTTTAGATTCACAACTAACGGCACCTATTTGTTTATCGACGAATGCGAACGTCACTGTTTGAGAAGCTCTTACTAGATACGCCGATTGACTCGACACTTATACTGCGAAGTTTGCTGTCAACAACATTCGAGGGGAGCCGACAATGAAAGAACAATTTTTGTTTTTAAGATGACTGGAGCCAGGTTTGAACTTGCGATCTCCCGCATGGTAGTCGCGTGTTCTAACCACTATGCCACGGCCGGCCCGATGGAACATTCTAGCGGTAAATGATACGAAGTACCTATTTAGTAATCCATTACGTCAGTACGGCATTCTAAACGAGCGATATAAGTACTTAGAAAGTCATGCGAGCGTGTGTAACTACGATTGAAATGACACCAACTGACATCGTCACATACATCGTAATCAAGCGTGTTATCAAGCTCGCTTACAACTATGCTTATAACGCAATTGCAACTGATAGGGCACTTATTGACATCGTCGCTTACTTTGTAAGCAAGAGTTGACGAAGTACCTAGTTGACGAAGTACCTATTCAGTGATCCACGACATGACAGTTTGATATTGTAAGCGAGCGATCTAAGTACTTCGAAAGTCACGCGTGTGTAATGTAAAAAATACGTCCACTCATTATAACTCGGATTGAAATAGCACCTACTGACATCGTCGCCTACTTTGTAATCAAGCATGTAATCAAGCTGGTAATTGTAACTGAAATGACACTTACTGACATCGTCGCTTACTTTGTATGGGAGAGAGAGAGCACCGCTTTAACTGCCTATGACACTTCTATGGAAAATTTAAGAAGGAATATGGAGAATTATCGCTGATTGATATTTAATATCAGCTGACATCAGAGATTAAGTAATGGGTATTTTTACCGCTGAGATGCTGCCACTTTGTGTCGGGAACATTAGAGCTACCCAGCGTTAAATGAACCAAAATACCTTTTTAGTAATCCATGACATCAGTATGACATTGTAAGCAACCGATCTAAGTTCTTTGAATGTCACGCGTGTGTAATGTAAAAATATCGTCCAGTCATTATAAATCCAATTGGAATGGCACCTACTAACATCGTCACTTACTTCGTAATCAAGTGTGTTATTAAGACCGCCTAAAACTCCGATTGTAAAGTAATTGCAAATGAAATGACACTTACTGGCCTCGTCGTTTACTTTGAAATGCCGGAAAATGTATTAAATTTTTTTAGACCGATATAACTTTTCCCGTTCATGGTTCATCCGATGGCGAAACTCGCCGTCGACACAGATAGGTCCATACATTTTTCGGAGTACTTTTCTCTCGAATACTCCCAGGTTTTGTATGTCCGTTGTCGTAAGCACCCATGATTCGGCAGCATACAAAAGAACGGGTAAGATTAGCACCTGGTAAAGCTGTTTCTTAGTATTCCGAGATAAGGTGGTATTACTAAAGTGCTGCCGAAGTACGTGAAAACATCTATTGGCTAGCACTATTCTCCGCTTAATTTCTTGACTGACATTATTTTTCTTGTTGACGGAAGATCCGAGGTAGGTAAACTCATCTACTACCTCAAAAGAATAATTTTCAACGTTGACGCTGCGTCCCCATCGAGAGGACTCTTTGTTCGTCGAAATCATTATTTTTGTTTTGTCCTCATGGACCGCTAAACCCATTTTTGCCGACTCCTTTTCTAGGGATGAGAAGACTGCAGTAACGTCCCGCAGATTTCGGCCAATGATATCTATATCATCGGCGTAGGCTAGTGGCATGTGGCTTTTGTGGAATATGGTGCCAGACATGTTGACACCAGCCTTTCTCATCACCTTCTCCATAACTATATTAAATAGTGCACAGGACAGGCTATCGCCCTGCCTGAGACCTCTTTCCGTGTTGAATGGTTCAGACTGATTTTTATCAATCTTAATCGAGGATTTGGTGTTTTCTAAGGTACATCTGCAAAGTCGAATTAGCTTTGCAGGAATACCCAACTCAGACATAGCCTCATAAAGCCTATTCCTTATCGGAGAGTCGAAGGCAGCTTTGTAGTCGACAAAGAAGTGGTAGGTGTCGATCTGCTTTTCATTTTTCCAGGATTTGTCGTAAGGTGAATATTTGATCCGTCGTAGATTTGCCAGGTCTAAAGCCGCGCTGATATGGTCCAATTAGTTTTTCTACAATTGGCTTTAGACGTTCACACAATATGCTTGAAAGGACCTTGTACGCAATTGGTAATAGGGTTATTCCACGATAGTTATTACATTCACTACGATCTCCTTTCTTGTATATGGGACATAACAGACTGAGACTCCAATCCCCGGGCATGCTCTCCTCTTGCCAGATGTTCTCCATGTAAATGGATGTAAATGCTCCAGCGAGAAAGGTGTTTGCAGGCGAACCTGAAGGACGGCGCAGAGCAGAGAGACCCAAACTCCGTTGGAAGGACCAAGTGGTAGGCGACCTGCCTCCATCTGGTAGGACTAACTGGAGAACACATGCACAAGACCGAAGCGTGTGGAATTCGTTAGTACTTCAGGCCTCAAACTTATGAACCATGTTTGTAAGTTGTAATGGGCCACTTAAGTAAGTAAGTAAGTAATAACTTTTCCCGATACTCAGAACCCTTGCCAGTGTTATTATTCTTTCGTAGTAATTTCTATGTCATCTTTTGAAAAGTAAAGATAACTTTTGGTAAATAAAATTTTTTTAATTTGACAACCAATATGTCTACTATGTCTCAGAGCACTTCACACCGACTGTGACTTACCAACCCAAAAATATTGGGGTCACCCACTACTCCTACCACTCCTGCCTTTACTAATATAATTACATACTCGTATGTTTATTTTTATTTATCAGAATTTCACACATTTAATTTTCAAGCCGACCGACCAGACCATTTGGATACAAACTTTGCATTCAATATTTTTTTCCCCATATTTTATTTTACATTGTAATTGTTATCGAATGCGTGATTGATTTATTGAATGACCATTTACTTATTATGAATGAGCGAATGCATAAATAAATTGTCAAACGACGCAACATTAAATGCAATTAGATATTGAAAGCGGTTTCAACTATACCGTCTGTCGCACACACAGTGAGTGAGTCTTGCAGTGACATCGCATACAAAACGCATATGCTACAAATTAAAAAGAAAAAATTATTTATTTAATGGCATTCTTTGTCATTTACAAGAAACACATCAACAACAGAGAATGGAAATATTTTCATGTATGCTCGCTCACACTAAAGTAATTTAACATAACATCAGGTAAAATGGCAGCCGCCTCATAATAATGATTTCACCATAATTACATTTTTAACCAAAAATCAATGGAGCAACGATGTGGAACTGTCCCGTCCTGTCCACCGCCATTGTCGTCTGCGGGCAAAAGACAACTTCATAAAGAATTCCACAATCATACTAAGTATGCATCGCACATAACAGCACAGTGGGCCCAGTCGGTGCAGCAACAGTAGCAGCAGTCTTAGTAGTATTTGTACCGTACCAAGAAAACTGCATTGAATTTTTGTCGCTTCAGCACTAACACCGGCCGGCACAATAAGACATGACGACGACGACAACGTCAGAGAAAATCAACGAAACGAAAATGAAAACCTTTAACGTAAACATATTTTAAGAGAAGAGTATTCAAACTCGTTGCAGTTGTAATTTAAAACTTTTTTTCCTCAAAAAAAAAAAAAGACGAAAAATAACACAACAACAATCAAGCAACTGCAAACGTGATGGCATAAAAGATACCCCATATTACCCAAAACAAAAAAAAAAAAACAGAGAAAATTTCGAAACAAGAACTAAAATTATCCGCAGCGCATAATGGATAATTAATGTTGTCTGGTGTATGTGACTTTGTATTTTACACCCAAATAAAAAGGTGTTTACACCCTCTGACCACAAGACAGTCATAAGGTATGTGAATGGAATAGAAATATTTTATTACTTTGTGTATATAAGAAGCGGGTGTAGCGCATAAACATTATTAATGAAATTAATCATTTACCTTTTAGGCGAAATTTGTCACATTCTTGGTTATAAAAACTTTACGACATACAAATACATTTGTATTTGTAAAAATTTTTTTGTTTTTAGATAAAATTAATTTATTAAGTATCCCAAGTTTTGATTAAATAGGCTCGAGGACTAGACCTTGAAAAGTTAAATTGTTTTAGATTTCTTTTTATTTGGTAGTAGCAACAGAAATTCATCTACCAGTAGCCGAACGTAGAGAAGAATTCCAAGATCATCGGTCTTTTGCACTCCAGAGATATTTCGTCACACCAAGTGTTACGGCGGGGAAGAATAATAGTTATCCAAACGTAGGGAGAAATAAAAACACAAGTAAATTATGAGTTTTTGAATTATATCGGTTTTTATTTTGTGGGTATTACCTTCGGGTGGTTTGCAGGTAATAATCGTATAGTAAAACTCAAGTTTGACGTTTCTTTTTTCATACTTCGTTACAACAGATAGAGTTGATTTTTTAAGTAGTACATAAACTTACTTAGGCTGCCTAGCTAGACACCAAACTTAGATAACAGCTCTTTTACCTGGTCCATCCAATGACGTTTTAGTCGTCCCATCCTGCGCCGCTCATTGAGTTTATTGCCTTTGACTTTTCTTACTGGAGCAATTTCATCCATTAGTACAACTTGTCTAAGATATTTCGACGCTCTTGACTACAACGACGTCGTTGTACAGCTCATTCTTCATTTGACGACTTTATTCGCCGTTAACGGTGATGGGACCAAATAGTTTGTATTTTTCTCTCGAATAGATTCCCAGAAGTAAAAAGACCCATTACATTATCGCTAATATCAGATATATTAACTCAGCGATAAATGAAACGAAGTAAATATTTAGTATTCCAAGACATCAGTATGACATTGTAAGCGAGCGATCTTAGTACTTAGAAAGTCACGCATGTGTAATTTGAAAAATATTTCCCACTTATTATAATTCCGATTGAAATGACACCTACTGACCTCGTCACTTACTTCGTAATCAAGCGTGTAATCAATTTACTCCGCTTGTAATATAACTGCATCTGAAATGGCACTTACTAACATCGTCGCTTATTTTGTAAGCGGTGACGCACCGATTAAACAGCCTTTGACACTCCTGTGTAGATGTAAGGCGGAACATAAGCGAGAGAATCATCACTGATTGCTACTAAATATAGCTGACATCATCGATAATGGGTAAGCTAACGAAGTAAGCTACGATGTCAGTAAGTGCTATTTCAGTTGCAATTACGTTATAAGCGAAGTTCTAAGCGAGCTTGATAACGCGCTTGATTACGACGTAAGCTACGATGTCAGTATGTGTCATTTTAGTTGCAATAACATTATAATCGATGTTCTAAGCTTGTTATCACGCTTGATTACGAAGTAAGCGACGATTTCAGTAGGTGACATGTCAGATGCAATTTCGTTATAATCGGATTTTTAAGCGAACTTGATAACACGCTTGATTACGAAGTAAGTTACGATGTCAGTAGGTGCCATTTCAATCGGAGTTATTATGAGTGGACGATATTTTTACATTACACACGCATGACATTCGAATTACATACATCGCACGCTAGTAGCAGCGGTTTGCGATCAGTACTCGTCGTCCCTTGATTTCCAGGCTAACAGTCATATTTTTGTTCACGGGTACCCCAAAATCATCTTCCACTTTAAAGTTATAATTGTCAACGTTCACTCAGCGTCCCAAACGAGAAGACTCTTTGTTCGTTGCAACAAATAACTGAGTTTTGTCCTCATTTATCACTAGACCCACTTCTGCCGACTGCTCTTTATGAAAATGGATTTGTCAATGTTTTTTTCGCGGGGTTAAACTCACACATAGCATCTAGTAATTTCTGTCGTATCGTATCATTTATACCCAGACCCTCTTCTGCCGACTACTTTTCAATGCTTGACAAGGCTACAGTAACATCTCAGAGGCCACGGCCCATGGCATCTATGTCCTCGAGCAGCAAATGTCTTTTTATTAAAGATGGTACCAGTGTGTTTACTGCTGTCTTCCTCATGAACTTATAAAGTAAATGAATTCTCATGACAGACTATTGCTTTGTCTTAAGTCTCGCCTTGTAGAAAAATCTGAGCGATTTTTGTCTATTTACACTGAAGACTTAGCGTAAGTCAGTGTCGTACTGCAAAGTCGTATCAGCATCGCGGAGATACCAAACTCAGCCATAGCAGTAGTTTCTTTCCCATTTATAACCAAACCCACTTCAGCCGACAGCTTTTCAATGCTTGGCAAGGCTGCAGTAACATATCGGAAGCCACTGCTAACGGCATATGCGAGGATGCATGTGAAGATTTCGTGTCCGTCGGTGTCATATCGCGAAGACGTGTCTCCTTCGAGGGGATACCAAACTCAGCCATAGCATCTAGTAATTTCTGACAGACCCCCTTTTGCCGACTGCTTTTCAATGCTTGAAAAGGCTGCAGTAAGATCCCGGAGGAAACGGCCTACGATATCTATGCCATCGACATATGTTGTGTTGAGTTTATTGCAGCCTTCCGCATGATAATCTCCATTTTGAAGTTAAAGAGATCTCATGACAGACTATCACCTTGTCTAAAGCGTTGCTTGGTAGAAAATGGCTCTGACAGATTTTTGCCTATTTACACTGAAGACTTTATGTCAGTCAATGTCATCTCGCAAAGTCGTATCAACTTCGAGGGAATACCAAACTCAGCCATAGGATCTAAAAGTTTATGTTGTATCGGACTTTCGAATGCAGCTTTGTAATAGATAAACAGATGGTAGAAGTCGATCTCCTTGGACCGGCCGTGGCATAGTGGTTAGAACACGCGACTACCATGTGAGAGATCCGTGATTCGATTCCGGGCTCTAGTCATCTACATGTTTCTTTCATTGCCGGCCCCCTCGATGTTGTCGTCAGTAACTTCGCAGTAAAGTGTCGAGACAACTGCATGTGTAGTATAAAAGCTTCTCAAACAGTGACGTTCGTTTTGGTCGTTCACGTAACACACTAGAAATGTTATTCTATACGATGGATAAAAGGCTGATCCCGCGATAGTTGGTACACACACTTGGCGTAATTTCGTCAATCATCAACAGGTGTTCCCTACATATTTGCAGCATATTCTCAGTGTCCGTGAACAGATTTTCACCTTTGTCCTTGCAGATGGGGAATCCTGTTTCAAGAACTTTACTTTTTACCTTTTGGCAGAATTTTCGGGCTTCACCTCTATTCCTGTTATTTCCGATATCCTGGTTTTCTGTTCTTCCATAGAAACTTTTTCCGCCTGCAGAGGCATTTCATCTCCCTCCTCTTCTCATTATGTTGATCTGTTAGCGCTCTTGTTGCCATTGGCTGCAGTTTTGCCCTGATCGCAGCATTCTTTTCATCAGACACTAATTGAAATTCCTCATTGTCGTGGCATAGTGGTTAGAACACGCGACTACCATGCGGGAGATCGCAGGTTCAAACCTGGCTCCAGTCATCTTAAAAGAGAAAAAAAAAATAAAATTTTCTTTCATTGTCGGCTCCCCTCGAATGTTGTTTGACAGCAACTTCGCAGTACTAAGCGTCGATTCAATCGTCGTGTCTAGTAAGAGCTTCTCAAAACAGTGACGTTCGCATTCGTCGATAAATAAGTAGGTGCCGTTAGTTGTGAATCTAAAAATAGAAAGCGTGTTAATTCACAACAACGCGAGAAGCTATCCCATACTTCATTCATGGGGTGCAAAGGGAAATTAAGTTTTAAGTCATTGTATCAAAGCATGTCAAGTGTAGTAGTCATAGAATTCGCAATATGCTGCAACTGTGTATCGGGAATATCAGAATTATAGGGATATGTTTGAAGTAATTGAGAGAGAGAGAGTTATTTGGAATGGGCATTGGATATATCGGTATTGTGCCACGTTGTGTCATGAATGTCAAACTTAGGGGAGTTGTTTGAAGTAATTGAGAGAGTTGAATGGCGTAGGCATTGGCTATCTCGGTGGTGTGCAGCTTTGTAATGTCTATCTTCTTTTGCATTTGGTTACGAGCATTTTTGGCACTACTTTATCACGTGCGTACATTGGCTGCAATATTTGCATCGCGCATCACACACACGTCCATTATGATTGAGACGTGCCTTACATCGATTACCGCGTGATCATTCCTGTTTCTTGTCTTTTGTCTTGAGAATCTGATTCCACTCACTACCATGTTTCTTGCCGATGCAAAGCTAATCAGTCTGAATCCATTATCGAAGGTGTTGTTGTGTAGACTGAATTTCTCTACTGCTGAACCAAGAGCATCTTTCCTTCCTATTTATTTAAAATTAAATCTCCCAGAACAAATATGCTAATAGAATGCATATTTAATGTCTTCATCCTCGTCTTTGTCTACCGTGTTGGGGCGTGTGCTCAAATCAGAGTAATGTTAAAATATCACAGTATAACAATTTTCAGTTCATTGATTTGGGACTCAATTCTGAAAATTGCGCATGAAAATAGCCCCAATAATAAGAACTTCTGCATCATTTGTTTTGTCAAGTTGACTGCATTGATAATGTAATGCCCATGCGAATTTTTTGATGTAAGGTGGATTTTTAGCACATTTTCTATATTTTAACACGATTATATCTAGTCAATGTCCCCGGAAATGTTTCCCAGTGTTATTTCCGCCTTATCCCATATCATAATCCAATAAGAGACTCGTTGCTTCGATGTTTTGTATTTTTTCAAAAAAAAAAAAGGAAAAAGGAAAGATAATTTTGTTCATTGTCCCTTTTACAATTTACCACATTGTCAGTTGTTAATGACTGTCATGTACAAATGAAATGCCGCCAATTGTTTAATTAATAGAAGGCAGTTAATTGCAACAATGTTGCATACGAAGATACAATGCGGGCCACAAATAATCAACAAAATGTTGTTTTTTTTTTGTAACACATTGGCGCTGTAACTTTTGTAGTTTTAATACTGTAGCAAAAGCTCCATCAAAATATTCGCGGGACGAGGACGGTATTTATATATAGTAAGTATGTAGTATGAATGTTTGTTCTGTTTGACTTCTCTTCTTTCATAGATGCATAATAATCACCTGAACATTTTTGGATACACAAACACGTAGCCGCACAATGTTATGTGTGTTGTTTATATATCCCGCCGTCACCCCCACAACTGTTAGACCTGAACCTCAACCAAATTTGTAAGCTCATTTTTGGTGTCTTATTTTTTAGTTTGTCGGTTTATTTTTTGTAGCTTTCAGGCGAATATTGTTTGTAATTACCTCGAGTGTAAGAGTGTTGAATTCAATACCTCCGTCATATATATATTTTTTTTTCGGTTTTGACTTCCACAAATTGTGCAACCTGATATTTGGTAGTTAACATGAAATATGAAAGAATTGTCATATACATACATTGTAGTGCTAGAGTTGCTGTTTTTGTGTGTTTTAATTAAATTTAAATTATTTCAGTTTTTGTTGTAGTTGCTGTAAACTGACGGTGAAAAAATGCACTACCCAAAGGTTTATTACATTGTAATGAAGTTAAGGTCTTTGTAATTACCAACTTGGTATACATACGTATCTTGTTGGTTTGTTGACCCTTTATGAAATTACCTAATTATATATCGTTTCGTTAGACTATTACATTACAAATGTGTCTCATATATAATTCATCAATCCAATTGGTATTGTTTTGCTATAGTACAATGTAATTAATGCTCTGATATGTGGGTAAAAATTTGAAAAAGAGAAATATAAGAAGAGACAAAATGTTGCATGACCGAATGTTATATTGCATAAAGTCACATGACTTGAGGTCTTATAACAATTGCTTTGTCTTCGTTTTCTATTTAAAGTGCATTGGTCGGTGCGGGTGAATAATCCATTATTGGAACTAAATTGAATGTGAAACAAAAAATTGTTCGCTGCAAATCATTAAAAGTTCAATGAATAGAGTGCAGTGGAAAAATCAAGCAGCCGATGAACAATTAATGAATTTAATAAATCTAATAAATTTAATGAATTTAATAAATTTAATGAATTTAATGAATTCAATGAATTTAATGAATTTTTATGAATTCAATGAATTTAATGAATTTAATGAATTTAATGAATTTAATGAATTTAATGAATTTAATGAATTTAATGAATTTAATGAATTTAATGAATTTAATGAATTTAATGAATTTAATGAATTTAATGAATTTAATGAATTTAATGAATTTAATGAATTTAATGAATTTAATGAATTTAATGAATTTAATGAATTTAATGAATTTAATGAATTTAATGAATTTAATGAATTTAATGAATTTAATGAATTTAATGAATTTAATGAATTTAATAAATTTAATGAATTTAATGAATTTAATGAATATAATGAATTAAATGAATTTAATGAATTTAATGAATTTAATGAATTTAATGAATTTAATGAATTTAATGAATTTAATGAATTTAATGAATTTAATGAATTTAATGAATTTAATGAATTTAATGAATTTTATGAATTTAATGAATATAATGAATTAAATGAATTTAATTAATTTAATGAGTATGATGAATATAATTAATTTACTGAATTTATTGAACTTAATGAATTTAATGAATTTAATGAATTTAATGAATTTAATGAATTTAATGAATTTAATGAATTTAATGAATTTAATGAATTTAATGAATTTAATGAATTTAATGAATTTAATGAATTTAATAAATCTAATGAATTTAATGAATTTAATGAATTTATTAATTTAATGAATTTAATGAATTTAATGAATTTAATGAATTTAATGAATTTAATGAATTTAATGAATTTAATGAATTTAATGAATTTAATGAATTTAATGAATTTAATGAATTTAATGAATTTAATGAATTTAATGAATTTAATGAATTTAATGAATTTAATGAATTTAATGAATTTAATGAATTTAATAAATTTAATGAATTTAATGACTGCAATGAATTTAGTAAATTTAATGAATTTAATGGATTAAATGAGTTTAATGGATTAAATGAGTTTAATGGATAAAATGAGTTTAATGAATTAAATGAATTTAATGAATTTAATGATTTTAATGAATTTAATGAATTTAATGAATTTAATGAATTTAATGAATTTAATGAATTTAATGAATTTAATGAATTTAATGAATTTAATGAATTTAATGAATTTTATGAACTTAAATTATTCAATTAATGAATTTAATGAATTTGTTGAATTTTTTGAATTTAATGAATTTAATGAATTTAATGAATTTAATAAATTTAATGAATTTAATGAATTTAGTAAATTTAATGAATTTAATGAATATAATGAATTTAATGAATTTAATGAATTTAATGAATTTAATGATTTTAATGATTTTAATGAATTTAATGAATTTAATGAATTTAATGAATTTAATGAATTTAATGAATTTATTGAATTTAATGAATTTAATGAATTTAATGACTGCAATGAATTTAGTAAATTTAATGAATTTAATGGATTAAATGAGTTTAATGAATTAAATGAATTTAATGAATTTAATGATTTTAATGAATTTAATGAATTTAATGAATTTAATGAATTGATTGAATTTAATGAATTTAATGAATATAATGAATTTAATGAATTTTATGAACTTAAATTATTCAATTAATGAATTTGTTGAATTTATTGAATTTAATGAATTTAATGAATTTAATGAATTTAATGAATTTAATAAATTTAATGAATTTAATGAATTTAGAATTTAGAATTTAGTAAATTTAATGAATTGATTGAATTTAATGAATTTAATGAATATAATGAATTTAATGAATTTAATGAATTTAATGAATTTAATGAATTTAATGAATTTAATGAATTTAATGAATTAGAATTTAGTAAATTTAATGAATTGATTGAATTTAATGAATTTAATGAATATAATGAATTTAATGAATTTAATGAATTTAATGAATTTAATGAATTTAATGAATTTAATGAATTTAATGAATTTAATGAATTTAATGAATTTAATGAATTTAATGAATTTAATAAATTAAATGAATTTAATGACTGCAATAAATTTAGAAAATTTAATGAATTTAATGGATTAAATGAGTTTAATGGATTAAATGAGTTTAATGGATTAAATGAGTTTAATGGATTGAATGAGTTTAATTAATTAAATGAATTTAATGAATTTAATGATTTTAATGAATTTAATGAATTTAATGAATTTAATGAATTTAATGAATTTAATGAATTTAATGAATTTAATGAATTTAATGAATTTAATGAATTTAATGAATTTGATGAATTTAATGAATTTAATGAATTTAATAAATTTAATGAATTTAGTAAATTGATTGAATTTAATGAATTTAATGAATATAATGAATTTAATGAATTTAATGAATTTAATGAATTTAATGAATTTAATGAATTTAATGAATTTAATGATTTTAATGAATTTAATGAATTTAATAAATTTAATGAATTTAATAAATTTAATGAATTTAATGAATTTAATGAATTTAATGAATTTAATGAATTTAATGAATTTAATGAATTTAATGAATTTAATAAGTTTAATAAATTTAATAAATTTAATAAATTTAATAAATTTAATAAATTTAATGAATTTAATAATAATTAGAGAGCTTTAACAATGTGAATGAATTCATTAAATTTATTTAAATTTATTGAATTTATTGCATTTAAAAGTTTAATAATTTCACTCAGTTTATTTGGTATTTTGTCATTAATTACAATAAAGCATTAAAATGGTAAGCACATACTAACATCTGTGGCCAGTTTCAAAAGATTACCAACATCTACTCTCTTTTTAAAATGTCTTGTTATTAGAATTTATGTCTTCAAAACTTGTGTCTCGAGTATTCATAGCAATTTATTATAAAAACCCTTTACAGCAGCAATAAAGCTATAAAATTATTACTATAACTTACCAAAACTAACTACGGAAAAATTAGGTCAATTACAAAGTTTTCCCAATTGGATATTAGGCACACACACACACACACACCCACATAAAGATGTCAGGCTTAAGCCTTTGTAGCTTAATTAATTAATGATTACAACACAGAGCTCCTGCATGTAAATCATTCTAATTACATGGAAATGCTTGTAATATATATTCAGTTTCTGAGAAACCAATTTCATAAATTAATTTGAAAATGACTATCAACAAAATTGACGATGCAATGCAGTTATAGAATCTAAAGAACATGATGCTGAGTTAACTGTCGTTCTCTCACTCCACACGTCTGTGTAAACCCACCAAGAACAAGCGGCTTTCCCATCCATATAACTCTTCTACAAACCCTCATCATAAACATTTGTAACAAAAGTTGTGAAACAATAAAAACGACATAGAACTTTTAATTATATAACAAAAAGCAACACAAACGATGAAAGAGCTACAGAACGAACAAACAAAACAAAAAACTCTGCAATTCAAAAGCGATATTGTTTGAGCTCAAAAGGGTTTCACGATGTTTTTCTAGCTTTTTGTTGTTGCGGTTGAGTTTGTTACTTCTTTAACAACAACAAATGTCTATTTTACGCATAATGACTTGAAATGCCGAGAGAAATTAAATAATAGCATGCCCTGCAATTGAATTGAAGAGAATCAAATGGCTAGAATTACTATGAAGTGTACAACAAGTCACTGGCTCACAGACGCATGCAGCCTAAATGAATGAATGAAATATGACTCTACAAGATACTATGAACCCGTATCCCGGCAGCTACAAGAAGAACTATGGGTTCATGCTGTAAATGCGAGTAGTGATGCGTGTCGTCCAGTGAGCGACGAGCACAAGAAATAAAATTAGAAAACAGAAAAACAACTAACAACTTTAGACCTTTAAGGCATTAGACGCAAACATAGAGACATTGTTGACCCTAATCAAATGAGGAAGAAACATGACGATGCAGAGGCGAAAACAACAACGAACGGTCAGATCTTATGTTCCAAACGAATTCAAGGAAACGACAGGGAAACAAGTGTGCATAATGAAGATTCTAGTTGGGACAAAGAATGTTTCAGAAGTCGAAAGTTTTATTAAAATTCATTTTATTTTAATTATACAAAATCATTTCATTCATCAGATTCACTAATAGCAGCAAATTCATTGCAGTCGTGAAATTCATTTAATTCATAAAATTTAATAAATTTTTTTCAATTTATTAAAATTTAATAATTTTTTTTCAATAAATTCAATTCATAAAAATAATTAGATTCATTAATAATATTAATTTTATTAAATTTATTAAATTTATTATATGCATTAAATTCATTAAACTGTTAAATTCATTTAATTCATTGAAATCACTATTTTCATTTAATTTATAAAATTAAATTAATTTATTAAATTTATAAATTCATAAAATTAATTAATTTCATTAAATTAATTAATTTCATTTAATTCATTAATCTATAATATAAAAATAAGTCGCTGAATGTGTTGCTAAGCGCAAAACTCGAGAACGGTTGGACCGATTTGGCTCAATTTTTTTTTCAGTTATTCGAAATTTCCAGGAGTAGGTTTTTACGAAAGAAAATTTTGGAAAACCTTCCGGAAAAGTCGGGAAAATGGTAAAATCAAAAATTGCCTTTTTGTATGGAATTTCGTGTGCAATTGTTACAGAATGGCTTTTTGAATAGAAAAATGGAAATTTTTTTTTTGAAAAATGCGGAAAATTCCGGAAAAATTTTAAATATTTTTTTTACGAAATTTTGCATATTATCGTGTGACTTTATAGTTTTGGACAATGTAACAGTGAAAAATTTCGGATAATTATTCCGAAATGACTTTTCGAATGGGAAAATAGAAAAATTCTCGGTGGAAAACTCGGAAAATTCAGGAAAAACTCGAAAAATTTGGATTTTTTCGGAAACATTTTGTACCGCAAATTGAATTTTTGAATTACATTTTGTGTGCAATTGTTTCGTTGTGGCTTTTCGGTTGGAAAAATAGAAAATTTTGGTTGGAAAATTATGGAAAAATTCCAAAAATTTAAATTTTTGTTCGACGAAATTTTACATTTTATTGTAAGTTTTGATAATTTTGAATGATGTAAATGTGAAAAATTCGGAAATTTATTCCAAAATGACTTTTCGAATGAAAAATTAGAAATTTCTTGGTGGAAAACTCAAAAAATTCCGCAAAAAAATCGAAAATTTTTGATTTTTTCGACGTAATTTTTCATTGTATCGCTTTTGTTGATTAATTTAGACGACGTGAAGATGAAAAATTCGTTATGATGCTTGAAAAATTTGGGAATATTGTGAAATTTATTATGTTAAAATATTAAATGCAAAATGGTAGTCCGATTGTTCAAAACCACATTAAATACAATGCATTATGACGTCCACAAAATCATTATCAGAGCAGACAAGAGACCCTCTGGATGCCATGTAAGACAATTCAATGCTCCCACTATAAATGAAGACGTAGTGGTGATTGTTGCGGAGAATGTGGAATTATACGATATTGTTCTCAAGCTTCGGGATGGTGGACAAGTTGGACGAGATGGCTGACGACATTTGCACAGAGTTCGCACGACAACATCCAATTTCGTTCTTGAAATTATCTTCTGATCAAAGACATGTGCTTGCTAATTTGTCGAAATTGGGAATACCAGCGCAAAATCGTTCAATGCATGTTGCATTCAATCTCGAATTGCAACAAGAACAAGACTTTGATCGAGTTGAGCTGACTGAGAGAGTCCGAACAAATGTGGCGCTCTTAACTGCCGAGCAAACGAACGTGTACGATTCAATGAAGCATTTATTTTCGGAACGGAAGCATTTATTTTCTCGATGATGCCGGTTGGACTGCCAAGACATTCGTAATTTCTTTGATTCTGGCAACAATTCGGTCAAGATCGCAATTGAGTTAGCTGTTGCATCCTTTGGTATTGCTTCCACAATCGATCTGCACATTCCGCTTTCTTTTTACGGTTGACAACACAACGTGTAGCGAAATTGTTGCGAGAATGCTTAATCATTATTTGGAATTAATGCACGATGGCGCATAAACGAGCATTGGAGGCAGATGACGAACGATCAAAAATTTTCGAGGTCATTTAACGAGAATGAGGCGACCAACTATTTGACAGATTTTTTGAACTCTCTAGATGTGCCAGTTGTGCATAATTTGCAGCTGAAGGTGGGATCGATCATGATCATTTTGCGGAAACTGAATCATCCGAAATTGTAATTAAAGCGACGATCATAAAGGGCATATGCAAAGGAGAGGAAGTCCTTAACCCCCGAATCTATTATTCCAACCGATCTTCCCTTCCAATTCCACTCCCCATTCGATTGGCTTTTGTGATAACAATCAATAAATCGTAAGGCCAATCATTGGAAATTTGTGGAATCAACCTCGAATTTCCCTGCTTTTGCGTGTTGGCAAACAGTCTTCATTGTTTGTTTTTACGCCGGAAACAAATCGGAAAACATTGTATATCAGATCGCTCTTCACAGATTTCGATTAAATTCAAGTAAATCCGATTAAAACTTGAACTATCTGTGTTTTACTATTATATAAAGGCGTTACCTTAGGATCGAGACGAAGTTTGCCGGGTCCAAAGTTGTATGGTAGAACAACGTTTGCCGGGTCAGCTAGTTTCATATAATTCATTAAATTTATTAAATTCAATAAATTCATTCGATTCCAGAGGTACTTTGAAATTCATTAAATTAATTTATTCCATTAAACTCATTAAATTAATTTAATTAATTTAATTAATGAATTTTTTAACATTAAACAATTAAATGAATCATATAATTTAATTAATGAAATTAATTAATTAAAATTAATTTTAATTTAATTTTAATTAATTAAATTCATTAATTTATATGATTTATTTAATTGTTTAATGTTAAAAAATTTGAGCATTAAATTCATTAAATTCATTAAGTACATAAAATACATTAAATTCATTAAAATCATTAAATTCATTAAATTCATTAAATTCATAAAATTCATAAAATTCATAAAATTCATTAAATTCATTAAATTCATTAAATTCATCAAATTCATTAAATTCACTAAATTCATTAAATTATTTTATTATTATTATTATTTTTTTAAATTTAATAATTCTTTTTGAACTTCAATGAATTCAATTTGAATTCATTAAATTTAATAATTTTTTTTTAATTTATTAAAATTAATAAGTTTTTTTCAATTAATTGAATTCATAAAAATAATTAAATTCATTAATAATATTAAATTCATTAAATTCATTAATTTATATGATTCATTTAAGTGTTTAATGTTAAAAAATTCATCATGTGCATTAAATTCATCAAATTCATTATATGCATTAAATTCATTAAACTGATTAAATTCATCTAATTAATAGATATCACTAATTTTATTTAATTTATAAAATTAATTAAATTTATTAAATTCATAAAATTTATTAATTTCATTAAATATATTAAATTCATTAAATAAATAAAATTTATTAAATCCATTAAATTTATTAAATTCATTAAATTAATTTAGTTCATTAAATTCATTATTTAATGAATTGTCATTAAATTTATTAAATTAATTAAATTAATGAAATTCACCAAGTTCATTAAATTTATTGAATTAATTAAATTCATTAGATTCATTCGATAAATTCATTAAATTAAGGAAATTCATTTAATTAATGAAATTCATGAAATTTGTGAAATTCACGAAATTTATTAACGAAATTTATTAATCATTGAATTCATTAAATTCATTAAATTCATTAAATTCATTAAATTCATAAAATTCATTAAATACATTAAATTCATTAAATTCATTAAATTTATTAAATTCATTAAATTCATTACATTCATTAAATTCAGTAAATCCATTATATTTATTAAATTCATAAAATTAATTAAATTCGTTAAATTGTTTAAATTCATTAAATTCATTAAAATCATTAAGTTCATTACATCTATTAAATTCATTAAATTCATTAAATTCACTAAATTCATTAAATTCATTAAATTCATTAAATTCATTAAATTCATTAAATTCATTAAATTCATTAAATTCATTAAATTCATTAAATTCATTAAATTCATTAAATTCATTAAATTCATTAAATTCATTAAATTCATTAAATTCATTAAATTCATTAAATTCATTTAATTCATTAAATTCATTAAATTCATTAAATTCATTAAATTCATTAAATTCATTAAATTCATTAAATTCATTAAATTCATTAAATTCATTAAATTCATTAAATTTATTAAATTCATTAAATTCATTAAATTCATTAAATTCTTTAAATTCATGAAATTCACTAAATTCATTAAATTCATTAAATTCATTAAATTCATTAAAATTATTAAATTCATTAAATTCATTAAATTCATTAAATTCATTAAATTCATTAAATTCATTAAATTCATTAAATTCATTAAATTCATTAAATTTATAAAATTTATAAAATTTATTAAATTCATTAAATTCATTAAATTCATTAAATTCATTAAATTCATTAAATTCATTAAATTCATTAAATTCATTAAATTCATTAAATTCATTAAATTCATTAAATTCATTAAATTCATTAAATTCATTAAATTCATTAAATTCATTAAATTCATTAATTTCATTAAATTCATTAAATTCGTTTAATTCATTAAATTCATTAAATTCACTAAATTCATTAAATTCACTAAATTCATTAAATTCATTAATTTCATTAAATTCATTAATTTTATTAAATTCAGTAAATCCATTATATTCATTAAATTCATTGAATTCATTAAATTCATTAAATTCATTAAATTCATTAAATTCAATAAATTCATTAAATTCAGTAAATCCATTATATTCATTTAATTCATAAAATTAATTAAATTCGTTAAATTCATTAAATTCATTAAATTCATTAAATTCATTAAATTCATTAAATTCATTATATTCATTAAATTCATTAAATTCATTAAATTCATTAAATTCATTAAATTCATTAAATTCATTAAATTCATTAAATTCATTAAATTCATTAAATTCATTAAATTCATTAAATTCATTAAATTCATTAAATTCATTAAATTCATGAAATTCATTAAATTCGTTTAATTCTTTAATATAAATTAAATTCAATTGAATTAATTAAATTCATGAATTAAATTCGTTAAATTCATTAAATTCATTAAATTCATTATATTCATTAAATTCATTAAATTCATTAAATTCATTAAATTCATTAAATTCATTAAATTCATTAAATTCATTAAATTCATTAAATTCATTAAATTCATTAAATTCATTAAATTCATGAAATTCATTAAATTCGTTTAATTCTTAAATATAAATTAAATTCAATTGAATTAATTAAATTCATGAATTTTATTTAATTCATAATTTTCATTAAATTTATTCATGTCACTGAAATATTTACTCTTTCTTTCGGGGATTGGTTTTCCCCTTTCCCTTTTTACACTCTGATAGCGGCAAAATACAATGCAATGTCTATTGTTGCTTTTGTGATCAAAGGCTTAGTCACTGCTGATGATCAATCACTTGCAATTGACCGGGAGCTATGACTGTGTGAGCATAATGACCGATGTTTTCTCAAATTTTCTTTGAAGTCTACATTGGCTCTAGACCATTTTCCATCACTCTCATTACTCTTTGTAGCTAAACAACATTGGCGCTATTAGTTTTCCCTTTGTGAAAACCGGAGGAAAACAAACAAAAAACGTTTAATTGATAGTAATTATGAAATAAAAGTGTTGCCGCCGTCGTTAGTTCATTGGTGGTGGTAAATGTGAAATTTATTAACTATCATATGTTGGTGGTCGTGTTTTTCATTTATTGACTGCATGATGCAGTCATTTGTGACATTTACCGAAACCTCCCACTGTAGAAGTCATGAGAACTTTCTGATTGTTGGTTAAATTAGTTGATCGAGATCGAGATAAGAAAACGCTTTTTGTGTTATATGTTTTCTACAAGATCATGCGATTGTGCTTTGAAGATATTCCACCACAGCTTAAAATGTTGCTCAAAATGTTGCACATGACCATGTTCAAACTAGCACTTGTTTCGAGTTTAGAAGATCTATATGCAAAACAAACAAAGTTGGTCTGTAAGAACTTAAGATAGTATTCGCATTAAACTTGTTAGAGAAAGTTTTGTGATGTTCTCCAACATCAGTAAAGATGTCAAACGCTCTTCTTCCTACTTATTAAACCATTTAGTCCAAGTTTATATTGTTTTCAAATTAATCCCCATAAACAGCGGACTAATGACCGCTTTGTGGCTACAAATTCTTTTCTATTTTAAAACTCTAAATACAAAATATGACTTCATTGCCGGAAAACACACACTTTACACTCCTCAAAATCATAATTCTCATTTGGTAGAGATCATTATCATATTTAATCCAATCCAATTAATAATGACTATAGCATTTGATTTTGATTTCATTTTCATTATTCATTAATGATGCGACCGGATTGCTGCATCAAATGAATGAATAAATAAAGAATTCATAAATTCAAAGAGACTTACACACACACACACACAGCTTACATTACTTTGCCATAATTCCACAAATTATGGTTTTAGGCTTTACGTGCGTCTGTGTGTGTGTGTGCAACACCTTAAAAAACGTAAATAAATAATAAATTATTTAAACAATACGAATAGGAGAAAACCAAATTTCTCCATTTCCATCCCGCACGGGAATTGGAAAAAAGCCACATCTGTATAATGTTAACCTTTGGCAACAACAATAAGCCAAAGTAATATTTGCGGCTGCCTCGCTCGCTATTGCTGTCTTCGTGTGTCTAGGCGTTTGTGGTGCAGCATGGGCTTGTGTGCAGCCGGCGGTGGCACTTATCCAATAAACATTTAGTTGCAACATTTCCAAAGTGCTGCAACCACAGTCAGTGGCAACGACACAATGGTAAATGACAATGACATTAAGTTTTTAAGCCACTTTCAAGTGAGAGTAAATGAAGAGACATGAGAATGCATTTTTACTGTTCGAAAAAATCCCATTAAGTTCTTCGAACAAAGTTTGAAGAGCTGTTAGTGAGGAGACCTGAATGTGTCATAAAGTTTTGAGGTGATCAAATTGAATGAACGCCGGAGGAAAGACGCAGACGAGGAGTAGGCAAAGAAAAACATTGAAAAAAGATTTAAATTGATTTGTCGTGTTTGTTTTTCTACATTCCTTCCGGTTCGTTTAACGTCATAATATCATGAGATTTTGTTCTAAAGCTTATCGCAATGACTTTCACAAAAGTTAGGATGAGATACCTTTTATAGACTTAAGTTCACCTGATAGAAATCTAACGAACTACTACGAGATGTATACAAAATTAGTTAGTCCATTTATAAACTAACAGTAAATTCCATCTCATCCAATCAAATCAATGAACATCTTTTCGATGTTTTCATTGAATGTTTATATTTTCATCAACGTGTACACTAGGGTAATAACTTTTTTTGGACAACATTCTCCCCAGGGCTTTTGTAATGGCAAATATTGTATTAATGATAAAAAAAAACTATTTCAGTTCAATTTGCTAAAAAAACCTTACGCACCGACAGCGATTTCTAAAATGCCTTTAATATATGTTTTTTAAATTTTTTTAATAACAATATTTTTTTAAATATTGTTTTTACATATGTAAGTATGTAAACAAATAATAACAATAAATGATTAAAAGTAGCTATTGTAAGATATAAACTTTAGGTTTAAAATACGCGATGTTTTACAAAGCGAATATATATCTTGTATTATTTTTATTTCAATAAAATTTTTTTTTTAACTTTGTTTGATTCAAAACTTTAACGCGTTTGGTGCGTAACCTTTTTTAACGATATCGAAAAACTAAAAACGCAGTTCTTAATATTTTTTCCATGCCCTACACGATTTTGTCTGGGGAGATTTGATATTTGCAAAAAATGCAAAAAGTTATTACCCTAGTGTACACCTCTCAAATAGAAGAAGCTTTAGTGGGATTCCATAAACAATATCAATTATATGATTAATTCTTAAATCCTACTCACTTTGTGATGTGAGACAATTTCACACCTTTTGTTGCAGCATCGTCGGCTTCATTGAGTCCCCCCCATCTACCCATATACCCATAGCTGTGAATACTTTGGGCGTCATGGTGTTTGGCAATGGTGGTGGCGGTTAACATTCCTATCCTTTGCTGTAGCTCTTGACTGGGTGAGAAACCGCAATGGTTTTAGTTGACAGGCCCATTAACAGGCAACTATTTGTAAATTCTTACCTTCCCGGGGGGAAAGGTGTGAAAACAAACCTGTCTTATTGGCAATTCGTTTTTTCCGTCGTTTGCTTTGCCAGGTAGTGGATATACATAATTGTTGTGTTGAAAGAATATACGAGGCTCTTGTGATGACTACCTAGACAGAACATATGAGATGAATATCAGAAATATTGGATGTATATCAGAAATTTTGACTACTTTAGTCTTCTTTATCCCAAGGCCCTATGTTCCACCTTCGAGCCAATATACATATATATAGTCTCCTTAATAGGGTTAGCTCATGAAACATAAACGGCCTACAAATATGTACGTAACCTACGCTTAATGAGTATTCTCCGACCATGATCAGTAAAGACCGAGGGTGTACTATAAAAGGATACATGTGCCTGATGACGAATCTGCGATATGGCAAATCAGGACATCCATTAAATAGGCGCTATACCACATGGGATGTTGTATAGAGAGGAACAAATAGGAGGTGGGTGTAGTCGTGACTATTTTGGTCTCAAACGAAAACCCATAGTTTCTGTCATGTTTTGAGCGTCTGTCTTAGAAAGTGCGTGTGAAATGAATCCTTGCAGTAGCAATAAAAGGTGGATTGAGATTGGGGCTGACCTTGGTTGGTTACAACATGCGAATATCATGCGAGAGATCCATGGTTCGATTCCTGTCCCCAGTCATATACATGTTTTTTCATCGACGCTCTTTTAATATTGTCGACAGCAACTTAACAGTATAGTATCGAGTCAATCGGCAGTAAAAGCTAGTAAGAGCTTCTCCAACAGCTGATGTTGTGAGTCTAAAAATGGAAATTGTGTTAAATTATAACAACGAAATTCAGTTTCCTTTTGTCCTTAAAAAAAAGTATAAGGCTGACATTACTGGCATACAAGAATTCCAGTGGACAGGATGGGATTTCCTCCCCGAATGTGAGGATGAGTTTGGATGTAGATTTGTGGTCGGCAAGGAGGTCACTACATTCACTCCTGTCAGTAAACGAATAGCCACCATAAAATTGAAGGCAAAATTTTCCACATCACGCTGATATGTGCTCATGCTCCGATGAAAGAAAAAAGTGACGAGGTCAAAGACGAATTATACGCCCCACTTGAAAAAACATAACCCGGGCCATGATGTTAAAATCGTGCTGGAAAATTTTAATGCCAAAATTGCCCAAAAGAGTGATTTTATGCCAACAGTCGGAAAGTTTAGTCTGCCAAATCGCCAAACGGATTCAGACTGTTTGAATTCTCTGCAGCAAAGAACTTGGTAAAGTTTGGATGTAACATTGATTTATAGTCGGCAAGAGACTACGACATCTAGTCTCTACATTCACTCCTGTCAGTAAACGAGTAGCCGCCACTAGAGTAAAGGCTAATTGTTTCCATATCACGCTGAAATGTACTCATGCTTCGACGGAAAAGAAAAGTGACAAGGTCAAAGATAAATTATACTCCTCACTTGAAAAAACATATGACCATAGCCCGGGCCATGACGTTAAAATCGTGCTGAAAAATTTTAATGCCAAATTTGGTTGGTCTCTACCTCAACATTCGGAAAATTTAGTCTGCTTACTGAAGTTATGACACATCGGCATCAGACTGATTGATTTCATTGCAGGAACAAGGAACATGATAATTAGCAGCACATGATTTAACCACAAAAAAATTCACAAAAGCAACGTGGATATCATCCGATCAAGTTACCAGATATTAAATAGATCACGCGGTAATCGATGGAAGGTACGCGTCAAGTGTCTTAAACGAACGAGTGATCACAGATGTCAACATCAACTCGGATCACCGACTTACTGCGGTAAAGGTGAGTACTAGACTTAGCAGCGCGAAAACACTACGTAATCTGCCACAGAGAAAGCTGGACATCGCTTACCTGCAGACCACGGAGATAGCCAATGCCTATTCCAACCAACTCGCAGTACTACTTCGAGATGCTACAACTGGTGAAAATAATACCGCGCAGTGACTATATATTTGCCCATTCGATGAAAGGAACTGTGCGGAACGTACATGATTCAGTATGTAAAGCCCTTACATGATAATACTGGGTATGGGCCAAACTGCAGTCAATGACAACGACCACGGCCAGACCTCCCTACCAAAGTGTGTGAACGTCTCAAAAATAGTCTAATGTTTATCCTACAGCAGTTACTAGAGAAAATCCTCCCTACTAAATTGTGTGAACGTCTCAAGAAGAGTCTAATGTTTATCCTACAGCAGATAGTAGAGAAAATCCTTGAGAAGCAATTTGACACTTACCACTTCTTTGTAGACAGCCTTCGACAGCCCCATCTAGCGTCGATTATATGAAGTCAGGTCTGAGTTTTATATACCTGCCAAATAATCCGTCTCTGCTTACGAACACTAATCCATCTGTTAGGATTGGCAATGATTTATATATGACATTCAATACGACAAGAGTTATTGGACAGAGTAATTGTTCGTCATGCATACTTTTCAACATAGTGATGGAGAAGGTTATGGGGAAAGCAGCGGTGAACTTGTATGGTCTTCGGGGACTATCGTCGTCGCGTACCTAAGAGAATAACAGGTGGACCACTTACCTATTCCGCAACGGTAAAGTGCGGTACCATCGGTGCATATCTTTGCGACCTCCGACCAAGGAGTCTTAAATTGGTACCCAGGATAATGTCCAATCAGGCTCGCTGCGATTAGCTTCAGTCTTTCGCATAACACACTAGATAGACCTTGTATGCGATAGGTAAAAGGCTGATCTCGTGGTATTTGGAGCGCACACCTGGACCACCTTTTGCAGCACAGCACATAATACGCTTAAATTCCAATCGTCGAGCATGCACTTTTTAAGCCAAACCGTGCGCAGGAGCTGGTGCATGCTCGCCATCGGACTTGAAAAGCTCTGTCAGCAGATTGTCGGCACCGGCTGCTTTATTAATTTTTAGCCGCGATATTGCTCTTCTTACCTCTGTTTGACTTGGTGGTGGGCAACCTAAACCGTCGCCGACAATTGCCAGGATACCTTCAAGTGCGCTGCCTTCCGGAACCAGCAATTGCTGGAAGTGTTCTCTCCATATTTGCAGCACACCAGATCTCCATCCTGGTCCCTACTATAGGAGAGCCCATTACCGTAGCTTTTTGGGTTCTATCCCCGTATTGCTCTATATCCTCGAACTCCCGTTCCTTTATCAGACTTTTTTTCCGCCAAATAGCTGAATTGCATGTTTTACTGTCTCCTTGTGCCGTTCCCTAACAGGCCGGTTTACAATTTCCTGTAGGATTGCCTTGTAAGCAGTATTCTGTTTCTCAGACGCTATGCCACATTCTTCATGGTACTACTCACATCGTCTGAGCGCCGTTTTTCATATCCAAGCACGGCTTGCCATGAAATGCGCAATATGCTGCCTCTGTGTATCGGGAACCTCAGAAGTAGATGCGTTGTGTCGTAGTAGTTGGGAGAGCTGGTTGAAGTAGGCAGTGGCTATTTCTGGTGTTCGCAGCTTACCGATGTCCAGCTTTATTAATGTATGGTTACTTGAGCTTTTCGCTCTACTCAATTTTGTGCGCACTTTAGCTGCAACCAGGTAATCATCCGAGCCAATATTAGCACCACGGATCACACGCACGTCCATGACACTAGATGCATGCCTTCCATCAATTACCACATGATCAAATGAAACTTTTGCTGTTTTGATCGGGGGATAGCCCTGTGGATCCTAGGGAATTTGCACAAATCAGCGTGATGTAGAAATATTTCACCTTAATGCGAATTGTGGCTATTCGATCACTCACAGGATTGATCCACGAGTCAAGATGTCTGAGTCTCTGTCCAATTACAAGTTTACATCCAAATACGTTCTTTTCCGCATGGCAGCTGTAATAGGTATCAGATGATTTTATGCCGCGATATTCCCTGTCCTGTCCGTCTCATCTTCTGGATAGCGATGATGTCAGCCTTATATTTTTTAAGGATATCCGCCATTCGGATTGTGGCACAGTCTCTATAGAGTGAACGGACGTTCCAGGTGTTTTATATTACGTTTGCGGGGGTCGTAAAAATTTGGGGGCTTCCGTTTGTTACTTTTTCTTTTTCGTGTTTTCATAGCCAGTAAAGGACCTGAAGGTGGGTGGTTAGCCCAACCGTTAGGGTTCGTCGCCCACTAGCTGGAACACCGATGTGACCTTAAACTAAGCCCGAGTTCACGGTGGTGGTGGCCCTTGTCAGTGCATTGGCTCTTTGGTTTCTCATACCCAGCGGCGAAAGGAAGGACCTAGAAGGCCTTCAAAAGCAACCAGTAGGCCTTCCCAAAGCATTCCCTCTTCCTTTCCAAATAACATAGGGTGTCAATGGCATTCCATTGTCGCTTCCTAAAAGGCCTTTTAGAAGGCCTGCATACAAATGACAAAAAGAAGGACTTGACCTTCGAAATTTTTAATTCTCACCTCAATATATTGCTCTCTATATGTTACTTCAGCGACAGTAAACCTTGCTGGAATTTGAATTTACTGGCTCGCGATTGTTAGTCAGCTATGTTACCGTCTAGACTATGAAGAAGCATTCGAATTATGTGGTTGGAACTAATCATAAACTGTTTAAAGAAAAACACACACGAACATCTTCCCCGTTGCCTTTTCTTTTCATGCCTTCTAGGAGAAGGTAAAAAAAATCTTCGAAGCGGTTGATTCTACCTTCTCAAAAAAGGCCTGCAACATTGGTCTTTAAATAATGGAGTGAACATCTGCTCGTGATATTCCAGACAGGAAGGAGAAGGTCTGTTTTCAGGCATTCGAAAACATGGCCTTGTAAATATGACGTCTGAATGTCTCAGCATGCCTGCTTGTAGAAGTCCTTGCAAATTTCACCACTAGTATATATGTTCCCATGTCCTGGGACTCTTGAGAGAATAGCCATCGCATGTCTCGCTATCTCCTCCAGAGACGACCGGCATTCTCGAACATTTCACGAAGTGGTGTATACGTTCTCCAGCGAAACTAATTCACATATTGTATAACACAACAAAATTAATGTAGATATCAAAGACAATTTTTGTAAAACATGTTACTCTTATGTTAAATTCATATTTAGTCGCAACATATCCCAAAATATTGAGTCACTATTGTATCAATTTAACATGATCATCACACCATCACATTCATTCATCATTTTGAATGGTGGCGGTCGATCAGGTCTCTTTAGATTTACGTCGTAGTTAATGATTACCTGACCATGTATTTTCGAAATTTGTTTACGTTTACATGTAATTTGATATTTTTCTTTTTATCATTCATATCATCTCCCAGTCCATACCTTTACGGTAAAGACTCATATATCATTTTTATTTTGGAAGGTATCAACTCTCTGTGGCATTTCCAGCAAAATCTTGCTATCAATAATGTCAATCTTGATGAATTGAAGGCTGCACATTAAAATAACACAATGTCTTGCATATCAGATATTTCCGAAAAATTTGTTTAAAAAGAGATAATCAGAATGTGTTGTCAAAAAGAAAAAAAATTCAATTGGTTGCATTTGTGTGTAGAAATCTGTTATCAAATATTTCTTGCTTGCATTCTTTTGTATTGAATCTTTACTATGTACATATTTTGTGTGAAATCAAAACAATTGATATTTTTAAAATTTTTGAATGATCAGTTGATCGTTTGATTTGTTCTATTTGTGGTTGGCGACTGGGCGCTGGCATTCTTGTTGAATTTTTAGCTAGTGTGCAATATGTTTGAAAATATTGGCATAAACAATATAATAAATTTATTTTTAAACAACATTATGATTTCATTTAGATTATTTAGATTTTCTAATTATTTGCATAATAAGAATTTTTGTAGAATTTTGCACTAATCTCTCTTTTTTTTCGTTTATTTTCAGGTAAATTTAAATTGCTAAGAAATTTGAAGGTAAGCTATCATAAACAAGTGATTTTATAGATATTTGAGATACCTGTGGTGTAAATTACATAGGCGAAAACTATCTCGCTCAGAGAGATGTAGGAGCTAGACGCAAAAAAAAATTAAAGATACGAATTTATTTTTCATATGTACAGTCAGTTGAATGTCTAGCTGAATTGTAATTTGGTACTCAGTTTACATTATTTTTGGGTTTAAATGAATTAAAAAAAATATTATGAAACTAGCTGGCCCGGCAGACTTCGTCCTGCCTCCAAATTATTGTAAACATCTTGAAATCTAAATTAAAATTGAAATCTAAATTATTGTTAAAGATGTTAAGTGCAGTTGAAATCTAAGGACGATTGGTTTATTACTTTGGCTCTTTAAAATATTTCACATTAAAGGGCGACGTTTGGCCGGACAAATTCTGTACTTCATATATCTAAAAGATTACTTTATATTATTGTAAGAATTGCTAAAAATGGATCAGCAGTGTCGTTCATGATTTAATGAAAACTTACTTATTTTATGCCGATTGACAGACATATAACTTTCTGCGATGGTGTGCTGGGTGATTGTACATTTAGGTGTTTGTTCTGAGGTGTTTGGACTGAGCCATGATAGCACTTTACCCCTTTTTATCCCAAGGAGGAGGAATTTCAGAAAATCCCTTCATTTGGCTCAACTACCCTATTAACCGTTTGGTCTGGGTGATTGCAACAGTTTTATGCCATTTTCGTGTGTGTCCCCTAAGAGTACTTTGTGAAGCTTTCTATTGTAGAAGCAGTGCGCCAATATAAATGTTTGCCATTTTACCTTAAGCCGTTTCGCGGTCTGGGTGATAATCTTCAGCCTATCTCCAACTTTCACTGAAATTTTGGTACAAAACGGTTCAACCGGTTTCGCAGTTAGTGGTGACGTAAAAATGTACATCTATTTTTATATTTACACTTCTCAATAATGTTGATGTTAAAAAAATGGTGACTAAATTAAGCGTTCCATAAGTGCTAAACACTGGCAACTGGAGCCAAACATATATCCAAAATTTTCTCATGTCCAAAAATGCATCATTTTAAGTTTGAGTAAAATCGGACAATCGATATAAATTTTCGAAATAATTCAACTCCAGCCAATTGAACTCCGGGTCCATTTTTACAAAAAAAAACAATAATAAAACAAATATACATTCTTAATTTCAGTCAAATTGTTTGATGCGTTATAATACCACCATAGAGGCACCTTCCGGGTCCATTTATACAAAAACTTTGTTCTCATGATCACATAGTCATACATATTAAATTTTTCCTTAATTCGTCCAATCGATCAAATTTTGATAAACAAAAATCCACCGAAACGCCACCCACTGGGTCTATTTGTACATAAAATTTTTTCTGATGATCAAACAAACATTCATTCTGAATTTCAGTTAAATTGGTCCATTCGTTGAAATTTAAATTTTAAATCCACCCCAGAGCCACCTACCGGGTCCATTTGTACATACAATTGTTGTTCATGATCAAACAAACATACATTCTGAATTCCAGTTAAATTGGTCCATTTGTTCAAATTTTGATTATAAACCCACCCTAGCGCCACCTACCGGGTCCGTTTGTACATAAAATGTTTTCTCATAGTCAAACAAATGTCCACTATAAATTTCGGTTAAATTGCTACATGCGTTCAAATTTTCGATATAAATCCACCCTAGCGCCACCTGGAGTGGATTTTTTTCTTTACGAACAATCTACGGAAAAATTTTAAAAAATTAAGACATATCGCTCTAGCCGTTCTCTAATTTCTGTATACCTATATTGTTGAGATGTTTGTTTATAAGTACGCCTCCATATAACAATATAACAAACCAGACGAAAACGTGATAAATTTCCCTATTCCCTATTCAAATCCATATTAAATTGTTATGGCATGTAACTTGACAAAACTAATGCTGCAGAATTTCTTTTTTTTGGGGCTACTTTCACGTGCAGTTCTCAGAATTGAGTCCCAAATCTATGAGCTGAAAAATGTTACTTACTTACTTACTTACTTAAGTGGCCCATTACAACTTACGAACGTGGTTCATAAATTTGGGGCTTGAAGTATTAAACAATTCCACACGCTTCGGTCTTCTGCGTGTGTTCTCCAGTTAGTCCTACCAGATGGTGGCACGTCGCCTACCACTTGGTCCTTCCAACGGAGTTTGGGTCTCCCTGCTCTGCGCCGTTCTTCAGGTTCGCCTTCAAACACCTTTCTCGCCATCGTAGTCGTTGCATTCTGACTCTTTTAGTTACGTCGATGTCGTGGTAAAGCTCATACAGCTTATGTTTCATCCGATGGTGAAACTCGCCGTCGACACAGATAGGTCTATATAGTTTTCGCAGTACTTTTCTCTCGAATACTCTCAGGTTTTATATGTCCGTTGTCGTAAGTACCCATGATTCGGCAGCATACAACAGAACGGGTAAGATTAGCACCTGGTAAAGCTGTTTCTTAGTATTCCGAGATAAGGTGGTGTTACTAAAGTGCTGCCGCTTGGTTTCTTGACTTACATTATTTTGCAAATTAACGAAAGATCCGAGGTAAGTAAATGCATATACTACCTCAAAACAATAATTTTCGACGTTCACGGGGCGTCCCCATCGAGAGGACTTTTTGTTTGTCGAAATCATTATTTTTGTTTTGTCCTTGTTGAGCGCTAAAGCCATTTTTGTTGACTCCTTTTCTAGTGATGAGAAAACTGCAGTAACATCCCGCAGATTTCGGCCATTGATGTCTATATCATCGGCATAGGTTAATGGCATGTGGCTCTTGTGGAATATGGTGCCAGACATGTTGACACCAGCCTTTCTCATTACCTTCTCCATAACTATATTAAATAGTGTACAGGACAAGCTATCGCCCTGCCTTAGACTTATTTCCGTGTTGAATAGTTCAGACTGATCTTTACTTATCTTAACCGAGGATTTGGTGTTGTCCAAGGTATATCTATCAAGTCGAATCAGCTTTGCAGGAATACCAAACTCAAATATGGCCTCATATAGCCTATTCGGAGAGTCAGCGTTGTATTCGACAAAGAGGTGGTAGGTGACGATCTGCTTTTCATGGGTTTTTTTTCCAGGATTTGACTTAGGGTGAATATTTGATCCGTCGTAGATTTTTTAGGTCTAAAGCCGACTGATATGGTCCAATTAGTTTTTCTACAATTGGCTTTAGACGTTCACACAATAAGCTTGAAAGGACTTAGGGTGAATATTTGATCCGTCGTAGATTTACCAGGTCTAAAGCCGCACTGATATGGTCCAATTAGTTTTTCTACAATTGGCTTTAGACGTTCACACAATAAGCTTGAAAGGACCATATACGCAATTTGTAATAGGCTTATTTCACGTTCCATTCGCCACGATCTCCTTTTTTGTATATGGGACATAACAGACTGATACTCCAATTTCCGGACATGCTCTCCTCTAGCCAGATTTTCTCTATGAGCGATGCATGCTCCTAATTAGCTCCTCCCAGCCAGCCTTAAACAATTCAGCTGGGCGGTCATCGGCTCCAGCAGCTTTGTTGTTTTTAAGGCGGGAGATTGCCACAAGTATCTCACTCTGGTTCGGAGGTGGACTGTTAATACCATCGTCATGGATTGGAGCGGGTTCTTCTGGAGTGGTGTCCTTATTCAGTAAATTCCTGAAATGGTTTCTCTATATCTTCAGAACGTTATCCGGGTCCCTCACTAGCTGACCATCGCTGGCAACCCTGTTTCGCGCATTTTCGCCTTAAAACTCTGGTAGAATTTTCGGGTTTCCTCTCTACTTCGGAGCAACTCTGTGCACTCATCCTGTCTCTTCTTCAGCTCCTTCTTTGTTCTTTTAAAAAGACGAGTTGCCTCTCGTGTCTTCTCCCTGTGCCGTTCACGAACGGCTCGCTTTGCCATTGGCTGCAGTTTCGCCCTGTATGCAGCAACCGTCTCTCTCGTGGCATTGCGATATTCATCATCGTACCAGGCATCTTCTTGAGACGGCTTTGATTGCCGTTATATAGAGACGGCAATATATTGCCACTGCGAGGTTATATTATCAGGTGTTGCGGCATTCCGCAGCAGTTGAGTTAGATGGTTGGAGTAGGCGTCCGCTACCTCTGTGATCCGCAGTTTACCGATGTCCAGCTTTCGTTGTGCCTGGTTACGTACGTTTTTCGCATTGCTTAGCCTTGCGCGTACCATTACTGCGGTAAGGAAGTGATCGGAGTCAATGTTCGCAGTCAGTCAATGTTCGCCTAATCACTCGTACGTCCAGAACACTCGATGCGTGCCTTCCATCGACTACCACATGATCTATCTGATTCCTTGTCAACTGATCTGGAGATAACTATGTTGCCTTATGAATATTTTTATGGTCAATGGATCTAGTGCTGCTGACTACCATATTTCTTGCCGCAGAGAAATCAATCAGTCTGATGCCATTGTTCGACGTGTCGGTGTGCCGACTAAATTTTCCGATGGTAGGCTCAAATGCGGTCTCCCTGCCTAGTTTAGCATTTAAATCGCCTAGTACAGTTTTAATGTCATGGCTTGGGCTACGGTCATATACATTTTCTAGGCTCTCGTAGAACTCGTCTTTGTCCTCATCGCTTTTCTCTTCTGTTGGAGCATGGGCACTAGAGTTTCTCTCCCGGGATTTCCCGGGCGGGAATTCCCGGGATTCCCGGTCATTTTTAATTCCCGGTTTCCCGGGAAATTCGTCCGGGATTCCCGGGAAATTGAAACACCTTTAGCAGAACAAATTTTAGAAGCTTTAAAGAAGCGAATTGAAGAAAGAAGGGACAGGCCACTTTATTCTTTAGTGAAGTATCTTAAAGATCCAACAGTATTTGATAAGAATGCTAATAACTTATTTCAAACTGCTTCCTATACTGCTTCCTTACTCGACTTTTTAAAGAAGACGTTATCGACAAAGTTCTGGAATCGGACGAAATTCCTATTTGTGACATTAGTACTGAACGACCATTTGACGATATTTTAACCGATGCCATCACAAATGCAAATGTTGCATCAAGTAGTAGACTACTTAATAACTCGATAAAAAAGGATTTGCAATTTTACAAAGTAAGTGAAAAAGCAACTGAAAATGTGACCATTTAATTGAATGCTCTTCAGACAATAAGCCCAACATCAGTTGAATTGTTCATTTAATCATACTCCATGTTGTGTAAAAAATTCATATTAATATCTTTCATACACACCGTATGAGAGCTTTTTATATTCCTCCATTTCGTACAAGTTGGGTGTAAAATTAAAACTTTAAACGTGTTTATCTCGAAATCGATTTTTTTGAGTTATGGACGGTCTTGCACCAAATGAGCGATATGTACATACTGCAAAATTTAAAAAAAATAACATAGTTTGTCTTGTTTTTCTACTGCGTAAAATTTCCCGGGAATTCCCGGGAATCCCGGGAAAGGCAAAAATTTTTCCCGGTTTCCCGGGAAATGAAAAGTCCGGGAAAAAGAGAAACTCTAATGGGCACATATAAGAGTTATGTGGAAATACTTTATTTTGATTCTGATGGTGGCTATACGTTCACACACCGGGTTGAACCTTGAGACTAGGCGTCGCAGTCTCTTGCCAACCACAAATCCACATCCAAACTCGTGCTTGTCCGCATGGCCACTATAGTAGATGTTGCAAGTCTTCATGCGCGACCACCCGTGTCCCGTTCACCGGATTTTCTGTAAAACGGTTAAGTTAGCCTTGTATTCTTGGACTTGTATTCTTGTATTCGAGGACTTCCGCCAGTTGGATGGAGGCACCTGGTCTATGCAGTGTTTTAACATTCCAGGAGCATATCCTCAAATCATGGTCCTTAATTCGTTTGCGGTGGTCGACTACATTTTTTGGGGGGGGGTCCATTTTATTCTTTTTTGCTTCTTTTCATTGCAATAGTTTAAATGTCGGTGGCGGGTTGCAAGCCTCGCGCACCACGTCGTAGTTTCCTCCTCCTGCCAGGATTTTATTAAAAATGTTGTACTTTGTAATTTAATGGCCATACGATTTTTTTGGCTTAAGGTGGATTTTTAGCGCTTTTTCTATATTATAAGACGGTTATATATCGGTATACTGTATCGATCTTTTTGTGATATTATTTTCAAGTTTTCGATTTATTAAAAAATTTCAATTCCCCCAGGAGGATCAGCAGCAAGAAACAAGCAGTAAAATAAATCTAATATTTTAGATGGGTATAAGATACAATTTTAAAATTTAAACTCGCAATATGTGTTGCTGCCTTCACCCTATTACTTCTCCCCCCCCCCCCCCTCCCCGTCCCCCTTAAAAAAAGCTTTGATATCTATCCCTACTCCCTGCATATTCCAACTACCCGCGCTCTGTTATTCTTTACAATTTTCTGTCTGTTTGTTTAGAGGGCAATATTGCTCTGGCTTTTGTCATCGTTTCCAGCCAATAGTACTTTGTGTGTGTGTGTGTGTGCACATCACAGATTCACCAAATGTTACGGTTCATTGGAGTCCATTGCGGTGACATCATCATTCTTCAACAGACAATATTAATGCAGGCGACGGTGGACTTGCGCCTCTATTCCACCATGCCGTCGTGTCCCCAAACTCTGTCTGAGATGATTGTACAAAAGAAGCAATGGACAAATGTTTATTGTCATATTGACAGCATGTTTAAAAATATACATCGTTACTTAAAGTATCCAACCTCGTCTCCTACCATAAGTGTTCCCGTTTCGCCACTACTTCCTTCCATGTACATATACTTCCGCCCCCAATTCCTGGATGGAATTTATCTACGCCCCCAGTCCAACATCACAATACATTAGCATCATCATCATCATTTTCATCATCATCATCATCATCATTTTCATTATCATCATCATGATTATCAAAGAACATGTTGTTATTTCATTTTGAGGCTTGTTGTTAAAATAAATAAACTTTAATGTTGTGTTATTGTTTTTAGGGTTACCTCGAAAACCCTGTAAATCCCTTGCGAGTTGCAGTGTTTGTGTGTGTGTGTGCTGTTCATCATGTCATATTTGGCATAACGTGTCAACATATGTTGTCAACCATGTAAAGGGGGAAGAGTGGGGGAAAAGCGAGGCGTTATATCATATTGGCACCCCTCTTGAGTGCATCCACGTGGCACTTTGCCTACGATAAAGGGTTGTATGCCCCTCAGAGGAATTTATAGTCGCTATACCTTATCGACAGTATGCATAGTCAGTGATTGAGTGGTTCTTCCTACTTCCTCTCCATGTATGATTTGGGAATTTAAAAAGTGCCTTGCGGCAGGAAATGTGAGATGGGCCACTTTTTCCCCAGCAGACATTTTTCCAGCATTGGTAATTTTCTTGTTTTACTTGTAGTTTAGTTGTTATTTTGACACTGATACTTAGTTCCCAAAGGTCGGTAGAAAAGTGAAAGGCTTTCAGGCAATTTGAGTGTTGATTTTACAGCTTCTTCTTCTTTTTATTTGGCAGCAGCAACAAAAATTCATGCATCAGTAGACGCATAAAGAAATTAATTTCAATATAGTTCGTCCCACCAAGCTTAGATAATAGGTCTTTTATCTGGTCCATCAGATGAATTTTTAGTCGTACACCTCCTGCACCTCCCATCAAAGACTTGTCGAGCTGAAACATTTTCAACCAATGCTTCAACGCGTCCAAGTCAGCGTATTTTGTATATTTAGACGTCGATCTCGTTATACAGCTCATGGTTCCTTCGACGACGATACTCGTCTTAAGCGATGATGGGTTCAAATATTTTCTTTAGTTCTTTTATCTTGAAGACTCCCAGAATAGATTGATCCGCTCGTGTCATTATTCAGGATTATGTCCTGTAGAGCAAGACTGGTAGGATCAGTGTCTGGCAGAATTGACATGGATTTACATGAGTCTCGCCATGCAGGCCTTACCCATTGTGTGCTAAACGCACTGGACATATTACAATGCGATTCCCAGCGCCCCCCTGAGATGGCCCAAGCAAGCTTAAACCATCTAGTAATATGAGTCGATAATTTTGGGTATGTTAGTATGGAGCATACTCCCCTTTGACCAAAGTTAGGCCTATCTTAACACCTCCGCTACTGCAAATTCACACCGAACCCGAAGACTTTACCAGCGATTTCGGTTTTAACCACAGCCCGCGTGATGCTCCCACAAGGGAGCCCACAACCAACGATAAGGCTGGTGACTATGTCCCGGGACTCCTGATCCCCACACTTTCGGCCACACTCACCGGTTGGAATTTCGGTGTTGAAGCTACTACCAATTTGTGATTTAGTCAATCATACTTCACAGGATTGGTCGCGATTTGCTGAGAGCTGACATGGAATTTGTACATGTCCGTAGGCACTGAAATTTGCATACCATTACCCCGGCATGCAGCACCCTCACCGGTGGGATACGAAAAGAACTCCAAACCCCTTCCGCTCGACTACGGTGAACGGCAACCATATATTAAGGCTGGGCCTGTCTGCCTGTCTCCCAGCTTCAGCCCAATTGTAGCCAGGAAGGCTGGTAACCCCTACCTACCGTAACTCTCAGACACCTGTGATACCAGATAAACCACTGGTCAAATTTTGTACCCAAAGTACTCCCAACTTCAGCCCCATTGTAGCCTGGGAGGCTACCAAGTCCCTTATATCCTCATACAACGGACGTACACACAATACGTGCAGCCAGTCTTCTACCTCTGCTCCACAGCTACAAAACGTATTGGGACCTGAGTCATTTTATGCAAAAATGCATTCAATGACACATGACCTGCAGTCTTACAGTGGCCAACACTACTGATTGGTGCAACCAACGCAACCAATCTTCGGACTGCAAGGCTAAACCTCTACGGGCCTAGAAGTAAACGGCGAGGCGAATACTTAAACTTAAAAAAACTTAATTTCCCTTTGCACCCCATGAATGAGGTATGGGACAGCTTCTCGCGTTGTTGTGAATAAACACGCTTTCTATTATATATAGATTCACAACTAACGGCACCTACTTGTTTATCGACGAATGCGAACGTCACTGTTTGAGAAGCTCTTACTAGACACGACGATTAAAGCGAGGGAAGCCGACTATGAAAGAAAATTTTATTTATTTTTTTCTTTTAAGATGCCACGGCCGGTCCAAGGCGAATACTTAAAACTTAACTTAATTTCCTTTTGCACCCCATGAATGAGGTATGGGATAGCTTCTCGCGTTGTTGTGAATTAACACGCTTTCTATTTTTAGATTCACAACTAACGGCACCTACTTATTTATCGACGAATGCGAACGTCACTGTTTTGAGAAGCTTTTACTAGACACGACGATTGAATCGACGCTTAATACTGCGAAGTTGCTGTCAAACAACATTCGAGGGGAGCCGACAATGAAAGAAAATTTTATTTATTTTTTTCTTTTTTAAGATGACTGGAGCCAGGTTTGAACCTGCGATCTCCCGCATGGTAGTCGCGTGTTCTAACCACTATGCCACGGCCGGTCCAAGGCGAATACACTCAAGATTAAAAGGAGGAGAACCCATATGTACCTCCAGAGCATCCGTGGATAGCGGACCGACTCGCTGGCATGACATAATCTTCCCACGTCCATGAACAAACTTCACTACATCGCACCATACTGGTGCCCTATAAGTGGCACATGCCACGAATAAGCCACCATAAACGTACAGCACGCCTGTTCAGACCATAGTCAGACCTTATCACCCTGCGGATTTGCTCTACCAAACCAGTTAGCTAGGTTTCAACCTTATCCTAATGTGGAAGAAAGTTAACCCTTTTTCTCACCGTCACGCCCAAATACTTTTTCAAAGTAGAATACCCGGGCGAGACCGCATCAGCCGTGACAACCGGAGGCCGAACCGCAGATAACTTGCCTTTCAGCAACATCATCTTAGGCTTGTCCATAGCCACACAAACTCCTACTCTTCTGCTCCATTTGAGGATCTTTGGATCTTTTTTCATCGAAAGAGGGCTTTGTCATTAAATCGCTTGCTCAGCGCATAGTAGCATTGGTTTGCGATCGATACTCGTCTCTTGATTTCATGGCTGACATCATTTTTGTTCACGACGGAGCCAGGGTAGACAAAATCATATACCTCCTCAAAGTTATAGTTGCCAACGTTCACACAGCGTCCCAAACGAGTAAACTCTTTGTTCGTTGAAAAAAATAACTACGTTTTGTCCTCATTTATCACCAGACCCACTTCTGTCGACTGCTTCTCAATGTTCGAAAAGACCGTAGTAACATTCCGCAGTCCACAGCCAATGATATCAATATCATCGGCATTTGTGACTTTTGTTAAAGGTGGCTCTAGTTGTGTTTCCGTTAGCATTTCGCATGATCATGTCCATTTTTGTCCAGACTCTCTTTCGCCGTCTGCTTTTCAATGCTCGGTAACGTCGCAGTAATATCCCGCAATCCACGGCCAATGATATCTATGTCATCGGCATGCGCTAACATCACTTTACTATTGTTGATGATGGTACTAGTCTGGTTTCCGGCAGCCTTTCGCATGATCATCTCCAATATGGTGATAAAGAGATCGCATGATAGACTATCGCCTTGCCTAAAGACTCGCTTAGTAGAAAATGGCTCAGTCAGATTTTTGCCTATTTTTACAAAAGACCGTGTCTGTATTTGTAATCCCACAAAGTCGTATCAACTTCGTGGAGATACCAAACTCAGCTAGAAAATGTAAAACTTTTTGTCCAGACCCTCTTTCGCCGACTACTTTTCAATGCTCGTAAAGGCCGCAGTAACAACTTAAAATCCACGGCTCAGTATGTCTATGTCATTGGCATACGCCAGCATCATTTGACTATTGTTGATGATGGTACTAGTCGTGTTTCCGGTAGCCTTTCGCATGATAATCTCCATGTGTGATATAATAGAGATCGCATGACTGAGGCCTTGTCTAAAGCCTCGCTTGATAGAAAGTGACAAATTTATGCTTTTCTTCACTGCAGACTTCGTGTCAGTCAATGTCATCCCGCAAAGTCGCATCAATTTCGCGGAGGTATCAAACTCTGTTACGGCTGAGTTTGGCCATACCTTCTTTCGCTGACTTCTTCTCAACGCTCGATAAGGCCGCAGTAACATCCCGCAGTCCGCAGCTAATGATATCTATGTCATCGGCATACGCCATTAGCATTCGACTATTGTTAAAGATGGTACTAGTCGTGTTTCCGGTAGCCTTTCGCATGATAATCTCCATGTGTGATATACTAGAGATCGCATGACTGAGGCCTTGTCTAAAGCCTCGCTTGGCGGAAAATGGGTCTGTCAGATTTTTGCCTATTTTCACAAAAGACTTCGTATCAGTCTGTGTCATCCCGCATATTCGTATCAGCTCCGCCGACATACCAAACTCAGCCGTATAATCTAATATTTTCTGTAGTATCGGACTATCAAATGAAGCTTTGTAATCGATGAACAGATGGTAGGTGTGGGTCTGCATTTCTTGGGACTTCTTCGCAGTGTGTATATCTGCCCGGTCGAGATTTTACCAGGTCTAAAACCACACTGATAAGTTCCAATCAGGTTCGCTTGGATGGGCATTAGTCTTTCACATAGCACACAAGACAGTACCTTGTATGCAATGGGTAAAAGGCTGATACCACGATAGTGGGTACACTCATTTGGATTGCAGTTCCTAAGCTTAGAACAAAGAACACTCAGATTCCAATCATCGGGCATGCATTCCTTGAGCCAAATCCTATTTATGAGCTGGTACATATACATAGCCAGCTTACCACCGCCGGCTTTAAAGAGCTCTGCAGTAGGTCCATCAGCTCCCGCAGCTTTATTGCTTTCAAGCATTGCAACTGCGGTGCTAATCTCGTTTTGGCACAGTGGTGGACAATCAACTTCATCGTCGAAGATTGACATGATTTCGTCTACGATCATGTGAGGTTCCCTGTTTCAAAACCTTTGCTTTTTACCTGTCAATTCGGACAGTCGAATGCAGCTGTGTCATCGATAAACAGATGGTAAGTGTTAATCTGTATTTCTTGTCCAGAATGGTTAAAAGGCTAATCCCGCGATAGTTGGTACACTCACTTGTACCAAGCACAGGACAAAGAACGGTCAGAATCCAATCAGCGCATTCATTTATGCATGCATTGCTCGACCCAAATCGCTTTTGCTTATCGCCGACGAAAGTCCATCGGCTCCCGCAGCTTTATTGTGCAATTGGCATGCACATATCGTTTTGGATTGGTGGTGGACAATCTGCATCGTCGTCGGTGATTTCGTCAGTTGTGGTGTCTTCGGAAAGGAGCAGAGAATAAAAGTTTTCCCTCCATATTTGCAGCGAACTCCGAGTGTCCGTAACCAGATTTTCATCTCTGTAGAGATCATGTGACCAGATTTCCATATCTATCCTTACAGTTAGAAAACCCTGTACCAAAATATTTACTTTTTAGAAGAACTTTCGGGCTTCACCTCTACCCCTGTAATTTTCGATATCCTGGCTCTTTTCTTCGATAGAAGAGGCATTTTATCTTCCTTCTCTCCTCATTATTACGCTCCATCACAGCACGCGTTGCAGTTTTGCCCTATATGCAGGATCCTTTTCTATAGACATTTCGCGATATTCCTCATAGGGACCTACTGAGTGTCAGAAAAATCCGAATTAGGGGGGCTTGTTTGAAGTAACTGAGAGAGTTGGTGGAGTAGGCATTTCAGTGGTATGCAGCTATGTAATGTCTAGCTTTCTTGGCGTTGGGTTACTAGCATTTTTAGCACTACTTAACTGCATGTGAACCTTGGCTGTAACTAGCTGGTGATCCGAGTCAATATTTGCGCCGCGCATCACACTCACGCTTGAGACATGCCTTCCATCAATTACCACGTGATTAATCTGCTTTCTTGTCATTTGATCAGGGGATATCCAGATTGCAGTCTGTATATCTTTATGCGAGAATCTGGTTCCTCTAACTAGCATGTTTCTTGCTGCAGCGAAGCTAACGAGTCTAAATCTGTTATCGGAGATGTTAGACAGAATTTTCCAACTGCTGAACCAAGAGCATCTTCTCTTCCGGTTTGAGCATTAGAATCTCCCAGAACAATTCTAATGTCATGGGCAGAGCAGCAGTCATATATTTTTTTCTCCAGGTCCTCAAAACTTAATTTCCCTGAACACACCATGAATGAGGTATGGGACAGCTTCTCGCAATGTTGTGAATTAACATGCTTTCTATTTTTACATTCACAACAAACGGCACTTCTTGTTTATCGACGAATGCGAACTTCACTGTTTGAGAAGCTATTACTAGATATGCCGATTGACTCGACACTTATGCTGCGATGTTGCTGTCGACAACATCGAGGGGGCCAGCAATGAAAGAAAATTGTAGATGACAGGAGCTGGGAATCGAACCACGGATCTCCCGCATGGTAGTCACGTGTTCTAACCACTATGACACGGCCTAAAGGTACTCAAAGAGGGATTGGCTGGGGTTTAAATAAGATTGCTTTATACGTAGTGATATTATTACACGAATTGGAAAGTGGGTGTGGTGAATTTTTTGTATGGAAATTGCCAGAAGAGGCGTGGCTGGACTTCCAAGTGTTCCAAACTTTATTTTATCATAGCTTTACTAAATACAGAATTTAGGCACGATAACGTTGGGTGTATTGATATTCTTACTCGATTTCTAAAGTAGGCGCAATGGTACATTTGTATGGGAGGTATCAGAAGGGGCGTGGCTGGACTTCAAATTTATTCTCCAAAACTTATTTCCCTTATTGCTTAACAAAATACATAATTTGGGTTCGGTCGCGTTGGGGGGTGTATTTATATAACTCCTCGATTTCTAAAGTTTCCGGAATGGTACACTTGTGTGGAAGGTTCCATTAGGGGCGTGGCAATGTAGCCCATATGCAATCCCATAAGTAGTTTTGTGAAAATATTAACCCATGCTAAGTTTCAAAACATTTGGTTTCGTCTATCAATAGTTATCGTGTATACCGGACGGACGGATAAGGATCAAACGACTTAAAAAGTCATGAACTGAAGTTGGTCCAAAGAAACCTAGGGTGTAAAGTGATTTCTTCTACGTGTTCCACTTTTGGGTCGTATCAAATGATATATACTCTCCTACACGTAGGGTATGAGTATAAGTATCGCTATATCCTCCACCAGGACTGCGCTACAGATTGTTTAAGATCACTTCTTTCTGGGGTATTTAAATACCCACTAGACTTTAATGGGTTAAGTTAAATTTCTATGATGATACACAAGTTTTATGGTTCTTCTTCTCTAGAGACATTCCCTTCCCTCTAGTTATTGCATTGTTTCTATTTTTAACCCTCTACTCTTCACCTTCCTCGTCTTAAGCTCTTCAAGAACTTTGCCAATTTAACCCTTTACCAGGTCGATGACGTCACGGTATGGAGCCATGGCTTCATCTTTAGGGGCCACATTCAAGTGTAACTAATGCATTGTTATGTGTGTGTGTGTGTGTGTGTGTGTATATGTGTTGTGACGTACATATGTACGAGATGAACTCATTTAGCTTTTGTTTTGTTGTTGCCTCTCCCTCCCTCCCCCAGAGACAATAGACAAACGGCATGAATGCATGTTAGGTTGGCTGGAGACGCTTGAATGGTTTAGTAGTTGCTGTTGTTGTTGTTGCATTGCACTCAGCCAGCACATGGGTTCTCGTTTACTAGGTTCGGTTCGTTGCTTTGGCTGGGTGGGTAATTCATTCGCCACGTATGTTAAGTATCATAATAATTGTACCCGAAGTAACCTATCTCTTCCTCTATGGGTGCCTGCCCCCCACACCCCAATTCCCCTCGTTGTAATTGTGAATGCCCTTTTTTTTTGTTATCTGTTATCATCAACAGCGCGGCAACAAATACATGATGTAACCTTACAACATGAATGTTGCTGTTTCTGTTGTGGCAACTATGCATGTAGTATGTTCTCTTTATTTTTCTCAATTATTGTTGTTGCTGGTGTTTCGTTGTAGAAAGGAAAGGTGCCGGCTTTGTTGTAGCCACCACCACCACCACCGCCACTGACGTTGTCGTTGTCATCGACATCGTCATCGTCGACGCCGCTACTGACCTAATTTTTGTGAAAATTTTGTTGTTTGTTTTATTCTGTGGCTGCTGCTGCTGCTTTTCTTAAACATTTGGCTAAAAGTATATGGGGGAGACGGGAAGGTATTGTTCCCCTTTCTCAGCGAGTTGCTTACATTGCGGCTTGCATTTGTAGCGGTTTTTCTTGTCATTTTCATTTTCTTTTGAATGTTTTGTTTCTTTTTTTTCGGAAAAGTTAAATTGTTGAGCAGCTTTAGCAGCTCTCCCCCCAACTGCCAACCCTTTAGTGGTACCCTAATAATTGCTTAAAGTACTCTTCTCTCTCTCATATGTTTGCTATCATTTCTCTGAGTTGTCATTGCAATTGTTAAAGTTTTAATGACATTTGTTGTTGTTGGCGTCGATGTCATCGTTGTTGTTGCTGCCTGTCAGAGTTCTGTACATTTGTAAGTGGCATTTGAGTTAGCTGCTAACAATAGCCATGGCTGTGTACGACAGGGCCACTCAACGGTTCCAAGGCAAATTACGGATGGCGGTGCTATCACTTGAACCCGTCGTGTGTTGTGGAGTCATTCATTCATTCATTGTCTGGTTAAAGCTATTGATAGTCATCGGTCAGCAAATCATGTACAACGGCGCTGTTGACTACGACGACCGATGGTGATTAATTTCTAACGTTGAACACATGCATTTGTAATTAAAATAGCAACAATAGGAGATTTCACAATTGTCGCAGCACAATGAGAAAATGTGACAGAGAGTGTAACGCTATGTTAAGCGGTTGCCAAAAGTTAATCCCAAGTGCGAATTATGTCATTATTTCAATATTCTATAAAACTGTTTTGTCTTTATCATATCTATACCAGAGTAACAAATTGGCGCTACTACCGAAGAGACCACATGGGTCAGAATTAAGAGTAGAATAGCATCGACAAGACTGAGCAAGCTAACGGTTTGTTCTTCCATTTGTAACCCTCATTAGGAGGCCTGGTAGATATGCCAGTGTATATATGTATATTAGGCTGACAGCGAAAACTTGGATTTTCGGTAATTTTCGAATGCAATTTTGTGTCAGTTATTATATGGTCCATCGATCGGTAAATTCAGCCTGCATACCGAAACGTCAGACAACGGGTTTAGGCTGGTTAGCTTCGCAGCGGGAAGGAACATGGTAGTTAGTGGAACCAGATTCCAGCACAAAGATATCCACAAGGCAACTTGACAAAACACCAAAAATCAAATTGATCACGTGGTAATTGATGGCAGGCATGCATCTAGTGTCATGGACGTGCGTGTGATCCGTAGTGCTAATATTGGCTCGGATCATTACCTGGTTGCAGCCAAGGTTCGCACAAGATTGAGCAGAGCGAAAAACGCACGTAACCAAACACAAAGAAAACTGGAAATCGCGAAGCTGCAAACCCCAGAGATAGATAGCTTTCCCAACTTTTACGACACCACGCCTCTACTTTGGCGAGAAAGCTATTTAGGCGAAAAAAACGTCAGATGAAGGAACCGGGAGAACGAGGATATAGAGCGATACAGGGATAGAGGTGAGGCCCGAAAATTTTACCAGAAAATAAGAGCAAATGGATACGGTAATGGCCTCCCCACCTGTAAAGACAGTGATGGAAATCTGGTCACGGATACGCAGAGTGTGCTGCACATATGGAGAGAACACTTCCAGCAACTGCTGGTTCCAGAAGGCAGCGCACGTGAAGTTATCACGCCAATTGTCGACGACGACGATTGCCCACCACCAAGTCAAGCCGAGGTAAGAAGAGCAATATGGCGGCTGAAAAACAACAAAGTGTGTGCTCCAACTATCGCGGGATCAGCCTTTGACCCATCGCATATAAGGTCCTGTCGAGTGTGCTATGTGAAAGACTAAAGCCAGTGTTATCCAACCTGATCGGGCCTTATCAGTGTGGCTTTAGACCTGGAAAATCAACAACTGACCAGATGTTCACACTTCGGCAAATCCTGGAAAAGACCCAAGAGAAACAGATCGATACGTACCATCTTTTTGTCGACTATAAAGCTGCCTTCGACAGCCCGATTCGGCAGAAATTACTTGAAGCCATGGCTGAGTTTGGTATTCCAGCGAAGCTGATACGTCTCTGCGGAATGACGCTGACTGACACGAAGTCTTTAGTGAAGATTGGCAAGGACCTTACGGAGCCATTCTATACCAGACGAGTCCTAAAACACGGCGACGGCATATCGTGCGATCTCTTCAACATTGTGATGGAGATGGTAATGAGAAAAGCTGCAGTAAACACGAGTGGCACTATATTCAACAAAAGCCACATGCTACTTGCGTACGCTGATGACGTAGACATCATCGGTCGAAAACTGCGGGATGTGACTGCAGCCTTCTCAGGTATACAGAAGGAATCAGCGAAAATGGGCCTAACGGTGAACGGGGACAAAACTAAGTTATTAGTTTCAACGAACAAAGAATCTACTCGTTTGGGAAACTGCGTGAACGTTGACAACTATAATTTCGAGGTGGTAGATAATTTTGTCTACATAGGCTCCGCCATTAACAAAGCAAATGTCAGCCTAGAAATCCGGAGAAGAATCCTGCTTGCAAATAAATGCTACTACGGACTAAGCAAGCGATTGAATGACAGAGCCCTCTCTCGACGAACAAAACTCCAGCTATACCAGATACTGGTTCTACCTGTATTAATGTATGGCTCAGAATCCTGGGTTATGACACAAGCGGATGAATCGGTTCTGGCGGTATTCGAGAGAAAAATACTCCGTAAAATATATGGGCCAATCATCCGTTAACGGAGAGTATCGGCGTCGTATGAATCATGAGCTGTACGAGCTGTACACTGACATTGACGTGGTCAAACGCATTAAGGTGCAACGGTTGCGTTGGCCAGGTCATGTTGTACGCATGGACGAAAATGCTCCAGCTCGAAAAGTCTTCGACAATGAACTCGATGGACGGCGCAGAAGAGGGCGACCAAAACTCCGTTGGAAAGACCAGGTTACTGAGAACCTTACAGAACTCGGTGTGACTAACTGGAGAAGAAGCGCAGAAGATCGAGGCGCTTATAATACTATTCCATGTGCGGTATATAATCCACTGGGATTGAATAGAAGTACCAGCTAAGTAAGTAAGTAAGTATTATAGAATAGCTATGGTCAACATTTGAGCAAAATCAGACAATTTTAAAGAAAGGTCAAATCTAATCAGGGGGTGGTAGGGTACTAGGCGCCGTGCAATAAACCCATATAAAGTTCTTTTAAAGGTAATGAAAAAACTTGATGAAGTTGATAAAGAGAGGGTGGGCGAGAGCTTCCTGTGGTAAGAAAGCCATATGGCCTTATTTCCCATTTGAACACCAGGGTATTTGTAATTTTTTATATATCAAGTGGGCGTGGCCCCACCGATTCGACCCTATTTTTGAAACCGCAATATGGAGGACTCTTTCTCCAATTGCCTTGACAATTTGTGAGGATGCAGCAAAGTTCGTGATCCAACGTAAAAATTAAATATGAAACCTTAAACGGTTATATCTCATAACCTATAAGAGGTTAAAAATGATATTTGGTATATATTGTCGGTACAGTATGAATTACAGCCAGGGTGGAAGTGAGCTGTGTCACACCCCCTTTAAAAGAAACCATTATAACAGCCATAATACTAGTTTGATCGTCCTGAAAATTTCACAATTCAGTAGAATTAGAGATATTGCAACCAAGTTGGCAAAAGGGGCCGATGCGCGCCCACATACGCCAATATTTGACTTTGATTTTGAAGGAGTATACAATTCCTTAATCGAATATTGTTAAAACCAGTACAGAAATTTCAGTCAGGTAAACTGACTGATAAATACCATCACCCAATATAAGATATTGTTGAAGTCTTGAGTTATAAAATTACTTATGTATAATTTTTCCCCTGCTTGTGGTGCAAAATCGTCCGAAACTTTACATATTTGTGTAGGAGGTATAGGTGCCGGTTTGGAATTTATGTGGGAAATATTAATTTTTCAAAAAAAGGTAATTTTGATAGGGAGTACCAAAAGGGGTGAACCGATACAGTCCTTATTCCTTCCTGACTCAAGTTTTCATACGTACAACTTACAAAAAATTTGACTGAATTCAGTGTACTTACAAAAAAAAAAGATATGTATGTAAGACTATGGGGGTGAGTTCGGTCCTTTGTATGGGAGGTACCAGAAGGGGTGTGTCAATTAATTAGGTTGTTCTGAGGTTTCGCCTCCTATCACAATATAAATTAACCGACTAATTGTCATTACCCCTCATATGTCCGTTTGGAAGTTATGGGAGAAATATTAATTTTACAAAAATAGGTCTGTTTGTATGGGAGGTACCAGAAGTGGTGACCCGATATAGTCCATATTCACTTCTGATTCATATTTTTAATGGCGTACAAATTACGCATAATTTGACTGAATTCGGTGTACTTACAAAAAGGATATGTTTGTAAGACAATGGGGGTGAGTTCGGTCATTTGTATGGGAGGTACCAGAAGGGGTGTGTCAAATGGTTAGGTTTTCTGGAGTTTTGCTTCCTATAATAAAAAAAAAACTTAATCTCCCTTTGCACACCATGAATGAGGTATGGGATAGCTTCACGCGTTGTTGTGAATTAACACGCTTTCTATTTTTAGATTCACAACTATAATAACATACATTAATCCACCAATTTTCATTACCCCCCAAGAGTCCGTTTGGAAGTTATAGGAGAAATATAAATTTTCCAAAAATAGGTAATTTTGCATGGGAGGTACCAGAAGGCGTGAACCGATATTGCTCCTGAGTCCCATTTTCATAAGCGAACATCATACTCAAAATTTGAGTAAATTCAGTTTACTTACAAAAAAAGATATGTATGTAAAACTATAAGGGTCAATTAGGTCATTTGTATGGGAGGTACCAGAAGGGGTATGGCAAAGGTTTTGGTTTTCTTAGGGTTTGTCTACTTTTGCAAGAGAAATAAACTGACCAAATTTAAATATCCTACGATCGTCCGTTTGGAAGTTATGAAAGAAATATAAATTATCCAAAAATAGGTAACCGGTCGTGGCATTGTGGTTAGAACACGCGACTACCATGCGGGAGATCGCAGGTTCATACCTGGCTCCAGTCATCTTAATAAATAAATCTTAATAAAGAAAATTTTCTTTCATTGTCGGCTCCCCTCGAATGTTGTTGACAGCAACTTCGCAGTATTAAGCGTCGATTCAATCGTCGTGTCTAGTAAGAGCTTCTCAAACAGTGACGTTCGAATTCGTCGATAAACAAGTAGGAGCCATTAGTTGTAAATCTAAAAATAGAAAGCGTGTTAATTAACAACAACGCGAGAAGCTCTCCCATACCTCATTCATGGGGTGCATAGGGAAATTAAGTAAGTAAGTAAGGTAATTTTGTATGGGAGGTACCAGAAGGGGTGGGGCTATTCTGCCCATTTACAATACCATAAGTTCGTTTTTAAAAATATTAGTACTGGTAAATTTTCATACTGATCCGTTAAGGTTAACTCGAGTTATCCTGCTGACCAGCCATCCAGCCAGCCAGACAGACGGACATAGCTCAATCGTCTTAAAAATTCCTGAAACGAATTTGGTTATAAGATACTTGGGGTCTAACTCGTCTCCTGTAATGCGTTACACTTTTTTTTCGCATCAAATGATATATACCCTCATCTCTAAGAGTGATGGTATAGAAAAAAGAGCAGTTACGTCAAAACTGTTGTAGTCCGTGGCGTTTGAGTTACGTAAAATATTACTTATGATAATCATACGCCACCATATAACAAAAGAGCCTAAAACGTGACAAATTGCCCTATACAATACTTACTAACTTCAAATTGATATTAAATTATTATGGCATGTAACTTAAAACAAATGATGCAGAAGTTCTTATTTTTGGCGCTTCATTCAAGTACAATTCTCAGAATTGAGTCCCAAATCAATGAGCTGAATAATGTTGTACTATGCTATGCAGTATAACAGTATTGTGGTAGTGTTCAACATTATTGATGTAGTGATTGAAGGGATGTAAACTTTTTTGTTTAACTATTTGTACGATCGAATTTTAAATTCATTTGTTAAGCGAACGTTATATGATTTGCTTTCAGATATTTTGCAATTTTTGTTGTATCTGTATTTCCATTGCAAAATGTCCATCCATCTCTTATGCAAACTGTGTAAATCCTCGACAATATTTACTTTTATTTATATTTTTTGTCCAATTCATATCAATTCAATTTTATACATATTTAATTAAATATCCAACGATAACGAATTCAATCATTCTGAACGCATTCGCGTCACATGTTCAATGAACCCCAGGCAGCTAAAGTGTCATTTACGAATTAATCCAGTCCCTCCGTCCCCTCATTCCCCAACAACAAACATTGAATTTAATAAAGCAATGCCCGATTGAGCAATATAGTTACATACATACTCATACATACATAAGTTCAATCAAACAAACTAAAATATTCGATGAAATGAAAGTGAAACAAAAAAAAAAACAGGCCACGACAAAAACAAAAGCGATAACACGACCAGCAAGAGTGGGGAATATAAATAATCTATAAACAAATGAATAAGGCAGGAACTAAATAAATATTCATTCAATACCAACCGAAAATTCATTTCACATGCACTCACTCACTCACTGTTGCAGCAGCGTTAGTGCTTGGTGCATGCCAAGGAGGAAGGAGAGTAAAGAGAAATCAGAATTGGAGCACTATTTTTGGGGGCACATACGAAATGTACAAGATGTAGCAGAAGCGTGTGTCGTGTGTGCAGTAGATGCAGTCCCCCAAAAAACAACTTTTCACTTCAAATAGCACTTGGAAGCGACGCAGTGCTACACGATGGCCCAAAACTATGAACACACACATACACCAGTGATAGCGAGAGTTTTTTTAGAAATCGTAATCGTAAAAAGTATAGGGTTCCATACCCCTGTACTTGCGTTATGCCTTCCCTCATCTTCAGCGTTGGGTACTTCACTCGAGTGCTGAGGTTGTTAATATATTTGGTGGTAAGGGGGTCGAAAGATAATTGCAATAAATTGAGATTACATACAAGTTATTGGATTTTACTAATATGTACTTTGTAATTAGTAGATTTTATGTAAATTTTTGAGTCGCCATCAATAATAAAAAGCTCGGAAATATAATGTTTTCCTGGTGTTAAGTAAGTGTGATTACCTTCTAGACTGCCCTCATGTAACCATAACGTTCTATACTTTAACTAACTAGCCTAGTTCAAAACAACGCAAGAAGCTATCCCATACCTCATTCATAGGGTGTAAAGGAAAATTTATTTTATTTTTTTTAGTTGTCATACAATCCTCGCTTTTTTAACATAATACCAATGCTGATGAATATAATGAAGCACGAGTTGGAATCTAGGGTTAGCTTTAGCTGCTCTTGTACTTAGCAGTCATCATCTTCATTATCCCCATCGGCGGAATTTCTAATACCAAACCCTCTTTTCCATAATTTGTTAGGCTACGAAGGCTGACGAAGGATTCTATAATCATTGCCAATGAAATGTAATTCATTGTAGCACAACAGCTACAGTAAGTGATGGTATATTCCAATGAACTGAAATCTATGGGGAAGGGATGGCATAACATAACTTAACTCAGAGGAGCCAATGGAATTATAAACCGTTTCTTTTGCAGGATTATCTGACTTTTCATCCATAAATTTCGGTTGATAAGTTCTTTGACAGTAAAAATTCACATTAAATTTCATCGAAAAAGTACTAAAACGAAGTCTATTTGAGGATAAACTGAAAACTTCTCTAGGTCATAAAAAAATTGCACATATGGGGATCTGTCCTCATGGAGTTTTAATACACTCCCATAAGGTTTTCATGTGGTAAAGATATTATTCCGCCCCCAAAAAGTTTTTGCACTATGTAATAAATTGAGAAAAAAAATTGGTCTCTTATATTACAAAGTACAACATTTTTCAGCTCATTGATTTGGGACTCAATTCTGAGAACTGCACGTGAAAGTAGCCCCAAAAAGTAGAAGTTCTGCATCATTCTTTTTGTCAAGTTACATGCCATAATAATTTAATATCGATTTGAAGTTAGTAAGTATCTTATAGGGAAATTATTATTTCACCTATTTGTAACGCGTGATTCATTTAGAAGTTTTTCTTTTAATTTTAAATAAAACACGTAAAATAGAATTGCATACCGCAGTCAATGCTATGACTTGAAAGAACAAACTCTGGCATTTACTATGTAAGAATAATTTCATTCAAATGTTGACCGCGACTACGCCGTAGGTAGTCTATTCGGGAAGTCCAACTTTTTTTCGCTCATTCCAGCATTATCGAGAGTATTTCGCATATAAAGCGAATAATGTTGCTTTTGAGGTCTAGCATCGTAGCTGGCCGCTTCAATACTTTAGTTGGATCTTGTAAGCCTTTAAGCCTAGATACTTGCTTAACATTCTACCAGAACGGCCTTGAATCGCTGGATTATCGTCTTAAGTCACACTTCCCGCTATAGTATTGTCCAGAATCGGGACCGGCTGTCACATGATGGTTAGAACACGCGACTACGAAACGGAAGATCCCAAGTTCGACTCCTGGCTCCAGTCATCTTAATTTTTCTTTCATTGTCGGCCTCCTTGATGTTGTCGACAGCAATTTCGCAGTATAGTGCCGAGTCAATCGGCATGTCTAGTAAAAAGTGTTTCAAACAGTGACGTTAGTATTACCCTATAAACAAGTAGGTGCCGTTAGTAGTACATCTTAAGGTCGGAAACGATGTGAGAAGCTATCTCTTTAAAAGGAAATTACGTTTTTTTTTTGATTGGGCAGGATGAGGTCTTCTCGGCCAAGTATTATCCACAATCATGCTTTTTCTTCTTTTTTGGCAGCAGCAACAGTAATTCATCCATCAGTAGCCGCATGTAGACAAGAATTTCAAGCGCTTCGTCTTTTGTGCTCCTTAGATAGTTCGTCACACCAAGCTTAGATAACAGCTCTTTCACATGGCTCATCCAACGAAGTCTTGGTCGTCGCCCCCTGAGCCGCCCATAAAATTTATTTCGGCCATCGTGGATTTTTGTCAGGTCTAAAGCCACACTGATAAGCTCCAATCATGTCTGCTAGTATGGGCTTTGGTCTTTCACATAACACACTAGGCAGGACCTTGTATCCCATAGTCGGTACACACATTTGGATTGCTTTTCTTAAGCTCAGGATATAGAACATTTACATTCGAATCAAAATTAGGCATGCACTCCTTAAGCCAAATCATGTTTATCACTGTCGCCGGCCTTAAAAAGCTCTGCCGGCAGTCCTTCGGCTTCCACAGCTTTATTGTTTTTAGGACGTGCAATTACCGTGCTGATCTCGATTTGACTCAGTGGTAAACAATATATTCCGTCGTCGTTGATTGGAGTCATTTCGTCACTTTTGCTGCTCCTGGGGACGAGCAGAGAACGAAAGTGTTCATCTCTGTCTTTACAGGTGGAGATTCTTGTTCTAAAACCTTTGCTTTTTACCTTTTGGACGAACATTCGGGCTTTACTTCTATTCCTGTAATAAACGATATCCTGTCTCTCTCTCTCTCTCTCTCTTGGGGACCGGCCGTGGCAAAGTGGTTAGAACACGCGGCTACCATGCGGGAGATCCGTGGTTCGGTTCACGGCTCTAGTTATCTAAATTTGTTCTTCATTGCCGGCCCCCACGTTGTTGTCGCCAGCAACTTCGCAGTATATGCGTCGAGTCAAGTGACATGTCTACTAAAAGCTTCTCAAACAGCTGCCGTGTGTTGTGAATCTAAATAAAGAGCGTGTTAATTCACAACAATGCGAGATGCTATCCCATACCTTATTCATAAGGTGTAAAGGGAAATTACGTTTTTTTAAGTTTGTCTCTGTTTATTTTCTTCCATAGAAGCTCTTTCCGTCTGAAGATGCGTTTCATCTCCTTCCTCTTCTCATTATATCGTTCCGTCACTGCACGCTTTGCCATTGGCTGCAGCTTTTCCCTGTATGCTGTTCCTCAGACATTGCGCCACATTCCTCAAGTCTGAGTGTGTTTTTTCATAACCCAGTACGGTCTTTGCCCCAGTGGTCGTAGAATTCGCAATATGCTGCCACGGTGTGTTGGGTTTGTTAAATTGAGAGAGTTGATTGAAGTAGGCATTGGCTATGTCGGTGGTATGCTGCTTTGTGATTTCTAGCTTCCTTTGCTTAAAAAGTAAGCCTTTGCTTACAAAGTAAGCCATAAGTGCCATTTCAGTTGCAATTACGTTATAAGCGGAGTTTTAAACGCGCTTCGTAACGCTTGATTACGAAGTAAGTGACGATATCAGTAGGTGTCATTTTAATCGGAGTTATAATGAGTGGACGATATTTTTTACATTACACATGCATGCCATTCGAAGTATATACATCGCTTGTTTACAATAGGTATTTAGTTTTATTTACCGTTGTGTTATTAGGCCTATCCTTGTTTCTTGGGGCTGCCAAAGTCACTTGGAGTGCCGTTGTATTAAGCTTCAATAACGTTTGTTACTTACTTCCTAAGACGCATCGGTGGCAGCATGGCATTAGGTTGCTTAACATTGTACCTTCTCACATTTGCTACCCTTGAACGGATGTTCAATGGCATTGCCCAGGCAATACGCGATCACTCGGACGTTGTGAGCTGCGTGGGGAGAGATTCTGGTTATTCCAAGGTAAATAACGATCGGTTAGACTCAAATTAGAAAATCACTCATTCCCAATTCACATTTCGAAATTTCGGTAAAAGGTTTTTCAATAAGTGCGGGTCGATGTTGCCAGCCTGTGTTGGCCATATTGATTTGGCGTCGTGTACCTAACTCATTGTAAATTTTATTGTTAACTAATGCCAAATCACTATGACAAATGGTATTTAATGTTAAAAACAGGCTCTTAAACAAATGCAAAAGGCGTACAATTTTTATTTGTTCTCAATGCATACTAGAGTGTTCAAAGTGCTTTCTCCATTGTTGATATTAACTATTACGTGATATCAGTGTCACGTCTCTGTTCTAATACAATTCGTCAATGAATAGTATTTTAGTATTTTATATTCTCATATTAAAACTATAAATTAAACTTCTAAATTTAAAACGATGCCCTACCGCAATAACCTTAAATGAGACTAGTAATTGACTGATCAATCTAGATTTATTGTCGCCTAACATCTTATAAATAGCTACACATACTAGTGTTTCCATCGTTGATCTAAGTTACGCGAATCTCATTACCAAAACGCTGATTTGTAATTATTGTAATACTTTTGCTATAAAAATAATTTTCTCTATTATAATTTCCCTTCGATTTCAGTAAAAATTTCTTATTTAATGGGTTCCAAACTCTAGGCTGAACTTGTTGTACTTTTGCTGTACTCAATCCTTCCATCCCCTACCCTACCAATCTTAGTAAGCAAGTGGCATTAAGTAGAGTTGCATAAAAAAAACTCGATTCTCAAGTCTTCTCAATCCAATCAATTAAAAAAACATTTACTAGAGATTACGTTAAAGTGTTCACGGAGGGTGGTATGAGACCGGACTAGTGCATGTGTGTGTGTGTGTGTGTTGTGGATAGCTGCAGCATTTTGGGTGGCTTTGTGGCAGCAATAGACTTACAGATGCAAGCACCACAGACTGACACAGCCATAGCTGAAGTTGTGCAGCCATGCAAACATAAATTCAATGCATTCAATATTTACACAAGATTCCAACTAATTCCAATAACACCATGGCGTTTGAAACATGTGGCCAAGCAGTGGGCTGGACGGACGCTATGAACAGTATTGCACAATGGGATATTAAGAGAGAAAAAATGCGAACAAATTTGATTCAAATAATTCGGTTTTTATAAGTCTTCCCTACTATTACAAGATAAATCAACTGACCAAATCTAATTTTCCTCCAGTTATCCTTTCGGAAATTATGGCAGAAATATTAAATTTTCAACAATAGGTAATTTTGAATGGGACGTACCAGCCGCAATATTTGGAGGACTGTTTTACCAATCGCCTTGAAAATTTGTGTCAACGCATTTGGCAAAGTTTGTGATCCAACAAAAAGGGCGGTATCTGATCAGTGAGCGTGATATGAAACTTGAAACTTTATCGGCTGTATCTCATAAACTATAAGAGGTATAAAGGTGATATTTGGCTTATGTTGTTGGTACAATTTGAATTTTTGCCGTGGTGGAAAAAACCATAAGAATAGTTTGATCGTCCTGAAAATTTCACAGAATAGTAGAGATATAACCAGAGTATATGTAGTCAAGTTGGCCACACACGTCAATATATGATTATAGCATATCTACGATAAATATAAAATATAACAAATATAAAAACATTCCTCAATCGGTAATTAGTAAAAAAATAGAATTAACTAAGAACATGACCTTTAACCTCTTTGAGGCACGGCAAATAGTTGTCTGATCTTACTCTTACAGCAAGTGGCATAATAATAATAACGGTAGTTTTTTTTTAATTTTCGCAAAATTTCCGCTTTAAATGATATGCTTTTTAAAGAATAAGAGAGCTGCGAATAAGAGCACCTAAAAGTAAAACCAAATCAAACCCAGACCAAACGGCTCCAGCTAGATTAGCGGAAAAGGGGCTGAATATTGATTTTATTGTATGTTTTGATTTTTCGAAATTAGCAATTCCAGGGAGAGAAAGGGTAAAATGTGGTATCATTATCGCTTTAATGGGTTTATAATTCATTTAATTCATTAAATTCATTAAATTCATTAAATTCATTAAATTCATTTAATTCATTAAATTCTTTAAATTCATTAAATTCATTAAATTCATTAAATTCATTAAATTCATTAAATTCATTAAATTCATTAAATTCATTAAATTCATTAAATTCATTAAATTCATTAAATTCATTAAATTCATTAAATTCATTAAATTCATTAAATTCATTGAATTTCGTTAAATTCATTGAATTTATTAAAATCATTAAACCCATTAAATTAATTAAATTCTTTAAATTCATTAAATTCATTAAATTCATTAAATTCATTAAATTCATTAAATTCATTAAATTCATTAAATTCATTAAATTCATTAAATTCATTAAATTTATTAAATTCATTAAATTCATTAAATTCATTAAATTCATTAAATTCATTAAATTCATTAAATTCATTAAATTCATTAAATTCATTAAATTCATTAAATTCATTAAATTCATTAAATTTATTAAATTCATTAAATTCATTAAATTCATTAAATTCATTAAATTCATTAAATTCAATAAATTCATTAAATTCATTAAATTCATTAAATTCATTAAATTCATTAAATTCATTAAATTCATCAATTTCAATAAATTCACTGAATTTCATTAAATTCATTGAATTTATTAAAATCATTAAATTCATAAAATTTATTAAATTCATTGAACTCATTAAAATTATAAAATTCATTAAATTTATTAAATTAACTAAATTCATTAAATTCATTAAATTCACTAAATTCATTAAATACATAAAATTAATTCAATAAAAACATTAAATTCGTTAAATTGATTTATTGCATTAAATTAATTAAATTTATTAAATTTATTAAATTCACTAAATTCATTAAATCCATTAAATTCATTAAATTCATTAAATTCATTAAATTCATTTAATTCACTAAGTTCATTAAATTCATTAAATTCATTAAATTCATTAAATTCATTAAATTCATTAAATTCATTACATTCTTTAAATTCATTTTATCATTAAATTCATTAAATGCATTAAATTCGTTTAAATTCATTAAATTTATTATATTTATTAAATTTATTAATTTTTATTAAATTCATTAAATTAATTAAATTCATTAAATTCATTAAATTCATTAAATTCATTAAATTCATTAAATTCATTAAATTCATTAAATTCATTAAATTAATTAAATTCATTAAATTCATTCAATTCATTAAAATCATTAAATTCATTAAATTCTGTAAATTCGTTTAATTCATTAAATTCATTATATTAATTAAAATAATTAAATTCATTGAATTAAGTAAATTCATTGATTTTAGTAAATTCATTAAATTTAGTAAATTAAGTAAATTCATTAAATTTAGTAAATTCATTAAATTCATTACATTCTTTAAATTCATTTTATCTTTAAATTCTTAAAATTCATTAAATGCATTAATTTCATTAAAATTCATTAAATTTATTATATTAATTAAATTTATTATTTTTATAAAGTTCATTAAATTCCTTAAATCCATTAAATTCATTAAGTTAATTAAATTCATTAAATTCATTAAATTCATTAAATTCATTAAATTCATTAAATTCATTAAATTCATTAAATTCATTAAATTCATTAAATTCATTAAATTCATTAAATTCATTAAATTCATTAAATTCATTAAATTCATTAAATTCATTATATTCATTAAATTCATTAAATTCATTAAATTCATTAAATTCATTAAATTCATTAAATTCATTAAATTCATTAAATTCAATAAATTCATTAAATTCATTAAATTCATTAAATTCATTAAATTCATTAAATGTATTAAAATCATTAAATTCATTAAATTCATTAAATTCATTAAATTCATTAAATTCATTAAATTCATTAAATTCATTAAATTCATTAAATTCATTAAATTCATTAAATTCATTAAATTCATTAAATTCATTAAATTCATTAAATTCAATAAATTCATTAAATTCATTAAATTCATCAATTTCAATAAATTCACTGAATTTCATTAAATTCATTGAATTTATTAAAATCATTAAATTCATAAAATTTATTAAATTCATTGAACTCATTAAAATTATAAAATTCATTAAATTTATTAAATTAACTAAATTCATTAAATTCATTAAATTCACTAAATTCATTAAATACATAAAATTAATTCAATAAAACATTAAATTCGTTAAATTGATTTATTGCATTAAATTAATTAAATTTATTAAATTCATTAAATTCATTAAATTCATTAAATCCATTAAATTCATTAAATTCATTAAATTCATTAAATTCATTAAATTCATTAAATTCATTAAATTCATTAAATTCACTAAGTTCATTAAATTCATTAAATTCATTAAATTCATTAAATTCATTAAATTCATTAAATTCATTAAATTCATTAAATTCATTAAATTCATTACATTCTTTAAATTCATTTTATCATTAAATTCATTAAATGCATTAAATTCGTTTAAATTCATTAAATTTATTATATTTATTAAATTTATTAATTTTTATTAAATTCATTAAATTAATTAAATTCATTAAATTCATTAAATTCATTAAATTCATTAAATTCATTAAATTCATTAAATTCATTAAATTCATTAAATTCATTAAATTCATTAAATTCATTAAATTCATTAAATTCATTAAATTCATTAAATTAATTAAATTCATTAAATTCATTCAATTCATTAAAATCATTAAATTCATTAAATTCTGTAAATTCGTTTAATTCATTAAATTCATTATATTAATTAAAATAATTAAATTCATTGAATTAAGTAAATTCATTGATTTTAGTAAATTCATTAAATTTAGTAAATTAAGTAAATTCATTAAATTTAGTAAATTCATTAAATTCATTACATTCTTTAAATTCATTTTATCTTTAAATTCTTAAAATTCATTAAATGCATTAATTTCATTAAAATTCATTAAATTTATTATATTAATTAAATTTATTATTTTTATAAAGTTCATTAAATTCCTTAAATCCATTAAATTCATTAAGTTAATTAAATTCATTAAATTCATTAAATTCATTAAATTCATTAAATTCATTAAATTCATTAAATTCATTAAATTCATTAAATTCATTAAATTCATTAAATTCATTAAATTCATTAAATTCATTAAATTCATTAAATTCATTAAATTCATTAAATTCATTAAATTCATTTAATTCATTAAATTCATTAAATTCATTAAATTCATTAAATTCATTAAATTCATTAAATTCATTAAATTCATTAAATTCATTAAATTCATTAATTTCATTAAATTCATTAAATTCATTAAATTCATTAAATTCATTAATTTCATTAATTTCATTAAATTCATTAAATTCATTAAATTCATTAAATTCATTAAATTCATTAAATTCATTAAATTCATTAAATTCATTAAATTCATTAAATTCATTAAATTCATTAAATTCATTAAATTCATTAAATTCATGAAATTCATGAAATTCATTAAATTCATTAAATTCATTAAATTCATTAAATTAATTAAATTCATTAAATTTATTAAATTCATTATTAATTAAGTTAATTCATTGATTTTAGTAAATTCATTAAATTTAGTAAATTAAGTAAATTCATTAAATTTAATAAAATCATTAATTTCATTTAACTTGGTAATTTCTTTTAATCCATAAATTCATTAAATTGAATTAAATACATTAAAGCCATTAAATTCGTTGTAGTAATTGAATTCATTATCTACTTAAAATTTATGAAATTAACAAAATTTATTAAATTCATTAAATTTGTAAATTTGTTAAATTCATTAAATTAATAAATTTGTTAAATTCATTAAATTAATAAATTTGTTAAATTCATTATAATAATTAAATTCATTCAATTTGTTAAATTCATTAAATTCATTAAATTCATTAAATTCATTAAATTCAGTAATTCATTAAATTCATTAAATTCATTATTAATTAAATTAATTCATTATCTACTTAAACTTGTAGGTTGTCAGAATTAACTTAATTAATAATGAATTAATGAATTTAGTGAATTTAATGAATTTAATGAATTTAACAAATTGAATGAATTTAATTATTATAAAATTAACTAAATTTATTAAATTCATTAAATTTGTAAAATTCATTAAATTAATAAATTTGTTAAATTCATTATAATCATTAAATTCATTCAATTTGTTAAATTCGTTGGATTAGTTGAATTCATTAAATTCCATAAATTCATTATATACATTAAATTCAGTAAATTCATTAAATTTATTAAATTCATTAAATTTATTAAATTCATTAAATTCATTAAATTTATTAAATTCCATATATTCATTATACACATTAAATTCGTTAAATTCATTAAATTCATTGAATTCATTAAATTCGTTAAAATCATTAAATTCATTAAATTAATTAAATTCATTGAATTCATTAAATTCGTCAAGTTCATTAAATTCGTAAAATTCTTTAAGAACATTAAATTTATTAAATTCATTTACCACTGTGCACCGATCATTAGTAATCATGATGTAGTACCAGTGGTTTCTCTGTTGCCTGAGTGTTTGTAGAAAAGCGGGGGCATCATTTATGGGGGGCTTTGACTGACTGCCTGTATGCATTGCTATGTGCAGTGCTGTTTGCTATAACGCCTTGCCCCAATGTGTGTGTATGTAATATCTGGTTGTTGCTGTTGCTGCTCATATAACTTAATGAATGAATTTAACAGATGCGTTAACAAATGACAGCAAGCTTCAAATGATTATGCGTTGTTTTGTCTTTGGGTTGTGTTTTTTTTCTGTGTGTGCATCTTGTTGGTTGGATATAGCTTATAAACAAATTCATTACACATTTTTTTCTATGGTGCTCAACAGCCATCAGGCGTCTTGTAATAGAGATAATATTCATCACGCAAAAATTTGGGGAAAGATTTTCAAAAGAATGTTTTATTTTTCTAGTATTTTTAGAATTTGTTGAAAGTTGAATCATTTGGTTAAATTTTTGCAAATTTTTATTTGGGCGCTATATTTGAAATCTCTTTTGAACACGATTGATCGATTGATTGACTGACATTCTATTGAGTTTATGCATATTTTTCTTAAAGAACTAAAAAGTTTATGAACTTTTGGCAGCAGTTTCCGGTGTACTATATAAAATTATGAGAAGAGAATTCTGAAAATATTGTGATTTTATATTATAATAAAGAAACAATTTTTAATTTTTCTTTACAAATATTTAAATGGTATATAGCGGTGTTTTAACTAATTAAACGGAAAACAGTTTGATTTCAGCCCTCTAGCAATTATAATTATGTAAATTTCAGACGCAAATAAGTCGACATTCTCATAGCTAAAGGATTCAGTTTAATAATATTAATAAGCATTATTGTGATAACCAACAAGTAAATACACAGCGAAAACCTTAACCCCAAAACAAAGAATACCCCAACCAATTAGCGACCCCCCTCCCCACCCAACAACATAACTGAATACAAAAGACTTTTGACCGACCACTGGTATTCTGTTGCCTGGTTGACTACGATGGTCAATGGTCTGTAATTAACGCTTAGTTAAACATTTCAATGGTAGTCGTCCATCCTCCCACTCCCAACACTCAACATTGGATGAGAGCTTTATAATTATAAACGCTTAGTAGGGTACAACACGCACACACCCCTTTTTGTTTTGACGAGCTCTGATCGTCATCATTAATGGAGGGGGGAGGGAGTAGCAATTAATTGTATTTATACCATTTAATACGCCAAAAGACTGCTGATAATATTAATTTCTATTTACTTCCATTTACATACACAATTCACACACACAATGCATGGGGGTGGTGGGAAAGAGGGAATGACAAAGAAATAACCGTCATGAAATTGATTGCCAAAAAGTGATTTTATATTGAGGTCTTAATTAGGGATATCTGGCATTGCTATGAGTTGAAGCAGACAGGGGAATTGTAGGAACCAGGGAGGGAGACTAGGACGAGAGGAGAGGGAATAACAATAACAAGAGGGAAGTAGCTTTAATGGGGTTATAAAAGGGATGTGCAGAGATTGAAAAGATACCACAACATATGGTTATAGCTTAAGGGGTTAAAATTAATTACAATAAATTTTGACGATTCATTAAATTTTTAAGTTTTATTAAATTTCTGAAATTAATCAAAATCATTAAATTCTTTACATTCATTAAAATCATTGAGATCATTAAAATCATTGAAATCAATAAAATCATACAAAACATTCAATTTATTTATTTCATTAAATTCATTTAATTTATTGAATTTAATAAATTTATAAATTCATTGAAACTAATGAATTTGATTTAATGCATTAAATGAATTTAATGAATTTAATGAATTTAATGAATTTAATGAATTTAATGAATTTAATGAATTTAATGAATTTAATTATTTTAATGAATTTAATGAATTTAATGAATTTAATGAATTTAATAAATTTAATGAATTTAATCAATTTAATGAATTTAATGAATTTAGTGAATTTAATGAACTTAATGAATTTAATGATTTTAATAAGTTTTATGAATTTAATGAATTTAGTGAATTTAATAAATTTAATGAATTTAATGAATTTAATGAATTTAATGAATTTAGTGAATTTAATGAATTTAAGGAATTTAATGAATTTAATGAATTTAATGAATTTAATGAATTTAATGAATTTAATAAATATAATGATTTTAATGAATTTAATGAGTTTAATGAATTTAATAATTTTAATGAATTTAACAAATTTAATGAATTTAATAAATTTAATTAATTTAATCAATTTAATGAATGTGATGAATTTAATAAACTTAATGCATTTAATGAATATAATGAATTTAATGAATTTAATGAATTTAATAAATTTAATGATTTTAATGAATTTAATGAGTTTAATGAATTTAATAATTTTAATGAATTTAACAATTTTAATGAATTTAATAAATTTAATGAATTTAATGAATTTATGGATTTAATGAATTTAATGAATTTAATGAATTTAATGAATTTAATGAATTTAATGAATTTTATGAATTTAATGAATTTAATAAATATAATGATTTTAATGAATTTAATGAGTTTAATGAATTTAATAACTTTAATGAATTTAACAAATTTAATGAATTTAATAAATTTAATGAATTTAATCAATTTAATGAATTTAATGAATGTGATGAATTTAATAAACTTAATGCATTTAATGAATTTAATGACTTTAATGAATTTAATGAATGTAAAGAATTCAATAAGTTAAATGAATTTAATGATTTTTAATGAATTTAACGATTTTAATGAATTTAATGATTTTAATGAATTTATTGAATTAAATGAATTTAATGAATTTAATTAATATAATGAATTTAATGAGTTTAATGAGTTTAATGAGTTTAATGAGTTTAATGAGTTTAATGAGTTTAATGAATTTAATGAATTTATTGAATTTAATAAATTAAATGAATTTTCATGAATGTAAAGAATTTAGTGAATTCAAAAAATTAAATCAATTTAATGAATTTATTGAATTTAAAAATTTTAATTAATTCAATGCCTTTAATGAAATTTATAAATTTAGTGAATTTAATGAATTTAATAAGTTTAATGAATTTAATGAATTTAATAATTTTAATGAATTTAACAAATTTAATGAATTTAATGAATTTTATGAATTTAATGAATTTAATGAATATAATAAATTTAATGAATTTTAAAAGAAAAAATGAATTTAATGAATTTAATAAATTTAATGAATTTAATGAATTTAATAAATTTAATGCATTAAATATATTTAATAAATTCAATGAATTAATTTAATTTAATAAATTCAATGAACTAATTTAATTTAATGAATTTAATAAAAAAAAAAATTTCTTTCATTGTCAGCTCTCCTCGAATGTTGTTGACAGCAACTTCGCAGTATTAAGCGTCGATCCAATCGTCGTGCCTAGTAAGATCTTCTCAAACAGTGACGTTCGCATTCGTCTATAAACAAGTAGGTGCCGTTAGTTGTGAATCTAAAAATAGAAAGCGTGTTAATTCACAACAACGCGAGAAGCTATCCCAGTCTCGGCTGCCGCCGCTCTCGTCATTGCGGGTACAATCCCCATTGATCTCAAAATCCAGGAGAGAAGGAAAATATGGCAGAAGAAGCAAGCAAACGCGTTAGAAGGAGGCGAAGAGGAAGAGATAAGGCAAAATACCCTACAGACTTGGCAGGCAAGATGGAACGCTGAAAGTAAGGGCAGATGGACGGCCAAACTAATTCCACGTCTTGACAATTGGTTAAAAAGAAAAAATGGAGAAGTAGATTATTACCTGACGCAGGTGCTGACTGGACACGGATACTTCAGGAAGTATCTGTTTAGAATGGGGAAGTGTTGCACACTGTACTGTTTGTATGAAGATGAGGATGAAGTTGATGATGCCGAACATACGTTCTTTGAATGTACCCGATGGGCCCAGAAGAGGCGACAATTGGAAGATGTGACAGGACCAATATCGGTGTCGAATCTTACGGAACTGATGGTTAGAGACGAATGTAACCGGCGAGCAATAAAACAGTACTGCGAAGACATCCTGCGGTTGAAAAAACCCGATCTGGATGCAGCAGACTGAACCCCACACAACAATGTAAGCGGACGATGGCTGACTCAGCCTACAGGAAACCACCCCGAAGTAATGCAAACGCGGTTCGGGGTGGACTCATTTCCAGGATGGAGACAAGGGGGTGTTTTAGTCGGTAGGCCCAAATGGGAGAGCCCGACATATCACGACTGGCGACGGCGTATCGTGAATGCAAGAATGCATTTTGACCTCCTTGCCCGCAAAAAAAAAAAAAAAAAATAATAATTTAATTAATTCAATGCCTTCAATGAAATTTATAAATTTAATTAATGTAATGAATTTAATAAATTTAATAAATGTAATGATTTTAATGAAATGCATCATTAATTTCGTCATTAAATTTATTATATTCACTGAATTAAAATTCTTTAATTCATTGGTTTGCATCTTCGCCTTCTTTCATGTTTTCTTGATCACTTTCTGTCTTGAATCACAGATTTCGCTGATTCCATCCGTAAGTCCCCCTCCTTCTTTATGCCACAATTACAGTGCAACGATCCATGTTCAATCTTCATCAATTAACACATTTGCCAACATATGGTCGATGATGCCTCGATGCCGTCCGTCTGTCCATGCTTTGCTTTCGATTTTTATTTGGTTCTTTATGGATCTCATACTAATAAACAACAGTATTTTCCCAGAATTGAAGTCAATTTATTTATCCAGAAAAGTTGGAGAACATCAACAATGGACAAGGGAAAAAATATCAACAAAAAAAAGAATATCATACATAAATATAGTTCGTTGTATAAACTTAAGACCCAACTTGGTGTTGTACTCCTCTACTAGTGTAAACTTTTGCCGCGGCTACCAGCTGCCATCACACACACATGATTTCTAACAGCAAAAAGAATATCATCGAAGCTGTTCGTTGATACAAAAACGTTTAATTAGTTCAACATGTGGAAGTTGCAAAAACCAAAGTAGTAGTGGGGATTCTAGGCAATCTATAACAAAATACATATAGAAAAAAAAACTAAAACTATTCAAATCTCTATGGAAACAACAAACTATTCTAGGGAAATGGCATCCAACGTGTGGCAAGAGACCACCACCATCTGGTTGCATAAAAGATTAGTAGTTTCGTTGGGGGTAAAGAATTTTCATATTGAAAATATGACAAAAAAAGTTCGTTTTAGAGCAAAGTTTTTGTTTTATGTCAGGGTTATCTCTGAAGTTCAGCTGTGTTGAATATGTGCTGCTGCAAAACTACTACTCGAGTATTGAGTGAGATTTTGTTCAAACAACTGTGTATGACATCTCAAAGGACGTGTTTTTTTGTTTCTGGTGCTAATATTTGATGATAAAGATTTTAGCAGTTTTGCAAAACTTGCCTAGTCCTTATATGGGAAGTGACATCAAAAGTCAGCTGTGAAACGACATTTATTTGAAGCCTGTGTAAATAAGGGTTGGGTAAATAGTTGAGTACAGCTTGTTTGTAAATTCAACTGTGACAGGAATTGAACCCAGATTACCTGCATGATAGTCGCGTGTTCTAACCCTCAGGCCACGGTTGACAGTTGTCGTTAAACTTACTAAAACAAATTATTTTCTAAGGCTTGTATGCTCCCAGGAAAGAAACACGCACATCTTGACACAGATGTCAAAAACAAAACTTATTTTCCCTTTACACCCCATGAATGATTTATATTATGCCAAAATTCTTGTTACAATAAATGTTAGGTGTCATGCGCATGACACAATACCAGAACCTGCTTTCGATCTGTCTTTTAAGAGGAACATACCGGACATAACCTTATATGATAATGATAATGCCCTACACTTTGGGGAAGATGGCATCCCAAATTTTCACGGGCGGATCAGCACGAGGAAGAGCAGCTTTCGGAGAAGTTGAATTTGCATTATAACAATTTCTTTTAAATGGGGCGTGGCAGAGCCCACTTTCGCGCTGGCTGTAATTCATACTGTACCAACAACACATACCATATAGTAGCATTATACCCCTTATAGTTCATGAGATACAGCCTTTTAAAGTATTAAGTTCTATACCACGCCCATTAAACCGATCCCGTCCATTTTTTTGGATCGTGAACTTTTCTGCCAAATACAACCACACATTGTAGAAACAGTCCTCCAGACATTGCGGTTTCAAAAATAGGCTCCAATGGGCAAAGACAATCTTATTTTCATATATTTTAGACGGGGCACGGCTTAAAGTTGTCCGAGTTTGATCAAATTTTGACCATAGTTATTTTATAACAACTGACACAAAATTCCGCTCGGGAATTACCGAAAATGCAAAGTTGAATATTTCGCTGCCGCTCTAATGGACATGCATGGGACAATATCTGCGTTAAACCAGTTGGGTAACACGGTAAGGGTTTTTAAACTTCCCTACAACGAATTTTGTAGAACCTGCAACAATAAGAAAGAAAAGGAATCCATAGGGCATTTTCTATGCCACTTGGTCACCGAACACTTATACGCCACGCCACGCCTTTATCGAAATGGCTCAAGAGCAACTTTGACCAAGTGAAGCAGGAATATTTGGGTTGAGAAATTCCAAGTATTCTCCTGATGTTGCTGCCATTAAGCAACAACAGAAATTTTTCACGCAGAACAGAATTACAAGCGCTCCGGTCTCTTGCGCTCCGTAGATAGTTCGTCACACCAAGATTAGATAACAGCTCTTTCACCTGGTCCATCCAACGAAGTTTTGGTTACCCTCTCCTGCGCTGCCCAACGAGTTTATTGGCAAAGACTTTTTGAGCCGTAGCATTTTTATCCATTCGTAAGTGAACGCGCATGACTACGTCGATGTCGTTGTACAGCCCATGATTCAAAACTCTCAGAATAGATGATCTGCCTGCGTCATTACCCAGGAGCAAGACAGGTAGGATCAGTGTATGGTAGATTTGGCAGAAGGCTTTAGCATTAAAACGCTTGCTCAGTGCATAGTAGCAGCGGTTTTCGATCAATACTCCCATTTCTGCCGCCTGCTTCTCAAAGCCGCAGTAACATCCCGCAATATGTCGAATGCAGTCGAATGTAGTCGATAAACAAAAAGTAGGTGTCGATCTGCTTTTCTTGGGTCTTTTGCAGGATTTGTCTTAGTGTGAATATCTGGTCGGTCATGGATTAACAGGTCTAAAGCCGCATGCACGTTGCCAGCTCAGCGCCGCCGGCTTTAAAAAGCTCTGCCGGCAGTCCATCGGTTCCCGCCGCTTTGTTTTTTTTTAGCCGTGCAATTGGCGTACTGATCTCGTTTTGGCTCTGTGGGGGACTGCTCCATCATCGATGATTGATGTGATATCGTCACTTATGCTGCCTTCAGGAACGACGAGTGAACGAAAGAGTCTCCTCCATATTTGCAGCATACTCTGAGTGTCAGTGCGTACTTTGGCTGCAACTAGGTGGTGATCTGAGTTTATATTTGCACCAAGCATCACACGCACGTCTATATCGATCGCTTGAGATATGCCACGTGATCAATTTGGTTTCTCGTATTTTGATCAGGGGATATCCGGGGTTACCCCTGTGAATATCTTTATGCGCGAATCTGGTTTCACTCACTACCAAATTTCTTGCCGACGCGAGGCTAACCAGTCTGAATCCTATTTTAGCAATAAAATCTCTCACAAAATTTTGAATGTCATGTGCAGGGCAGCGGTTATATATTTTCTCCAGGCGCTCATATAATGCCTTCCGTGGGGGCGTGTACACAAATCAGCGTAATGTAAAAATATTTCCGCTAGATGCGAATAGTGGCTATTCGGTCACTTATATGGTTAAACCGCGAGACCAGATGTCGAAGTCTCTTGCCGACTATGAATCCACATCCAAATTTATGGCAGCTATGAAAGATCTCACAGTTCTTTCGACGTGTTCATCCCTGTCCCGTCCATCGCATTTCCTGTATGGCGGTGATGCCAGCCTTGTATTTGTCGAGGACATCCGCCAGTTATATAGAGGAACCTTCTCTGTACAGAGTTCGAAAATTCCAGGTGCATATCCGTAAATCATGGTCCTTATGACGTTTGCGGAGGTCCTCAATATTTGGTGCATTCTTGTTTTTTTTTTCTTCGGTGGTACTAGGGCCGTATAGAAAAATTCTCCCCAAAGGCATTATCTACAAATCTTACTTAGTTAATTTCCCTTTGCACCCCATGAATGAGGTATGTGATAGCTTCTCGCGTTGTTGTGAATTAACACGCTTTCTGTTTTTTGATACACAACTAATGGCACCTACTTGTTTATCGACGAATGCGAACGTCACTGTTTGAGAAGCTCTTACTAGACACGCCGATTGACTCGACACTTATACTGTGAAGTTGCTGTCAACAGCATTCGAGGGGAGCCGACAATGAAAGAACAATTTTGTTTAAGATGATTGGAGGTAGGTTTGAACCTGCGATCTTTCGCATGGTCTAACCACTATGCCACGGCCGGTTCCAATTCTACAATTTTGCTGAAGAAAAAAATAAGAAATCATCAATGGTTCTAGAGTTATAGCTGAAAATCTAAGCGACATCAATGTAAGCAAAAAATATAAAAGGTAATAAAAAAAAAACCTTTGGCCTGACAACTCCAAACTTTCTTATCGTTGCAGCTTCTACAAAATTCGTTGTAGGGAAGTTTTTAACACTTAGCGTGTTTCCCAACTGGTTTAATGCAGATATTGTCCCATGCATGTCCATTAGGGTGGCAGCGAATTATTCAGCTTTGCATTTTTGGTAATTCCCGAGCGGAATTATGTATCAGTTGTTATAAAATAGCTATGGTCAAAATTTGACCAAAATCGGCCAACTTTAAGCCGTGACCCGTCTAAAGTATATGAATATAAGATTGTATTTGCCCATTGGGGCCTATTTTTGAAACCGCAATATCTGGAGGACTGTTTCTACAATCGGTTGTGTGGTTATATTTGGCAGAAAAGTTCACGATCCAAAAAAATGGACGGGATCGGATTAATGGGCGTGGTATAGAACTTAATACTTTAAAAGGCTGTATCTCATGAACAATAAGGGGTATAAGGCTACTATGTGTTGTTGGTACAGTATGAATTACAGCCAGCGCGAAAGTGGGCTCTGCCACGCCCCATTTAAAAGAAATCGTTATAACAGCCATAATATGCAAATTCAACTTCTCCGGAAGCTGCTCTTCCTCGTAATTTATCCGCCCGTGAAAATTTTGCATGCCATCTTCCCCAAAGTGTAGGGCATCATCATTATCATATAAGGTTCTGTCCGGTATGTTCCTCTTAAAAGACAGATTGAAAACATGTTCAGGTATTGTGTCATGCGCATGACACCTAACATTTATTGTAACAAGAATTTTGGCAACATATACCTCATTCATGGGGTGTAAAGGGAAAATAAGTATTTTACTATACTGGCCTGGTACTTTCACCCTGATATGTAATATCTCAACCACCTCATAATTACCGGCTCGAAGGACCAATACTCAATCTTCTAAGGTCACTTAGTTAAAACATAAAATTTTTAGCTAAAATCGCTGACATATGTTAACAATATAATGCTGAAGTTTTCAAATGCCCTTTTCTCTCACAAAATAAAGAAGTAAACTAAAAAAAAAACTATAAAGTAAACTAAAGTTTTGTCTTTATACTCCAAGTAACAAGAAAGACATTACCAACGAGTCTGCAACGCATCAACGTGTGTGTCTGAACATTTCATGTTTTCTTTTTTTAATTTTTTTTGATGTGGCATGAAAGCGTTTTAATTAAAAAGCGGCAGCAAATGCATTTTGTTGTATACTTCGTTCATGTGCATTATGAGATCCAATGGACTTTTGTGTTTGTTTATGTAGTTTGTAATTGTTTGTTGACTCTGTACTTATGTATAGAGATATCTTCTATATATATATATATATATATATATATACATATGTATAAAAATATAAGTGCAGTAGAGTGTGTGTAGATTTTTGTATACATGTATACGTTGCCGTTTTGTTTGTATAGTCAGAGAATTGTTCATTTCTTTTTGTCCACAAAAGTCTAAGTCTACTTGGTAGTACTCCGACTTGTTGTCAAAGGCATAAAGTTCTTATTGGTTTGTGTCACACAGTGTTAGAGGCAAAAAAAAAAAGTTTTCCTAGAGTTGATGCAGTTGCAGTGGCTATGTACAATTAAAATTATAACAAGTTTATACTTGTTGTGGTATCTCGAGCAGCTGGTATATGGCCATCGTACTCGCTGATCTACATAAAATGACAGGAATAAAATTTTTGCAAATACGAAATAGAATAGTCATAGATATATAAAGATATGCCCAAATTAACACTTGCTTTAAGAAAAAAATTTAGTATATTGGCGCCTTTGAACACATATAACAAGGCGCCATAGATCGTGAACAAATCTATGCTAATAATAAAACTTATGCAGTCACAAATGTACTCATATGATACTTTGTTGGTGAACTATTATAAATGAACACGTTCTCCTTTAGCTAATGTAGAGAAGCGCTGTAGACCACAACTCTTTAATGTTAAGACGCAAGGAATTTTTGTTAAGTACCAAATTTTCCATTCGGTCAAGTGAACACACTTTTTCCTCAATCTTCAGTACTTTGGTTCGCTTCTGTCTTCTACTGTTTCTAGGTCAACACTACACAGCAGCGTCGTACATTTACTGGGTTTTAAAGTTTCTGTTTATTTTGTATTTAATTCTTTTCTTTTTGTTGTTACGAAACCTCGAATTATTATCGACGACAATGCATTTATTTACTAATCCTAAAATCAACAATTTCGAGAAACAAAAAAAAAACGAAATAATACAAAATAAACAAATCATTGACAAAGAAAGCAAAAGTGCTCACACAGCGCTGAAAAACTTAACTAAACTAAAAACAAAAAAAAAAAATAGCTGACTGACTCTACTCAATATTCTTTTGGGGTTTTCATGTCAGGGGACTTGGGGGGCCACTGTGGCACCATTACCACCACACCCTAGACTCAACCAACAAAATATTGTGATTTATATCTTGAAACGCTGGGGCAGTAGTGGAGAGAGAGAAAAAAAAATTACGTGAAAAAGTTTTGAAACTGACTATGCCACCAGCACTCCCTCTTTGAATGGACGATAAAATAAATTGTTTTAAATAAAAATGTTGCACTAGAAATTGATTAAAACAAATCAATCAATTGACGAATTGACCAATAATGAAAACTTAAGCGAACGCAAACTATGTATTCATCATTATAAAGGCAAACACAACAAAGAGTGATAGATACAAACATGATGAATTTTTATGGGCTGGGAAATATGTGAACTAGATAATTGCTGGCGCTGATTGAATTTCCTCATTTTAACAGCAGGGGAACAAATTTACATAACATATATTATAATGGAAATATATGTATCTTACACAGTACGGGACTTTATTCTGAGAATTGCACGCGAAAGTAGCCCCAAACATAATAACTTCTGCATCATTTGTTTTGTCAAGTTGGCTGCATTAAAAAAGTAACTTTAACGTTCGTATGGCCATTAAATTATTAATGTAGCCAACTTGACAGAACGAATGATGCAGAAGTTCTTATTTTTAGGGATACTTTCACGAGCAATTCTCAAAATTGATTCCCGAATCAATGTGCTGAAAAATCTTGTACTGTGTTAGTCACGCTAAAGATTTCGGTCATAGCAATCGCTTTTTGGTCTTGTTAGACTTATTGTGCCGATCTGTGTTAGTGTTTTAATACATACTTGCCAGAATTTGTCTTCAAGTAGTACCAACGCCTCGTTATACATTTCGTTGGATATTTTCGCAGTTGAGTGATGCTTTTTAATTCGCTCACGTTATAATATGTTCTCACTTATATATAGCTTGAAATTATTTCAAGTTCCTTGGGAACAGCTCGAATTTGAGATAGATTTTCTGTCGTTGATGCCTGCAAAAGAGTCATTCATCCTTGCCCATTCCTCATCATATATTGTCCGCAAAAGTATTCAAAGGATGTCGGATTGGGGACTTTTATAAGAAGCATTCGAAGCATTATTAGATGCTATGGCTAAGTTTGGTGGCTGATACGACTTTGGGGGTAACACTGACTGACACGAAGTCTTGAGTGAAAATAGGCAATAATCTGATTGAGCCATTTTTCTACCAAGCGAGGCTTTAGGCAAGGAGATAGTCTGTTATGCGATCTTTTTAACATCGTAATGGAGATGATCATGCGGAAGGCTGCAGAAAACAGGACTGGTACCAGTTGCACTAAAAGTCATATGCATGCTGCTGGCTTATGCCGATGCCAGATAAATAATTGGTCGTGGACTGCGAAATTCTACTGCGGCCTTTTCAAGCATTGAGAATCAATCGGCAGAAGTTGGTTTAGTGATAAATAAGGACAAAATCAAATTATTTGTTTCAACGTACAAAGAGTCTACTCGTTTTGGGATGCCGCTTGAACGTTGAGAACTTTAACTTTGAAGTGGTAGATAAATTTGTCTATCTTGGCTCCCGGGTCAACAAAAATAAAAATGTCAGCCTAGGAATCCAGAAATTCCAGGAATTCATAGTAATGAAAAAAACTATACAACAATTTCCTTTACTACAGTGAGAGAGCAAAGAAAACAACTCACCAACACAAACTCATATTGTGGTTGTATTGCTGCCGATGACTGCACTAATCCTACCTGTCTTACTCTGCAGCTCCTGAGTAATGACACAAGTGGTTCAATCTATTCTCAAAGTCTTCGAGAGAAAAATACTTTGCAAAATATTTGAACCCATCATCGTTAACGGTGAGTACCGTCGTCGAATGAACCATGAGCTGTACAACGACATCGACATAGTCAAGCGCGTTGAAATATACCGAATGCGCTGGCTTGGACACGTTGTACGAACGGATGAAAAAACTCCAGCTCGGAAAGTATTACGCAATCAACTTGATAAGCGGCGCAGGAGTAGGCGACCAAAATTTCGCTGGATGGTCCAGGTGAAAAAAGCTATTATCTAAACTTGGAGTAACAAACTATCTACGCAGCGCAAAAGTTCGAAGCGTTTTCTTTTCTACGTGTGGCTACTTATGGATGAAAGTCGCTGTTGCTGCCATATAAGAAGAAAGAATTCGAAGGTAGAAGCACTCAGCAATCTGTTAACGATTAGTCTATAGTCGTTGTTGTTGTAACAGCTTGAGCTACAAATAAATGTAAGATACTTATGTCATTTGTAATTATTAGTGCGTTTCTTCTCTATCCTTCGACTCGTCCACATCTAAATGTAAAAATCTAGCCACCTCAATGATGTGAATCCTGAGTGCTGTTGGATTCAGTGGGGTCGGTTTTGCCGTGCAGTTGGAGAGGTGGAGAGTATCATGTGAGCCTTCCCCACATGCTGGGCATAAATAATGTATTGTCGGATTTATTCTCGAAAAATACGAGTTAAGCCGGCTACGGTATCCTGATCGTAATTGGGCCAGTACCCCCGCTTACTTCTCGGCAAGCTTCTTTCTTCTTCTGCTACAGGTGGGGGAAGGCCATTCATTCGGATGTTTGGTTGACTGTTTGTGTATAAACATAACTCAGAGCTGCTCTGTATGTGATAGGATCCAGGTATTCTAAATTATACTGCTGGATATCCTGTCATTACACCTATTTCCTGACATGTCTCGGGGGTCGTCTATCTCCGTAAGATAGATGGTGGTTCGGATGACCTCTCCGAAGACATCCCAAATTCTAAATTATACTGCGGTGTTATACCTCTTATAACACCTCTTTCCTGACATGTCTCGGGGGTCGTCTATCTCCGTAAGATGGTGGTTCGGATGACCTCTCCGAAGACATCCCAGCATGTGAAGCATGTTCCTTGACTGTCAGTATCTTCGTCTCCTCATGAATATGGTGTTCTGAGGACATTTATAGGCAGCCCGTTACAGTCCTGGCAGCTCTGGAGCTTTTTCCATTACGTGTCGCTCACTCTCGGGACCAACACAGGCGCAGCGTGTTTTTAGCACAGACCAGCCAATTGCCTTATAAGCAAGGTTTCAATGTCCTTACCCCAAGTGCTGGCAGTCTAGCGATTTGATGACCTTGTTCGTACTGCGAAACATGTTGCATGTTGCTGCGGCATGCGCCGAGGACGAGATCATGCTGTTAAATGTTACTCCCAGCATTCTCGTCGATAATAACATTTAATTTCACCGATACTTCCTACGTCGTGGCGGTAAAGAGAGTCGCCAATAACTTGGCGGGTGGCAGCTGCAAGTTCCTTGCAGTGCAAAAATTTTTAAGATCGTGGATATATGCATTGATTAAGACTGTTTTGATTAAGACCATGGCTTTTATGTGTGGTATCGGCGGTTAATGCTGTGGTTGTACTGTGTTGTTTTCGGAATCCGTGTTGATGTGCTGCTGTTGGTAAATGCCGTCTTAAACTAGGGAGGAGAAGTGCCTCAAGTTTATTCTCTACCGGTGACAATAGAGAAATCGGTCAATATGATTCCCCCTGGCTTGCGTTCTTCCCAGGGACCACTCTGGCCACTTTCAAGACTTCTGGTATGATGTGAGTGGACACCGACAAGTTGAAGGCTTTTGCCAAATACTCGACTACCGGCACATCGAGACGTTAAAGGTGTAAAGACTGGCGCTATATCAATGACTGGAAGCTTGTGAACCTTCCTCCCAATGCTTCGATTAGCCTGATCTCTTTCGGGGTGCTCTATAAATTGTCGGCTTAAATAGCCTACGCACTTTTTAGGGTTCTTTCGCCGAAGGTTATTGCGATCCTATCATCTATTCTCTTGTTATGCAAAAGAGCTTTGGCTATTGGCCAGAGTTTGTTGGCACCTGAGCTTAGGTTGCAGTTGTTTAGGTGGTCTACCCATTTGCTCCTTCTGTAGTTGTTGACCAATTTATTAATCTTTGATCTATTGTCAAACGAATTTCATCACGTAGAACTGTAAGTTCTGCTGCCTTCACAAGGAAATTTGGTCTGAATACCGATACCTGCAGGTATAAAGCGAGCAGCAGCTTTCGGAACATCAAAGGGTGTGGGTAAACCACCAAGGTGGCGGTTGGTATATCCTTGGAACCCTTTGTCTGATTGACGTATTTGCGGCGTTCCGATCAGGCGAGGTTAAGCGGTCTAAGCGTACAACAATAATCTTTGTATTTAAAATATTAATTTGCTTAAAAATTAATTGCTATAACCACTCTCGCATCATTGTATCGACTGCTGGATTGCCATTAAATCTCAATAATTATAAGCTTTCATACAGTGTAAATTGTTTACCCTCCTCGAAACAAAGAACACGCACTAAAATCTGTTTAGTTTCTTAGCGGACACTTTCACAATACGGTAATGATTTTCCATGACCACCACCCCAAATACTATTCCAGATGTTTATAATCCCTCGAATTCATGCACCAACCACACTCTTTAGTATATGAGTGATATTGCCACATACGGATTATAACGGATTTGTGCTTTTAAATCCCTGACATTATTTTTTTTTTAACATTAACGACAATTTATTTATGTGAATTCCTATTTTGTTTATATTTTCACAAGAATACAAAAAAAAAAAAAAAAACACGAAATAAAAACAATAAAGAATGCCCATTCATGTGGTTTGAGGAAATGCCAATGATGTTGTTGTTGTGTTGCTGTTGTGTTGTGGTCGTGTATAGTGTCAGGCGTGGTGGGGGTGGATGGATGATAAAGCTTTTGCTAGCAATATTTCTCATACATTTTTTGCTACTTTCGCTGGGAGAAGGCTGTGCGCCACAGTTCGCGGACGCAAGGGGAGCAACATCTATAGAGTCAAGCAATGAATGAATTTGGGTCAATTACTTGGCGATGAAATGTTGCATTACGCATAAATTTTATTGAAGTAAACTCTTGTCATCGACTACTGGTGCTGGTGCTGCTGACACGGTTGCTGTTCTCCAATAAATGTTTATGTATGACTTGTAGTAATAATAATAATAACAATAATAATGTTGTCGGAATAACATTTAACCAGAAAAAAACATAAAGCAACACACAACAACAACAGCAACTATATAAATCGTTACTCAAAGCCACCACACACACACACACGCACACATCGTGCTATTGTCAGATCAGCGATGCAATTTAAATAAAATCGATGCACAGTGGTTAGTTCTAATGATAGTCAAGTGAAATATATTTATTTACAGAAACTTTAAATATGGACCGATTTAAAATCATAATATATTTCGACATATCTTCATATTTTTTTGATATTGCACCAAATTTCAATATATTGCGATATTCAGTGCCACCATTAATAATAATAATTCGCATTTGGTTTGTGACAACTTTGGTATACAAAGACGACAATTTTGCTGTTACGGTAGTCAGTGACACCTCCAAAACGAAATTTATTTTCAAGTTAAGGAGTGTTAACTGATCTCCTTTATCCTTTAGGGATAATACGAAGAATTGTTTATAAGTAGACGACAATTTCCTGGTATGGTCGTCGGTGACATATCCAAAACGAAGTTTCTTGCCAAGTTAAGGAATGTTATCTGATCTCCTTGATCCCTATTGGATTATACGACAATTTGCTGATAAGGTGGTCGGTGACACCTCCAAAATGAAGTTTATTGTCAAATTAAGAAAAGTTATCTGATCTTCTTAATAATTTTGGGACTGTGCAAAGAGTAATTTCCTTGTTTAACATATGCCAAACCCTGAATTCACACGATGTAGAAGGGCAGAGTCCACATAGTTTTATATGAGTCTCGCCGTGTAAGCTTTACCCATGGTGTGCTGAACACGCATATTACAATGCGATTGCCGCAATTGTCGGCTCTTTCTTCCAGCCAGAGGCTACCAAATTGGGTATGTTAGTATGAAGCATACCCCCCTTTGACCAAGGTGAGGTATATTTTAACACCTCCGCTACTCTATGAGTCTGTAGCACCCGGTTGTAATGCAACGCCACACTGAATCCGAAGACTCTACCAGCGATTTCGGTATTAACCATAGACCGCGTGGATCTAGTCGAGTCCTTTCACTTGAACAGCGGGCTAGAAGCCTCTACAACGGCCCTTAAGTACAATGCGTCCCAATTTATTTACCCAGAATCCAAATTAACAAAATTTTGTGTGTACTCGGGTGAGCCAAATCGTTGTAGTTCGTTTATAAATAGGCACATATTGTTGTCATTCTCTAGCTACATAGTGCTGGACAATCGCAGGAATGTTCGGTGGTTTCTTCTTTAATCTCATCATGACCGCTTTTACAGAAGTCATTTGCAGTGACCTGACTTATGGCCCACTATCAAGCAATGTCCTGTAAAGATTTACACAAGTATTGATACCTTATGGTTGAACAGTGACAAAAAGTTCATTCAGATCTCACCTTATTCTCCATTGGTCTGATTTGTCTCGCATATACATAATCGCAAAAGTTGCCCGAGGCTTGCCAATTTCTTTAGAAATAGCAGTGTAGTCCATATCAATCTTACCTGCTCTGTAGATCCCAGGAATATCCCTGTAACCGCCCATTCTTTTTCAGTAGCCGCACGTAGAAGAGAATTCCAAGCGCTTCGTACATAGATCGTCATACCACCTACAGATAACAGCTCTTTCAGCTGGTCCATCCAACAAAGTTTTAGTCGCACCATCCTGCGCCGCCCATCAAGTTATTTGTCTAAGACTTTTCAAGTTGAAGCATTTTCATTCATTCGTACAACGTGTACAAGCCAGCGCATTCGGTCTATTTGAACACGCTTGACTACGTCGATGTCGTTATACACCTAATAGTTCATTGGACGACGGTACTCGCCGTAGACACACATAATAAATTAATTCGCCTTTATCCATACCCAGGTTTCTGAGCCGTAGAGCACGTGAGGTAGGTTCAGCGTCTGGTACAATTGGAATTAGGTCCATCGGGACTGATGTCCATGCTGACATTACTGTTTACAGCGGAGCCAAGGTAGACACCACTATCATCTACCATTTCAATGTAATAGTTCCCAGCATTCACGCAGTGTCCCAAAACGACTAGACTCTTTGTTCGTTGAAACAAACAAATTTGGTTTAGTCCTCATTTAACACCAGACCCCCTTCAGCCGATAGTTTTTCAATGCTCGATAAGGCCGCAGTAACAAACCGCAATCCACGACCAATGATAACTGAAGATTTCCTGTCATTCCGCAAAGTCGAACCAGCTTAGAGGGGATGCCAAACTCAGCCAAAGCATCTAATAATTTCTGTTGTATCGGACTGTCGAATGCACCTTTTAAATCGAAGAACACATATGTAAGGTGCCAATCTGCATTTCTTGGGTCTTCTCCTGGATTTGTTATAGTATCAATATCTTGTCGGTCGTGGTTTTACCAGGCCTAAAACCGCACTGATAGGTCCAATCAGGCACGCTCTAGGATGTACTTAAGTCTTTCACATAACACGCTCGACACAACCTTATAAGCGATGGGCAGAAAGGCTGATCCGACGATAGTTGGTACACACACTTGGATTGCCTTTCTTAAGTGCAGGACATAGAACACTCAGATTCCAATTATAGGGCATGTATTTTTTTGAACCAATTCATGTATATAAACCGGTACATGAACGGCCGTGGCATAGATGTTAGAACATGCGACTACCATGCGGGGAATCCAGGTTTAACTCCTGGCTCCAGTCATCTAAAAACCAATTTTCATTTATTGCCGGGCCCTCTCGGTGATGTCGACAGCAACTTCGCAGTAAAAGTTGCGAGTCAATCGGCATGCCAAATTCGTAAGACCAGTTTGGTTATTAGATTCGAATAGCAGGTTCGGGATCATAAAGCAAGCTCGGGACTATGGTGTAAGATCGTGATTGTGGAATAAACTCGTCTACGTCTATCACGTTCGGCTTGTATCATATGCTCGGCTTCGGTCTACAAGTTAATATTATACGTACATTTGTTCTTACGAATAGACAACCGAAGTCGCGGTGGGGAAACAGACAACCGAAGTCGCTTTGGTGGAACCGAGAAGTCGCTTTGGGGAAACTGAAAACCGAAGTTAATATGAGTATGTAGTATCACCCGATCAGAAGGAACAGGCGTTATGAAAAGTAGCCACAAGTTCTAAAAAGAACTTTTCACAAAGCAATACTTAAAGAGTATCCAAGAATCCAGAATGTTACATTTTGTTTTGAATGTTGCCCGAAACCCTAGGCGCTAGCGAACTTTTGTAAACAAACTGCCACGATAGATGATAAATAGAGTACTTTTGTGATTCTACTGCAATTAGTTAGAAAGTCGCCAGCAACCCATTTTCTCTCTGTTAACACCTTGAAGTTTGCAAGTGCCTAAGATGTTATTAACATAGATCTGGACGGTAGGCGCAGAGCATATGTTTTATGGTCTACCCTTGACGAAGTTCGGCTAGCGATTGACGATAGTGGTTATACAATGTAGCGCCTTAAATGAATGAGAATTTTAATGAGAACACTGTGATTTGCTCACGCTGAGTGCTCAACAGATCGATCACACCTAGAGTGGCGGCAGTTGTTTATGAGCATTGTTAATGTATAAGTAAATTCTATTTAGAGACTTTGTCTCGTTACAAGTTCCTTAGACGCATTGGTGGTAGCATGCCAGCGTTAAATGAAACGAAGTAGGTATTTAGTAATCCATGACTTGGAATGTCACGCGTGTATAATGTAAAAAGTATCGTAAGATCATTATAACTCCGATTGAAATGTCGCCTACTGACATCGTCGCTTACTTCGTAATTATGTATGTTATCAAGCCCGCTTAAATCTGCTTTTTTGACGTAATTACAGCTAAAATGGTACTTACCAACATCGTCGCTTACTTTGTAAGCGAAAGCGTACCGTTTAAACTACCTATGACATCGCTATGCTAAATTTAAGGAGGAGTATAAGCGAGAGAATCATCACTGATCGCCACTAAATATACCTAGTGATAAATGAAGTACCTATTTAGTAATCCATCACATCAGTATCATATTGTAAGCGAGCGATCAAGTACTTAGAATGTCATGAGTGTGTAATGCAAAAATTATCGTACATTCACTATAACTTGCTATTGATATGACACCTACTGACATTGTCGCTTACTTCGTAATCAAGCGTGTTATCAATTACAACTGAAATGACACGTACTTACATCGTAGCTTACTTTGTAAGCAAGAGCACACCGTTTAAACTGTCTATGACACCCTTATGCTAAATTTAAGGAGAAATATAAGAGGTCATCGCTGATTGCTACTAAATATAGCTGATAAGAAATGGGTATTTTTACCGCTGGATAGCTGACATCAGCGATTAAGTAATGTGTATTTTGCTACCATTGAGCGGATGTTTAGTGGCATTGCCCGGGGAGCAGTTGTGAGCTGCTTAAGAACTCTTTAGTGATATTCTGGTAATGTAGTAGTGAATAATGATCCGAAAACTCAAATTAGAATATCCTCCATCTCCCTTTACCAATTATCTCACCAAATATCTGCAGCAATACCCCATTCGATTTCTATGCCACTTCCCTCTTGCCCCACTGCCTACTTATTGCCACCGCATTTGTGTCCGTCCTCTTCTTTTCATCAGTTTGTTTTTGACAGTAAAAACTATTACGGATTTTTATCTGTGCCGCATTCGCTCTATATGCAAATGATGCAGTGGGAAAACTTTATGCCTCAGCAGAAAAACAAACTTTATTGTTTAGTTAACCAATAAATTCCACAACGCTGAGTTTTCATTCTCGATTTTTCTCGTGTGTGTGTGTGTGTTTTGAAGTTGCTGTCAAATTTTAGTAGATTTTCATGTTAAACATTAAATACATATATTTCGAGCGTATTTACTTAACGCATGACACATGATGTTGCATGTGGCAGAAGATGGACCGTCCTATCTTTTCACGTTTTCGCGCTTTGTACAAAACTATTTAGAAAAAAAAAATCGGTCAATATGTGCGATGGGAGGGTGATGGGGTATCAAAATTGTGTCAAATTCGTCATTCATTGCTATGCAATGTAAACATCGAGCAGCCCTTAGGGTGAGTAAAGTTGCTGTTTTCATTTCATCGTCGGATGTGTTTACTCAGTACATAGTGTATAAGAAGAAGATGTCACCGATGATGATGTTGAAATTACATTTTCTTCAATTTTGCTACTCCCCCATTATATGTAGTACATCTTTCGTCGCATTTCATGTCTTCCGTTTGCTGTGCTGCCACCCTTTCTCTCCTCCCTTGCCAGTGTTCGCAGTGATTTCCGTTTCGGCAATTTTTTCATATTTCGTAGGGGTTTTTTATTTCTCGCTCCCACTGTGATTTTCTTCTTACAGCTATTCAAGCATCATATCACTTTTCTATTGGCACTTTTTGGTGTGATGCCACCACTACTCGCTTCAAAAAGTGTTATAGAAAACATCGAGCAGATGTCAAAAATGTCCAACAAAACGACGAAGAAAGAAACATGTAGAGAGTCTCGTAACGGAAACGAATGTGACCGGAAATGAGTTTGTTAGTAGGTCGTTTCATATGAAGTCATCATATTCCATTTTCCGTTGGCTTAATTAGTTTCTTAATAGAAAATTGAAAATTGTTTCAACATTAAAGCGGTGTTGAATAAATTGTAAGAGTCATTGAATATCTGAATGAAGAATAATAAGACCAAAATTGCATAAATGACTTTTAGTTGAAAGCCACCATTAGTCGGCCGGTCAGTCAGCCGCTGAATTGTTGTTAACATATTCCCCTTTTGTGATGAGCAACATCAACTACGCATATCAAAGTTTTTGCATCTGCTCGTGCGTTTTATTGGCGCCTCTAGCACAATTTGTTGTTAAATCGCATATGTTATTGTGATTCTGTTACCGATTCGGTTTTTTGTTTTGTTGCTGTTGTTGTTAATATTTGCGTAATTTATGGACGTTTATTGTTTATATTTCAGCTGAAACATTTAGTTTCGCTTGACTTTTCATGTAAATTATTTTCAACGTGTTCCCAAAAACATAACCACACAAAGTTCCATTTGCATATGTTCAAATAAAACTCATGTGTTCTCTTGGAGTAGTTTTCGTTTGTTTGTTTAATTGCATCGTAAAAAAAAATACTGCACTAAATTACAGATTCGCATCAGATTCATCCATGCATATAGGATAGAAATTTGGTCAAGGTTTTTTCTTTAGAGGAAAAGTAGAATGTGTAGTGCATCATGGCAGTAAATGTTGGGGGCATTGTATAGTGCCCCTATGATATCATGAACTAATACTTTGTGATATTATGTTTTACTTTGCGATATTTCATGTATATGCGATGTGAAGTTCGATTGAACGTGTTTTCCTTTTGAAATCCCCATACTTAGAACTATCTCAATAAGCTCCTAGATAAACTTGCATAAGCTCTAAGCGGTAGGTCAGGTGTTTCTATAAGAAGGCAGAAATAACTTGGGTCTAAACTCCTGGGCACACCATCTCGCTTTGAAAGCAAACATTTAAAACCGGTACAGAAATTTCAGTCAGGCTTAAAAAAAATAATTTCCCTTTACACCCCATGAATGAGGTATGAGATAGCTTCTCGCGTTAGTGTGAATTGATACACAACTAAAGACACCTACAATTTTATCGACGATTGCGAACGTCAAGCTTTACTCGACATGCCGATTGATTCGAAACTATAATGCGAAGTTGTTGTCGACAACATCGAGGGGGCCGGCAATGAAAGAAATATGTAGATGATTGAAGCTAGGAGTCGAACCTGGGATTTCCCGCATGGTAGTCGCGTATTCTAACCATCATTCCACGCCCAGTCGCAGGTCAGATACACTGACTGTTAAATACCCTCACACAATGTCTGATATTGAATTACTGAACTTCACCGATTTTAATTGAAATAGGTTATGTAAAGGGTTTTTCAATAAGAGGTGTTATTTTGGTATTAAAAAAAATATTCAATTTTTTGAGATAAATTATCTTATGTTTATTTCATAATAAAGAGGAAAGTATGCCGTTACTAATGAAAAACAACATCAGCCAAATAGCCACCACGAGCACGCTTACAGGACCATATCCTTTTCATGATATTTTCCATAACAAAATCGCAAAGTGGCTGCCCTATGTCCTTAACAGCCTCACGAATTTTATTTTTTAGTTTCTGTTGATCCAAGCACATTTTTGAAAAAGTAAGGTGCAATGATCGCACCAAACAGTTGCACGTTGAGTATGGAGAGGCTTTTCAACAATAACTCTTGGGTTTTCTGAGCAACCAGATGCGCTATAGAAGCTTGTTGCGTAGCCACCGAGGTGGATATGGGCCTTATTAGTCAAGATGATTTTTCAATGGAATTCCAGATCATTTTCATGCATTTCAAGGACCCAATCAGCAAAGACACGATGTTGTTGATGATCGGCCGGCTTGAGTTATTGTAATAACTGTTCTTTATAAGCCTTAAGACCCAAGTCTTTTAATTAAATATTCATCCCATATTTGCGCTTTTACCTTCAGATGCTTTATCTGGATGATGGTACCAATGTTTTCTCTTTTATACGCTTTCCGCACTCGCAATTGCACAACTTCTCAATGGTACCAGTTTTATCTCTTTTTCGACCTTTTTTCCCGTAAAAGAACGAAATTAGAAAATTAGCATAATTAACTATTCTGCATATCGCACAAATACTCCATATACTAAGTATTAGACCAAATTTTCGAGATTAAAGCTTTAACCGTTTGGCCTGGGATATGGTATCAGTTTTATCCCCTTTTCGGCCGTTATCCCCCTAAAAGTACGAAAAGTACTACACGCACTTCCACCTTCAGATATTTTGTCTGGGTGACAGTTCAAGTTTCATCCCTTTTTGGGAGTTTTTTGCCGTAAAAAAACGAAATTCGAGATTCTACCTTTAGCCTGGGTGATAGTACCAGTTTTATACCATTTTCGACCACTTTTTCCCGTAAACGATCCAAATTCGAAAAAATCAAAACAAAGCTTTAACAAAGTTTTATCCCTTTTCACCCATAAAACTACGAATTTAAAAAAATTCCATAATGTACAGAACTAATCCAAAAAAATATTCACCCCCCATTTTATCGATTCTACCTTTAGCCTGGGTAAGTACGAAATTTTAAAAATCCCTTCAAAAAAATAAATATTCCCCCCAATTTTTGCGTTTTTACCTTAAGCCGTTTGGTATTGGTTTTGGTTCTAGTTTTATCCCATTTTTTCTTTTTTCTCTAAATGTATGAAATTCGGAAAAATACCTTCATATCGCACAACTACTGCAAAAAATATATTCATCCTAATTTTTGCGTTTTTCTCTCAAGCCTTATAGCCTATGGAATGGAGAATGACCGTATTTATTTTTATGATTATAGCTTTTGCCGTTTGGTATAAGCGATTCTAACAGTTTTATCTTTTTTTTGGTCCTTTTGCCCCTAAAAGTATGAATATCGAAAAAATCCCTTCTTATCGACCACCTATTTTGTAAGAAGCATGTACACCCTAATTTCCGTGATTTTAGATTAATCGCTATGGCCTTGGCAATGATCAGTTAGTCAATGAGTAACAATGACAACTATTTCCTATACCCAAAAAGGTGGTTGAAGCTCACGTTATTAGTAAATCCGTAGTAAATCCTATGTATTTACCCGTGTTCGATTTAGGAGGATAGTATTTTTTCCTCGCAAATATGTAATAGTCAAATACTGACGTTTGTGGGTGGTTCCAAATAGCCTGGAACCACGGAACCACGCCCATTTGATATATCAAAAACTAAAGTTTTTAATTTTCACTACCGACATCTCAGCTAAATTCTGTAAAAATTTCAAAAAGATCGGGTCACGCCATTTTCGAGTCTATACGGTAATACGAAAGGCAATACGACGTTATTAAATATTTCCATATTATATGTATGTACGATATCTTTCTCAATATTAATAATTAATAAATTGTTTTTTCTTCTACTTACAGGTAAGATTTAAAAGCTCAATTTTAAGATAAAACTAAAGTTGTTTACAAGTGCAGGTAAATATATCTAAAACGTATGTGTTGCAACGATTTTGTATTAAATTAACTAGTTAATAAGTACAAAACTCTTATCAAATCAAAGTCTATCTTAAACTCTTTAAGAGATCAAGCTTTAATGGAACGTATGACACCTTACATTGATTGCTTGTGCTTCCATGCTCTCGTGGAGTCTAAACGCATTGCGGTGTTCGCTGCTTTCATCTTCACCTCAATATCTGGGGGCAACCAGTTTAGGATCATGTGTTGGTTGCGTTAGTAGGAATAGTTCTAAGTGCCTCTGTTATCACGGTTGCCACAAGTCTCATGATGCGCTTGAATTTCGGTCTTTGCCGATCCGTACAATAAAATTGTTTTAATAACAAATTCGTATAACCCGTTTACATTTTTGTTGCTGATTCATCGGTTGAGGCCGATTGCCTTTTGAAGTAATATAGAGCCTTTTTCGTTTTGCTGTTTCAGAATTGGGTGTGAGTTTTCCAATTTAGTTTACTGTTCAATATGAATCCAAGATATGTGACATTGTCAGACAGCGTAATTGCGACTGGAACCTGAGAACGGCCGTGGTATAGTGGCTAGAACACGCGACTACCATGCGGGAGATCCGTGGTTTTCTTTCATTGCCGGCCCCATCGATGTTGTCGACAGCAACTTCGCAATATAAGTGTCGAGGTAATCGGCATGTCTAGTAAAAGCTTCTCAAGTAGTGACGTTCGCATTCGAGTATAAACAAGTAGGTGCCGTTTGTTGTGAATCTTAAATAGAAAGCGTGTCAATCACAAAAACTCGAGAAGCATCAGTTTGGGCTTGGCAAAATAGAGGGATTTTGAAACTCTGAGTGAATAGCACCAGTTCCGATTTCATCGGGTTTTCAACCAACCCCAGTTATCATTACAATTTAGCATAAGTTTCAGCGCAGATTCCAATATCTGAGAAAGTAATTTAGGATAAATATTAATGCTACAACATACGCATATGCGATAGGTGTGCTGGACTTCTTGTCCAACGTCTTTATAAGATAGTGATGTTGAAATTCCAGAGTAGTGGAAACCTTGTGGAGTACCGCAAACACACTGACTCGACGACTGGCTGCAAGGCATCATTATCAAACTGTAAAAAATGAGCGACTTCTCTCAGTGAAAAAACTACAGGGATATATTACTCCTCTCAATAAGATCTTACACGGATTTTTTTAAGCCGTATTGGCGAAGCGGAAGAATCCCACCTCCGGAAATAACAATCAAAACTTCGGGCAAACAAATCTTGTATGGACCATATAAATACCCTGAGACTTATAATTGAACAAACGGATGAATGTCAGAATTAACTATATTTAACATTTGTAGACTAAAGGACCGTTTTTGATTGTATTTATCGCTCGCTGAAATATGGGATATCCTTAAGTCACAAAGAATACCAACAAAACTGGCCAACCTTTTAAAGTCGCAATATGATCTCCAGGTTAATTTTGCAAGCCATTTTCATCAAAATCAGGTGTTAGATAAGGATGTCTGCTGTCTCCTATCGATAGTTTGCTAAATAATTCTCTAGATCACTGTTCATGATCACTGCTTTAGAGTCTAGACCATAACCGTCGAGGAATTCGATGGAATTCGATGGTCTGCGGAACATTTTGAGGGTCATTATTTGCAGGGTGAAAATATCAAATTCAGGGTGAAGGTACAATGCCAATATAGCAAAAAAAAAAACCCCAAAGGGTTTTCCGCTCTCAGGTCAAACTTTTTGTATGACCTTTTATATATTTTTTCCTTACCTTAATGTTTGTTCGTTTAGTTTTTCATCTGTAACTCAAGAACTATTGATGATTTTTCATTTCATTCTTCAACAGAATTGTCGCGAACGGCACACCCTTTGGGGGTGTTACTATTCTAACCCATTACCTTAACCCTGACTTGGAATTTCTTACCCCCCCCCCCATAATGTCTGTTGTACTGTGTTATTAAACTATAAATCCACATGTGCGTATGATTAATATAAAATGCGCATGGAATTAATAATACTCATACGTTGCACATACATATGTAACGAGTACCATATGCAAACTCGCTACATACACAGTACGACATTTTTCGGCTTATTGGGACTTGGGACATAATTCTGAGAACTGCACGTAAAAGTAGCCCCAAAAAGAAGAAGTTCTGCATCATTGGTTTTGTCAAGTTACATACCATAATAATTTAATCTCGATTTGAAGTTAGTTAGTATTGTATAGGGTAACTTGTCACGTTTAAGGCTCTTTTGTTTGACTTAACTCAAGAACCACTAGTTCGATTTAGCTGAAACAAATTTAAAATAATTAAGAATTACAATTCCTTTAATCTGTTCGTATAACGTTTCCCTACATAAACAACAGTTTCATTTTTCCAATTATTAAATGATTTTGGACTGGGTTTATTTTGGCCTATGATTCACGTGGTATATTACTTATTATAATCATACACCACCATATAGTATTTATGAAATGTCACTGAAAAGAGCCTAAAAGTGACAAATTCCCGTCTATACGATACTTACTAACTTCAACTCGATATTAAATTATTATTGCATGTAACTTGACAAAACGACTGATGCAGAATTTCTTCTCTTTGGGGCTACTTTCATATGCAGTTCACAGGAATTAGTCCCAAAATCATGTGTAAGCAATAATTTAAAAATATTTACTAGATTTTAACTTTAAAAAAAATATTCCACTCGTATCTCGTGTGCTGGATATGGAGAGTAATAAATATAACAATTTATTCATCCTCAGTGCAACCACTGTACCCCTGCACCCCCCCATCCTCTAACAACATTGTTTATTTTTCTCATCCAATAGTTTTCTGTCATAAATTAATTCCTTATAGATATGAGCAGCCCCAACAGCAATAACAACAACGACAAAGGCAACCCCCAACCAACACTTGTTTTGATTGATTTTTTTTCCCTTCAAGATTAATCAAGTGTTTTTCCAACATAAGAGGCTAAACTCAAGTCTAAGTCCTACTCCATCGCAACAGCGTAATAGCGCGGTTACATCCCTATTTAAGCGAAACGGGAGGAATGTTGTTTTTTTTCTACCATAAAATTAAGTTTGGCAAATTACTTTAGCACTTTTGTTTGTCTAGCGTCAAAGTTTTTCCGTATAATGTAAAAGGGAGTGAATCTTGTTTACTTAAGTCAACCCATTTTAATAAAAATTAAAATGAAAAAAAATCAGCATTTTTAGCAGCGACATACATACATATGTACTTATAACATATTTCCATAACGCAGTGTATAAACAGAAAAGTTTTTTTTTCTTCTTCATAACTTTTTTGTTTTTCATATGGCTTTTGTTGCAAACAAAAATCTCAAGACTTCCGCCATTTCCAGTCAGTCAGTCGGCGTGACAGACGGACAGACGGATGGCCCCATCATGCTCAGCGCACAAACATATTAGAACGCGCTATCGTCCAATGCATCACGTAATTTATGTGGCTCACATTCTTGAAGCAGCGCGCGCGCTCCTCCTAGAAGTAGTAGTAGATAAATATGAATGTACTCGATTGTCTCTATCTGTCTATAATAACTCCAACCAACCCATATTCGTCAGCGGCAGTGGTGTGCAGCAGCAGCAGCAATAATGGCGTAGTGGCATCTTCTTCCTGCTGTTCGAGCACATTTAAGTGCGTGCTCAGCTTTAGTCTACTCTACTCGATTCGACTCCACTCGTTCATATCTATCGCATCTCTATAGCACCCACCACCATTGGGATGAATAGCAATTAAAAATCCTCTATTTTATGTGCAGGAAGATAGCAAAATAAAACTATTTTTACATTATATTATTTTATATGCTGCTTTGGTATTCATTTTAAGTTGGTTGCCTATTTTTGTTGTTGTTGCTTCGCTACGTTATGGTCTTAACTTAATTTACTTTGGTGTACTTGCTTGCTGCTGGCTGGCTGGCTGGCATCTTAAAGGAAATTGCTGGCAATACAAAAAAAAAAACAACAACAAGGCTACAAAACAAACGAACCAACTAAAGTTGTCTCGTAATGAATGACTAAAATACAAGACAAGAATCGTAAACTGTGTCAAATAGATAAATTGCTTAAGGAACACTGATGACATTTCTCTGTGATTAGTCTTAGTTAGTTAGTGGGTGCTGTAATGACGTTGAACTGAGGCATTGGATGCTAATGTTGGATTGGGAATTAAGTCACAGTACATATTATAGATGGTATGTATTGTGAAATTGAGATATTTTAAGAAACCATAAGAGGTTTATCTGTTATGTTGATACTGGGGTCAGTTCAGTCGTCGCCACATTAATAAAACATGACAAATTCCTCTATACGATACTTATTAACTTCAAATCGATATTATATTATTATGGCATGTAACTTGACAAAACGAATGATGCGGAACTTCTTCTTTTTGGGGCAACTTTCACGTGCAGTTCTCAGAACTGAGTACCAAATCAATGAGGTGAGAAATGTTGTACTTTGTAAGGGAATAATAACTCTGTAGATTTTCCCTAACTACAGGAAAAATTACATCATTGTTTTGTGATGGTATAATTCAAATTAATAATCTGCTGGATAAAGTATTTAGATACGAAAACAATTCAGATCCGGATTCGCTGATAGCGATGTTGCCTTGTTCGGCTAATTGTACCTAGGCTGATTTAGGATGATCAAGAGCCTTAGTATGTTCTCGGAAAGTATTGATGTGGCCTATGATAGATTTCGGGACTTGGATCCATTTTAGGTCGGAGATTGAGGAGATCGCAAAACTTTATATTATACATATTTCCGAAACTGTAGAGGTGAAATAGGTTAGGATCGTTACGCGTTACTCAGGAATGTGATGATAAGGTTTCAGTTTCATACCTGCAATTGGGCAGTGATTCAGGATTTGATGACAATTCAGGTTATCAGCAATTCGGTTTGTTGATACGGGTTTTGTCGGAGTTAGAGTTTAATATCAGCAAGTGATGATTGGCTCAATGTCAGGAATACGGAAGTATATTGGTGATTCGGGTTTTGTTGGTGATTCAGTTTTATAACAGCAATACGGGGTCATCTTGATGATTCGTGTTTGTCGGAGTTTCAGATTTATATCAGCAAGTGATGATTGATGACACGGGTTTGTCGGTGCTTCGGATTTATGTTCGGCAATTTGGAAGTGTTTTGGTGATTTGGGTTTTGTTGATGATTTAGGTCTATATGTCAGCAATACGGGGTCATCTAGATGATTCCGGTTTGTTGGTGATTCAGGTATATATCAGCAATACGTGATCGTCTTGGTGATTCGGGCTTGGTCGGGCATTGAGATTAATATCAGAAATTCGGGAATATATTCTCAATTCGGGGTTGTTGCCAATTCAGCTTCGTATCCGCAACTCAGGAACGTGTTGATAACTCGGGTTCTTCAGCAAATCGACTTCTGCAATTCGTAGTTGTATCGATGTTTCGGCTTTCGTAGGTAAATCAGTTTTGTAACCCGCAATTCAGAATCGTGTAGGTAGCTTGCATTCTTCAGCAATTTGACTTTTGCAACCTCGTATCGATTTCAATTTCGTTTCCATGGAGTGGAGTATCTTCGTGTACCAGACCGAAATCTTTGCAACCAACGAAGTCGGTGTAAATCAACAGAAGTTGGTTCATATTCAACAGATTGAAGTCCACTTCAATAAACCGAAATCTGATTAAACCTACAAAAGTCCGCTTTAACAGATGGAAATCCGATTCAACAGACAGTAGTCCGAATCAACAGACTTTAGTCCGATTCCCGAGTGGAACAAAGAGTATCTTCGTATACCAGACCGAAATCTGTGCAACCAACGAAGTCGGTGTAAATCAACAGAAGTTGGATCTAACAGACCGAAGTCATATTCAACAGATTGAAGTCCAATTTAATAAACCGAAGTCCGACGACGTACGTCCGCAGACGTAAGTTCGATTCAACAGACCGTAGTCCGATTCAACAGACAGTAGTCCGATTCAACAGAATGTAGTCTGATTCCCGATTAAACAGATTCAACAGGTCGAAGACCGATTCAACAGACAGTAGTCAGATTCAACAGACCGAAGTCCGATTTAACAGACCAAAGTCCGATTCAACTTACCCAAATCCAATTAAACCTACAAAAGTCTGCTTTAACAGATGGAAATCCGATTCAACAGAGCGAAGTCCGTTTCAACAGACCAAATTCCGATTTAACTGACAGAAGTCCGATTCAATAGACTGATGTACGATTCAACAGACCGAAGTCCGATTCAATTGACCGAAATCTTAATCAACAGACCGAAGTCCGATCAACAGACCGAAATCCGATTCAACAGACCGTAAACCGATTCAACTGACCAAAGTCCGATTCAACAGACCGAAGTCCGATTCAACAGACCGCAGTCCGATTCAACAGACCGTAGTCCGATTCAGTAGACCGAAGTCCGTTTCAACTGACCGAAATCGATTCAATCGATTCAACAGACCAAAATCAGATTCAACAAATAGAAATTCGATTCAGCAGACCGAAGTCCGATTCAACTGACCGCAGTAAGATTCAACAGACCGTAGTCCGATTCAACAGACCGAATTCCGGTTCAACTGATCGAAATTCGATTTAACAGACCAATATTTATTTGAATCCGAAATATTCCGATTCAACTGACCAAAATCCAATGCAACAGACTGTAGTATGATTCAACAGACTGTAGTCCGTTTTGACGTACCAATGTCCGATATAACAGACCTCAGTCCGATTAAACAGACCGAAGTTCGATTTAACAGACCGAAGTCCGATTCAACAGACCGATGTCCAATTCAACAGAATGAAGTTCAATTAAACGGACCGATGTACGATTCAACAGACCAAAGTCCTAATAGAAATCCGATTCAACAGTTTGATATTTATTTGACTTTGAAATATTCCAATTCAACAGACCGTAGTCCGATTAATCAGACCTAAGTTCGGTTCAACTGATCGAAATTCGATTAACAGACCGAATATTTATTTGACTCCGAAATATTCCGCAACAGTACGATTCAACAGACCGTAGTCCGATTCGGCAGACCAAAGTCCGGTGTAACAGACATCAGTCCGATTAATCAGACCGAAGTCCTATTCAATAGACCGTAGTCCGATTCAATAGGCCGTAGTCCGATTTAATAGACCTAAGTTCGATTTAACAGACCGAATTCTTATTCAACAGACCGATGTCCGATTTAACAGACCGAAATCCGATTTAACAGTCTGAAGTCCGATTCAACTGATCGAAACCCGATTCAACATACCGAAGTCCAATTCAACATACCAAAGTCCAATTCAACAGACCGTAGACCGATTCAACAGACCGTAGTGCGATACAACTGACCGATATCCGATTCAACAGACCGTAGTCTGATTCAACAGACCGAAGTTCGATACAATTGACCGAAATCTTAATCAACAGACTGAGGTCCGATCAACAGACCGATTTAACAGACCGTAAACAGACCGTAAACCGATTCAACTGACCAAAGTCCGATTTAACAACCCAAAGTCCGATTCAGCTGACCGTAATCCGATTCAAAAGACCGAAGTCCGGTTAAGCAAAAGATTATCTTTATCGATAATTTGCCCTAAAGAGAGCAGGGGATATCGGGTGCATTGCAACTTGGCAAGAAAGTTTGCTGCGGTAGCAATCGATCAATTTACCAACCAAATTGCCCGATCAGTTAAGTAAGTGCAGCCCGATCAGTTAAGTAAGTGGATAATTACATCGCTACACACACTTAGGCATGCAACGATGAACACTTTTTCTTGCGGTGTGTCGTTTTTTCTAGTGTCGGGTTGAATATTGTTTGTCACGCTCATTCGCCGTTCGTGGGGATCGCCGAATGTGTCGTTGGTGAAAGCTATTCCTATACATATATTTTAGGGGAAAAAAGGTGTGTTGTTGGTTATAGGGAGAAAGAGATGATGTTCAGGGTAAATGAAGGAACAGGTTAAAAATTATGTAGTTAGCGATACAGCTGTATGTGTGGGTGCTATATACGTACGGACAACTTTCGTCACGTTACTAGTTGATAATAATCTTTAGCTGTAGTGCTGGAAAATTTTTATAAAGCTTAGTCCTTTGAGCGAGGTTGAATGATCAATAGATACACACAAAATCAACTTCGTCTTGCCTTATTTTTTACATACCTTTTGCTGACCTGTAAAAGTGAAGGGAGCATAGAACGAACTTTAACGTGGCTATTCCTAAATCAGGACCTTTGCATGCGTTATATGAACAAAAGCCTCTCAGATTCCACCGCTTACTTAAACTTAATTTCCTTTGCACCCCATAAATGAGGTATGGGATAGCTTCTCGCTTTGTTGTGAATTAACACGCTTTCTATTTTTTGATTCACAACTAACGGCACCTACTTGTTTATCGCCGAATGCGAACGTCACTGTTTGAGAAGCTCTTACTAGACTGCGAAGTTGCTGTCAACAACGTTCGGGGGGAGTCGACAATGAAAGATCAATTTTTTTCTTAAGATGACTGGAGCCATGTTTGAACCTGCGATCTTCCGCATGGTAGTCGCGTGTTCTAACCACTATGCCACGGCTGGTCCCAGATTCCACCGCTGGGAACGTCTTTATTCAGACCGGTCCATTGCATGCGCTATACGAGTAAGGCCTTGCAAACTCCGCCTCTGGGTAGAAGCGTAAGCTCTTTCGAATTGTACACGGTGAAAATGTTGTGCTCTCCCTACAATCGTACTCACATACTCTCCCCACAATCGTTGAACATTGTTTCTCTGTTTGTACTTGTGTATGCACTTTTTATTTTACATAATTCAACATAAAATTTAGCATTTCAATGCAGATTCTTGCTCTAGTTATCAGCCAACCAGCCGTTCATGAAAGCTCATGGTTATTTGATATTTACATTACCCTACACAAGTTGGCAGACGCTATTCGATACTGCATTTGACATTGCTGTTGCTATCACCGCTATCGATCTTCCGCCTCTAGTAGTGCAGCACTTTGGTCATTTCATAATCAAATTTCGAGGTTATTTTCTTGTTATTAATCACACTTTTTCTGGGCAAGTTGTCAGAGCAACCTTCATGTTTCACATGTAGCCCTTAGTGTGAGTCATCATAAATATTCATACACTACGAGTATTGCATTGGATTTTTTTCTGCTTAATTATTGTCACTCTATATGCAGTTAGATAATTTTGTTTGTGTAATGATTTCATTTCTTTTGATAACCAAAATTTCCTTACTTCCCATACACCTTCCCCTTTACAAACGAAATATCTCTGCAGTCAAGGCTCGAGTCCCGTCTTACCCATCCAATTATGAACTCACGCTGGTTGAGAATTTCAAAAGTTTTTCGATTTGCTAGAGCAAATAAACCTAAGTAACTTGTAAGACGAGAAATTAAGTTTTGCTAAAAAAAATCATCGTTGCTTTGGCTGTAATGAAATTTCCGCCCAGGAAAAAAGTCAAGAAAATCCAATGCAAACAATTAACACAAATTGCATTTTGTAAGTTACAAAAGTTTCTCATATTGGAATTTGAGTTTGTGGTTTTAATCGAAATGAAAATCGATGGCAAAAAAAAAACATAAAACAGAAATAAATCAAAGTTTTTTTTATGTTTTTGTGTTAATTTCCCAGTCAAACAATGGGGCGAACAATAATAAGATTCGATAAGATTTAACCACAATTGTTCAATTCCATTGAGTTGGTCATGCAATTATTCATTCATGGCATTAAATGCAGTAGTGCACAGTGGTTAGGCAACGACTTGCAAATGCTTGTAGAGTATTTTATCGCCTTATAACTGGAGTCAGCTGTCTGATAAGGGGAAAAACTATTAAATGCAATGGCTGAGTTTGCTATAACTGCGAAACTGATATGACACTGTAATCTTCACCATAACCTTAGTGAAGATGCGCAAAGGTCTGTAATTCATCAACCAAGCGAGGCTTCAGACAATGTGATAGTATGTCATGCGATCTCCCTAATCTCCTAATAGAGATGATTATGCGGAAAGCTGCAGTAAGCAAGATTGGTGGCATCGATAAAAATGGCAAGAACATCTTAGTAACTGCGATACTTAAAAAAAAACTTAATTTCTCTTAGCACCCCATGAATGAGGTATGGGATAGCTTCTCGCGTTGTTGTGAATTAACACGCTTTCTATTTTTTGATTCACAACAAACGGCACCTACTTGTTTATCGACGAATGCGAACGTCACTGTTTGAGAAGCTCTTACTAGACACGTCGATTGACTCGACACTTATACTGCGAAGTTGCTGTCAACAATGAAAGAACAATTTTTTTTTTAAGATGACTGGAGCCTTATTTGAACCTGCGATCTCCCGCATGGTAGTCGCGTATTCTAACCACTAAGCCACGGCCGGTCCCAAGTAACTGCGATACAGCTTTCCATAAACTCTGGTCTACCCTGAGAAGTATATGTAAATGACATAAAACGAAATAAATACGATGCAGCAATAACATTCAATAACGTGCAGCATAACGATGCGAAGTTATGCTCCATAAGTACTGCAGGCTATTTATTGAACAGCTTCGGGATGGGGACACGAAAAGTATCTAACCGGAGAACCAAGAACCTCGAATCAGACCTTGTAAACACCTCCTTCTTCACATCAATAAAATTAAGAATAATAGTCCCAAACACTTAACTCGGAAAAGCTCTTGACATAAACGACATCTCACTGCAACATATCGGAGAAGTAGATCTGGAATCAAACAAATTCTGCACAACTCAATGAACATTTTGGTTATCCCCAAATCTTAGAAAGTGCCGAGATTTATTCCAATGCATACAAACCTGACAAACTTGCTACCGAGGGAAAGTCTTGTTACTCAATCTCTCTGTTGCCACCCAAAGCTAAGGTTTTAGAAACACCAGCCTTCTGAAAGAGCACTTCCCGCTCTTCAACATATAAGGTTTCAGGACAGCTCATAGCAAAATTACCAATGACTTAAAGCAGAGTAAACCATTCGGGCGGACTTTTGTTGCAGCCCTAGATCGGTCTTAGGCATTGGCCAGGGTCGATCACTCGGTACTACTTTAAGACATCATGAATGATAGACAAGTGTTCGGGGTTGAGTTCCGACGTCACAAATCCAAAAACCTAGAGATAAAGAAGGATTGCTATCACTCAAAGGTTAGGTTAGTTTAATATGTTAGCTGCCTTTATTTTCATAGTTAATTTGTGTCCTCATATACAAAGTGGCGCAAGAGTAAACTTCCGATGTTTTTTGGCTGTAATTTAAAAAAAAAATAAAAAACTGATTCTTCTTGTGGACTATTTTTATTTGGTCTTTTAATTTTTTTTTACATCAAGTCGAGAATATGATGTCATGTAAATGGCCGCCTACACAGTTGATTGTCATTTGAGCCCTTTTTTATGGAATTTTCCATCACTTTGGCCAAAACTTCCGGCGATAGGTCCTGACATTCTTGACGGATATTATCTTTAAGAGCTGCAAGAGTCTGAGGCTTGTTGACATAAACCCACGACTTCAAAAAGCCCCACAAAAAGAAGTCTAGAGCGGTCAAATCAGGCGATCTTGCTGGCCAGTGCAAATCGCCAAAACGGGAGATTAGTCGCCCGGGATATATCGGTTGTGGCATGTGCAGTGTGTGCTGTTGCACCGTCCTGTTGGAACCACATGTTTTCCAATCCTTATTCATCAAGTTGGGGCAAAATGAACACGTTGATCATTGCTCTGTAGCGCTCACCATTCACAGTAACCGTTTGGCCCGCGACGTCTTCGAAGAAAAAAGGTCCGATGACTCCTCCAGCGAAAACAGCAAACCATACAGTGACTTTGAGCGGTTGTAATGGCTCTTCGTGGGATACACGCGGATTTTCAGTATCCCAGAAGCGTCAATTTTGCTTATTTACGTACCCGCTAAGATGGAAATGGGCCTCATCACTCATGATTATTTTTGATGAAAAATCATCTTCCTCTTTGTGGTGATTAAGGATGACTTGAGCGTATGTTAGACGCGATTGGTGGTCAGCAGCTAACAGCTGATGCACCGTCTGGACTTTGTACGGAAACATCTTCAAATCTTGTACCAAAATTCGCTGTAAAGACCGTCGACTGATACCCATTTGCGTGGCACGTCGTCCGGTCGATGTCGACGGCGCTTCCATGACATCCTCGGCTACAGCAGCAATATTCTCTGCAGAACGGCTACTACAGGGTCTGCCACGCCTGACAGCATCTCGTGTTGTGCCAGTCTCTTCGGGGTTTCACCAGTAGGCGTTGGACGGCCAGGATATCTGCGACGAAATTCACGTTGTGCCAAAGTCACCGACCGATTATTGGTCAAATAAATAGTCACAAATATTCCGCGTTCTGGAGCAGTGTAGTGTAACATTGTTTATTAACATGTATTTCGCATGTGTTTACTACACAAATGTCAAAACAGAACTGACATTAGGGGCCAATCGCAAAATTTATAGCATTTTCTGATAGGAGGATTACTTTTGCGCCACCTTGTACATAGGTCCGGTTGTGATATCATTTAAATTCTCACACCTATACATACACTATGTAGCCAAGATCGCTCTAAAGCCATTTCGTGGCTCTGCTAAAGGCGTGGAAGTTAGGCACAGCGCCAACTGTTAGAAGGGAGAAATCTATAAGTATCCGATGACCAAACTTTCCAGATCTTAGGTCAAAAGCAAGGCCAGTGACATTTAAGATGCAGTTGTTGCTGGCCAGAACCGGCCGTAGCATGATGGTTAGAACACGCAACTGTCATGCGGGAGATTCAGATTCAAAACCTGGCTCCAGTCATCTAAAAAAAAATTCTTTCGTTGTCGGCCCACCTCGATGTTGTCATCGACAACAACTTCGCAGTATAAGTAACGAGTCTATCGGCATGTCTAGTATTAGCTTCTCAAACAGTGGAGTTCGCATTCGTCGATAACAAGTAGGTGCCGTTTGTTGTGAATCTAAAATTCACAACAATGTGAGAAGCATCCCATACCTCATTCATGGGGTCTAAAGGGAAATTAAGTTTTTTTTTAAGTTGCTGTATCTCCATCATGGAACACAGTCACATGCTGGTGAAACAGTTCCTTCTGGGATGTCATCGGAGGGGCCATCCGAACCACCATCCAACGGAGATAAAGGCCTCTCCAACAGATGTCAGGAAAGATCTTTGGTGTTATGACAGGGATATCCAGCACTATGATTTAGAACACCTAGATCCTATCACATACAGAGCAGCCATAAGCAACATTCATTCCCACACGGTCAGCCGTAGATCTTCAAGCTACCGAATGAATGTCTTATTAGGAGGTCGTCCCCCACCTATAGCATAAGAAGAGAGAAGCTGGCCGAGAAGTACGAGAGTGATACTGGCCCAACTTAGATCAGGGTACTGTAGCCGGCTTAACTCGTATTGGTCGAGAATAAATCGGGCAATACAAATTTCATGCCCAGCATGTGGGTAAGGAACACAAGATACTCTCAACCTTTTCAACTGCACGGCAAAACCAACCCAAACGCACTCTGGACCCATCTCATTGGCCAGTTTCCTAAATTTGGATGTAGACGAGTCGGAGGAAGATTGAAAGAGAAGAAACGTACTAATAATTACAAAAGTATTTTACATTTATTCGATGGTCGAGCTGTCATAACAACAACAATAACATATGAGATGCTCTGTAGTCTCCTATTCTTCCTCATCTTTGCAGGCACTACAAAAATCGTTGTAGGGAAATTTTAACCTTTTAGTGTGTGTACCCACCGACTAGTGATCTGTTATTACAGCTAAAATGTTCCTTAGATGGACTCTAGACAGTTACAGCGCAAATCATTACCTCTGTATATCCATGTTAGGTCTAATCTATTTGGTCGCTTTGCAATTTTTCCCCCCTTTCTTTTGCAATAAAGTTGAGTTTCTCTCGGGCTATTACCCCTTGCATTGTAAACTACATCCAAATTCTAGATGATGGCGGCCTTAGCCAATGCTTCGGTGGTTTGTTAACCATATATGTACCCATGTGTTGCTGAGTAATTGTCGAATATCTCGGTATCTCCTCCAGTCACTTCTCGCAGTGGTATCACGTCCCGCAAGGATCTGATGACCCGGATATTTCACATAAAACCCGCTCTGAAATATGGGTTTTCTTTAAGTCACTTCGAATACCAACAAATCTGGCCACAAACCTTGTAAAGTAGCTATATGATGGATTTCAGTGTAGAGAACTGCGTAACAGTTAATTTTCAATCAATTTCCACCAAAATCGGGACCGGCCGTGGCATGATGGTTAGAACGCGCGACTACCATGCGGGAGATCGCAGGTTCAACTCCTGGCTCCAGTCATCTAAAAAAAAAAAAAAAAAATTTTCTTTCATTGCCGGCCCCCTCGATGTTGTGTCGACAGTTACTTCGCAGTATAAGTGTCGAGTCAATCGGCATGTCTAGTAAAAGCTTCTCAAACGGTGACGTTCGTATTTGTCGATAAACAAGTAGGTGCCGTTAGTTGTGAATCTAAAAATAGGAAGCGTGTTAATACACAACAACGCCAGAAGCTATCCCATACCTTATTCATGGGGTGTAAAGGGAAATTGAGTTTTCCACCAAAATCAGGTGTTAGATAAGGTTTTTTACAGTGTCCTATCGATAGTGTGCTCAAAGTTTCTCTAGACCATAACCGCACTGTGGAACATTTTCGGCATAATTCTATGGGGAGTGAGAAATTCAAAATCACGGTGAAGATACTAAGCCAGTATAGAATGAAACCCACAAATCGTTCGGCCTTCTCAGACCCAACTATTTTTTTAAGACCTTTTATATTTTTCCATATCTTTATGTTTGTTCGTTAAGTTTTTCAGCTGTAATTCTAGAACCATTGACGATTTTTCATTTCATTCTTCAATAGCCAAAACTTTTGGGTGGTTTACTATACTGACCTAGTACCTAAGGTCCTAAGCCAGTATAGAATGAAACCCACAAAGGGTTAGGCCTTTTCAGACCCAACTATTTTTTTTAAGACCTTTTATATTTTTTTCTTATCTTTATGTTTGTTCGTTATGTTTTTCAGCTGTAACTCAAGAACCATTGATGATTTTTCATTTAATTCTTCAATAGCCAAATCGTTTAGGTGATTAACTATACTGACCTAGTACATTAACCCATACTTGGAATTTTTCACCCCAGGATTGGCTGTTGCATTGTGTTGTTAAATCATAAATCCACAATATTGGAATGATGTGCGTATGATTAATATATATATACCTATGAAATTTATAATACTCATACGTATGTAGCGTGTCTCATATGCAAACTCGCTACATACATTATGTGCCGTACAGTACTTGGGTAAGGGTCTTCATTTGATATCATCAGCAATGACCAGTTTTCTACTTATCACAGCTCAGGCAGCCTATATATGGCCAGATATTTGGAATTATTGGGGGGGAAATTCATGAAAAAGAGGCGTTAAGGGATGAATTATTATGGTTATCTCTATCAAATTCCACAGCGTGACTATTTACTAATTGGACCATGAAGTTAAAGATGATATTAGACAACTAGGACGATGGATACCGCATCCCTACAGTCCAAACCCCAATTCTCAGGTAAGTTTTCGACAACCTCCCTACGTTGTCCAGGAATAGCAACTACATCAAGAACAACGTAAAAAATGCGATAAGATGCCTCTAAAGCTTTTACTGGCACCGACATTGGACAGTGACAAAAAGACAATTGTAATGTCATAAAATGTGATTGGTTGGCCGCTCAGTTCTCAACTATGCTGTCCCAGTTCGACCTCAATCCTAAAGTCGTCCACTCACATAAAGTTTAAACTGTACAGTTATAACTGTCAGTTAAGACTTTACATTTGCACACTACACAAAACAACGCACTTATTATTGCCACCGGATACCTCATAATGACAAATGAGGATACTCTTCATTGAAAGATAAGTGTGCCTCTTAGACCACATAGTGCATTTGTTTAATTGCTTCCATAGGATCATGCAGTTGCGTCCAATAGATCTATTGCCTACTGAGCCTACCTAATCGCCCGAGAAAACTTTTTCCTAGTAAGCTTTAAGTCTTTTGACATATTTTCAGGGAAGGTAAGTAAACATAGTCCAGCTTTTTAAAGGCAACAACAACAAATTTTATATTAGTTTATATCCCGAAATAATTAACAAGAGGTTGACTATTTTCTGAACTTTTAGCAGCTTTACCCTTAACCTTGCACCTAGTTTATGTCGATTGACCTTTATTGGGCTGGATCTTTTGTAATTCAGCCTTGACTTTTGCTTTGGTGTCCAATTTGGAAAACTGCACCTTCCCAACATATCTCTCCCTAATCGCCCGAGAAAACTTTTTCCTAGTAACCTTTATGTCTTTTGACATATTTTCAGGGAAGGTAAGTAAACATAGTCCAGCTTTTTAAAGGCAACAACAACAAATTTTATATTAGTTAATATCCCGAAATAAGTAACAAGAGGTTGACTATTTTCTGAACTTTTAGCAGCTTTACCCTTGACATTGCCCTTGGTTTTTGTCGATTGACCTTTATTGGGCTGGATTTTTTGTAATTCAGCCTTGACTTTTGCTTTGGTGTCCAATTAGGAGAACTGCACCTTCCCTACATATCGCATCCACTGTGCATTTTGAATTGAAACAATGTAGATGTACTGCCCCACCATATATCTGAATAAAATTCACAGCCATGTTCAGGTATTATTCCACTGGACATATGTATGAAGATATAAGAGAACACATGCACATAAGCCGCATACATATGCATCTACACTAACAATGTAATACATATGTATACGGTATCTATGGACACATAAACTTATGTTCCTTGAGCTAAGTTGCTGGCATGTGCTGCTGCCAACATAATCGGCCATTGGAACTTGGGGAACCAAAAGCAGCAACAACAGCAACATCAGCAGCAACAGCGACAGTGGCAGCCAACGACGGCAACGGCAATTGTGACAAAGCCACTTGTCTTATCTGTATTTAAAAGCCATAAATTCTTTCATGTTTAACGTTTGTAACAACATATCCACATAAGTACGTATGTACATACGCTTGCACATACATTAATATGTATTTATGTACATTTTCCTATATAGTAAAACCTGCACATATCTTTCTTTTGTCTTTATATACATTAATGTTAACCTGAACGTGTTTTCATTAAACTTCATCTACTTAACTTCAAGAACTTTTGGAATTTTGTAGGCCATTGCGCGATACCAACAATGACAACGTGTAGCACGGCGCGAAAGCAAAAAAGAAATCCCCACTGCAGACGACATAATCGATCGATGCCAAAGTCTTTCATTCATTCAACATTTTGTTGCTTTCACACTTCTTCAATTCTTTTGAAGTTCTCGAACGTTGTCATGTTCGACTGAATCCGTCTTAACGTGACAATTGTTGTTTTTTTTATCTTCTATTTTATTTTGAGGTTTTGTTTTGTAAACATATTTACAAATAGGAAAATTAAGCCATTTAAATCTTGTGTGTGTGTGTGTTTTCTCTGACTTTACACTTTGTTAGCAAGTGAATGTTGCCCCCCCGTCCCTTCCTTAAAGTTGTGGTGCGGTAAATTGTCAACAATTATGTAGAGTTGGCTTAAATGAAACCCATCTTAACTACTCAAGAATGCAAGAAGGCATTTGCTTGATTTATTTTGAGAGAACATACAAATTTACATAAATTTTTAATAGTTTTTTTTATCTAGCAGAATACTAAGGCGAGCTACAACAGGTGGTGGCGGCTATTTTGAAAGGGTTCTTCTATATGTAACCGTTAGGAAATATCAGGAAATCAAAGGGTTTTGCGTACTTTCACTGGTAAAAGTTGTTGGGAGTTTACGAAGCCTTTTGTTAAGAATATTCTTGTCAAATATTTCTAGCCAAATTTCGTTATGCTGAACTGTTTAATCTGGATGCACAAAAACTGATGACACTGATTTTGAGTATCTTTTGAGTTGCATAAAAAAATTTGTTCACAAATCTCGCCATAATGAGTAAAAGGTTTAATTATCCTTCCATAATAGAACTGATCTTATACTGTCATATTCTTGTGTTTTTTTTACTGCTGAGACTTACTTTCTTTTTTATCTGAACTTCTTTACGATCGTATATTGTGATTATATGCCGGACATAGAAAAGTATTATATGTGCTTCGATCTTTTGCGCTTCTTCTCCAGTTTGTTACACCAAATTCTGCAAAAATCCTCATTATCCTGATCTTTCTTCTGCGCCGTCCAACGATTTCATTGTCGAAGACTTTTCAGCTGAGCATATCCAACCAAGCATACAACATGACCTAGCCAACGCAACCGCTGTACCTTTATGCGTCTAGCCACATCAATGTAGGTAAACAGCTTGTATAGCTCATGATTCATACTTACTTAAGAGGCCCATTACAACTTACGAATGTGGTTCATAAATTTGAGGCCTGAAGTATTAAAGAATTCCACACGCTTCGGTCTTTTGCGTGCGCTCTCAAGTTAGTCCTACCAGATGGTGGCATGTCATTTACCACTTGGTTCTTTCAACGAAGTTTGGGACTCTCTGCTCTTCCCCTTCTCCTCTTCTTCAGGTTCGCCTTCAAACACCTTTCTCGCTGGAGCATTTACATCCATCATGGCAACATGTCCCAGCCATCGTAGTCTTGGGATTCTGATTCTTTTAGCTACTCCGATGTTTGGTTGATCCGATGGCGCCACAGATAGGGGTATATATTTTGTGTATGTCCGTTGCCGTAAGCACCCATGATTCGGCAGCATACAACAAAACGATTAAGATTAGCACCTGGTATAGCCGTTTCTTAGTATTCCGAGATATGGTGGTGTTACTAAAGTGCTGCCAAAGTCCGTTAAAACAACTTTTGGCGAGCACTATTCGCTTGATTTCTTGGCTGACATTACTATACCATCACCCTAAGGGTATATATCATTTGATACGACCCAAAAGTGTAACACATAGAAGGAGTTATTTTAGACCCTAGGTTTCTTTGAACAAAATTCGATTCATGACTTTTTAAGTCGTTTGAGCCATGTCCGTCTGCCTGTCTGGCTGTCCGGCTGGTTCGCACGATAACTTTCAAAAGACGCAACCAAATGTTTTGAAATTTTGCACGAGATAATATTTCCCCAAAACTATTTACGGTATTGAAAATGGGCTACATGACCACGCCCCTTCTGGTAGCTTCCCTACAAATGTATTATTACGCCCACTTTAGCGATTCGTGCCCAAATTATGTATTTTGCTAAGTTATAACAGGATAAAGTTTTGGAAAAAATATTGGTAGGCTAGCCACGCCCCTTCTGGTACCTCCCATACAAATGTACTTTTCCGCCCACTTTAGAGATGCACTAGTAATAGCAATAAATCCAAGGCGATCATACCCAATTTCTTTGTTTTTTGTAAATCTATAGCAGGATACAGTTTTTGAGAAAAAAAACTGGAAGTCTAGCCACGCCTCATCTGGTACCTCCTATACACATCTGGTACCGCCCACTTTAGAAATCGATTAATATTATTAATAGACCTAAGGCGATCGCGCCCAAATTCTGTAGTTAGTAAAGTTCAAGCAGGATAAAGTTTTGGAGAAAAAATCTTGAAGTGTAGACACGCCCCATCTGGTACCTCCCATACAAATGTACCACTCCGCCGACTTTAGAATTCCAGTTATAATATCAATATAATACAAAATTTTTTGTTTTACTGAGGGTGATGGTAATGTAAGTAAGTCGGGTTGCCGACTGAAACTTTTTTACTGGTTTTTCTTTTTAACGGAAGATCCGAAGTAGGTAAACTCTTCGACTACCTCAAAACAATAATTATCAACGTTCACGGTGCGTCCCCATCGAGAGGACTCTTTGTTCGTCGAAATCATTATTTTTGGTTTGTCCTCGTTGACCGCTTAACCCATTTTTCCTAACTCCTTTTCAAGTGATGAGAAGACTGCAGTAACATCCCGCAGATGTCTATATCATCGGCATAGGCTAGTGCCACGTGGCTCTTGTGAAATATGGTGCCAGAGACGTTGACATCAGCCTTCTCCATAACTATATTTAATAGTGTTCAGGACAGGCTATCGCCCTGCCTGAGACATCTTTCCGTGTTGAATGGTTCAGACTGATCCTTACCAATCTTAGCCGAGAATCTAATGTTTTCCAGAGTACATCTAGAAAGGCTTATTAACTTTGCAGGAATACCAAACTCAGGCATGGCTTCATACAGTCTCTACCTTATCGGAGAGTCGAAGGCAGCTTTGTAGTCGACAAAGATGTGGTATGTGTCGATCTGCTTTTCATGAGTTTTTTTTTCAGGATTTGTCGTAAGGTGAATATTTGAACCGTCGTAGATTTGCCAGGTCTACAGCCGCACTGATATGGTCCAATTAGTTTTTCTACAATTGGCTTTAGACGTTCACACAATATGCTTGAAAGGACCTTGTACGCAATTGGTAATAGGCTTATTCCACGTTAGTTCTTACACTCACTACGATCTCCTTTCTTGTATATGGGACATAACAGACTGAGACCGGGAGATCATCGGCTCCCGCCGCTTTGTTGTTTTTAAGGCGGGATATTGCGACACGTATCTCACGCTGACTCGGAGTTGGATACAGATATCAACTATATCACACATTTTAAATTGAAAGCAATTAGCAGGATTTGTAACCAGCAACTGATTGTAAAGAGACAACGCTTATTCGTTGATATCGTATACATTCTTTTTTGTTTTATGGACTAAAATTATACTTACTATGAATGCTTAATAAAACCAGAAACTGCTTAAATGTCTTCCAAGATTTTCAATATTGACAGACTAACAAATCTTACTCACATTGTTTGCCATCACTGCAATACGATGCGTAAGGGCAAATGTAGGGAATTACCTAAATATTAACTAACTGCTGCCTCATACAACTGTTATCGCATGCAATTCTCGGTTACTAAGAAATACCATGATTTAACCAATTGATGCATCATCACCACAATTCCAATGATCAATTCTAAAGCAAATTTTGCTTATCGTATGAAAACAAATGTGTTTATTTTGTTTCTCCCTGCATATTTTTATGCTTATCAGCATTTTGACTGTAATTTTTCAAGGGAAATATTTTGTTTATACTGCGCCATCCAAAGAAGGAACAGCTTGAACATGTTACAAAAGTTGTCACACATCTTAATGATGTCATAAAGTACTGAAAGTACTACAAAGAAGTACCACGAGCCATGATTCATCGCACACTGATCGTTGTTGAGGTCTAACACTATGTGGATGGTGTCATTTGTTTTTCTTTAATGAAATTTAACATTTAAATTAATCATTCAATGATTTATGCCTCCCCTTTGATGGGTTTTACATGAATTTCATACATTCTCAATACGAAATGAATTTGACTATGAGCAATTTAACTGTTTTCTAGTTTTTTTTTTGTTTTTTTTTTCTTCTTTCGATAAGTTGGGGGATTAGTCATTGGTGGGTGAGATATCTTTCTTGGGAGAATTGCGTGGTAGGGGGGAGAATGCGAAAGATTATCAATTGTAAGGTAGTACAGTTTAGTGAGAAGGTATGTAGATACTAGAACGGACGGTCAGTGGAATTTCCCGGGGTACACGTAACCTATCTTATGTTATAAGCTGCTTGGGGACTTCCAAAGAGATATTTTGGTTATACCCAAGTGAATAACGATCTTACTTACTTACTTACTTAGCTGGTACTTCTATGCAATCCCAGTGGATTATATACCGCACGTAGAAAAATATTATATGCGCCTCGATCTTCTGCGCTTCTTCTCCAGTTAGTCACACCGAGTTCTGTAAGGTTCTCAGTAACCTGGTCTTTCCAACGGAGTTTTGGTCGCCCTCTTCTGTGCCGTCCATCGAGTTCATTGTCGAAGACTTTTCGAGCTGGAGCATTTTCGTCCATGCGTACAACATGACCTAGCCAACGCAACCGTTGCACCTCAATGCGTTTGACCACGTCAATGTCTGTGTACAGCTCGTACAGCTCATGATTCATACGACGCCAATACTCTCCGTTAACGTTGATGGGCCCATATATTTTACGGAGTATTTTTCATCCGCTTGTGTCATAACCCAGGATTCTGAGCCATACATTAAGACAGGTAGAACCAGTATCTGGTATAGCTGGAGTTTTGTTCGTCGAGAGAGGGCTCTGTCATTGATTCGCTTGCTTAGTCCGTAGTAGCATTTATTTGCAAGCAGGATTCTTCTCCGGATTTCTAGGCTGACATTATTTGCTTTGTTGTGGCGGAGCCTAGGTAGACAATATTATCTACCACCTCGAAATTATAGTTGTCAACGTTCACGCAGTTTCCCAAACGAGTAGATTCTTTGTTCGTTGAAACTAATAACTTCGTTTTGTCCTCGTTCACCGTTAGGCCCATTTTCGCTGATTCCTTCTGAATACCTGAGAAGGCTGCAGTCACATCCCGCAGTTTTCGACCGATGATGTCTACGTCATCAGCGTATGCGAGTAGCATGTGGCTTTTGTTGAATATAGTGCCACTCGTGTTTACTGCAGCTTTTCTCATTATCACCTCCATCACAATGTTGAAGAGATCGCACGATAGGCCGTCGCCTTGTTTTAGGCGTCGTCTGGTATAGAATGACTTCGTATCGTCCCTGCTAATCTTCACTGAAGACTTCGTGTCAGTCAGCGTCATTCCGCAAAGACGTATCAGCTTCGCTGGAATACCAAACTCAGCCATGGCTTCAAGTAATTTCTGCCGTATCAAGCTGTCGAAACAGCTTTATAGTCGACAAAAAGATGGTACGTGTCGATCTGTTTCTCTTGGGTCTTTTCCAGGATTTGCCGAAGTGTGAAAATCTGGTCAGTTGTTGATTTTCCAGGTCTAAAGCCACACTGATAAGGCCCGATCAGGTTGGATAACACTGGCTTTAGTCTTTCACATAGCACACTCGACAGGACCTTATGTGCGATGGGCTGATTCCGCGGTAGTTGGAGCACACATTTGGATCGCCTTTTTTCAGCACAGGACATAATACGCTTACATTCCAATCGTCGGGCATGCACTCTTTAAGCCAAACCGTGCGCAGGAGCTTGTGCATGCTCGTTATCAACTCCTCGCCACCGGACTTTAAGAGGTTTGCGGGCAGACCGTCGGCACCGGCTGCTTTGTTGTTTTTCAGCCGCGATATTGCTCTTCTTACCTCGGCTTGACTTGGTGGTGGGCAATCTAAGCCGTCGTCGACAATTGGCGTGATAACTTCACGTGCGCTGCCTTCTGGAACCAGCAGTTGCTGGAAGTGTTCTCTCCATATGTGCAGCACACTCTGCGTATCCGTGACCAGATTTCCATCACTGTCCTTACAGGTGGGGAGGCCATTACCATATCCATTTGCTCTTACTTTCTGGTAAAATTTTCGGGCCTCACCTCTATTCCTGTATCGCTCTATATCCTCGTTCTCCCGTTCCTTCATCTGACGTTTTTTTCGCCTAAATAGCTGTCTCGCCCGTTTTGCTTTCTCCTTATGCCGTTCCCTAACAGCACGGGTTACAATTGGCTGTAGCGTTGCCCTATAAGCAGCATCCTGTTCCTCAGACGCTATGCGACATTCTTCATCGTAGCACGATTCGTCTGAACGCCGCTTTTCATATCCTAGCACAGTTGTTGCGGCGGTTGCCATGGAATGCGCAATATGCTGCCACTGGGTATCGGGAACGTCAGAAGTAGAGGCGTTGTGTCGTAAAAGTTGGGAGAGCTGGTTGGAGTAGGCAGTAGCTATCTCTGGGGTTTGCAGCTTCGCGATGTCCAGCTTTCTTTGTGTTTGGTTACGTGCATTTTTCGCTCTGCTCAATCTTGTGCGCACCTTGGCTGCAACCAGGTAATGATCCGAGCCAATATTAGCACCACGGATCACACGCACGTCCATGACACTAGATGCATGCCTGCCATCAATTACCACATGATAAATTTGATTTTTGGTGTTTTGATTGGGGGATAGCCAAGTTGCCTTGTGGATATCTTTGTGCTGGAATCTGGTTCCACTAACTACCATGTTCCTTCCCGCTGCGAAGCTAACCAGCCTAAACCCGTTGTCTGACGTGTCGGTATGCAGGCTGAATTTACCGATCGATGGACCAAGAACATCTTCCCTTCCTATTTTTGCATTAAAGTCTCCCAGAACAATTTTAATGTCGTGGCCAGGGTAGCGGTCGTATGTTGCCTCTAGGCGCTCGTAAAATGCATCTTTGATCTCATCGTCTTTATCTTCCATCGGGGCGTGTACACAAATCAGCGTGATGTAATAACGAATAACGTTCAGAAAACTTAATAAAGAAAAATCCCTCTGTAATATATCTTATTTGGGATTTTGGGACTTAATTTTGAGAATTGCTCGTAAAAGTAGATCCACAAATAAGAACTTCTGCATCATTCATTTTGTCAAATTGGCTGCATTAATACAACATTTGTCACTTTGACATAACTCAAGAAACACTAGTCCGATTTAGCTGAAACAAATTTAAAAAAATTTAGCATTACAATTCTTTTAATCTATTAATATAACGTTTCCCTACATAAGCAACAGTTTCACTTTTCCATTCATCAAATGACTTTGAACTGGGTTTATTTTGTAGCAGTTACGTCAAAACTGTTGTACTCCATGGCGTATGATTTACGTGGAATATTACCTATGATAATCATACGCCAGCATATAACAATATAACAAAAGAGCATAAAACGTGACAAATTGCTCTATACGATACATACTAACTTTAAATCAATATTAAATTATTATGTCATGTAATTTGACAAAACGAATGATGCAGAAGTTCTTATTTTTTGAGCTACTTTCACGTACGATTCTTAGAATTGAGTCCCAAATCAATGAGCTAAAAAATATTGTACTGTGTTATTTATCACTTCAATTGATTGCTTTTCTAAGCTATTTCCTTATATTGCCACTTTTTCCACATTACATGTACTAGAGTTTAAGGTTCCCAGTAACGTATCACACTCTTAATTGTGGCAGAGGCCTCCATGAGTGTCAATGGACGTGATGGTATTGGTGGTAAACCCATTTACAAACTATACAAGATCAATGTGCCTAATATCACCAACACAACCATAACTACATACTACCAATGACATAAATATGACTACACTTATGTATACATATACACCAAACATACAACAGATGCCGCTAATGTATCCGTAATTCATATATCACCATCAGCTTCTTTGTTCGTCGCCCTGCTTTCGTATTCTCTTTTGCTCTTCCTTTGCGCTCACTGTGTTTGTTTTGGGAATTCGAATTCGAACGTTATGCTTGAAATGCAATGCAGCAAAACTCCAACGCTTTTCTGCATACGAGTACGTAATATTTGTATTCATTGATATGCATGCACTTGCAGGCAGCTTGCACATGTGTTGGCGAACGAACGAACACAATGATGCATATAAACTGAAATTGCTGAAGTTTATTACTGTATATAAGTGCTAAAGGCTTATAACATGTTCATGATATGCCACTACGCAGGATATGAGTGAATGTTGAGCACGGTAAACGGGTAGTGTAGTGGGTAGCTGCGTTATAGGTACCTAAAGATGCAAACAACCAATGTGTGTCTGTGTGTTACCTATAGACTTCTAAATCATTCATACAATTTCAATAAAATTTTTAAAACTTATTCCTTAGGTTCGTGGGAATGTTTATAGGACAATGGCTGTTCTTATGGTTTACAGGTACTATATATAAAACAACCACTTTTTGTGTCTGTGTGTTACGTAAGGGTTTCTAAACTATCCAAACAATATCGTAAAAACTTTAATATTTTTCGTTCTAAGACACCTGGGATAGTTTTAAGCCTAGTATAATTACTCTACTAAGAGTACAAGGCACAATATTTTAGTAAATATGATGTGATACATGTACGTGATGTATCTAAGTTACTTAGGGTATTATGCCGCTTGTAGCGTCCTACTGCTTTCTTCTTTACTTCTTCTACATTCTGTTCACTTCATTGCGTTTGCAATTTAACCATTTCAATATCATTTTGGTCTGAACGTTGTTGTGTTTTATAGTGTCATTAAGCGGGCGCGATGCTACATAAAACCCTCAAGTTGCAACATTGGCGGCGGGGGCAGATCTCGACAGTAAATGTGTCCATGGTCGTAGGAGTGTATTTGTGCGTGTTTATGTTCTTCTGGGTGCGTTTAGTGCGTTGCATATGGAATGACTAATAAGCCGACATTTCTCGCTAAAGTTGCCACTGCCACATTTTGTTGTTGCAGTGAAACTGCGACTGCTGTTGGTTGGTTGACAGAGCAAAGGCGCAATCAGTGTTTATGGGGATTACAAAAAAAAACAAAGAACAGGCCAAGTAGTAATGCATAAAATATTATAACAACATCATTACTTTATGACCGAATGTATGGAAAGTAATAATATGTATTTTTTGTCATAATGGTGGCTGTTGTTGTTGTTGTTTTCTGGTATTTTATAGCGTGGACATTAACATACATATATGTTTGTGCTGCAGAAGGTAGTAAAATATTGGTGTGTGCGAATGCAGTAGAAATATTAAAATATAAAAATATAAAAATATATAAAAATATAAAAATATAAAAATATAAAAATATAAAAATATAAAAATATAAAAATATAAAAATATAAAAATATAAAAATATAAAAATATAAAAATATAAAAATATAAAAAAATAAAAATATAAAAATATAAAAATATAAAAAAATATAAAAATATAAAAATACAAAAACATAAAAATATAAAAATATTAAAATATAAAAATATAAAAATATAAAAATATGAAAATATGAAAATATAAAAATATAAAAATATAAAAATATAAAAATATAAAAATATAAAAATATAAAAATATAAAAATATAAAAATATAAAAATATAAAAATATAAAAATATAAAAATATAAAAATATATAAATATATAAAAATATAAAAATATAAAAATTTAAAAATATAAAAATAAAAAAATATAAAAATAAAAAATATAAAAATATAAAAATATAAAAATATAAAAATATAAAAATATAAAAATAAAAAAATATAAAAATATAAAAATATAAAAATATAAAAATATAAAAATATAAAAATATAAAAATATAAAAATATAAAAATATAAAAATATAAAAATATAAAAATATAAAAATATAAAAATATAAAAAAATAAAAATATAAAAATATAAAAATATAAAAATATAAAAATATCAAAGTATAAAAATATAAAAATGTAAGAATATAGAAATATAGAAATATAAAAATATAAAAATATAAAAATATAAAAATATAAAAATATAAAAATATAAAAATATAAAAATATAAAAATATAAAAATATAAAAATATAAAAATATAAAAATATAAAAATATAAAAATATAAAAATATAAAAATATAAAAATATAAAAATATAAAAATATAAAAATATAAAAATATAAAAATATAAAAATATAAAAATATAAAAATATAAAAATATAAAAATATAAAAATATAAAAATATAAAAATTATTAAAATATAAAAATATAAAAATATAAAAATATAAAAATATAAAAATATAAAAATATAAAAATATAAAAATATAAAAATATAAAAAAATAAAAATATAAAAATATAAAAATATAAAAATATAAAAATATAAAAATATAAAAATATAAAAATATAAAAATATAAAAATATAAGAGTATAAAAATATAAAAATATAAAAATATAAAAATATAAAAATATAATAATATAAAAATATAAAAATATAAAAATATAAAAAATATAAAAATATAAAAATATAAAAATATAAAAATATAAAAGTATAAAAATATAATAATATAAAAATATAAAAATATAAAAATTATAAAAATATAAAAGTATAAAAATATAATAATATAAAAATATAAAAATATAATAACATAAAAATATTAATATTATAAATGTGAATGTCTGTCTGTTTGTTGCTCAATCACGCCTAAACGGCTGAACCGATTTCAATGAAATTGGGAAGATAGTTAGTGTACTATATGGAAATTGCCGTAGGGTATAATTTTTTTAAATTTTTGGCCTTATGGGCGGAGTGGCCGTGGCAAAACTTTTTTTTGAGCTAAGGTGATAAAATTTGATACACAGATAGTATTCGGCAATACGAATATGAATATGCGGACGAAATTTTAATTTTGAACCAGTGGGCGTAGTGGGCGTGGCAAAACATGTTTTTAGAGCTAGGGAGATAAAATTTCATACATTCATAGTACTCGACAACACGAATATGAATATGCAGACGAAATTTAAATTTATGACCCTATGGGCTGAGTGGACGTGGTGAAACATAATTTTAGAACTAGGGAGAACAATTTTGGTATACAGAAGACGCTCGGCAACATGAATATGAAAATGCATACGGAATTTTAATTTGAGATCAGTGGGCGGAGTGGGCTGGGAAAATTTTTTGTTAGAGCCAGAGAGATACAATCTTCCACCCTGATAGTTTGCAGACGAAATTTTAATTGTTGACCCAATTGGCGGAGTGGGCGTGGCAAAACTTTTTTTAGAGCTAGAGTGATAAAATTTGATAGCTAGATAGTACTTGATAACACGAATATGAATATGCCGACGATATTTTAATTTTTCTTCCAATGAGCGGAGTGGGCGTGGAAACTTTGTTTAGAGCTGGAGAGATAAAATGTGATACCATGATAGTACTCGACAACACAAATATGAATATGCAAACGAAATTTTAATTTGGACCAGTTGGCGGAGTGGGCGTGGAAAAACTTTGTTTTAGAACTAGAGAGGTAAAATTTGATACCCAGATAGTACTCGACATCACGAATATGAATATGCCGACGAGATTTTAATTTTTCATCCAATGGGCATTTTTTTTAGAGCTAGAGAGCACTATCTGATACCCTGATAGTGCTCGACAACACAAATATAAGTTTGCAGACGAAATTTTAATTTTTGCCCAATTGGCGGAGTGGGCGTGGCTAAAGTTTTTTTTTAGAGGTTTAGACATACAATTTAATACCCAGAATATGCAGACGAAATTTTAGTTTTAGACCCTGTATGCATTTTGGTTATGGCAAAACTTTTTTTGAGCTATGATATATACATACAATATAATATGATATGACAACAGAAATATGAATATGCAATCAACATTTTAATTCCCGATGAATGGTAGGATTTAACGTAGCCAATTTGTATTTTGGCCCCAGAGGGACATTTTCTGACCAAATTTTTATTTTGAATCAGTGAGTGGAGGGCGTGGCAAAACTGTATTTTAGCCCTAAAAAGATAACATTTGATATACAAAACTGTATTTTAGCCCTAAAAAGATAACATTTGATATACATATATTACTTGGCACTACAATTACAAATTTGCGGAGGAAAATTTAATTTTTTTTTAGCGCTTGAGAGATGCAACACAATAAGTAGATTATACTATGCGGAACAATTACAAATATTCAATCAGTGGGCGGAGGGGGCACGCTTACATCGAATCTTAGCCCTAGAAAAATAGAATTTGGTACACAGATAGTATTGGGCACTACAATTATAATATTGCAGACGAAATTTAATACTAGAGACATGAAATTTGGTACAGATAGAGAGTGCTCGATCAGCGGGCGGATGGTCAGAGTGATATATAACATTCGACACAATAAAAAGTTGTTGATTGAATAGGTTTGGGAGTTACTTGGGGTAACGAATTGTTTACCAAGGGCATGAGATCAACGCTTAAAATTAGCCCAATAAGAAAGCAACCCAAACATATTATTATCGAGTTAAGGACACGTTGCCAAAGTATGTTTGAAAGTGACATATGTACAGGTTTTATAACTATGAGCCAATTTTAATTGATATTTGTGTATTATATTAACTTAATTTTGTAATATTAGTCAATAATGCAATAGCGAAGCATTGCCGGGTCCACTAGTATGTAATAAAATATAAAGTTATATTATTCAATTGTTTAAAATATAGATTTTTATTAACTTAATTTTTGGTAGTGTAGTTGTTATAGGACCCTCATACCTTACTAGCACTAATGTGGAATTTCTTTCTGTAGTATCTGTTTCGCTTCAACAGAACATAAATGCTTCGTTTTTTTTATTCATCTGACATAGCTTTGTAATTGACATTATTGTGTTGTTGTTGTTATTATAGTTCTTGTTGTATTGTTTGTTGGTTGGCGGTGTAAATTTAACATATTTTGTTTGTTAAATAAATTTTAATGTCACTTTTTTCCCTCAAATAATTTCCATATTTTCTATTCTTCTTTGTGGTTTTCTCGTTTTTCACTTTATTGTCGTCGGTTTAATGCCGAATTAAGTTAAACCAAATGTTATTCTTTTGTGTTGTCATTAACGAAATATTTTTCTCTTATTATGCAAATTTAACATATTTTTTTTTTGTCAGAATAAAGTGCTTTCGTACTCGTTGATGGGTTTTGCGTTGTTACTATGAATATATTTTGAATGGAATTCTTGTGTAACATGAAATGTTGCTGTGACAACTCGTTTGAATGCGTTTTAATTTATCGCATTCTTTTTGCAACTCAATTTCAATTTCGCTCAACAACTTTGCCCTCCATCAGCATCTTTTTGCGCTCCATGTAGTTTTCAAATGATTGATGATGTTAGGTTCATCGTCTTATACTTTATTTATAGAATGACCTAGATTATTTACAGATATGATTGTATGTCTAAATTACAATTTTTAGTTAAAATTCGTTATAGATTTTTATATATTATCATCAACGCTTTGCTAACCGTATAATTTGTTTAGCCAACTTTGAAACTTGGTTGGTGGAGATAGTGGCACTATTTCTAGATGTTAATTTCTCACGAGCTGCCTAAGTCAAAGTATATTTTATGGTACATAATAACATTTGAAGATTTGGGTTTCATCCTTGGTTAAAAGACCCTTCACGGACCTCGCCCTAACGAACTCAGCTATCCTGATCCTTCTAATTCCAATTCAACTTTCTTATTCTTAAATTTGTCATATAATCAAAAGCCTTATAGCCAATGCTTCTGCTATGAGGAAACCAACTTCAATTCTAAAATTATTAAAGGGAAAACTAGAAACACTACCACTTTTGATTTTCTTCGTCACATAGTCCTCACGTTATACGCTGCTGTAGCCGCTTCTGACTATCTGTTCCAAATCTAAATTTCAATACCGCAATCAGTGTAAATGAAATGACACAATACCCGGTGGTCATGCAACGAGGCCGACTCTGCTGCTGCCTGACTGCATGGTCTGGCTCTCTTCCAGCCATGCTCCGACTCAAGACACACAAGTGCTTGGCGGCATGCAAATTTTGTGCAACACTTTTAACGAGCGACACGAAGGCAGTCATCATCATATCATATGCTTTTGCAAAAATCAGCTTAAACCTAGCAAGTTGTTGTTGGTTGCAGTTGTAGCAATCCAACAAGTTTTCGTTTTGTCTTCAAGTCGTCTTTCCCTTTTGCTCCTTTAGATTTGTTACGCTGTGGCCGAAAAAAAATAGGAGAAAAACTGGTTCTAAATATGTTTTTTTCCTCACTTCATCGACCGTACACAGAAAAATCCAAATTGACAACTTTTTAAGCTTTCAGGGCAATCGGAGAGATATAAAACGAGCAACATTTATACAACACCAAGTACACTCAGAGAAAATGTGTTTTATAGATAAAAAAAGTATGTGAAATTTAATGTTATAGCTCTCTAGGGTAATTCCTGACAAAACGGCATAAAATATACAACAAAGTTCAAATCATTCCATTTTGTCCAGAGGAAACCGGAAACTCTCCCAAGAATAGGCTTGAGTGACAGATGGTTCCTCTAACCAATTGGCGATTGTCCTCGACAAATACACGACTGACATCACCGCCATACAGGAAATGCGTCGGACGGGACTGGGATACATACCACGAAATAACTGTGACATCTTTTACTGCTGCTATGCAAAAAGACACAAATTTGGATGTAGATTTATAGTCGGCAAGAGACTTCGGGGTACAGGGTTTAACCCTGTAAGTGACTGAAAAGCCACTATCCGCATCAAGTTTAATTATTTGTACATCACGCTGATTCTTGTACACGCCCCGACGTAAGACAAAGTCGAGGACAGTAAAGTTGTGTTGTATGAGCGTCAAGATGAAATATATGACCGCTGCCCTGCCCATAACATTAAAATCGTTCTAGGAGATTTTAATGCTAAAATAAGAAGGGAAGATGGTCTTGGGTCAGCAATCGAAAAATTTAGTTTACACAACAATACCTCCAATAACGGATTCAGATTCCGTAGCTTCAAGTTGGCAAGAAACATAGTAGTGAGATGAAACATGAGAAGAAGGCATGTCTCAAGCATTATGGACGTATATGTGTTGCGCGGTGCCAACATTGCAGCCCAGCCACGCACCTGATTAAGTAGTGCTAGAAACGCTCGTAACCAAACGCAAAGATAGCTAGACATCACAAAACTGCATACCAGCGAGATAGCCAATGCCTAGTTCAACCAATCTCTCAATTACTGCAAACAACCCCTCCCTAATTCGGATGCTCCCGACATTCAGTGGCAGCATATTGCGAATTCTATTTATTACCGCAAAAACTGGATTGGGCAATAAATAACCACGATAACACAAGCCCAGGTACGATGGGGAATGTCGCACAATGTCGAAGGAAAACAATGCTGCTAACAGAGCATAACTGCAGCCAATAGCAACGCGTGGTGAGTGACGGAACGATATAATGAGAATATGAGGGAGATGAAACCCATTTTCAGGCGGAAAAAATGTCTAAGAAAGAGAAGAGAGAGAGCCAGGTTATCGACAGTTACAGGGATAGAGGAGAAGTCCGAAAGTTCTACCAAATAGTAAAAAGAAAAAGTTTTGCAACAAGAATCCCGAGCTGTAAGGTCAGAAATGGAAATCTGGTCACGGATACTCAGAGTGTGCTGCAAATATGGGGGAAACATATTCGTACTCTGCTCTTTTCCGAAAGCAGCATAAGTGACGAAATCACGCCAATCATCGACGACGCAGTAGACTGTCCACCACCGAGCCAAATCGAGATCAGCACGACAATTGCACGGCTTAAAAGTAAAAAAGCTGCGGGAGCCGATGGACAGCCGGCAAAGCCAAAATTACAATGATGAATGTTGTTCAATGTCTAAGGACAACGATGCTGCATACAGGGCAAAAGTGCTGCCAATGGCAACGCGTGCAGTGACGGAAAGATATAATGAGAACATGAGGAAAATAAAAGGACTCTTCAGCTGTAAAAGGCGTCTATGGAAGAAATGAGAGAGATAAAATATCGAAAATTACAGGGATAAAGGCGAAGCCTGAAAGTTGTACCAAAAGGTAATAAGCAATGATTTTCGAACAGGGATCTCCACCTAAAAGGACAGAAATGGAAATTTGGTCCATCACAAAGCCAAAGCGGGATCAGAGATTGCACGGCTCAAAACAACAAAGCTGCGGGAGTCAATTGACTGTCGGTAGAGCGAAATTTACAGGTATAAAGGTGAAGCCCGAAAGTTCCACCAAAAAGATAAAAAGCACAGGTCTTGGAGCAGGCACCCCCTTGTGTCAGGACAATCACAGCACGGACACTCAGTAAGTGCTGCAAATATGGAGGAAATACTTTCGTTTTTTGTTCGTTCCCAAAGTCAACATAAGTGAGAAAATCACACCAATCATCGACGACGGAGTAGATTATCTACCACCGAGCCAAACGAGATCACGATTTGCCTCTAGGAATGCATGCCCGATGATTGGAATCTGAGTGTTCTATGTCCTCTGCTTATGAGAGGCGATCCAGGTGCGTGTACCAACTATCGCAAGATCAGCCTATTACACAGGGTCCTGCCTAGTGTGTTATGTAAAAGACTAAAGCCTATTCTGGCGAACCTGATTGGACTTTATCAGTGTGGCTTTAGACCTGTTAAATTTACGACCGACCAGATAATCCCACTACGACAAATCATGGAGAAGCCCCAAGAAATGCAGATCGACACCTACCATCTGTTCATCGACTACAAAGCTGCATTCGACAGCCCGATACGACAGAAATTGTTGGAGGCTATGGCTGAGTTTGGTATCTCCGCGGAGCTAATACGACTTTGCGGGATGACACTGACTGATGAGAAGTCTTAAGTGAAAACTTTTAAGACGACTGATACCATCTTTAACATAAGTCACATGCTGCTCGCGTATGCCCGATGATATATATATCATTAGCCGAGGACTACTGGATGTTACTGCGGCCTTTGAGAGCATTGAGAAGTTGTAGGCGAAAAAGCGTCTGGACAAATATTATTATACGATGCTGACACGAAGTCTTCAGTGAAAATAGGCAAAATCTGACAGAGCCATTTTTTTTACCAAACTAATCTTTAGACAAAGCGATAGTCTGTCATGCGATCACGTAAACATTGTAATGGCTGCAGTAATCAGGAATGGTACCATCTGTAATAATAGTCACATGCTGCTCGCGTATACCGATTATATCGGTATCATTAGCCGAGGACTGCGGAATGTTACTGCGGCTTTTTCGAGCATTGAAAAGTAGTCGGCGAAAAAGGGTCCGGATAAATATTATTACATACTATAGTTGAGTTGTGTTTCTCGGCGAAGCTAATACGACTTTGGGGGATGACAGCGACTGACACGAAGTTTTTTGTTGAAAATATATGCAAATATCTGACGAACCCATTTTCTACCAAGTGACAAGACGATAGTCTGTCATGCGATCTCTTAAAACATCATAATGGAGATGATCATTCAAAAGGCAGCAATTGACACGAGTCACATGCTGCTCGCGTATGCCGATGTTATAGATATCATTAGCCGAGGACTGCAGAATGTTACTGCAGTGTTTTGAAGTATTGAGAAGCAGTCGGCTGAAGTGGGTTTTGAGATAAATGACAACAAAACCAAGTTATTTGTTTCAACGAACAAAGAGTCTACTCGTTTGGGACGCAGCGTGAACCGTGACAACTAAAACTTTAAAGCGGTGGATGATTTTGTCTACCGTGACTCCGGTAAACAAAAATAATAATGTCAGTCTGGAAATCAAGAGATTGATTTTGATCGAAAACCCCTGCAAGCGATTTAATAATTTCTCGGCTAACAATGTTCCAACTCTTTCAGACACTGATCCTACCTGTCTTTCTCTCTTCAGCGCAGAATTCTGGGTAATGACGATAGTATTCAAATAACTAAATATTTTAGAAAACCGGTTTCCAGTTTATTCGAAAAATTTCTTATTCCAACAATTCGGTTTTCGAATGTATGACTTAGTAAAAAAACTGGGTAAACTGGTTTTGTACGGTTTTTCGGAATTTGTAAAATAAAACCAAACATATGAATATCAATACCTGAATACTAAAGTATGCTAAGTCAACTTATATAAGTTATTATTTTTGCTGGACCGCTAAAATATTTGAGCCACTTTTTCATCATATTTATATGAAGATTTTCTTCAGTATGACCAACATTTTTCTTTGAGTGTCATTGTAATGTACATGACTGGGCCAAGATGGCTTTAAAAGACTTCTCGTGATTTGCATAAAAGCCAACAGCACACAGAGAAGAAAAAAAACAACGAATACACTAAGAATTCTTCTTTTGGCCATAACGAAAAAGTGCAACAGACGAAAAAGAGCATCACTCGTTCGGGGTCGGCGGCACTCTCTTAAGGTGTGATAAACTTAAGCATACCAGATAATCGGAGAGACGAAGGCGACTTCAATGACTCCAATAGTGAGGAAAATGATGTCGCTTTTGTAAACGAAGATGCTGAAACTACTACTAGGGACTGATGACTATTCAGACGGACAGACTTACCCAACAGTTCTGTCAGGAAAAACAAACTGTAACATCTTTAATGAAAACGCCCACCATTATTCTAGACATTACCGTCGTCATTTTTTACGACCACATAGAGGCGATGATATAATAGTTTGTCTTGCACCCAACCGTCGTTTATAGGGCCTGGCTACATTGCTGACCATATATGTAAGTCTTACGTGCTCGCCATGGCCATGATGAGATGTTACAAAGCGTTGTAATTGCCTTGGAGGGCCGGGAGACCCCATGATGTGTTAAAGAGATCATTTTGTACATTTTTATCTGTTTATGGTCAATGTGATGGTAAGATGCATTTTACCACACACACACACACACACACACACACATACATATGATTACATGGTTTGTGGTGCTTCCATTGTATAATATAGCAGTAACGCCCACACTTTTAACTCATTTGTTGAATATGAAAAATCATATCTGCCCTTTTTTAAGTTTTGTTATTCTTTTTTTTATTACAAATTGATTTTCTAGCTCTACAATTAAATTGTGGAAATTAAATTTAAAAAAGGTATTCACGTCATTAGCAACAAAGCTTAACATTTAATGGACTTTTGTGGCGACTTAAGAATTAGAATTTCCATGAAAGTTTAATGGGTGGCGGGACGAGTGTATATGTAGTTGAGCTTTCTATGGGCTACACACATCGTGGTGTTAATCGATTTGTTCCTGCTTGTTAAATGATAACTAGACTGATTGTAATTATTAGTTAAACGTGATTTAAACCGCTTTTATTTAACTGTGTTTAGGGAAACCAGTTTTAGTTGTATAACACTTAATCGGATGATTCATACTTATGCAGAGTGTATTATAATATTGTAAGTGGCTGACCGCATTGCACCATGGTGATGGTTATTTTGAGCACGAAGTGCTTTTATTGTTGTTTTTTCTGGGATGCACGAAAATCGCATAAACATTTTTCATGTATATGTCATAAAATAACTACAAAATTTTTGGGGAATTTTTGACATTTTATCTTAACACTTCATAATTATTGAAGACAAAGTTCATACCAAAAGATTAGAATCTTTGTTCTTTGAAAAAATAACTTGTTTTTGTTCTCATTTATCACCAGACCCACTTATTCCGACTGCTTCTCAATGCTTGAAAAGGCCGCAGTAACATATCGCTGTACTCGGCCAATGACATATATATCATCGGCGTACGTGAGCAACATGTGACTGTTATTAAAATTGATATCAGTCGTGTTACTGCTGTTTCGCGCACGATCTTCTCAATTCGAATGTATATAAATCGCCTACGTGAATAGCTGGCTGACTGTTTTAAAACTTCTACATTGTAACTTTTGGTAGATTTTTCGGTCTTTACCTCAATCCCTGTACTTTTCGATATTCTCCAAAGGGATACCTCTATCAAAGGGAATGCTAACACTATTTCGTTTGATGAATGTTTTCGCGTCTCTTTTCTTCTCCTTATGTTATTCCTTCAAAGGAAGAATAATGTTAGGTTGTACTAATCTGGCCACACCCACTTGATCCGTCCAAAGTGCCACGGGGACGAGGTGGGTGGGATAGGCTAAACAAGGTGTTGAGTAGTATGTGGTCCTTGACCGTGCACCGGGTTTTCCTTTGGGGTGTTTGGCTCAATTCGAGCCCAATACGAATTGAATCTATTACACCAGCCTGATCGCAACTGTGCCAGAATCCATCTAGTGTTTCGTGGCAGACTGGTTTGTTCTGATGCTTTTTCAGGGGGATGGCCTCCGAGAACAACATTCATAGGGTAGGAGTTCATGGGCAGTGTCTCTATGAATATCGTTTAGAAATGCTTAATACGCTTGCTGATTTAGCGGCTCTCTTTTCTATCGTTGGATCTCCCGTTCGATATGATGCGGATCTCTCCTTAAGAGCCGGGGTGGAAACTGACCTGGTACTGTTTGCACTAAATCTCATTATGTACCTGCACGAGCAGAATATTGGCCTCCTCATGTAAATGTCCTTATGACATGAAGAGGCATCACGTTGCTGTTCTTAGGGCCGAGTTAGATCTTTATCCACTGCATGGCGCTTAGGTTTGCTGACCAGACTGGCGCTGCATAATTCACCACAGACCGGCCTTTTATACGTGCATAACAAGGTTTTTGGTCTGTACCCCAAGTGCTGGCGTCCAGCGAATTGAGGACCTTGTTTTTGCTCTGCAGCTTGTAGCAGTTAGCTGTGAACAGACTATCGAAACTGACACCCAGAATCTTTGGATAGTTTACTACGAAAATTGGCGTATCATCGGCATACACATTAAGACTGTTGTCGCATTTCTACTGTCCGGGCAGTAAATAGTGTGGCTGAGGATTTGCCGGCGGCGTCCCTCAGATTTCTTGCAGTGAAGAAGGCAGCAAGATATGTTATGTAGCCGTGTATTTTTTTGATTTTAGACCCGACGCCATGACGATACTATAATCTGGTTGTGAAATTTCAAAACCGTAAAGGTTAAACAGTGTCGGAGTACTTTACGGCACTCCATGTTTCACTCAACGGGTTTTCGACTTATGGTTTCTGAATTCCAAAAATATAGCTTAACGCCCTCACATATAGTTGACGACCCGACGTTTCAATCTTGCGGGAAGGGTGGTGTTCATAAAGTCCTCAAACATAACGGCGTGGTCAACTCGACAGGTCAAGAGTCACGAGGAACTTCCTATCGCAGTGCCTGTTCTAATTTAGGTTGCGAATTATATGTGTGGTGATGACTTGCAACGCAGTAGTCGTGCTTTGCCGGAAGCCATGTTAGGGGATCGGTTGTTCCATTTTCTTTAAAAAAAAAACTTTATTTCCCTTTAAACCCCATAAATGATAGTTTCTCACGTTGTTGTGTACTAACACGCTTTCTATTTTTAGATTCACAACTAACGGCACCTACTTGTTTATCGACGAATACGAACGTCTCTGTTTGTGAATTTTTTATTATTCTCGCCGATAAACTCGCCACTATACTGCGAACTTGCGGTCGACAACATCAAGGGGGAGACAATGATAGGAAAATGTAGATGACTGAAGCCAGGAATCAAACCATGAATCTCCCGTATGGTAGTCGCGTGTTCTAACCATCATGCCTCGGCCGGCCCCAAATCAACATAAGTATTGAAATTCCGTCAGGGTGAAACACTTTGGACGGTTTTGCTTTGCTGATGACATCCGCAACCTCGCTTGCAGAAAATTGTTTTACGTTCATCTTCGACTCGGAGTTCAGGGATGTGGTACATGACTCTCTCTTTCGCCTTATCCCTCTCTTGGTGCTCAACGAATTGCCGGTTAAAACAACTCGCGCACCTCTTCTCGGGTCAGTCAATGTCCTGTCGCCAATTTGACTACAACCCGATCATTCCGATTGGTGGGATTTGTGAGGGATTTGGCCGCTGTCCACTATTTGTTGAGTCCGGATATAAGATTCCACTGCTTCAAGTGATCTCTCCAGATCTCTTTTCGCTAGTATTCGTCGACTAATTACAGCCCATGTTACCATTGGCTGCGATCGTGCCTTGTTTGCAGTATCCTTTTCCTCAGACAATATTCAACGTTCTTCATCGAGCCATGACTTGTATGAGCGTTATTTTGAACACCCAAGTGTTAAGCCAGGTACTTTGAAATTTGCGGGTGTTTGTTTGCAGTAATTGTAAGACTTAATTGGAATAGGCATGTGCTACCTCGGTAGCGTTCAGTCCTGCGATGTGTTTAGCTTTCATTGCTTTTGGTACGAGCGTTTTGGGTTATGGGATTTGATGAGTCCGGAGCTGAGATTCCACTGCTTCAAGTGATCTCTCCAGATCTCTTTTCGCTAGTATTTGTCGACTAGTTACAGCCCATGTTAACATTGGCTGCGATCGTGCCTTTTTTGCAGTATCCTTTTCCTCAGACAATATTCAACGTTTTTCATCGAGCCATGACTTGTATGAGCGTCATTTTGAACACCCAAGTGTTAGGCCAGGTACTTTGAAATTTGCGGGTGTTTGTTTGTAGTAATTGTAAGATTTATTTGGAATAGGCATGCGCTACCTCGGTGGCGTTCAGTCCTGCGTTGTGTTTAGCTTTCATTGCTTTTGGTACGAGCGTTTTGGGTTATGGGATTTGCTGAGTCCGGAGCTGAGGTTCCACTGCTTCAAGTGATCTCTCCAGATCTCTTTTCGCTAGTATTCGTCGACTAGTTACAGCCCATATTACCATTGGCTGCGATCGTGCCTTGTTTGCAGTATCCTTTTCCTCAGACAATATTCAACGTTCTTCATCGAGCCATGACTTGTCGTCATTTTGAACACCCAAGTGTTTGGTCAGGTACTTTGAAATTTGCGGGTGTTTGTTTGTAGTAATTGTAAAATTTAGTTAGAAAAGACATGTGCTACCTCGGTTATAAATAAATTGATGACGAAATCTATTGAGATTAATAGTTGGAATAGGCATTTGCTACCTCGGTTATAAATAAATTGATGACGAAATCTATTCAGATTAATAGAATTTCTTTTTATTGTAGTAGAAAAATTTGTGCAATAAATTTTTGTAGATCACAGTAACCCAAACATTAGCGTTTGCCCGGTGTTTCAAATGTGTGTGCACGCCTAATATTTAATGTAGTCCATATATCAGATAGTTTTACAAATGAACCTTTTTCTTTATTTCCTGTTTTTTTATTACTGTTCACCTTGCTTAATTTTCCTTTTAGCATATTTGACCTGCTATTGCATATGTCATAGACACTACATATTACTTATGTGTACACATTAAATTTTCCTGTCATCACCATTTTGATTTCCTAGAGAGAGTGAATAACCTTTTATCCCCTTTAAATTTTCCCAACTGATACGAAAGAAAACTCAAAAGTTTAATATTTGCTACCACCAACTATGTACGTACATTTGTGCGCCACCTATCCACTGGCAGCTGGTACAATAGCACACCTGTGTGTATGGTTCGTGGAAATCCTAAAATTCCTTTATGCATTTTTTTCCCATACAACACCCTCCCTTCAGTCAGTCACCTGGGGGTGCTACATTGCAAGCGCCGCTTGCATTTCCTTCAGATTGAGTTATTTACACCGATCAATATCTTTTTGTTCCCATTCTCAAAGTGAGTACAGAATTTGATAAATTTATTTTATTATTCTTTATTTGGTTTCAAGCGTTTTTTGTTTCTAGCTGTTGTAATTGCTGCTGCTGTTGTTTGTGTTGTTGTTATTGCTACTGCTGTTATTTCAAACTTTTGCTATAGATTGTCCTCAATTAGTGATTATTATAAGCTATTAATTCTTATAAAGCAGTCAGAGGCAATCGATCTATGTCGCTGAGTTGTTGCAATAGCTAAGCATAATAATAATATGAAGGCGGGCGGATTGGACTCAGTGACTAAGTATCATCTTTCTGCCACACTTTGGTGGCAGATCTACTGGTTTTTGTGAGTGTGTGTGTGAGTAGTGCGTTTTATGTTGCTTTTTTACTGTTCTGTCTATTTGCTTATTTTTCCATTCGCCTCTCTGATATTCATATGTCATTGTCATTAATTAAGTTTTCAATTCAACTGAATTTCATTTGGAATTCTTCTGTAATTTGTTACGACTCTGCGGCAAGAGTATTGGCAAGGGTAAGACTCGGCGGGGGCTGTTTAATGTTAAGTACAAGCGAGCAGCAGCGTGTATTATGTCATAAATAAGTAAATTTCCCTTTTTTATTAGCATTTGTTGGTGTTGGGTATTGTTTTTTTGTCGTCTCATTGGTGGCAATTTCCAGTTTTTCGTAGTCAGTTTTCATTGAAATTAATATGTTTCGTAACACTTGACTTGTTGCCGAGACGTTGATGGTAGCTGCACAATTGCTGCATCATCATCGTAAGCAGCAGCAATAACATCCACATTGCTACTGTTAATGAAGTTGAACACTCTACACACTGTACGCTCGGCCGCTGTACGTCCCTGTAGTATTGTTGTTGTTGGTATCATTATTATTTAAGTGTTGCTAATGACAATCAGCAACATGGTTTAATTGCATTGCTACTACATATAAAATTTAAATATATTATTGTGTAACGGTAATTAATTCAAGTTTTTTTCTTCTGAACCTCTCTCTCTCTTTCTCACTCTCTCTTTGTGTTATACCCAAAGTAGCTGGTGTAATTCCAATCATCCCCAATTGTTCCCCTTGAATTATAATGCAGGCAGCAACAAAAAACCCCAACAATTCAAGTTTATTGTTGTTGCTTCAATTTTACGCAATCTGGCAACGGTGTCGCCGTGCGGCAGCAACAACATTTGTTTAAATGTGTGGTTACAATTTGCATATTCTCATTATAAATTTAATGAGATTCATTATTAAATGTTGCAAATTAGATAAAGGGCTTTTAATATTGCTAATTATAGGATTTACCATTACACAGTGGTTCCTTTTTGGTTTTTTTTGGAATTAATTCTGTAACTTTTGAACGGATAATGCTATCTTGATGAAATTTGAAATAGTTAAAGCTGAGGTGTTTTTGAGATGATTTGGAAATATTTGGCTCCCTAGGGGGTGTGGGGGCCACTGCGTGGCCCTCCAAAGTTGGTCACCTCGGGTGTTTCAAAATTTCAAATGCTTGAGGAATGTGCATTTATGAACCGATTTAAAAGATATTTTGCATTTAGATAGTGCTTCAAAAAACCTTCAAAAAAGATGCGTACATGCATATGTTATCTCATTTATGTCAAGAGATATTTGAGAAAATAAAAAAAATTGTGTCATTTTTGGACGAGGTTGATTTGGTATTTTTAAGGGTGTGAACTCAGTTTTTCCTTGATTTTAAATATATTTATATCGTTAGTTAGCTTATAAAATTCTGAATGAAATTGCTGAAAAAATAATGCAAATATTTTGTTCCAATCAAAAGTTATAAGCATCGCAAGTAAAAGTTTCTAAAAAAAGGCATATTTTTACTGTTTTTTTGCAAAAAGGCGACTACATTCTTTCGTTTGTAAAAAAAATATTTCTTCCGAGAAGTGGCAATTTCTTAATTATTCCTCATAGAAATGTTGATGCAGATGCATTTAATGCTAAATTTGAATCAGTTCAGCAAAATGGTTCCCCGGCAAGGGAAGTCAAAAATACCCCATTTTTGAAAAAAAAAATTTTTTGTTTTTGAAAATTTTCAAATCGCAAAGCGCCAACGAGAAAGCTCATTATATATTTTTTTGACCACATATGTGGACTAGTTAACCGTAACGTATTTCAACATCCCTGCCATAAACAAAGACAGTGTGGCCATTTTAGTAAAAAATTCGGAATTTTGGAACATATTTTCCCCGTTTTGGGAATTTGGGTATTTTGTTATAAGATATGGCAACATATTGTTATTCGTTTTTTTAAGGACAATTTTATGTACTTTATTCCAATATTTCGTAAAGATATTCCAGTCCGTTTGAATTTTACGCTATTTGTACTATAAGATATTATTTTTCCAAAAAATACGTTTTGACCAAATTTTATATTTGACTCAGAATCATGCCCAAAATAAAATGTGATTTTAATTAACTTTTGTAAATTATTAAACTTCATGTCGTTCCCTTTTCAACGATATGCAATACTTGTATGTCAAGAGTTTAATTATTGTTTATAATTATAATCAAACTTCACTACCTCTGTAAAAAAAGTATATATCGTGAAACATACATATATATGGGGGCTATATCTAAATCTGAACCGATATGCTTAGTTTTGTTACCACATTAGAATAGTGTGAAAAAACTAAGATGTGCAAAGTTTTGTTAACATCAGAGCAAAAATGTGGTTTTTGGCAACAATAATCTATAAAAGGTTATGCTAATTTGTATGGGAGGTACCAGAAGGGGCGGGGCAAGTGGACCCATTATTTCAGTATATACTTCACGCTGTCAAATAATAATACCATCCAAATTTTAGCTTCGTAGGGCCCTCCAGCATGAAGTTAGTGACAGAATAGTGGTTTTAGTAAAATAGGTCATTTTGTATGGGAGGTACTTGAGAAGGCGTGGCTATTTCGCCCATTTTCCAACCAACATTACGACTAGTGAATTTTATGCCACTGGTAAATTTATATTCAAATTGATTAAGAACTACTCCAGTTATTTATGCAATAAGGGACATTTTTCGTAATTTGTCTCGCATTCCTGTGCATAGGGATTTATAAATCATAAATAACTTAATTAAAGAGTCTATGGGGCTTGTAAGATTTATTTAAAAGTAACGACTCCATAATAATTTTTTAGTCTCATGTGTACTAAAAATTTCTCTAATTGCATAAATATGTTAAGCATAATTATTTTTTTAAGTTAAAAATTTGATTTTTAATGCAATATTTATATGTTTTTGTGGATTTTGTGTGTTATTATTACAATTTTTAACAAATTTTGAATAAAAGTTGTACAAGCTCAGCTACATGGTAGAGAGAATATATAATTTTAAACGGGAAAAAGTTAAACACAACAGAACATATAACTGAGACCCTAGATTTCTTTACAAAAAATAAGTTTTGGAGCTTTTTAACCCAATAAAGCTATGTCCGTCTGGCCGGCTGGGTAAATGGTTAAGACGATAATTGGAGTAGTTCTTAATCAATTTAAATAGAAATTTACCAGTGGCATAAAATTCACTAGTCGTAATGTTGGTTGGAAAATGGGCGAAATAGCCACGCCCCCTCAAGTACCTCCCATACAAAATTACCTATTTTACTAAAACCACTATTCTGTCACTAACTTCATGCTGGAGGGCACTACGAAGCTATAATTTGGATCGTATTATTATTTGACAGCGTGAAGTATATACTGAAATAATGGGTCCACTTGCCCCGCCCCTTCTGGTACCTCCCATACAAATTAGCATAACCTTTTATAGATTATTGTTGCCAAAAACCACATTTTTGCTCTGATGTTAACAAAACTTTGCACATCTTAGTTTTTTCACACTATTCTAATGTGGTAACAAAACTAAGCATATCGGTTCAGATTTAGATATAGCCCCCATATATATGTATGTTTCACGATATATACTTTTTTTACAGAGGTAGTGAAGTTTGATTATAATTATAAACAATAATTAAACTCTTGACATACAAGTATTGCATATCGTTGAAAAGGGAACGACATGAAGTTTAATAATTTACAAAAGTTAATTAAAATCACATTTTATTTTGGGCATGATTCTGAGTCAAATATAAAATTTGGTCAAAACGTATTTTTTGGAAAAATAATATCTTATAGTACAAATAGCGTAAAATTCAAACGGACTGGAATATCTTAACGAAAAATTGGAATAAAGTACATAAAATTGTCCTTAAAAAAACGAATAACAATATGTTGCCATATCTTATAACAAAATACCCAAATTCCCAAAACGGGGAAAATATGTTCCAAAATTCCGAATTTTTTACTAAAATGGCCACACTGTCTTTGTTTATGGCAGGGATGTTGAAATACGTTACGGTTAACTAGTCCACATATGTGGTCAAAAAAATATATAATGAGCTTTCTCGTTGGCGCTTTGCGATTTGAAAATTTTCAAAAACAAAAAATTTTTTTTTTCAAAAATGGGGTATTTTTGACTTCCCTTGCCGGGGAACCATTTTGCTGAACTGATTCAAATTTAGCATTAAATGCATCTGCATCAACATTTATATGAGGAATAATTAAGAAATTGCCACTTCTCGGAAGAAATATTTTTTTTACAAACGAAAGAATGTAGTCGCCTTTTTGCAAAAAAACAGTAAAAATATGCCTTTTTTTAGAAACTTTTACTTGCGATGCTTATAACTTTTGATTGGAACAAAATATTTGCATTATTTTTTCAGCAATTTCATTCAGAATTTTATAAGCTAACTAACGATATAAATATATTTAAAATCAAGGAAAAACTGAGTTCACACCCTTAAAAATACCAAATCAACCTCGTCCAAAAATGACACAATTTTTTTTATTTTCTCAAATATCTCTTGACATAAATGAGATAACATATGCATGTAAGCATGTTTTTTGAAGGTTTTTTGAAGCACTATCTAAATGCAAAATATCTTTTAAATCGGTTCATAAATGCACATTCCTCAAGCATTTGAAATTTTGAAACACCCGAGGTGGCCAACTTTGGTGGGCCACGCAGTGGCCCCCACACCCCCTAGGGAGCCAAATATTTCCAAATCATCTCGAAAACACCTCAGCTTTAACTATTTCAAATTTCATCAAGATAGCATTATCCGTTCAAAAGTTACAGAATTAATTCCAAAAAAAACCAAAAAGGAACCACTGTGCATTAGTTGTGCGGCGCACTTTGTGATGAGGGCGAAGAGCGCTGGTTTACATTGTTGGAAATTCAATTAAAACCCGTTGAGTGGTTTCAATAACATGCGTATGAGACATTTCATATCGAAAAGGGATACAACTCGATTTACTTTGAATTCGAAGTAATTTTCCGTGTCTTTCTTGTTGTCTTTTATGGCGATGGGTACACAAATCATACGGAATAAAAGATCGCAAATGGACATACTTGAAGTTTGACACACTTTGATTTCGGTAGACTTACAATTGGTCAAACTTTATGTTTAATAAATTAAAACCCGAATAGATATAAAATCTTAAAATTTCAAACATATGTTGCATTCTTTTGAGTCAAGTACACAAGTTTAACTGAATAAGTGGTCAAGGACAAAGTTGTACATTTGACAGACATTATATAATAGCTAAAAACCGACAATGTCACAGTTTGTCTTCTCCCAATTCAAAGTGATTTCGCAAATACGGGCCATGCCTATTTCAGATGCCTTCTATCGTACCAAGTACAATAGTCGAGAATATGTGGTCTGGGCGAAAATTGGACAAACTTACAGTTGTGCACACTTAACTGTACAGACTAACAAATGGACATACTAACAGTAAGTAAAGCCTGTCTTATTTTAAAGTATACATATGAGATGCTTCCTCCATCTCCGAAGTTGGATGCGATTTGAAGGTTAATATGAATAGGATATGAAGGTTAAAACTGCCGTGCTGAGCATTTCTCAAACCTTTCAAGACAAGCAAATTTACTAACTTCATCGACTTGTGAACATAAATACCCATCCCTATCCTATTCTATTAATATTATAAATGTGAATGTCTGTCAGCTTGTTTGTTTGTATGTTTGTGGCTCATTCACACCTAACATAGTACAAAATTTTTCAGCTCATTGATTTGGGACACAATTCTGAAAAGTGCACGTGAAAGTAAACGCAAAAAGAATAAGTTTTGCTTCATTCGTTTTGTCTAGTTACATTCCATTATAATTTAAAATCGATATGAAGTTAGTAAGTATCGTATAGGGAACTTTGTCACGTTTTAGGCTCTTTGGTTTAACATAACTCGAGAATCACTGGTCCGATTAAGCTGAAACAAATTTAACCAACAGTTTCACTTTTTCATTCATCAAATGATTTTGAACTGGGTTTAGTTTGTGGCAGTTACAATAAAACTGTTGTACATCGTGGCGTATGATTTACGTGGAATATTACTTATGATAATCATACGCCACCATATAATATTTATGTTATGTCAAACAAATGAGCCTAAAAGGTGCCAAATTCCCCTATACGGTACTTACTAACTTCAAATCGATATTAAATTATCATGGAATGTAACTTCACCATACGAATGACGCAGAGCTTCTTCTCTTTGTGGCTACTTTCACGTGCAGTTCTCTGAATTAAGTCCCAAAATCATGTGTTGTACTGTAAACGGCAGAACATATTTCAATGAAATTTGGAAGACAGTGTACTATTGGGCTATACATTTTTTGAATTTTTTACCCTATGGGCGGAGAGAGTGAAATTTGATACCCAGATTGTACTCGGCAACACGAATATAAAAATGTGGACGATAATTTAATTTTGGGTCAGTGGGTGGAGTGGGCGTGGCAAAACATATTTTTAGAACTAGTAAAATAAAATTTGATATCCAGATAGTACTCGGCATCACAAATATGATTATACAAACGAAATTTTAATTTTGGGCCAGTGGGCGGAGTGAACGTGGCAAACTATATTTTAGATCTAAAGAGATAAAATTTTAAACCCAAATAGTACACGGCAATACGAACATGATTATGTAAACAAAATTTTAATTTTAGAACAGTGGGCGGAGGGGGCGTGACCAAATTATACTTTAGCCCCAGAGAGATAAAATTTGATACACAAATACTGCTCGACAACACGAATAAGAATATTCAGATGAAATTAAATTTTGTATAAGTGGGCGTGGCAAAACTATATTTTAGCCCTACAGAGATAAAGTTTGACTCCGAGATAGTTCACGGCAACACGAATATGAATACGACATTTTAATTTTGGATCAGTGGCTGGAGGGGGCGTTACTAAACTACATTATAGCCCCATAGAGATAAAATTTGGTACACAGAAAAAAATCGGCATGTCAGTTCAAGTTTGAAGACGGAATTGTTATTCTTAACCAGTGGGCGAAGGGGGCGTGGTAAACTGTAGAGCGATAATATTTGAAATGCAGATAATACTCGAAAGTGTAAAATTTAATATACCAAAAGAACATTTATATTACTAAAAAGTACAAATTTAAACGATTGTTTAAAAGTACAATTTAGTGTACCAAAAACTAAAGTTTTTGTACCAAAAGGTACTTTTATTGTACCAAAAACTACATTTATTGCACTAAAAAGTAAAATTTATTGTATTAAAATTACTTTAATTGTACACAAACAGATCAATTAATTGTACCACAGAGTGCCTATTTTGTACAAAAATTTACTTTAAATGTACCAATAAGTACTTTTATTGTAGAAAATATAAATACCTTTATTGTAGCAAAAAGTAATTTAATGGTGTCAAAAATTATTTTTATTGTATCGAAAAGTATTTTAATTTTTTTTTATCAAAAAAAAAATTTAAAAAAATGTGAAAAAATCTTGGAAAAAGTTAGAAAAATGTAATTAGTTTCGTTGTCTTGAACATGCGGTGGGGGGCACGCACTCCCCCATATTGTGTTCCAAGACGAATGCGGTTGGGGGCACGCCCTCCGCCGCATACGCCGTAAGTAGTCAATAAACACCAAACCTTTTCATTACTTCCAAAGCGATTCCATTGAGGCGCCCCCCCCCCATTCTTTTTCATCAACTGCACCATGCCTTACCATTACCTGATTACGCGATTTGTTTAAAAATAATTTTTTTTGGTATATCCCGGACATTTAAATGGCTCTAACTCGGCCCAGGAGACCCGTAGGAACTTCAAAATACCATCATAGTTCCTACGGGTACTAATGACATCGTTTGATTCGTCTCGCAAATGTCTTTCATTTGAGTACCCGCACATGGGGGGTCATCATAGAACCGAAAGGGACCCTTTTTTGACCCCACCACCCCACCCCATGGGCCATATGACCTATCATTCCGATGTTTGGGAACCAAGACATATTTTTTTTTTAATCGGGCTCCCGCCCCATATTCTGCACTTCAGCCCAGTCATCTACGTTTTTCTAACAATGGCGACCCCCTCGATGTTGTCGACAGCAATTTTGCTATATAGTGTCGAGTCAATCGACATGTCTGGTAAAAGCTTTTCAAACAGTGACGTTCGCAGTCGTCGATAAACAAATAGGTGCCGTTAGTTGTGAATCTCAAAGCGTGTTAATTTACAACAACGCGAATAGCTATCCCATGACTCATTCGTGGGGTGTAAAGGGAAATTGATTTTTTTTTAAGTCAGTACAATTGAAGGACTATTAATACGGCGTCAGTTTTATCAAAAACTTTGGCAATAAATTGTCAGAAAAAATTATGTCGGTAATTTCTGACAAAACAACCTCATTTACACGATGCTGACACATTTTGAAGGGGAAATACTGACAGTGTAAATAATACGCGGCAATGCAGCTATGTATATACGGACAAAATATTTATTTTCGGTCAACGGGAATATGGAGACGAACATTTTATTTCCGATCAGTGGGCAGAGGGAACGTAAAATGTTTTGCACTCACTGTAGACAGACCAAAAGTTGGAGAGACATTCAGTTAGGCAGACTCAACTTGGACAGACTTTAAGTTGGACAAACTTAAAGTTGGACAAACAAGCAGTTGCACAGACTTAAAGTTGCACAGACTTACAATTGCACTGACTTGCAGTCGGACAAACAATTTAAGTTAAATTGAGTTAAGTTAAGTTTATGTAACATTTGGGATATATGGAGTACACATATATTATATTAAATGTTTTAGATAAGACCAAATTACAGCAAAAACATAAAAGTCGGAAGGTTTTGTGGCATTTTGAAATGAAATGACTGATATATAAACAAATTTAACAAAAAACATTTAGGAGTTTAATACTTTAATATATGTTAAACTGTGAAACCTGTTTTTAATGCGATTCAACTGAACAATAAACATAAATCCTTTAAAAAAATTTAAAAATTGTTTATTTTCTTTTCAGATTTTTGAAACATTTTACATTATGCGATAGAATTACCCAACACTTCGTTTCATTTAAAAAGTAAGTAACAAGAAAATGTTAGTTTAAATTATAAATATCTAAGATTTAAACAAAATCCAACCATATATTCTAAATTCCAGATAGACTATGTTTTAAAATCTATCTAAATTAAAAATGTCCGTATAACAATTTAATGCCTAGAAAGTCCAACAAAATTATTGAACTTTAACGTAAATCACTCACTATTGTTACTGTAGTCAAACAAAAGATTTACAAAGTGTTAACCAAACATACTTGAGGGTATAACAAAGAATTTGTTGAATTTTTTTCTTATTTTCCACATCAATTGTTCGTTCATATGGTGGTCGCTCGGGCATACGATATTTATGTTTATTAACGATACGTGATTTAATAATACTATAGGTTACATTATTGATTATACGAACGAACAAACAACCGCCAATAATAATGATAATTAATCTACAGCATGTAAACACAATTATTTTATTACAATAACAAAAAGACAGCTTAAACGCTAGAATATCGAAACAAGAGGCACAGTGGTTTAAATATTTAAACATATATAAAAATATAAAAAAATTAAATTAAGAATAAATTAAATATAAATTTTTAGAAATATTAAAATATAAAAATATAAAAATATAAAAATATAAGATTATAAAAATATAAAAATATTAAGATATAAAAATATAAAAAATATAAAAATATAAAAATATAAAAATATAAAAATATAAAAATATAAAAATATAAAAATATAAAAATATAAAAATATAAAAATATAAAAATATAAAAATATAAAAATATAAAAATATAAAAATATAAAAATATAATAATATAAAAATATAAAAATATAAAAATATAAAAATATAAAAATATAAAAATATAAAAATATAAAAATATAAAAATATAAAAATATAAAAATATAAAAATATAAAAATATAAAAATATAAAAATTCCCCCCCCCGGGAATTGACACCTTGATGTGGTGGGGGGGCTGAGTAACTGCAAGGAGTTTTGGGGCGATGCCAGTGATACTTTTTGTATCGGCAGGGACACCCATACTGGTAAGGCCCAAAATGAGCAGCGAAACCAGGATCAATTCACAACCTAGAAGGAAAACTATAAACCAACCCATAAATGGAGAGAAGACTTAGAAATAGAATTGTTCAACTGTCGCCATCCGGGGGCGCCCGGGCGAACTCTGGAGCTACCGCTGGAGGGAGCAGCATACGAGCCGGTAGTGGTGGAGCAGTTCAGCAGACATTGCCCACCGGGGTAACCCGAACCAACCATAGTCTGCAAGTTTACAATGACATAACGTCAGCGAGACCCGAACCCGCTCCTACTGTTTCGAGGGTTTCATTGCCTTCGACCACAAGAGCAGGCCTACCTAGACAGCGCATAAGATGGACTAATGAAATGAATAAGGATATTATGCGTTGTCATTATAAAGCCACTAGATGTGGAAACAATCTAATAGGCTACCGAAATAGACAATATATGTATTTCATTTCCCTATATGAACACCTACAAGATCGGCTAAATGAGCAAAGCATAGCAACCAGGGTCAGAAACATCACAATCAACCAAATGATATCTCAGGTTGAACTTATGGAAATATCAAGAGAGGTACAGGAGGAAATACGATCATCCAATCGTATAAGCTTGATGAGGTCTTCAATGAGTGGAAACATTTTGGGGTTAAACCAAGCTCCTAATAGTGATGCAGAGAGAAGTGCCCAAAATAGTGCAACATTGTCCCACCAAGCAGAAATTCAGGACCAAGCAGTAGGCAACGATGTCCAAGTTACGGGATCCTTAAATCGTCAGGAAGACATACAATTCCAAACAATTCTAGATAAATTCGAGGAAACCATTTTAGAATACGGAATGCTGGATCCCATTTGTAGACCCCAAATACCGAAAATCCAGATTAATGGAAAGGTAAAAAACTACTTGGTGCATATTAATAACATCCTGGAAAGTCTCCTAAACGAGCATGATACCTTAGAATCTGTTCACAGCGCAATATATTGTGCAGCATTGACTATGTGCAAAATGTGTGGCGTGAGAATCGAAGTGGCCCATAATCGCAATCGGAGCAGATGCATCAAACCGCCTTGGCAAAGACGCCTTGAAAGCAGAAAGACCAGACTGCGAGCGGAAATTGGACGACTGACACAATATAAACGAGGGGTCCGTTCACAACATCTAATTCGAAAGGTCAGTCGTATTTTAGGATCAGAAGCTATGGAGGTATTAACACCCAGAACCCTTGATGATGTAATAGACCGTAAAACGCAGATATTGCAGGCAGTCAGTAGTAGACTACGACGATACCTGACTAGCAAGATTAGACGAGATGAGAATCGGCTTTTTAAGTTCAACCAGCGAAAATTTTATCGGGAACTCGAGAAACGAGACCAAGATCAGGTCAATAACTTACGGACTCCAGGTCAGAACGATTTAGAATCATTTTGGGGAGGATTGTGGGAATCAGCTCCTACATATACCGAAAACCCAATATGGAATGAAATGATGAGTACAGAACGTATGCAATCTAGTTCCATCACTGAATCGGACCTGCGAACGGCTTTAAACAAAACGAAAAATTGGAAAGCACCAGGAGTTGACGGAGTACAAAATTTTTGGCTGAAACATCTTAATAGCACTCACTCATATCTGATATTACATCTGAATAAGATACTGAGTGGGGAATCGACAATGCCATCCTTTTTAACGTCTGGGAGAACTTATCTTCTGCATAAAAACGGTGATACAGATAACCCTGAAAACTATCGCCCTATTACTTGTTTACCAACTGTATATAAACTGCTCACTACACAATGGTTTCAAATCAATTTTTTCTGGCCAAAATTATTAAAGTTAAGAAAATGATAATTTCTATTCAGCAATTAATTTATATTGTTATATGTTGTCAATTGTATAACTTTTTCTTCCTAATTGATCCAAAGTTCTACTTCTTGCTTTGCTAACTTATAATTAACAAATAAAAACAAATATTAATTCAATTAAAATCTTATTCAATTAAAATTATACATTGAGGCTCAGTTATAAAAATTATACATTAAGTGTCGCTCTCTAAGATTATATTACCATCTTCGAATTCGTCTTCATATTCCTAAAATTTCGTCATATTCGTCTTCATATTTTTGAAGCGCAGGTTGTCTAGAAAAATGTATATATATTTAATAATCGCAAGTATTCGCAAGATGTAATTAAAGAATATAGTTGAGCAGATCACATGTTGTGTTTGAAAGTTAATTTTATGCTGGACAAACTTAGACTTTTTTTTTAAACTTTAAATCAATTTGAAAAAAATGAAAAATTATAAAATAAAATATGCATTTAAACAAGGTAAATTTTTTCCTATTTATCTTTCTTTTTTCCAACTTGTTTTAGGGAATTATTTAAGTACTTACTATGAGTAAGATTATCCATTTCAACTTTTTTGTAAACTTGTTATATTTTTATAAAAACACCGTACGACGAAATACATATGTTGTACTGCACTCAATTGTTTTCGAAACTATACAAAAATTGTCTAACTTTGCCGCTCCAATGACTAACGGTAAACAACAGATTACAAAAATAGAATTTATTTCTGGTTACTTTGATGTGTTATAAAATTTTGTGTAACGACAAAAATGGTAAAATTCAAAGTAAAAAATTTTAATTTTGGCCACGTATTTGCTCAGAGAGACCATTGTGCACTAGTATCATATCTGAAAAAATTTACGACCATTGTACTAGAAACCAATTACTACCATTAGAGCAAAGGGGATGTGCAAGAAATTCAAGAGGCTGCAAGGAATTGGTTACTATCGATGCTATAATCACGAGAAATTCTATTTGCCACCAAAGAAACCTAAGTGTTGCTTATATTGATTATAAAAAGGCATTCGATAGCGTACCCCACCCATACCTAATCCAAACACTGAAGAACAACGGAGTGGACGGAAAAATAGTTTCTTTTTTCGAAAGGATTATGCCCACATGGAGGACGAAAATTATACTTAACGGGATTACTACCAGGGAAATTCAAATTAGAAGAGGGATTTTTCAGGGAGATACATTTAGCCCGCTTTGGTTTTGTCTAAGCCTTTCACCTCTGAGCACAGCATTGAACAACTCCCCTAATGGATATCGCATAAAATATCAACAGCGACAGTCCGCAGTCACCCACCTTCTGTATATGGATGATCTAAAATTGTTTGCTCGGTCGAAATACCACCTCTCAAATCTAATACATATTGTAGAATCATTCAGCAGAGATATATGCATGGAATTTGGATTCGACAAGTGTAAATCTATAGAAATGATACGAGGACAAGTAGTTCATTCGCAGGGGTTTACCCTCCATGATGGTACTATAGAAATGTTGGAATCTGATCAATCCTATAAGTATCTAGGAGTGGAGGAAATGAAAGGAATCCACCACACAAGTATAAGGGAAGCTCTGAAAAAACGCTGCGAGGCAAGATTAAGAAGACTGTGTGCAACTAAGCTGAATTCAATGAACATGATTAGGGCAATTAACACCTATGCCATCCCAATACTTACATACTCATTCGGGATAATAACGTGGAGTGATACGGAATTGAATTCAGCACAAAGAAAAATAAGAACGACATTAACAAGGTACAGACAACACCACCCACAGGCTTCTATTGAAAGAGTAATGTTGCCACGTTATCTGGGCGGACAGGGTGTGGTAAACATTAAAAACCAACATTACAACCAGATTCACAGTCTCCGGGAATTTTTCTTTGAAACTGCATCGGAGATAGACCGATATTCCATCCTGGTAAATCTGGACGCAAACCACACCCCACTAAAACTATCAACACCTAGTTTTACACCGCTGGATAATGTTACTAGTGATGCCGATATAGTGGAACAATGGAAGCATAAAGCCATACATGGCAAATTTCCACACCAACTGGAACTCGAAAATGTGGATAAACATGCCTCCACAATATGTTTCCAATACGGACAACTGTTTCCGGAAACAGAAGGATTTTTAATGGCCATACAGGATGGGATAATGCACACCAAGCATTTCCGCCGAGTTATCCTGCATGAAGACATTGATAATCACTGCCGGCGATGTGGCCAGGCTGCGGAAACTACAGAACACATCATCAATGGTTGTTCGATAATGGCGAGTACGGCCTACCTTAAAAGGCACAATGACGTGGCGAAAATAATCCATCAAAACCTTGCGATTAGAAGTGGTTTCTTGGAGGAAAAACTTCCATATTTCAGATATGAACCGGAGGTAGTGCTAATGAGCAGAAACTTTAAACTGTATTGGGACCGATCAATGTCAACAGATCGGAAAATTAACGCCAACAGACCAGACATAATTTGGATAGACAAATGCAGAAAGGTTGGATACGTTATAGATGTCGCAGTTCCACTTTCGGATAACGTGAATCGAACCATTAGTGAAAAAATATCTAAATATGCAGACTTAGCGTTTGAAGTAAAGCAAAGGGAACATCTAACAACTGTGCTAACTATCCCAATTGTGATATCGAGTACTGGAATTGTGGTAAACTCTGTTTCGCAACATCTCGACGAATTGGGGCTTTCATCGCATTTACATGAAATGTCGAAAGCCATTGCCTTGGGAACATGCCGGATTATGAGGATGTTTTTAGGCTGATGTTACGCCCCACGTCGTAAAACAGTGATATGTGGAAATGATCAATTATAACTTTTATATTATAAATTCAATACTATTCAATATAATTCACTTTAATTTAATTCAAATCAAATCAATTCAATTTAATTCAATTCAATTAAAAAAAATAATAAACACTTTAACATGAAGTGCTGAAGTGACTTGTGGCCGAGACCACCGTCATGTTCAGCTTAAATGGACCCCAGCTCGTGCGGTATCTGGGGGGGAAAGAGGCGTGGGTAAAAATATAAAAATATAAAAATATAAAAATATAAAAATATAAAAATATAAAAATATAAAAATATAAAAATATAAAAATATAAAAATATAAAAATATAAAAATATAAAAATATAAAAATATAAAAATATAAAAATATAAAAATATAAAAATATAAAAATATAAAAATATAAAAATATAAAAATATAAAAATATAAAAATATAAAAATAAAAAAATATAAAAATGTAAAAATATAAAGATATAAAATTTAAAAAATATATCAAAATAAAAAAACTATAAAAATATAAAAATATAAAAATATAAAAATATAAAGATATAAAAATTAAAAAATATATCAAAATAAAAAAACTATAAAAATATAAAAATTAAAAAAAAAATATATATAAAAATATAAAAATAAAAAAATATAAAAATGTAAAAATATAAAAATATAAAGATATAAAAATTAAAAAATATATCAAAATAAAAAAACTATAAAAATATAAAAATATAAAAATAAAAAAATATAAAAATATAAAAATATAAAAATATAAAAATACAATAATATAAAAATATAAAAATATAAAAATATAAAAATATAAAAATATAAAAATATAAAAATATAAAAATATAAAAATATAAAAATATAAAAATATAAAAATATAAAAATATAAAAATATAAAAATATAAAAATATAAAAATATAAAAATATGAAAATTTAAAAATTAAAAAATATAAAAATGTAAAAATATAAAAATAATTTTAAAAATATAAAAAACATAAAAATATAATATAAATAAAAATATCTTAACCACTGTTGCACCCCCTGTTTAAGTTTTTCGCCTTCTTAATAGCTTTAAATGAAATACATCGTACTAAAGTGCATAAAAACGAGGACAAATTTCTTAAGATTTCCGTCTGGTAATTTATTTTATACGACTTCTTGCTAATGTTATTGTAGTGCCACAAATTTTATACGTTTTTTTTTTCGTTTTTTTGTTCGTATATGATTTTTATGACTTTTTGAAAATAAACTTTGGAAAAATGCAAGAAAGACATAAACGTTGCTGCGGACAGACAGCGCAATTGTATGCCATGCAATGCCGAAAAAAATTATAATCACGTACTGGGTAATTTCACGTACCAAAGTGTGAATTTTAATATGCAAGCTTGGGAGAAAATTCTTACAAAATTTTTATGGCATAAAGTTATTGTAAAAATGTTCCCTTTTTCTTTCGTTTTGAAGTTCGTACACATTTCATCAAAGTCATAATTTATGCTGTACATTACAAATTCCAAGAGAGGATAGATATGTATGAATGTGTATCGTATAAATTTTATGATCGATGCAAAGTTCATTTAATTGAACCATTGAAATTGTACAGAATTCTTTTGTTGTGATTGGTGATAAGTTGTGGGATGATTATGTTACTTCGTCATATGATAGTGAGAGATTGTTAGTGTATGAATTGGTCATTGAATGCAGTATGGGGCAGATATTTTGTACTGTAGATTTCCACAAGCGAAATGTGACTTTGATGCCACTATTTGCTTATTTAAGTGCTATTTGGTAAGCGATATGGTAAGCTGTAGTAATGTAGCCATGATATTTTAAATTGATTTTATGTATTCATGAATTTTCCCACCAACCTTTCTCTAATGTTCTATGTATCTTAAAGTCAGTATCATAGTTCTTTCTATCAATGGGGTCACACATATTTCATTTCCTGGCACTTTGTCAGCATAGCAGCGTATTTAACACATTTTTAAGGGAACCTCTACCAACTAGGGAGGATATTATATAAATATAGGATTTAAATCCTGATACCTCAACACTACAATACATTAACTAAATAAACTATTGCGTGTGGCGCTGAACAAACAACAAAAGGGTAAGCAGGGCTATGATCGCATATCAATGAAAGCAAAACAAAAACGGAAACAAACAGAAGCATTAGGACCAACACAAAACAAAAATAGACAACCAATTTGTCATGGGAAACTTCAAGACAATATAACACACACACACACAAATAGCCACACAAACATAGACAAAATAATATGTAGACCGCAACAACAGAGGGTAACCTAACGGACAAGCCTCTATTTCGACCTTTAATTAGAAGTGTCATACGATAAAGGAATAAATACGATTTGAAATTCAATACTTATAATACACAGTATCACTTATCCGCCAAGCAATTGACTGGAAATTGAAAAAATTGCTGTGGAATATAGAGAAGAAAAAAAAACAGGCAAATACACAATAGCCAAAAAAAAACCGAAACAATATAGCCTGAAACCATATTAGAGTTCTTCAAACCCTTCTTTGAGATAAGCATAAAATGATCATTGTGAACAACAAATTTAAAACGTAACAGCCAAACATTTATCACAAAGCATGTACAAATATTTACCTATCACAGAAGTGATGACAACTCTAATTGAAAGTGCAAATACTCAACCGATACTCTACAGATTCATATACAAAGTATTGAGGTGTCGTGATTTTAACAAAACTCAATATATGCTGACAGTTTAGTAAACAACTCACACTTAGGGTGTCATTCAAAGAATTGCGCTGATGATGAGTGACTTGTCAAAGACAATATTTGCATAAATTAGATAATACTCGTAGCCATGGTGGTAATATAATCTGTGCCCCATGGTCGGAACAGCGTAAGTCTGCAAATATTACATTTGTAGATTGTAACAAATCTTGCATGTCCAAGTCAAGATGGTTTCGAAATGAGAACCAAATAAAAAGTCTATAACTTAAAACTTAATTTCCCTTTACACCCCATGAACGAGGTATGGGATAGCTTCTCCCGTTGTTGTGAAAGTCCATAACACTCTTTCAAAATTGGTCCAAAAATGTCCCATACTGGCGGGAGCTGTAGGGTTAAAATGTTCCGAGATAATATTCTCCTGATTGTTTTAATGTATGTCTCCGAAGACATGAAATACCCCAAACGGTTTTTTTCAGATGATTTTTCATATTCTTTGATTCGACTTTTGACCAAAAAAATCAAACTTCAAAACACTGTAAGACTGAGTTATGACGTAGTGGATCAAAGTGTAGTCAATGGTTACTGAGGTCAAATGCTATCGTTTTGATATTGGTTTGGTTCACAAGTGTGTTGCACTGTGTTATCAACTTCCCAAGCAACTTTTAACTGAACCTCATAAATTTAAATTTATTTAACAGTGGCTATCATCAAGATATACTGCCATAAACAAACTCAGTTAAGTGAACTGATTTGCAAATACAGTAGTTCAGAAACGAAATCAAATTAGCTACCGCTACACATTGCTCACTAGCCTTGATTTGCATATTATACTGGCATTTGAACAAGCAATCGCTTAAAATTTTGCATACTTATGACACCCACACACAGATTCCGCAATGTGACTTAGATAAATTTGCCACTAAGCACCATTATTGTCGATCTTTTCAAGAAATCTGGTAATATTTCATTAACACAAAATATGATTCAAGTTAAACACTTTTGGCAATTGCTTTAAACATTAAACATTTGGCTGACTAATCCATCCATCTACCAACAATTGTGCTAAATCGCAAGAATGTGCTTTGCGCATGCGCCACCTAATAATTGATTAACAAAGCGATACAGTCATCATTAGCTATATTTGAGGAATGTTAATAAGCATTAATTAGCGGAATAATATTTGTCTATTGCCAACATTTTTAAACCAAATAAGGTTTCACAGTTATAAGTACATGTAGTGGAGGTGCCTTTTATATACTTATTTTATGATCGCCCTACCTAAAAAAAAATATCGCAATTAATTGTTAAACCACTTCCGAAAACAAGAACATTTCCAATATACATTCCATTGGAGGTACATTGAAATCACTTCAAATTTGTATGCAGGTTTCGTGCTATTCATTCACTGTAGATTTAAAAGACAGACAGGTCAATGAACCGTTATGCATAAAAATGACATCAGTACTATATGAGAAAGACAAAGAAATTTTTATTTTTAATAGCGTTTTATGGAGCCATGAAAATGCTTAAAACATGTTGTAAAAGTTGTTCAATAAGAGCGGATCAATGTTGTAATAGTATAAAATCTGCTGTGTGAGTGATATTTTTAAAATTTTTTACAATTTGAAAATCTGATGTATGCCTAAACTTGTGGAGTATCATAACGTTCATATGTCCTCACAGAGGCAAGGATCCAAGTCGTACAATTTTCAATGACTCTTTCGCTTAGATCCGACCTAACTTAAGCGATGGCATGGGTTATGTTGACTTGAAAAATATCCATAGATTGCGTCTAATTAATATAGCACTGCGAGGTTTTCCTCACAAGAAAATGTTTAGAGCAGTCAAATCCCATGATCTTAACGGTCCGTCTGTCGGTCTGTCTTTCTGACTTTCTGTCCGGCTGGTATGATCGATAACTTTCGCAAAACGCAACCAATAGTTATGAAATTTTGCATAGGTTAATACTTCCTCAAAACTACCTTCGGTATTGCAAATGGGCTACATGGCCACGCTCCTTTTGTTTCCTCCCACATAAACGTAATATCCCGACCGCTTTAGAAATCTAGTCATAATATCAATACACCCCATGCGATCGTCCCCAAACTCTATATTTAGTAAAGCTGTAGCAGGATAATGTTTTGCTGAAAAAAACTGTAAGTCTAGCCACGCCCCTTTTGGTACATCCCATGCAAATATACAAATCCGCCCACTTTAGAAATCGAGTAATAATATCAATACACCCAATGGGTGAGGGTATTTATCAGGCAGTTCACCTGACAGGAATTTTTGTACTGATTTTTACTAATAAACACTCATTTTGATAGTAAAGTTTCAGTTGGACGTGCTGTTCAATCGTGTATCTGTTGCAAGGTGATTTGGCATCAGTAGATGATAAATAAACAATAGGTTAGACCAACGGTGTCAAAACAACATGGTCAACCCAGGCAGCTAATACCGACCCGCATCAATAGAAAAACTCCCTACAAATGAAAAATGATTGATATTGATTGATATTTTCTTAAGACAATCAACTGGACTGATTGGATCGAATCTAGAACATCCCGCAAAGAAACTAGGTACGCAACCAAACAGCATATACACTGAAAGCATCCGTTGAAGGGGTGCCACAAAAGCTCAATGGATAACAAACTTGATTAACTTCTTAATTTATGAAGTGGTTACTAGATTCATTAGTTCATTGATTCATTGATACATTGATTCATTGATTCATTGTTTCCTTGATTTATTAATTCATTGTTTCATTGATTTATTGATTCATTGATTAATTTATTCTTTTATTCATTGATTCATTTGTTCTTTTATTCATTGATTCATTGATTTATTGATTCATTGATTCATTGATTCATTGGTTCATTGATTTATTGATTCATTGATTCATTGATTCATTTATTCATCGATTCATTGATACATTGGTTCATTGATAAAAAATGAATCATTGATTCATTGTTATATAGACTCATAGGTTCATTGATTCTTTGATTTTTTGATTCTTTGATTCTTTGATTCTTTGATTCTTTGATTCTTTGATTCTTTGACTCTTTGATTCTTTGATTCTTTGATTCTTTATGAAGTGGTTACTAGATTCATTGGTTCATTAATTCATTGATTTATTGATTTATTGATTTATTGATTTATTGATTTATTGATTTATCGATTCATTGATTCATTGATAAATTGATAAATTTATAAATTTATAAATTGATAAATTGATAAATTGATAAATTGATTAATTGATAAATTGATTAATTGATAAATTGATAAATTGATTAATTGATTAATTGATAAATTGATAAATTGATTAATTGATTAATTGATTAATTGATTAATTGATTAATTGATTAATTGATTAATTGATTAATTGATTAATTGATTAATTGATTAATTGATTAATTGATTAATTGATTAATTGATTAATTGATTAATCGATTAATTGATTAATTGATTAATTGATTTATTGATTTATTTATTTATTGATTAATTGATTAATTGATTAATTGATTAATTGATTAATTGATTTATTGATATATTGATTAATTGATTAATTGATTTATTGATATATTGATTTATTGATTTATTGATTTATTGATTTATTGATTTATTGATTTATTGTTTTATTGATTTATTGATTCATTAATTAATTGATTCATAATTTAATTGATTCATTGATAAAATGATTCATTAATTAATTGATTAATTGATTCATTAATTAATTGATTCATTGATAAAATGATTCATTGATAAAATTATTCATTGATTCACTAATTCATTAATTCATTGATACATTGATTCATTAATTCATTGATTCATTAATTCATTGATTCATTAATTCATTGATTCATTGACTAGTTGTTTCACAGATTCAATGATTCATTGAGTTTTTGATTCATCAATACATTAACTCATTGGCTAACTGATTCACTGATTCAGTGATTCTTCGATTCATTGTTTTATAGATTCATAGATTCACTGTTTCGTTGATTAATTGTTTAATTGATTTATTAATTAATTGATTAAATAATTGATTTACTAATTAATTGATTGATTAGTTAACGGACGAATCAATGAATCCATGAATCTACTAATCAATGACTCAATGAATCGATGAATAAAAGAATCAATAACTTAATGAGTCAGAAAATCAATTATCCAATGAATTAATGAATCAACTAATAATTGAACCACTGATTCAATGGATCAATCGACCAATGGATCAATGAATCAATAAATCAATCATTGATTCACTGAATCAATGAATTAGTAAATCAATAAGTCAATGAATCAGTGAATCTATGAACCAATGAAGCAATGAAGCAATGAATTAATAAATCAATTGATTAAATTTTCTTTTGTAATTAAATTAGATATTAATTAAATTAAGACAATAAGTTCAATTTAAAAATTTGCTTTAATTTTTTTTAATTTTGTTTTTTTTTTATTTTTTTACTGCAATATTTTTTAGCTAACAAATATAAACATTTTTCATAATGAAATTTTGCATTATTGGCTTCGTCTCGAAAAACTTCATTGTATCAGCACCCGTTTTCATTAATGGTACAAATCTTTGTGATTATTTTCAACTTGCCTCATTACAGTCGCTTAAAATCGATCGTGTGCATTGTGGGATGTTTTTTCCCAAAACCATTGATTTTTATTTTATTAGCGGAAATGGCCTTTTCCGATCACATTTATTTTTTAAGCAATAATTAATAAATAATAAAGTAATAATAATAAATAAGTTAATAAAGTAAAATATGGCAGCACGTGCTTGCCATTGTGGCAGCGTGATCAATTAAATGTCTGTCATAAAAGAGAAAATTGACTATAATTGAAATACAACCCCTTAAATGAAGTAGCACTGATTACTCTAAGTAATAGAGGGTTCCTTAGAAATCTCTCTCGCCTCTTAGTCATCATCGTCTCTGGGCCCCTTTATTCATATAAACAAAGCGCCACCATAAATATAGCACTTTTGGAACACACGCACAGCGCACCCCTTCGCCCAACAGACACACACCATCGCATCGAATTAGGAATTGGGAGAGTGAAATGATTGAACAGTCGGTGAATCCAATAAATACCGAATAAGCGCTCGGGAGTATCGACAATAATCGAATAAAAGAAATCATTTGATTTTTAATGGATAAAAAAAAATGTTTAATTATAAACAATCGAACGTACACAGAGGCACAATAGATTCCAGCCATACGTACAAGAAGAAAACTTATGATAGAGTTCAGTGAACCCTTTTTTGTACAAAAAATACATGAGGAACAGCCATCTCTCTTATATTGTTTTTATTAAACTTTATGAAATGAACCTTAGATATGGTGAAGGAGAGAGAAGAAGTGCCACCAGCAGTAGCATTAGTTGGTAATTATGAATATGGATGCGGATGATTTGATGGTCGTTGTTGTTGTTTTGTACCTCAAAGATTGCATTGTAAACAAATTAACCATGAGAAGAAAATGAGCGTATGTATTAATAACCAACCATATGCTAATCTCCTTTAGATGTGTACGACAAGAGTATAGGGGAACTTGGATACTAACACACACACACACACATATGCAGCTTTATACAGTAGCGGATCTAATGCTTTGGACAGGCCTTTTGTCATTAGAAAGGTTTTGGAGATTTTATGCCGTGGGCTGTTAATCTTCATATCCATATTAGATAGGATGGCAAAGGAGAGCAAAGAATTCCTGTCTTATTTCACATAGAAGGGGTTAATTATATCGATTGTATAGAATTTTTTTTGGTTTAGTTTATTAAAAATATTAATTCTTTTGAATTGATGCCTCTTTTTTGGTAAGAATTGGTTTGGGCTTTTAGGGAGAGACAAGAAGTGATCGCTGTTGATATTAATAATTCAGTAGAAGGCCTTGGCCGTTCCGCTACCGCTGGTCATTTGTACATACAATGTGTGGCTGGCTAAGTAATTATGATTCGTGTGTGTGTGTGTGTGTGTGGTTGTATTGCCCCTTTTTGTAGTTCCATATATGCGATTGAGGCAATTTGTAAAACAATCTCTCAAAAAACAGAAAACACCAACTGAGAAAACTAAAATATTGTGTGGAGTGTTTCGATAGTTGTGAAGACGCCGGCATATGATGCATTTAACGCGGAATTCGAACGCGGAAGAAGGAAGCGCTTAACTTCAACCTAAAGAACGAAGAAAAAAAAACCAAAAACAGTTAAAGCTATTGTGTTAATTTTTAAAAATAAAAAAAGTTAAAAATATAATAATGGAAATAGAAAAAAAACAAAGTAATATTTGAGGAAATGTAAAGAAAATTAAGGAAAAAAAACAAAAAATTAGTTATAGAAAAAAAAAGAACAAATAAAAATATGAAATATACAAAAAAAAATTAAAAAAAAACAAATCAAAATATAAAATATCTAAAAAAAATTAATACAAAAAAATTTTGAAATAATACGAGCAAATTAATCCATAAATGTTATAAAATTATGCAAAATGTTGTAAAGCAGAATTGTTATGGAAAGTGTATAAAAAAACAAATTTAAACAAATAAAACAAAATAATTCATAATACAAAAAAAACTTTTGTTACAATAATTCGTAATTATAATTAATTCATATTTCAAATAAACATTGAAAACAACAACGTGAAAATATAAAAAAAAATATTAAAAATTATATTTTGATGTGCCAAACAAAAGAATCAATAAAAAAGAAAAATTTTAGTGTTTGTTTTTTTTTTGTTACTATGTATTTTGTTAAAATATCCTAATAATATTATTTTGTGAAATTGTGGAAAATTATTTTGTATTAAGAGAATATTACTGAGAGAAGAGAATATTACTGAAAAATAGTTTTATCATATATCAAATAACAAACTGGTGTTTTCCAAAACAAAAAAAATATATATATTTTGTTGTTGTTTATTTTTTATACAAATTTTTATTAGTGTTTTCCAAACAAAAAAAATGTTTTTTTCAAAAAAATATTAAAAAAATAGAAATTTTCAACACTATACAAATCCGATATATAGATGCTTTACTTGTCAAACCGATAATCAATGATCCAATGAATCAATATATTAATGAACCAATGAATCACTGAATCAATCATTCAATGAATCATTGAATCTATGAATCAATGAGTCAAATAAAGCAATGAATCAATGAATCAATGAATAAATGAATCATTGAATCCATGGATCAATGAATCAGTGAATCGATGAATCAATGAATCATTGAATCTATGGATTAATGAATCAATGAGTCAATGGATCAATGAATCAATGAATCTATGGATTAATGAGTCAATGGATCAGTAAATCAACAAAACAACGAATCAATAAATTAATAAATCAAAGAATCAATGAATTTGTGAATCAGTGAATAAATGATTTAATTACTCAATGAATCAATGAGTCAATGAGGCAATGAATCAATGAATCAATGAATCAGTGAATCAATGCATCAATGAATCAATGCATTAATGAATCACGGAATCAATGAGTCAACGAATCAATTAATCAATGAATCAGTGAATTAATGAATCAATGAATCAATGATTTAATGAATCAATGATTTAATTAATCAACGAATCAATAAATCAATGAATTAATGCATCAATGAATCAATAAATCAATGAATTACTGAATCAATGAATGAATGAATTAATGAATCAATTAATTAATGAATCAATGAATTAATGAATTAATAAATCAACGAAACATAGAATCAATTAATCCATGGAACAATTAATCAATAACTCAATGAATCAATAAATCCATGAATCCATGAAACAATGAATCAATAACTCAATGAATCAAAGATTCAATGAATCCTTGGAACAACGAATCAACATCTCAATACGTCAATCAGTCAATGAATCAGTGAATCAATGAATCACGGAATCAATGCATAAATGCATCAATGATTTAATAAATCAATGAATCAATGGGTCAATTAATCTATGAATCAATGAATCCATGAATCAATGAATCAATGGGTCAATTAATCAATGAATCAATGAATCAATGAATCTATGAATCTATGAATCTATGAATCTATGAATCTATGAATCTATGAATCTATGAATCTATGAATCTATGAATCTATGAATCTATGAATCTATGAATCTATGAATCTATGAATCTATGAATCTATGAATCTATGAATCTATGAATCTATGAATCTATGAATCTATGAATCTATGAATCTATGAATCTATGAATCTATGAATCTATGAATCTATGAATCTATGAATCTATGAATCTATGAATCTATGAATCTATGAATCTATGAATCTATGAATCTATGAATCTATGAATCTATGAATCTATGAATCTATGAATCTATGAATCTATGAATCTATGAATCTATGAATCTATGAATCTATGAATCTATGAATCTATGAATCTATGAATCTATGAATCTATGAATCTATGAATCTATGAATCTATGAATCTATGAATCTATGAATCTATGAATCTATGAATCAGTGAATCAGTGAATCAATGAATCTATAAATCAGTGTATCAGTGAATCAAAGAATCAGTTGATTAAAATTCGTTTGTAATTAAATTAGTAATCTTACTAGGTTTTAATAAAAGTGAGAACATGGGTTCAATTTAAAAATTTGCTTTTAAATTTCTTAATAATAATTGATTTTATTGTTTTACAGAAATTTTGTACAAATTTTGATCAGTGTTTTCCAAAAAAAACTATTTTTTGCAAATGTATATTAAAAACAAATTTGACAGTACAACATATGATTTTGGGACTCAATTCTGAGAATTGCACATAAAAGTAGCCCCACAAAAAAACTTCTCCATCATTCATTTTGTCAAGATGGCTGCATTTATAATTGAATGGCCATTCAAAGTACAGTTCAATGTAACAAAAGTGCAATTTATGGTTCCAAAGCGTACAATATATGGTACCAAAAGGTACAATTTATTGTACCAAAAAGTGAAATTTATGATAACTATTCAATATCTACAACTTGCGTTAAACACATAAGATATATTCCGAAGAAGTGCTAAAAATCCACCTTGAGCAAAAAATTTGTATGATCATTAAATAATAAACGCAGCCGACTTGACAAAACGAATGATGCAGAATTTCTTGTTTTAAGGGATACTTTCACCTGCAACTCTCAAAATTGAGTCCCGAATCAGTGAGCTGAAAAAATGTTGTACTGTGTTATAAGTCTAATAAGTGAAATACAAAATTTAAATTAATGTTAGAAAAGTTCAGAAGTGTTAATTTTTATTATTGGAGAAATTTTTTTATCTAGTACAAAAAATATGATATCTATCAGTGAATAAAAACTGATATTAATATTAAAATTTTACAAAATCTAAAATTAAAGTTAATTGATATATATATATGTATATTAAAAAATCATTTTATTTGTTAATCCATTCAGTAATTCAATTTTAAAGTTGGTGTTATGTGATCTTTCTCGTTAACTAAATATGAAATGTATTTCAATGAGCTGAGATGTATAAACAAATATAGGTTAAATGAAATCAAAGTGTATTAAAAAAAATTAAAGCAATTAAAAGTGGATGTTCTTCTCAAAAGGTATGGAACTGCAAACTTTTTGTATTAAACACTATTAGTGTTGGCTAACAAATTTTAAATATATATTAAATTTTTTGTTGAAAGATTCATACAAATAATTGCACTGTGATTTGTAGGGTTCACCGAATTTACAAATTTTTGGTGAAATCAAAAGGAATCCATTGCTCTTTGTGGTTCGAATCCCGCCTCTTTCATTCCGGCCCCCTTGATGTTGTCGACAGCAACTTCGCAATATAAGTGTCGAGTCAATCGGCATGCCTAGTAAAAGATTTTCAAACATTGACGTTCGCATTCGTCGATAAACAAGTAGGTGCTGTTTGTTGTGAATCTAAAAATAGAAAGCATGTTAATTCACAACAACGCGAGAAGCTATCCCATACCTCAGTCATGGGGTGCAAAGGGAAATTAAGTATAGCTTTCACTACGATTGAGGAGAGAGAGAGAGACTCAAGGTCCTATATAAAACCTTATCATAGGTAGTTGCGCCTCCTGCTGTCCTGAGAATAGATGTCTGATATTGCAACGGTCCGTCACAATTCCTCAGGCCAGATCTGCTATTTCGGGTCGCCGTGATCTAGCAGTTAAACAGTCGATTCAGGTGAACCAACGTCTGTCAGCCGTTTTCCACAGCCAGTCTACCACTAAGGCAGAAAGATAACCGGAAAGTCATGATTAGGCATCGTACAGTAGACTGCCTCAGGAATGTATGAGATTTGTCTCCATAAGGCCCTCCCTTGTCCATATATCAAAGTTCTGGAAAAAATATGCGAAAAATTTTATTTGTAAATTAAAGGTCCTCGATTTTCTGCAATATTAAGCTTTCACTCCGATTGAGGAGAGAAAGACTTTAGGTCCTGTTCCTGACACCGTCATTAGTTGCGCCTTCTTCGGTCCATAGAATAGATGTCTGATATTGCAATGGCCAGTCGCAATTCCTCAGGCCAGTCTCAATTCGCCCCAGCATAGACCAACCAGGTTTCGGATCTTCTTAATTTGGGTCACCGTGATCTAGCAGTTAAACAGTCGATCCAAAGTCTGCCAGCTGTCTTCCACAGCCAGTCCACCACTAAGCCAAATAGGTAACCGGAGAGTTATGATAAGGTATCGTACAGCCTTCATTGTTCACTATGATTTACACTATGTAGAATTGATTACTTTTATTGCAGTTCGCCTCTTCACGTACAGGGTTATCTGTCTGTCCCATAATAGCCACCGCGCTCTTCTGAATTTCCAGTATAACAGCCTGAAAAACACTGCATTAATTATGTACCCTACAAGAAATTCTTACCATTACGTCCTCGCTGTATACACCAGCCCCTGTGCTCCATCTTCGATCCATTTGTATTGACATTCCATTTCTATCTTTCAATGTTCACTTTACATTTCGACACGTATATTTTCAGGGTCATTGTCTCGGGGGTGAGAAATTCCGCGTCAGGCTGTGGGTTCTAGGTCAGTGCAGTAAAAACACCAAAGGGTGTTGCGATTTTAAGCCATACTTTTTTTTGGTTATCTCGAAGTTTGTTCGCTTAATTTTTCAGCAATATCTCAAGAACTATTGATGATTTCTCATTTCATTCTGGAGCAGAATTGTAGAGAACGCTAAATCCTTTGTGGGTTTCGCTATACAGATCTATTACCTTTACCCTGACTTTGAATTTCTCACCCCCAGATTGGCTGTTGCACTGTGTTATTAAACCACAATTTCACCTTTTGGGAACAATGTGCGTAATTTATATAAAATCCGCATACAATTTATATTACCCTTACGTTGTTCACACACATATATAGCGAATACTATATGCAAACTCGCTACATATGTACAGTACTTGGGTCATCAGTCTCTTTGCTATACTGGCCTGATTCCTTCTCACCTCCCCCCAAGTTGGCTGTTGCACTGTTTTATTAAACAATAAATCCACTATAATGGAACTATGTGCGTATGAATAATATAAAATCCGCATAAAATTAATATAACTCATACGTTGTTCATACACAACTCCCTACATATGTATGTACAGTACAGTACTTGGGTCATCAGGCTCATTTCATTCTTCAGCAGATTTGTAGAGATCGCTAAACCGTTTGGGATTTTCACTACACAGACGTAGTACCCACACCCTGACTTTGAATTACTCCTGCAATACTCTAAGTGCCGCCAAAAAGTCTACATTCTTCACAATTTACTTAAATTAAAATTCCTCTCCTATTTGACAAACAAATCAAAATAAGTACAAATTGCAAAAACCAAATTTCAAAATCAAATCGACTGAAATCTCCAACCAATCTCCCCCCGAACTCCTCACATCTTTATTCCAATCAATTACCCATGACTTCAATTTTCCACTCACGTTGATTTCGGTCGTTTGGTTGCATTTTCGCTTTAGACTAAATGTCCCATATATAGTTACGTACCTACCTAGACACTATAACACACGTTGTACTTGGTCGTAGTTTTGCAATTAGCGTTCGATTAGCATTAATGTGACGATGACTTCTTTGACTTCCCGTTCCTCCACAGCCCGCCCACTCCAAATGATTCGCAATGATTTCGCTTTGTTTTTACATTACGCCAGCATTGTTTCGAGATACATGTGTGTGTGTGTGTATTAGGCTTACCAGATTTAAAATTGTAAAATTCTTGACATTCACCAAAAATTTTCTTGATTGTGAAAAAAAAATCTTGACAAATAAAAACACTCATACGTTAGATGTTTTACATATTTCAGTTTCATTTATTTTTTTATAAAAGTATTATTTCATATAAATAGTATACAAAACAGTAAAATATCAATTATCGATATATCAGTCAGTTAACTGACTGATAAATACCCTTACATTATGTATGATATTACTAAAGTCTCGAGTTATTGAAACTAAACGATTTTTAAACGAAATTACTTATGTATTAAAATTTTTCAACTTGTGTAGCGTAAACGTTTGGAGATAGGAGTCTCGATCGTATGACCAGACTTTTACTGACATGTTGTTACACCGTTTTAGGAGTTACAGTGCAAAAAGTGTTAATGCAATTGCCAAACAAATGTACAATTTTTATTCTATATTTCTGGACATATTGTAATTTTGTATGGGGTTACCGAAAGAGTCTTTTATACACAAAAATCTCTAAGGAATTCATAGTTTCTAATGGGTTGGATGAAACACTTAAGTTTCTCAAGTTTCACCTATAAATGCAAAATATTAAAATTAAACTTTTTTAACATCTTGAGGAGTTTACAATTGAATTTGTTGAAATTATACAAATTTTCAGGTAATTGCCATATTTGTATACAACGTACCAGCAGGGGCAGTACAAAGAGGAAGCTTTTTATTTGCAGGATAACGTGGAACAAACTTTTTATGTGGGTGTTTTTGGTCAAATGTTATGGGAGATAATTAGGTCGACCAATTTTCAGCACATGCTGAATATCGCTGATGCTGCTTATTTTAACGATTTCAAGCGATCTTGCTTATTTAATAGGTTTGGGCTTTTTCATGCTGTTTTTGCCCTTATTTAAATTTTTGATACATTTTGATAAGATATGTTTATATCAATTGAAAATTTTTACATATCACAAGCCCTTGCGGTTCATAAAAATATGACAGGTAGAATTCAATTTGCCAACTATCCTCTTATTTTACACACAGCCTATGTATAAGATTTTGTAATATCCCTATTTTTATTGATACCTTAGATCGTTCGATTCGTAAATACCTATAGTTTTCAGGCGCCTTATCGAAAACAAAAATGTAAACTAATGAAACCTAATGTGCCTCTATAATCTAAACCAATAACGACACGATGAGGAACGTGGTTGAAAGCAGCGGAGTATTATACTAATTATTTGGAAGACATACAGGAAGTCCTTCAAGAGTTTAACGAAAATGATTCTGAAGCATTGCGATAAAGCAAAGAGGTTCTTTCTAATGAAAATTTGTAATCCGACTTTTCCTTTATAAAAATTAACTTTAAGTGCATCTGGCATGCCATCACAAAAATTGAGTCAAACGGATTGCCATTGAATGAAAGCCCGGAAACAGTAAAATCGATTCAACATGCCATAGAAAAACATCTGATAAAAATTATTTTAAAAAAATGACTGCAGTTCTTGCGCGAAATCCCGGCTTTGTGGAAATCAACAATATTATTCTTAAAGATTCCAAAACAACAAGTGCGTTTATGGGAAAATATTCGACTGCTGAATCAAAATTTTTTAAATACGCTCCCGTTTCATCGTGTGCCGTGGAACGCGTTTTTTTCTATATGAAAATTTTTTTACAAACCAGCGTAAAAGTTTCACCTTGGAAAATTTAAAAATGCACTTAGTGCTTAATTGTAATCGTGACATTGACCAAGGTATAATCTCACTTTAAGGAATTTTTTTTTGTTGAAAAATTACTTTGTATGAATACACGATTGAATAATTTGGTTAATATACTTATTGTTTTTTATTACTTCTTTAATAGATGTGAAATTGTTTTTTGTTTGTTTTTCAATAAATAAAAAAAATTATAAATGCTGAATGCAAAATCTATCGTGCTTATTTCAAGGGGTTTTCTTGCTGTTTTAAGTACTGAAAACCGTTTTTACGTGCTGAAAAATGGTCGCCCTAGAGATAATACATAGAGAGTGACAAACGTTTAAATTTCTCCAATTCTCGGTTTGGATTCAATGTAAGAAATATCAATTTTCCAAAAATAGGTCATTTTCATTCCATATTTATTCCGGGGTCCAATATTTATTACATGTTTTAGTTCAGTGTACTAACAAAATGATATGTATGGGAGGTACCAAAAGGAATGTAGCAAAACGTTTCGATATTCTGAGGGTTTGATTACTATTTCCCCTTACCTAAAGTTAAGGGTATAAAAAATATAGTGGGAACACTGATGTTGATTTTTTTATTTTACAACTTAGTGTTATTGGTAAATTTAATACTTCGAAGCATAAAATGCCAAAAATTACGATTTGACATTACGTCGCTGACCTGACATTGTTTCTCTACGGCATTCTAAAACCATTAAGGATTTTCTCTACAAAAACAAGACGGCAGCGAATTTTAGCCGATTAATCTCAAATGTGGGTTTATACGACCGGAGTTTCTGCTTGAAATTGGCTGTTTAATGTTGTCAAATTACACAGTGCAACAATGCCATTTGTAGCCATGGTAAAGTTGAAGAACGTTCGTGAACATATCAATACAATCTGAACGTGTGTAGGCAACCTAAATAGCTCATAAAGTCCATTATGATACTGGTTCTTCGTACCATTACGCACGCGTAAGCCAGTTACGTGGTTAAATATCACCCGATTTTAAGTTTCTCAGCGGATTTTAAAAGAAGACACTGCGGCCTTTCCAATGATATATATAGTTATATTGATTACTTGTCATATATGTCTGTTTTTTGCATCGAAATTTCTAACTTTTGTGATTCATTTACTATTTTTTAAGTTTGAAGAAGTTTGTAGCCACTATTTTTTATAATTTTTTATAAGAACACCCTAATTTCCACTATTTTATTCAGAAAGTGCACGCTTTCCCGAGTTAAACACACGCTTTCCGAAGGACGCCTATATTGTCAACTTCTTGTATTTTACAAAAAGTTTTCATTTGTTGCATAGCGTTATTAGTATTCAATAAGGAGGCGAAAATAAGTGATGATAGATTTTTGAACGAATACACTAACAAAAACTTTTCACAATAATAATAATATGAACATTTCATTTCATTTTTAAAAAAAAATTTGCGTTATTTTTCGGTTAGTCTGTAAAAATCTTGACAAAACTAATTTTTTCTTGATTCTTGACGAGCATTAAAAATTCTTGTAAATCAAGAAAAATCAAGATCGTCTGGCAACCCTAGTGTGTATGTACGTACGTATGTTTGTATGCGTGCCTTGTGCCTGTCAAATGTTTACGGATACCAAACAATTTTTTCTGAACTCATTCAAATGAATTTCAGCCAAAAAGGAGAAGGAATTTGTTGATACTGCGCTAAATGGAACAAACAGACCCGGAGCCAGACAGACGCTAAGGCCAAAAAGGCCACACACGCATGCATGCAATCATTGTGAAGCGATCGATTTCGTTGTATTTTCTCTGTATTCGTTTCAATATTGTTCTGTATTCCTTCTTCTTGGCAGGAGAAGTTAGTTCTCTTAATGCCCGAGAAGGGCTTCAGAAGATTTACAGTTGTGAAGCGTTTTTTAGTTCGTCTGTAGGGAGGGAGGGGAGGAACAACATGGGAAAGGATCATGGAACATGTGAATGCAGTTGGGTATTTTAAAAGATTATGAGAATGTTAAGAATATTTTACATGTAAATATTTTACAGAAACAAATACATATCTGAAATATCTTAAAATTATGGTAATATATTGAAAATGTGAAATACTCGAAATATTTAAAATGTTTTAAAAATCAAAACAAGAAAGAAGTTCTCATAGTGAATAGTTGTGAAGTTTTTCGAGTCTATGCACCCAAGAAAGAATTCTCATTTTGTTGTGAATTCTGGTGCATAAGACTTGATAAACGTTTTGCAATCATTATACCAAAGTCTGCTGATGAGGATTCGTGGTTTTATCTGGAACAGCTGTACAGTCTACCAGGGCATTATGAGAATATCGTTCTGCTATGAACTATGAACAATGTTCATACAAACAGACCGAACAAAAACACATACCAAATATCATAGTTATACTTTTTATAGTTTATGTGATACAGCCATTTAGAATTTCAAGTGTTATAACCCGCCCACTGATCCGATCCCGCCAATTGTTTGTGGGTTCACCAACTTTGCTGGCAAAGGCGATCGCAGAAACAATCCTCCAGATATTGCGGTTTCAAAAATAGGGTCCAATGGGGGGGGGGGGCACGCCCACTTGATATAGCGATTTTTGAAGAGGGGGTGTGGCACTGCCCACTTCCACCCTGGCTGTATTTCAAGCTGTACAAATAATATTTATAACAAATATCATCTTCATACCTCTCATAGTTCTTGAGATACAGCCCTTTACAAGTTTGAAGTTTTAAGCCACGCCTCCTGATTAGATCACCCCCATTTTTTTGTTGGATCACGAATTTTGTTGTCGAATGCATGCATCACACAAATTTTGAAGCTGATTGTTTTGTTGTTGGTGTTGTTGTTGTTGTTGTTGTTGTAACAGCTGAAGGAAGTAGTTGGGTTGATAATTCTTTATGCCGGTTTAATCGACACTCGATCGGTCATCTAATCCAATTATCGTACGACCATTTTTTGTACAATTATCTTTTTTGTTCCTTCTTTGTGGATGTGGGTTTTGTGTCAACGATTGCTAGTTGTTGTTTTTGAGTTTTAACCACCATTTTCCTCCAAGAGATGGCGCCAGCTGGTTTTGAAATCATGTCCTTTTGTCTTTAGTCCTTGCGCAATCTGGAAGCATTTAGGATGAGTCCTGTTGGCTGAAAATCTCGAAAGTTTTTGAAAAGTAATTTTTCATCCATGGCCGGGAATCGAACTCAGCACCTTCGAATTGCTAATCTAATTGAATGCCGATTGACAAAACTTTCCTCCGGATATTGCGTTTTCAAAGTTCAGGTCCAATGGGTGAGGCCACGTCCACTTGATATATCAAAAATTCAAGTACCCTACTTTCTCCACCAAACACACAATTATAAAAAAACAACTAAATTTCCCATTGCACCCCATGAATGAGGTATGGGATAGCTTCTCGCGTTGTTGTGAATTAACACTCTTTCTAATTTAGATTCACAGCTAACGGCACCTACTTGTTTATCGCTGTTTGAGAAGCTCTTACTAGACACGCCGATTGACTCGACACTTATACTGCGAAGTTGCTGTCAACAACATTCGAGGGGAGCCGACAATGAAAGAACAACTTTTTTTTTTAAGATGGCTGGAGCCAAGTTTGAACCTGCGATATCCCGCATGGTAGCCACGTGTTCTAACCACTTTGCCACGGCCGGTCCCGGAACACACAATTATATTTTGTGAAAATTTTAAAAAGATCAATCTTGGCGTTTTCGAGTCTTTAAGGTACATACAAATTTAAACAAACAAACACATGTTCATATGCGTATGTATATAGGTTTGACCTTTGACCTCTTTGAGGCACGGCTTAAAGTCGTCCGATTTTGCTCAAACTTTGACCATAGCTATTTTATAACAACTGACACAATATTAAGCTCGAACATTGTCGAAAATTCAAGGTTGAATTTTCACTGCCACCCAAATGTACAACTATGAGGGTCAATTTGGTCAATTGTATATGAGGTAACAGAAGGGGTGTGGCAAAGGTTTCGATTTTCTGGGGGTTTGCCTATTATTACAAGATAATTTATCCAAATGCTTGTGTTTGTTGCTTTGGGCTATGGTTTCAGCTCTAAAAGTACAAATTTCAAAATGACCATACGTATTACACTACTAAGATGTGGTACCCTTTCTTATTCTTCGTATGTTCAATTTCGAATTTTTAGAATTTCCACTAATCACTTCCTGACTACCTGGAAAAAGGAAAACAACTACCCCCAATGTCATCATCATAGCCGTTCCACTCAGTTAGTTATTGAGTCACCAAGCTATAAAATAATTAGATTGCGAAAATTGTATCCATCGGTTCATTAACACGACCGATATAACGATTGATTCAAAAGGGGCGTGGCACCGCACATTTTCCAGCAAGACGTAATCCTTCTTGTACCAGTAACACATGTAGCAAATCTTATCTTTATATCTCAACTGACTCGTAAGATATGACCGATTGTAATTTCGGTTTGTGTGGGCAGTGCCACGCCCCTTAGTCTAATTATATTTTCATATAGCTTATGACATAGGGCCTAAGGATAGTACTACACAGTGAAAATTGTTCCATTTATTTCGCCGAGATGACGATTTATTCAAAATGGGCGTGGCATCGCCCACTTTCTACAAAGTATTTTTTCATATACGACCGATATGGGTACCAAATCTCCACGCCCATTTTACTCCTTTGCAGTTTCGACCAATTTGCATTCTTATACATATTGGAGGTTATCTGTGAGATAATTATCTTACTTGTGTATATAAATCTTTTTTACAAAATTTTGACACAATTAAGAGTTCTAGAATTCTCAATTTATTACTATTATTGAAAGAATTGTAACCTTTTGTTTTTTTTTTTTGCAAATTTTTCATAAAATTTGTAAATTTACTATTATAATAATTACATTTCAAATAATCAGTGCCCTCTTAAAATTTTGTGCCCCACTGCGTTTAAATTTTTTGTCAACCCTTCTTACATGTACTCTGTGCTATGTTGTACGAAAAGGTGCAAGGAATTTGCACGAGTAAAATTTAATCCTGTAATATACGAGACGTAGCCATCCATATTCTACTACGGCGATGCAATGCGATGTGAATTCCTGTGCTGACGTGAAATACTTAAGCCCTCGCACACTCGTCGCTCACACTCTCACTGTTCTCTTCTCATAAACACACACACACACCCCAACTATTTGGCAAAGCCAACACAACAGACGAAAGATATCTACGGAGAATTCCGGACGGTTACCATCAGACCCCGGCAATCGACACAGACATAAACATTGAGTTAGTCAGCCAGTCAGTCGTATGTCAGACAGCGACACAATCACATTAACATTCGCGCGCGCTGGTACTCTGTTAGCTGTTGGCTTTCATTTTCGAACGTTTGTACAGACGGTCGCTCGCTCGGTTGGTTGCTGAAACGCTTGCTTACTTAGTTGCGCCTGAAACCAGGTGTGGCTGGAATTCCTTTTTTTTTTGTGAGCTCAGTTGTGACTTAATACCCCGTAACATACGCGCGCCGGTCAATTTTGTCGGTCCGACGTTCATGTGTCGTGTGGTGCCTTTAAATTTTTGTGGTATCTTTACGTGTTTACTATTTTGATTTTGATTCTTCGACTTGAATTCATGTGAAATAATTCCGTGGCAACATGCAATATTGACCTTTTTTGTGATTACCTGTGTGCCTGCCTGCCTGATAGCTAGCTAGTGTTGTGAATATCTGTCAGTGTATGTAAGATTGTGAAGAAATAAAAAAAATAATAAAATCTATAAAGCAAACGAAAAAATCTAGTTACCAACAAAAAGGTGCAAATAAATTAAGTAAAGGAAATATAACCTTTAACCTCTTGTTGTTCGTTCGCCAGCTATCATCATCGTCTTCGTCTCATGATAAAGTCATATTAACAACAACTTAATAGTTTTGTTATTGAGATATGAGACCTTGAAATACAAAAAGTGTACACGAAAATTATGGATTATACGACGATTTATAAGGGCTTCTTCTACTTCTTCTTCTTACAACAAGTCTGTCTGTCTGCGTGTAGGCGAAGATACTTGGAAACTACACTGGAATAGTTGTTGGTGAGTTGATGGATGGCAGGTGGTGTGTAGTTTAACTGGGTCCAAAAGTGGAGCTTCGGTATTTCCACGTACAACACAAAAATTATTATTATCGCCGCAATTATTAAAAGATTATGCGGCTGAATTTTAAATGGTGATTCGAAATAATAACGATTATCGAAATTACTTTAAATTGGGGGGATATTACCAAAAGAGATAAAAGGAAAGAATTGTATAGCAAATGCATAAATATTGAAAACAAAAAACAAAAATATGAAATGAATTTCATTATAATAACCAAAGACCTGAAATATGTGAACTTTTTCGGACAATAGGTCAGAGATTAATAAAATAATTACAGTAATTGTAACCAAAAACTTATTTATGAAGTTTAAAGTTGAAATCAAAAGTTAATTGTGAAAATATGGCTTAAGATGTTACGTTTACATAAGCGCTTGAAAATTTATCAACATAGCTCGGGAAGTTTTTTTCTTTTTGTACCCTTAGACTTTAATGTTCAACATCATTACTCTGCACTTAATATCAATTAATTTTTAACTTTTATATATTGTACGTCACCTTTTAAGTATTTTTATGCGCTTCTGATAATTTGCTTAAGCGAATGATAAGATAAAAAAAATATTTTTAAAACTTTTTATTGTCACAATATCGTTTCGTTTCCTCGAAAGGTAGATTAAACATTTTGCAGAAATGACGTAAAAAAACTTTCAGTTTTCCAAATGTTTGCAAATATTTCACCATATCAGTTAAATCAAATTGGCCCGGTTCTATAATCAGAATTATACGAGAGACAAGTGATCACTGCTTAGCTATAAGAAATTGCAATATATAAAGGAGTAGATGAACATTGATCGGTGCCGTAATTGTCATATCGCTGGCTTAACATGTAAAGGCTTTAAGTCCACTTTTTTTCGAAATTGAGATTTTGATGCAGTTATGTTCATTAAGTAAAAATACATCGATTAAAAAAAAACCAGTACAGAAATTTCAGTCAGTTAAACTGACTGATAAATACCATCACCCAATATAAGATATTGTTTAAGTCTTGAGTTATTGAAATTAACTGATTTGTAATTGAAACCAGTTAGAAAGTTTCAGTCGGGCAACCCAACTTACATTTACCCTTACCCTCAGTAAAACAAATAATTTTCTATTATATTGATATTATTACTCGATTTCTAAAGTGGGCGGAGTGGTACATTTGTATGGGAGGTACGAGAAGGGGTGTGGTTATGCTTCCAGATTTATTCTCCAAAACTTTATTCTGTTATAGCTTAACTAATTACAGAATTTGGGCAGGATTGCCTTGGGTGTACTGATATTATTAGTACATACCTAAAGTGGGCGGAAAGGTACATTTGTACGGGAGGTACCATAAGGGGCGTCGCTAGACTTCCAATTTTTTGTCCCAAATTTTGTCCTGTTATAACATAACAAAATACAGAATTTGGGCACGATCGTGTCGAATGTATTGATATTATTACCCTATTTCTAATGTGGGCGGAGTTGTACATTTGTATGGGAGGTACCAAAAGGGCGTGTCTAGACTTCCAGATTTTTTCTCCAAAACTTTATCCTGCTTAAACTTTACCAAATACAGAATTTGGGCACGATCGCGTTAGGTCTTTTAATAATATTAATCGATTTCCAAAGTGGGCGGTACCAGATGTGTATGGGAGGTACCAGATGGGGCGTGAATAGACTTCCAATTTTTTTCTCCAAAACTTTATTCTGTTATAGCTTTACTAAAAACAGAATTTGGGTACGATCACGTTTAATTTATTGATATTATTTCTCCATCTCTATAGTGGGCGGAAAGGTAAAATTGTATGTGAGGTACCAGAAGTGCGTGGATAGGCTTTCAAAATTTTTTCCAAAACTTTATCCTGTTATAGCTTTACTAAATACAGAATTTGGTGACGATCCCGTAGGGTGTATTGATATTATTACTCGATTTCTAAAGTGGGCGGAGTGAAGTATTTGTATGGGAGGTACCAGAAGGGGCGGGACCATGTAGCCCATTTGCAATACCGTAAGTAGTTTTGAGAAAATAATAACCCGTGCAAAATTTCAAAACATTTGGTTGCGTCTTTCGAAAGTTATCGTGCGAACCAGCCGGACAGCCACCAGACAGACAGACGGACATGGCTCAAACGACTTAAAAAGTCATGAATCGAATTTGGTTCAAAGAAACCTAGGGTCTAAAGGCAATGCTTCTATGTGTTACACTTTTGGGACGTATAAAATGATATATACCCTCATCCCTAAGGGTGATGGTATAAATACAGCAATCTCATTTGTAGTTGTTGTTTTGTAGTGATGAGTAAAGGCGCTAAGTCCAATTTATCACATCTTTGTGTAATATAGCACTTCTTCCAATGTTGCTATATCAACTTTATCGCGAGGAATGGTCTGAGAATGGTCCAACCAATGACATTAATCGTCGACTGCTTATCTCTCTTTTGTTTGATTGTTTTTTTTCTCTTCTGTAAAATTGTAAAATATGGACTTAGAGCCTTTACATGTTAAGCCAGCGATATACATATATTAAGTAGCCAATGTAGCAAACTTTAAAAATATTTTTATACGAAACGTGTATTTTAGAGTCCCCTATCAAAATATGCAAACAAAAAAAAAACTCGATTTCGTTAAAGAAAACGAGATAAGTTATTTTCATAGTAAGCCATCGATTATGGAATAATTGTGCCTTTCATATAAGAACAAGAAGTTTTCATACATATTATTTTTATACCATTTCCATTTGTAACGCCCACAACACAGTACAACATTTTCAGCTCAATGATTTGGAACTCAATTCTGAGAATTACACGTGAAAGTAGCTCCAAAAATAAGAACTTCTACATCATTTGCTTTGTCAAGTTGGCTGCATAAATATTTGAACACAGTTATATTTCGACCGGCCGTGGCATAGTGGTTAGAACACGCGACTACCATGCGGGAGATCACATGTTCAATTCCTGGCTCCAGTCATCTTAAAAAGAAAAATGTTCTATCATTGCCGGCTCCCCTCGAATGTTGTTGACAGTAACTTCGCAGTATAAGTGTTGAGTCAATCGGCATGTCTAGTAAGAGCTTCTCAAACAGTGACGTTCGCATTCGTCGATAAACAAGTAGGTGCCGTTAGTTATGAATCTAAAAATAGAAAGCGTGTTAATTCACAACAACGCGAGAAGCTATCCCGTACCTCATTCATTGGGTGTAAAGCGAAATTAAGTTTAAGTATATTTCGATATACCATACGGGATATCTCTTCTGTGGTACAAATCTACTGGATTACAAATCCAAAAATTTAGGTTGCATTCGCAGGGATAGACGGACGGACTCCCCCCAAAAAGGGGTGTTTGTATGAGAGGTATATTTGGTTATGTTTGTTTCTCATTTTTTTTCTCCTTCAGACATATAAGAGATATTCCGTATGGTATACCGAGGTATAGCCGTGTTTAAATATATAAAAGTGCTAAAAATACACCTTGAGCTAAAAAATTCGTATGACCATTAAATTATTAATTCAGCTAAACTTGACAAAACGAATGATGAAGAAGTTCTTATTTTTGGGGCTACTTTCACATGCAGTTCTCAGAATTGAGTCCCGAAATCATGTGTTGACTGTATAAGGAGGCGTGGCAGGTATGCCAATATATCTATCTATCTTCTATGTATAAAAGGCTTGGGTGACTGACTGATCATTTCCCAGCCCAAATGGCTAAAGCTATAACCTTAAGGCGCACACTAAGAAGGCATTTATGGAAATTCGGACTGCAAGGGGCTAAAAAGAGCGTGACCCATACCACTCGAAACATGAAATTTCTGCATCTCATAAACAATTATAGATACGAAGAAGAGAATTCTTACATATATTGGTTGTACAGGAGAAATTTAATTTTTGTGGCAAGTGGGCGGTGCCACACCCCGAAATTTGAATCGGTCATATCTCACGAGCCATTGGGGTTATGAAAATGAGATTTTCTACATATGTTACGGGTACAAGAAGGGATATGGAAATGGGCGGAGTCATTTCCTATCCGTCTATCATAGCCTACATGAAGACATAATTAGAAAAAGAGGAGTGGCAACGCCCACAACAACTAAAATTTTAATCAGTGATATCAAATTACAATTCATAAAAGGTATAAAGATAAGATTTGCGACATATGTTAATGGTACAAGAAGGATTACGTCTCGTTAGAAAATAGGAGGCAGTGACTTCCTTTTTGAAAAAATTGTTAATTCGTTCATATTTATAGATCGGCTTTAGATAGGATAATGCAATTTAGTGCGATTGTTCACCTTTTCGTGAAAACGTCAGCTAAGTAGGAATTTATGGAAATTCGTACTTTAGGGGGAAAAAATAACCAAAAAGGGATAAAACTGGTACCATCGCCTAGATCAAAAAGGAGTTGTAATCGTATATGGACGTGGTCCATCTTAGTTGTGCGATACGAATGTATTTTTGAAAGTCGTTCTTTAAGATATAAATATAGAATAAAGCGGTGAAATCAACCACCAAAATGCGATAAAGCTACAATCACATAAATTGGGGTATTCGTTCGTCTTATGAAGCGTTTGCATTTTCCTGTATTGCACAAAATCCTTAAGAAGATTCATTGTAAGTACAGTTGGAGCATTGCGAGCTGGGCAAGCTAGTATATATATAAGAGTGTCAGCTTCGAAATCTGAGTCGATTTAAAGATGTCCGTCTGTCTGTTCATCTGTCCCCGCGATTACAGCCACAGTTAAAGAGATATCACGCTCAAATTTGGAATGCAAGTTTATATTCTTTAAGCGGAGGTTACCACTCCCACCTCCCATACAAAACTCCCCCTTTTTGTGGGGTATGACACTGCGGTTACAGCCGTACTTTAAGAGCTATTGAAAAAACTTTGTGTGCAAAGTTCTACTCTACAAGTGGAGGATAAGTTCTAAGATGAGCTGTACTACTTCCACCTCTCATACAAACTTCCCACTTTTGTGGTTGTCCCTCTGTCTGTCCCAAGTTTCTAATATCAAAGTGGAGGTTATGTTCTGAATTGAGCAATATCGGAAAAAACTACTTCTACCTTCCATACAAATTGCGACTTTTTGGAGATGTCCGTCTGTCTGTCCCCGCGAATACTGCCGAACTTTAAGAGCCATCTATCTGAAATTTGCTATACTAGCATTTTATGTCTGAGCAGAGTTTATGTTCTGAATTGAGTAAGATCGGACAAAACTTCTTCCATCTCTCATACAAATTTACTATTTTTGGGGGTTCTTGTTCCCGCGAATACTGCCGTACTGTAAGAGCTATTTAGCTAAAATCGGACAAAAACTCCTTCCCATTCCCATACAAATTGCGACTTTTTGGGGGTGTGCGTCCCTCTGTCCCTGCGAATACTGCCGTATTTTAAGAGCTGTCTAGCTGAAATTTGGTATAAAAGCGGAAGTTAAGTTCTGCGATGATGAAGATCGGACAGAAACTTCACTCACCTTCCATCCAAATTGCCCCTTTTTAAGGGTCTGCTGCGATCACAGTCGTAATTTAAGAAATATCGATCTTAAGTTTGATATGTAAGCTTGTATCCTCTTCTTAAAGGTTAAGTTCTAAGATGACCATAATAGTAAAAACACTAATTCCACATCCTATACAGATTGAATAGGAGTTTCCCCCCTTTCTGAGGGGTTTCCGTCTACCTATCCCAGCGATTACAGACTTAATTTAAGAGCTATCGATCATAAATTTGGTATACCAGATTTGATCATCTAAGCGAAAAATAAGTTCTAAGATTTAGCAAAATCGTACAAAAACCAGTACAGAAATTTCAGTCAGATATACTGATCAATAAATACCATCACCCTCTAAAGACATTGTTTAAGTCTTGAGTTATTGAAATTAACCGATTTGAAATTAAAACCAGTAAGAAAGTTTCAGTCGGGCAACCCGACTTACATATACCCTTACCCTCAGTAAAACAAAAAATTTCTATTATTATATGTTGATATTATTACTCGATTTCTTAAGTGGGCAGATTGGTACATTTGTATGAGCAGAATAGGACAAAACTACTCCCAGTTTCAATACAATGGGAGGAATTGGGTTAACAAATTCTCAGTTCATATATATAAACAATTCAAACTCAGTATTCGAGATTCTGACAAAAAATGGATGTCGGGGTGAAACGTTACGTACAAAATTGTTTGTCGCCATTATTACCAATGATGAAGGATATCTGAACTTCGGTATAGCCGATGATATTTAAGGTACTAATTGTAATGAGTTTGTTTTGTAATTTTGTTTAATTTATTCATATTTTAATATTTTTAATATTTACTTTAAGTAAAGTCTAACTGTATAAACATTTTCATGTATATAATATGTTTTTGCTTTAGTCTATACACTTAAGTATCTCGCCTATAGCATTTCGCAGCGATGTAGTTATCATTAGTATTACTAAATCAGTGTCATTTATTTATTTCCATTTCACACTCTCGTAATTGTGCTGCCAAGTTAAAACGTCACTACCGGCTATCAGTCTTGCCTTTAAATTACACAGAACTTGCATTATTGCAAATACGTGCATAAATATGTATTAATATCTTCGAATAATCATTGATTGAAAGATTTAGCATTTCGTTGAATATTTCATCCCTTGTCAATGTCGGTCGGCATTTGTTTTTGAGTTTGCCATTAAATTGACAGCTTTAAGCCACAGCAAATGTGTTCATAGAGTTTTTATTTTTTTAAAACCTATCAACATCAACACATTTATGCTGCTCAACTAACTAATCACTTTGAAGCGGGGGTCGTACATCTCACCCCATCAATTCATAGCTACTGGGCCGTATCAATACCTTCTTCGAACTGCATCATATTCATATCCGCTCAACTGATGATGGTGATGATGTGGATGTAGATGACCTACATTACAAAGAGGGGAAACGAATAGGTATAAGCGAGTAATATGCGAATAAGCGTGCCCAAACGTCCGTCTGTCTGTTCAATTTGACCGGTCCGTACCTCTTTTAACCATCTGCTTTTGGTTTGTTTGTGTATGAGGGACAAATGACCACTGACCTGGAATTATAGATGCTAATCTCTCTCTCCCTCTCTCTATCTTGTGAGTAGTGCTCAAGTGCTCAATGTGTAAACAATCATAAAATTTCGGAAGTTGTACATTGTATATTCCTATCCTTAAATTGCTGCTGCTACGAGTATCGAGTGTTGGCGTTCAAAACAGGAAATCTGATTAGAAAAAACATCTGTTTAGATGTGAGGAGACTGCTATGTCCGTTTGTCGTGTTTGTTTTCGACAATTTGGCCACTGGCTTAAGGGTCACGTGTAACACGACATTCGGGAACGCATGAATGGATTGACAGATGGAATGTTTTTGAAGGGCATTAGATGATGAGTAGATAAATTATACAAATATTTTCGATTTAGTTTTAATATACGACCAGAAAAGATGTTTTCTAAAACCAAGGTGTTTTTTTTCGTAGATTGAAATGTTCCTCGTGTATATAAAATGTGTTTTTACTGACTAAAGATTAATCACTTTAATTGCCTAGCGCTAGGATATGATTGTTATATGCAATTACATTTGTATGTTTATATTTTTTTTTCAAACAAAATTTAATTAATTTAAAAAAAAAAAAAAAAAAAAAAATCTTTTCTGATCGTAAGCCGAATTTGATGTATCATTTGATACACTTAACGTAAATTTAATATATAAAAACACGATCGACTAAAACTAACAATCAAACAGTTTAAAATTTTATGAAATTAAATTCTATCTTTTGCAATATAGCAGTACCCGAAACATCGACGAAACATTAGTAGATGAGACAAGGATATTTAAAGAAAAGCTGTATCTTCAAAACAAATTATATTTTTAATAGTATATGCTTGCAGCTGTTTTTTTTTCTGTGGCAATAATTTATACTTACTTCTTACATTTTAATAGTAAAAATTGTTTATATTTTAATTTAAATAAATCTATCTTGTGGTTCTTCATCTAAATAGCATGTACGAGTGTACATATGTAAAAAATTGAGGTTTACATTTTGAAAAACATGCTTAAAATGTCCTGAAGAAATATTCACCTGATAATATAATTATAGGTTTTAAAGAAATCAACAATTGCAAATGTATTTTTACACATGATTTTTCATATTCCTTAATTCGACTTTTGACCAAAAATTTTAAATTTCAAACCACTTTAAAAAAAAATTGTGACGTAATAAGCAAATTGGAGTTAATGGTCTTATTACTGAGGTCAAATGCTATCATTTGATATTGGTTTGGTTCACTCCCGAAAACGTGAGTTGCACTCTTTGCTCAAAAATAAATTTGTTAAAATTTAATTTTGGTTTTAATTTATATCCTTTGACAAAAAATTTGTCTTCTTCAGTGACACTAAGTGAAATTCACCTGAGCATATTTCTGATGCTTAAAATGTGCCAACGGGTGGGATGTGGAGGCTTAAAATGTAATGAAGAAATATTCCCCTGATAATTTTATTATATGCAGGTCCCCGAAGACATGAACTATTCCAAATGTATTTTGACGCATGATTTTTCATATTATTTGATTCGACTTTTGAAAAACAAAAAAAAAACGTAGTAAAGCAAAATAAAGTTTTAGCTTTTGTTACTGAGGTCAAATGCTATCGTTTGATATTGGTTTCATTTATCCCCGAGACAATGACTCTCAAATTGTTGCATAGTGTTATAAACCAATTTATAACAATCCTATTTTTAAAAATCTCACAATTTTGTTATCTTTGAATTTTATAAAATTTATTTACTTTATGAATTTTGGAATATAATAATTTTATAAATATTATAAATTTTGAATTTAATGATTTTAAGAATTATAGATTAAAAATCTAATAATTTTGCTGAATTTATTAAATTTTATTTGTACTTTTTAAAAAATTTATAAATTTTTAGAATTTTATTAATATATTACATTTTAAAAATTAATGAATTTTGTGAAAATTAGAAATTTTATAAATCTTTATGAAATTCAAAAATTTTATGGATTTTATAAAGTTTATGAATTTTATAAATTTTATGAATTTAATTAATTTTATGAATATCATGAATTTTATGAATTTTATGAATTTTTTGAATTTTATGAATTTTATGAATTTTATGAATTTTATGAATTTTATGAATTTTATGAATTTTATGAATTTTATGAATTTTATGAATTTTATGAATTTTATGAATTTTATGAATTTTATGAATTTTATGAATTTTATGAATTTTATGAATTTTATGAATTTTATGAATTTTATGAATTTTATGAATTTTATGAACTTTATGAATTTTATGAATTTTATGAATTTTATGAATTTTATGAAATTTATGAAATTTATGAATTTTATGAATTTTATAAATTTTGTGAATTTTATGAATTTTATGAATTTTATGAATTTTATGAATTTTATGAATTTTATGAATTTTATGAATTTTATGAATTTTATGAATTTTATGAATTTTATGAATTTTATGAATTTTATGAATTTTATGAATTTTATGAATTTTATGAATTTTATGAATTTTATGAATTGTATGAATTTTATGAATTTTGTGAATTTTATTAATTTTATAAATATTACGAATTTTATAAATTTTATGAATTTTATGAATTCTATGAAATTTATGAATTTTATGGACTTTATAAATATTATGAATTTTATTAAATTTACGTTTAGTGTATCAAATGATACATCAAATTCGGCTTACGATCAGAAAAGTGTTTTTTATTGTTTGATATTTTTGGTCAAATTCAGTGTGTCACGCACTAGGATGACGCGTTTCGAACTCCATGACGAGTTCATCTTCAGACCCCTTTGTGACGTACTGATGCACAATGGTACATCATCAGCTGTATATATATCTACAATTATGTCAAACATGTACATTAGGGTAATAACTTTTTTTGGACAACATTCTTCCCAGGGCTTTTCTAATGGCAAATATTGTATTAATGATAAAAAAAACTATTTCAGTTAAATTTGCTGAAAAAACCTTACGCACCGACAGCGATTTCTAAAATGCCTTTTATATACGTTTTTTAAATTTTTTTTCATAAATTTTTTTTTTTTAAATATGGTTTATACATATGTAGGTATGTAAACAAATAATGACAATAAATGATTAAAAGTAGGTATTGTATGATATGAACTTTAGGTTCAAAATACGCGATGTTTTACAAAGCGGATATATACTTGTACTATTTTTATTTCAATAAATTTTTTTTTTTAAATTTTTTTGATTCGAAACTTTAACGCGTTTGGTGCGTAACCTTTTTTAACGATAGCGAAAAACTAAAAACGTAGTTCTTAATATTTTTCCATGCCCTACACGATTTTGTGTGGGGAGATTTGATATTTGCAAAAAATGCAAAAAGTTATTACCCTAATGTACATGCGAAGTAGATATCAGCCGAAAATGTCCATAAATTTTATGAATTTTGACAATTTTATGAATTTCTAAGAATTTTACAGATTAATGAATTTTGTGAATTTTGAAAACATGATTTTCTAAGAATTTTACAAATTTATGAGTTATATAAAGTTTACGAATATTATAAATTTTATGAATTTTTGTAAATTTTATGAATTTTATGAACTTTATAAATTTTATGAATTTTATGAATTATATGAATTTTGTGAATTTTATGAATTTTGTGAATTTTATAAATTTTATAAATATTATGAATTTTATAAATATTATGAATTTTGAGAATTAAGACAATTTCTAAGAATTTTACAGATTTGTGAATTTTGTGAATTTTATAAATATTTTGAATTGTGAAAAACTTATGAATTTCTAAGAATTTTACAAATTTATGAATTATATAAAATTTACGAATATTTTAAATTTTATGAATTTTTTGAATTTTATGAATTTTGTGAATTTTATGAATTTTGAGAATTTCTAAGAATTTCTATGAATATTACAGATTGATGAATTTTGTGAATTTTATAAATATTTTGAATTGTAAAAAATTATGAATTTCTAAGAATTTTACAAATTTATGAATTATATAAAGTTTACGAATATTTAAAATTTTAGAATTTTGAGAATTTTATGAATTTCTAAGAATTTTACAGATTGATGAATTTTGTGAATTTTATAGATATTTTCAATTTTGAATAACTTATGAATTTCTAAGAATTTTACAAATTTATAAATTATATAAAGTTTACGAATATTATAAATTTTATGAATTTTGAGAATTTTATTAATTTCTTAGAATTTTACAGATTTATGAATTTTGTGAATTTTATAAATATTTTGAATTATGAAAAACTTATGAATTTCTAAGAATTTTACAAATTTTTGAATTATATAAAGTTTAGGAATATTTTAGATTTTATGAATATTATAAATTTTATAGATTTTATAAATTTTATGATTTTTGTGAATTTTATGAATTTTGTGAATTTTGTGAATTTTATGAATTTTGTGAATTTTATAAATATTATTATCTTACGAATTTTATAAATTTATTGAATATTGTGAATTTTAAAAATTTCAAAGTATTTAACAAATTTATTTATTTTGTAAATTTAATACAAGTTATAAATTATATAAATTTTATAATTTTAAATTTATAAATTTAAATTATAATTATTATAAATTTATTTATAAATTTTATTATAAATTTATAAATTTAAATTATAATTTATAAATTTAAAATTATAAATTATAAAATTTATATTTATAAATTATAATTTAAATTTATAAATTTAAAATAATAAAATTTATATAATTTAATTTAATTTATATAAAATTTATATAATTTATAAATTTTATAAACTGTATAAATTTTATAAATATTATGAATTTCACGAATTTTATGAATTTATATTATAATTTTATAAATTTTGTGAATTTTATAAATGTTATAAATTTTATTAATTTTGTAAATATTATAAATTTTGCGATTTTTATGAATTTGGAGCATTTTTTTTGAATTTAATGGATTTTGTGAATATTTAAGAATTTTACGAATTATTTATGAGTTTTGCAAATATTATACATTTTTGCGAATTGTATAAAATTTATGGTTTTTATGAATTTTATAAATATATGAATTTTTGTGAAGTTATGACTATAATAAATATCGTAAATGTTATATATTTTGTAAATTCTATAAATTTTATTTTATTTAGAAGTTATACGTATTTGATGATTTTTTAAATTTATTGAAAAATTTTGTACTTTTTATAAATTTTTTAAATTTAATGTATTTAATAAATTTTATAAATTTTTTCAATTTTATAAATTTTATGATTTTATAAATTTTATGGATTTTATGAATATGATAAATTTTATGTATTTTGTAAATACTGTGAATTTTATGAACGCTGTGAATTTTTTTTATTTTATAAATTTTATGTATTTTGTAATTTAATAATTTGAAAAATTTTATGAAATTAATAAATTTTATAATTTTATGATTTTTTTAATGAACTTGTGTAATTTTGTAATTTTTAGAATATTTTACAATTATAATAATTTTTGGAAGTTGTATGAGTATCACACCATTATCTCTTCTTGTATGAATTTCATACCTTTATCGTCTAATCTCTTGTTTCCAAGGATACAAACGTTTTTTACCTTTGTTGCTACACGTAAATATATTCTATCATATCAGTCAGTATGTGATCGACATACATAACTGCTAACCTTCTGCATCTTTGGACCAAAAGTTCACCTATGTGACTGTCAAAAAATTTTCCAATAGAAAATTATAGGCAACTTCCAGTTTTCGTTTTAAATCTGTTAACAGTAATAAATAAAATTTTTGAAAAAAAAAAAATGCATTTCATAAAATCTATTTTAAAATTTTGGAATCTGGTTCATAAATTTTACGAATTTTATTAAATTTAGGAATTTGGATATTCTTTGCCCATGCATAATTTATGGCACTGCTGAAACTTATCTGAACATTAACAAGAATTTTTTAAATTAAAGTTATGGAATCTTATGGCTTGAAAATGAAAAAATAAGAAATTCTAGGTATAGCGTTAGAGAATCGTGCACCAATTAGTTCTCAAAAAAAAACAACAGACTTCCTAGCAATGACTAATTCTCTGACGCATTAAAAGTGAATTCAGTCTATTAGTAACACATATCACGAGTCTTTTTTTCTTGTAAATACATTTTACCATTGACCCATATTCTAACGCTTTCCTAAAAAAAACAAAAAAATCTTGCACTAGTTTTTTGATAACAGTCCAAAAATTTAAAGAAAATTATCTATAAACTAAGATAAAATATGGAGACACATGAATTTAGTCACACATCCAACTAAGTACTTAAGGTTTCCCTACACAAGCATACACTACACAAGCATAGAAACTTTCTTTAGATAAGCAAAGGCAACTCCTACCCCCTCCCCCCACTCCACCACTACCTGGTACCACCTTCAGCCCAACGCATTAGTTGTGGTTACCTCACGTACGTAATGCGTAACCCAACGTGTTATCTTTCGTTTAAAATCTAATTAAATGACGTTTTTCCATTTACATTTGGTGTCAAACCAAACCGCCAGACGGACAGACAGCAACTTCACTTTTATGTTTTACAAGAATCTCTGTTTGTTCGTCCGGTCTTTGATGGTGGTGCTCCAGTGGCTTTTTTGTGAAATCATTTGTCATATTGTTTATTGCGATGTTGAATTATTCATAATTTTGGAATACCACAACTACAAGTTGTTGTTGTTGTTGGCGGTTGTTGCAGTGTTGCTATCTTTAGGTGATATCTTTGCTTCAAAATTAACTCTTAACTCGTTTTGTTGTAACATGTTTGTTTTTTTTTTAACAATTTCATATTATTATTTTTTTCTTCCATGGTCTATAGTTACTTAATTTTCTGTGTGTTTTTTTTTACTTTCTTTCAGATGAAGTAACTTTTGGAATTTATAATCAACATTTAGACTGCAATCGCTGCTTTTTTTTCTACATTGGATACGCGAAATCTAACTAATCAACATTCAACTGCTGCAGCCAACTTTAGGATATAGTTGAAAGGCATAAAATTTGCATCTTTGGAGATTTCCATTCCCCATCCCACCCCTAAATAGCCCCTTTAATTAGGGAATATTTTTTATCCCGGTGACGACGCCATAAAACGAACGACGACGATACAATTAGTTGCTTAAGCTTAAACGAAACGTCTTTATGATGTTGCCAAAATTAAATTTGCGTTTAGCGCAATTTTGCGCGTCAACGGCATCAGCGTCGAGGACGACGTCATCATTATCACTAGCAGCATCATCATCATCATCATCATTACCAGCAGCGCCCTCGCCATCATCCTCAGTCACATCAAGGACGCGGCTCTCTAGTCGCCTAACATATCCTCTAGTGCTATTGAGTTTACTACTATTGGTGCTGCATCCTGTCATTTGTAATGCTGAAAGAGATTTTAATTTTAACGACTCACAGGTAAGTGTAAAAGGGGAAAACGAACGACAAAAGTATTGCGTAGAGCAAAACAGTGAGAAATTAAAGAAATCTAGAAAAGTGGAAAGGAAAAACTGCAAATACCTTTTTAATTGAATGCAAGCCAAAGTGGAGTAATTGGAAGCGACAAATTATTACGTGTGTACAAGGACGTGTGTGAGTGTGTGTGTGTTAGTGACATAATTTTTAGATTCAAAATTAGTGAAAGTTTTTCAAGGGGAACAAATAATTGAATAAGTTTTTAAAAAACGAAATTCATAAAATCCATAAAATTCATAACATTCATAAAATTCATAATAATCATAATATTCATAAAATTCATAAAATTTTAAAAATTCACCAAAATCATAAATCTTATAAATTTTATCAAATTTGTAAAAATACAAATCTCATAATATTCACAATATTCATAAAATTCGTAAAATCACAAAATTCATCAAATTTAAAACAATTTATAAAATTCATTATATTTATAAAATTCATATCTTTTTAGATCTCTAACAATTCATAAATTTCATATTATTCATGAAACCAATTTTTATGATTTAGTTTCATAATAAAATTTACAGAAATTCATAACATTATCAAATATATAAATTTATAAAAAAGAAAATCGACAAATCGTCATAAAATTTTAAAAATTCACAAATATCATAATTTGTATAAATTTTATCAAATTTGTTAAATTACAAAACTCATTAAGTTTAAAAATTCACAATATTTATAAAACTCAAAAAATCAAAAAGCTTTTCAAATTTAAAAAATTCATAAAATTTTATTTATTTATAAAATTTTTAAAATTCATAACTTTTGAAAATTCTTACAATTCATAAATTTCATAAAAAACTATAAATTTTATTAAATTGGTAAAATTCGTAAAATTGTAAAATGTATAAAAACCATTAATTTTATGAAATTATTAAATTCATAAAATTAATAACTCATCAAATTGATAAAATCAACCGAGCAATGGAAACAAATTCATAATTCTGTACAGATCAACAAAAACAAACAAGAGCAAAACATATACAGAAAATACACTCGGTTGGCAATAGTGCCAATGGACGTTTTATGTATTTTTGAAATTCAGGTGTTTTAATGAATTTTGAAATATTTTTTTATGAAATTAAAGAATTTTGTGGATTTTATGCATTTTATAAATTTAATGAATTTAATAAATTTTGTGGATTTTATGCATTTTTAAATTTTTAATGTTTTTTATGTTATAACTTTTTTAAATTTAATGCATTTGTTTATTTTTATGAATTTAAAGTATTTTGTGGATTTTATGCATTTTATTAATTTAATGAATTTTTTGAATTAACAGATTTTATTTACTATATATAATTTTATCAATTTAATAATTTTTATACATTTTATGAATTTTATAATTTTTATGAATTTAATAAAAATATAATAAATTTAATAAATTTAATTAATTTTATGGATTTTACTTAAATTTATAGATTTTATATCTTTATATATAAAATTCTACCGTACGTGTGTTGTGACTGAACTCCTCCTAAACGGCTGGACCGATTTGCATAAATTTTTTTGTATGCGTTTGGGTGGCGCCCCGGATGGTTTAGATTTACAATTCGGTCCAATTGGACAAAGGGGCGTGGCACCGCCCATACAACTTGAAAATCAACAGGGCTGTATCTCATGAACTATCAGAGGTATGAAGATGAGATTTGGTATATATGTTGTTGGAGCAGTATTAATTACAACCAGGCTGGAAGTGGGCGGTGCCACGCCCCTTTTTCAAAAATCGCTCTAACAGCTTTTCTAATAGACCGATTGATACGAAAATTGTACCAATTGGTACTGTTGACCTGTTGATAGTTCCTGGCTATAATTGGTTGTGATTGGATAAAGGGGTGTGGCACCGCCCATATAACTTGAAAATCAAAAGGGCTATATCTCATGAACTATCAGAGGTATATAGATAAGATTTGTTACAGTATAAATTACTGCAAGGGTGGAAGTGGGCTGTGCCACATCCCAGTTATAACTGCCATAGTAATAGTTTGATCGTCCTCTAAATTCCATATTATATTGCAGTTCGCCTAGAGATAGGTAGAGTTTTTTTTTGTTTTTAAATAAGCAAAAACCGAAAACTTCATATATATTTTTTGAAACCTTCTGCGGAAAATGTGAAAAATAAGTTATGGCCTTTGAAAGTTGGCAAGCAGAAATTAAGTTTTTTAAAATCCTTGAATTTTTGCCTTTGGCGGAAGTCCAATATGTAGGGCGGGATCTCAAACAGCATCAGAAATATACTATTCTCTTCGTCTTGGTTTCCAAACATCTGAATGGTAGGTCAAAATTGGAGCCGGAGCACATGGGGTCAAAATAAGGGCCTCTTGGATTCTATGATGACCCTCTAAGTGCGGGTGTTGTTTCTTAGTGAAATTTTCGTAGGTTCTGATTTTGGTATACGATTAAATTGATCCGTCCTAATGAACAGGCTATTTGGAACTAAAAAAATAAAAAGTGCCGAGGCGCTGCAAGCGTCAAGCGTTTGGTGACCGAATTATCTTAAAAAATGGTAACATGAGTTCAATGCAAATACAGTATTCGGAAATATTCTTGATTCGTGGGCGAAGAAGACATGGCGAAAGAGGTTTTTATGGCTAAAGGCATAAATCTGCAAACGAAATTTTTATTTGAGGTCATTAGGCGAAGAAGACATGCCAAAAATGTTTTTTACGCCCAAAGAGTTAGTATACAGAAGATACCCGCTACTACAGAAAAAATAAAAATTGAATTTTGAACTTTAGCAGAATGTCCGATTTGAGAAATAAGTGGTTTTTCGCCCTACATACAGATATGATAGATATGACTTTGCTGATGAACTTTTTACAATCGTCATAGAGCCTACGATATTAAGCATTTAAAACAATAAATCTTAATTGGTTAACTTCCATGTTAAGGATTTACTTGAAATTAGTTACATAAGTTAATAAACTCAACATATTATTGTCGAGCTTAAGTACCATTTTCAAAGTACATACTTTGTAGACCTACAAATGTATTAATTAGCGTTTATATAGCATTTAGGATGGCAAGAAATCTGAAATGTATTACAAGTTGATATGCAATAGCGAAGCATTGCCGGGCCCACTAGTATTATATAATTTAATGAATTTTATGCATTCTTTGAATTTTATAAAATTTAATTTAAAATAAATTTTGAGAATTTTAAAAATTTGACGAATTTATAAATTTTAAGAAATTTACAAATTTTATGAATTTTATGAATTTTATAAATTTTATGAATTTTATGAATCTTATAATTTTTATGAATTTTATGAATTTTATGAATTTTATAAATTTTAAGAATTTTAAAAATTTCATAAATTGTGTATTTGTTTTTTGTTAGTCGATCTTACAGTACATTATATTTATGTTAAGTGTATCGAAATGATACAACAAATTCGGCTCAAGATCAGAAAAGTGTTATTTATTTATTGTTTGATATTTTTGGTCAAATTCAGTGTGTCACGCACTAGGATGACGCGTTTCGAACTCCATGACGAGTTCATCTTCAGACCCCTTTGTGACGAACTGATGCACAATGGTACATCATCTGCTGTATATATATCTACAATTATGCCAAACATATGCATGTGAAGTAGATATCAGCCGAAAATGTCCAGCATAGTTATGAATTTGACCATTCACAATCAAACATGAGAATGGAGGATATTTTATCCCCACGATTCCCTTTTTACCTCACAAAGCTCAAGCTTTATCATGGCTTTTCACCACAAAACTCCATCTTTTTTTACAAGGTTTGTTGTTAAACTAAGCTTACTATTGTTACTGAGCATACAGTGTTTGCTCACTACTAACTACTAAGCATATATAGTTTGTTAGGCCGTGCCGTGCCAGTGTATGTGTATTTCTGATCTTGAGCCAAATTTGTTGTATCATTTCGATACATTTAACATAAATTAATATAATTTCATAAATTTATAAATTTTAGGAATTTTATGAATTTTATAAATTATATGAATTTTGTGTATTTTATGAATTTTATGAATTTTATGAGTTTTATGAATATTATGAATATTATGAATATTATGAATATTATAAATATTATGAATATTATGAATGTTATGAAAATTATGAATATTATGAATATTATGAATATTATGAATATTATGAATATTATGAATATTATGAGTATTATGAATATTATGAATATTATAAATATTATGAATATTATGAATATTATGAATTTTATAAATATTATGATTATTATGAATTTTATGATTTTATGAATTTTATGAATTCTATGAATTTTATGAATTTTATGAATATTATGAATATTATGAATATTATAAATATTATGAATATTATGAATATTATGAATATTATGAATATTATGAATATTATGAATATTATGAATATTATGAATATTATGAATATTATGAATATTATGAATATTATGAATATTATGAATATTATGAATATTATGAATATTATGAATATTATGAATATTATGAATATTATGAATATTATGAATATTATGAATATTATGAATATTATGAATATTATGAATATTATGAATATTATGAATATTATGAATATTATGAATATTATGAATATTATGAATATTATGAATATTATAAATATTATGAATATTATGAATATTATGAATATTATGAATATTATGAATATTATGAATATTATGAATGTTATGAATATTATGAATATTATGAATTTTATTTTATGAATGTAATGAGTTTTGTGATTTTTGTGAATTTTTTAAATTTTTTAAAATTTTATGAATTTCATTAATTTGTGAATTTTATAAACTTTAAAAGTTTCATGAATTTATAAATTTTACGATTTTACAATTTACATGACTTCATAAATTTTATTATGAACTTTATGATATTTATAAATTTTGTGAATTTTCGGAAATTTATGAATTTTATACATTTTATAAATTTTACAAATTTCTTAATTATATAAATTTTACGAATTTTATTTTTTGAAATTCATATTTTTTTTTAATTTTATGAATATTAGTTTTTTAAATTTTTTTGAATGTTATGAATTATACGATTTATTTAAAATTTGTGGATTTTGTGAATTTTTTTAATTTTATGAATTTTTTAATTTTAGGAAGTTTATGAATTTTATGAGTTTTAAGAATTAGAATTTTATAGATTTAAAGAATTTGTTAATTTTATGAATATAAATTTTACTATTTGTAAGAATTGTAAAAATTTTGTGAATTTTACGAATTTAATAATATGTATGAATTTTATGAATTTTATGATTTTTATGAATTTTTTGAAATTCATTGATTTTTTGAATTTTATAGATTTTATGAAAATTATAATTTGCGGAATTTTTTAAATTTTATTTATATTATAAGTGTTAAAAATTGTATGCATTTTATTAAATTCATGAACATTTATGAACCAGTTTAGTAATATTAAGAAATGAAGTAATTGCTTTTCTACTCTATATCTTCCTGTTGTTCTCTTACCACTTGAATCGAACGTCCTTTGTCTCAGCGTGAACGTAGATTTTTTGCTCCTTTTACTGACATTACATAGTTACTTTTAGTTTGTCTCGCGTCAACATGTTTGTACAAGTTATGAATGAATGTACTTCTTTTAAAGGCACCGATGGTGAACTTCTTTCACTGGCACATCTGCAACTGCATAGTTTCATCTATATGTTTATTTCTTTTTCTTTGCTTTGAATTGAGATTTAAAGAAGAAAAAAGTTGTTATTTCACTTGAAGTCTATCTCGATTTGAAACATAAAGAATATCTTATCTTTTGTTGCTTTTTCTCCTTACATGTTTCTATTTTATTACCGCATGTTGCATGCACCATAAGAAGTGCGGCCGCCGTTGGCTTTGAGTGAAGAAGTCAGTCACACCAATAATTTTGTTAGGATTCGTTATTCTTTAGTTCGTTTGAAATATGCGGAACTTTTTGTGGCATCTTTACATCTTTTAAGATGTTGCATGCACAACTAGGGTAATGACGATAATGATCATCATCATTGGCCATGCCGTCATTATCATTATCGTCTTTGACATCATTGCAATCATCGTGAAATTCTTGGCGATAAAGATTTTTTATGTGATTGTTTATGATGCTGTTGATTACTTTGTGGACCCTATGTTTGACTTTGTACGATGTTGGGCAATTTAGGGACTGCGAACGAAGACTTTTAATTGCTCCTCAAATACCAACATGAGCATCAACAAAGTCATTTAAATTGTAGTAAACTTTTAAAATGCGTTTTGTCAGCTAAGATTGCAACTAGGTCACAGTGGTTCGGATGGGCAGTTGTAGAAAGGCAGGAGAAATAAATGTATGCTTTACATTTTGGCCTGTGTCCAATGTTTTTGTGATTAGGAATTCATATTGTTTTAAATGAATTTAATTACCTTAATGAATTTATTGAATTTAACGAATTCAATGAATTTCATGATGAATGAATTTAATGAATTTAATGCATTTAATGAAGTTAATGAATTTAATGAATTTAATGAATTTAATGAATTTAATGAATTTAATGAATTTAATTAATTTAATGAATTTAATGAATTTAATGAATTTAATGAATTTAATGAATTTAATGAATTTAATGAATTTAATGAATTTAATGAATTTAATGAATTTAATGAATTTAATGAATTTAATGAATTTAATGAATTTAATGAATTTAATGAATTTAATGAATTTAATGAATTTAATGAGTTTAATGAATTTAATTAATTTAACGAATATAATGAATATAATAAAATTTAATGAATTTAATGAATTTAATGAATTTAATGAATTTTATGAATTTAATGAATTTAATGAATTTAATGAATTTAATGAATTTATGAATTTATGAATTTAATGAATTTATTGAATTTTATGAATTAATTGAATTTTATGAATTTAATGATTTAAGGGATTTAATGAATTAAATGAATTTAGTGAATTTAATTATTTTAGTGATTTTAATGAATTTAATAAGTTTATTTAATTTAATAAATTTAACGAATTTAATGAATTTTATGAATTTAATGAATTTAATGAATTTAATGAATTTAATGAATTTAATGAATTTAATGAATTTAATGAATTAAATGAATTTAATGAATTTAATGAATATAAAGAATTTAATGAATTTAATGAATTTAGTGAATTTAATGAATTTAATGAATTTATGAATTTATGAATTTATGAATTTATGAATTTATGAATTTAATGAATTTATTGAATTTAATGTATTTAATGAATTTAATGAATTTAATGAATTTAATGAATTTAATGAATTTAATGAATTTAATGAATTTAATGAATTTAATGAATTTAATGAATTTAATGAATTTAAAGAATTTAATGAATTTAATGAATTTAATGCATTTAATGAATTTTGTAAATTCAATCAGTTTAATGAATTTAATGAATTTACTGAATTTAATGAATTTAATGAATTTAATGAATTTAATGAATTTAATGAATTTAATGAATTTAATGAATGTAATGAATTTAATGGATTTAATAAATTTAATGAATTCAATGTATTTACTGAATTTTATGAATTTTATGAATTTAATAAATTTAATGAATTTAATGCATTTAATGAATTTAATGATTTTAATGAATGTAACCCCATTTAATGCCGCACAAACCACAGTACCGGCTGTAATCAAGAACATCGCTGCATTTACTCAACTGTTAGCCGTTGTTGGCCTGCGTGTCTGTCTGTCGGCCTGTGTCGGGGCATGTCATGATGTAAATACATAGTCTTTTTTTGTTATTTGATTGTTAAAAAACAACAGACAGACAATAAAAAAACAACGCTAAGGCTATATCAACAACCAACAACATCCCAACCGACCAACAACAATAATGGGGCACAATGCATCATCAATCATATTCATACGCAATGTAGCAAGTATTTATCGGAGGCCTTCTCTGAATCCGCTATAAACACAAATGCCCCTCTATCTTCACTTCATGTGCTGAATCAACTTCTGATGATTCTTGCGCTTCATCTTTAGAAGATGATGAAAATCTAAATGAAAATGTTGATGGCAGCAGCATCAGCATCATCAGCATCATCATCATCAGAAGCAGCAACTGAACGAATGAAACTTCTCTTTATTACCCATTTTACCACAATTTACAATCTAAACGATTTCCTACACAATGCACCTTGTGTGTTGAATGTGGCTCCTCTCATCTTTCGCTTTTGTTTGTGGCAGGCAGTTTGTTTGTTTCTCCCCCACTAACACTAACAACAGCTACGTGCCTCACATGCAGCCGGTGATGCAGTCAAGCATCCACTCACCCGGTGCAGGGCATCACCACTCACTGGTGCATTTAACATCAACGTCGCAGTCAGTCTGTAAGTCTTTGTTTAGTTGGATCTTCCTTGTTTTCCTTTGCTTTCTTTGTGGCCATCATTTCGGGGTCTGTAAGGAAATGTGTTTGTGTTACATTACTAACACTACACTATGTTGTTGCTGCTGTTGTTGTTGTTATTTTCGTAAACAAACGTTTTCTTTGTTTTCCCTTTTTTTTCTCAAACGTATTAGTTACGGTTCCTCCCACCCGTCCGAAACACTATTTCCAACCTATTGCCTTTTCGCTGGTGATTCTATCACAGAGATCACACCCAGGAACTGGGATTTATTGTGTGTGGTAAGTGAAACCCGATTTCAGGCAAGATATCAGTTTCATTCTGCCCCGCCCATGCCATTAAGAATGGAATCGATTATTATGCATCTTGTGGATTTTCTGAAGTTCTAACTGTGTGATAATAAATGAGAAACAATTACAGTTAGAAGCATTTGAAATGTATAAAATATTTGAAATTTTCAAAGTAAACAATTAAAGTTACATTTACATTACATTCAAAATATTGAATATTAAAAAAATATTGAAAATAATAAAAATATTGAAAATAGTAAAAATGTACTAAGTTTTCAAACAACATTCTTAGTATGGCATTTTTATGCTGTCCTTTGCCTGTCTTAATGATGGACATGTGTACTATGTATTTTAATCCCATAAACCCCTATTCGTCGGGAATAATTTTTACAAATGTATGATTAGTCCATTCTTACAATGCTGGATCATTTCATTTCTTTGACGTTGATGGCACAAACAACAGTGAGAGATTAAAAACCGACAATAAACAGCAATTGTTGTGAATTCAACATTTATCCATTGATGCTGTATTTATTTATTTGCAGTATGCCCAACACATGCCCACACATATGGAACATCTTTGTTTTCTTATCCATTGAAAATTAACTCCAACTGCAATGCAACTTGACTGACGCACGCTCCTTTAGCATCTGATTCAGCAGAACAACTTTAGCATTGGATGCCAAACTCCTGTTTTTTCACGCATTGAATTTTGTTGCTATAGCCGCCGTTAAAGATTCTGCATCATGCCTTCAATGGTATAATCACTTCCAAATAAAAACAGTTGTCGTTTTGTCGTTTCATTCTGTATCGCTTGATATTGACAATGAGAACGTGATTTTGTTCAGGTCTTTTAGATTCGTATAGACAATTGGCCGAATATGTATCTGGTGACCACCGTGGTCGTCCATTACTATATCGGGCTGTCTGTTCTCCCTTCCACCAGAGTCTGGCATATTGTACAGAGGGAACATATTTCAGTTTACGCTTTTTTTTTCAAGACAGAATTTTCTGCGTTCGCTTTTGTTGCGAATGGAAAGATGCAAACAGCATCAGCTTCAACAAATACAAATAATTTTTAATTGAATTCAATTGTTTTGTTTCACGCTGTTTAATACAATTGCTAAAAGTTGCGAAAAATGGCGAATGTCTCGCATAGAAATAAATATGAAATTCATATCTTTCGATTGATTTTAATAAAATTGTAGTCGGTCGCATTTACATAGAAAATCAAATGGAGGAGGTCACGATATGCAAATAAAAGCTGGTGGACTGGCAATGAAACTATGGAAACAACACGAATATTCAATGAATTTGTATTGAAAATTAATAATAAATGGAATGAAACGAAAATAAACGCTAGTGTGCACATTGAACAAAACATACGTTCGACAAGTGTTGTTATTTTGAAACGATGTGCAGTTTATTTTTTTTTTATTATTTACATTTTTTTTTAATAAACATCGAGAACAAATGTTAAATGTTATATGTTAAATGCTTAGAATGTGAAGATTATTTTTATTGATTGAATATTTTGGCATTTGCAGTATTTTTTATATTTTTAAAAATTTTTGGAATATTTGGATGTTTCATATATTGCGACTATTTTTTATATTTTTTTTTAATATTTATAATGTATAATGATAACGTGTGATCTTCGTTTATGCTACATTCGCATCGGTTTGTATGGCTTCTCGATTGTTTCTTGAAACTTTTAACACATAAAATTTCTGATGATAGTGGAGAAGTCATGATGATAGTGGAGAACATTTTATTTCTATTTTTGCCATTTGGTACAAATAAATATATATATATACTAGTGGACCCGGCAATGCTTCGCTATTGCATACTTGACGAATACTTACAATATGTTTGGCTTGCTTACTTAAAGGAATACGTTTAAGTGTCGATCTTGTACAGTCTGTAACCAAGTTACTCCTTAACCTGATCAAACTTACAACATCTAACTTACCGAAATTGAAAAATCCGACTGCAAATTCATATTTATAGCACCAGATAGAAATATGTATACAAATATTACCTTATATAGTCCTATAAACATTTTTCCCTTCTGCCTACCGATCGAAAATACAATTTTCACCTTCATATTTCCGCCGGCCGAAAATAAATATATTGTCGGTATATTGATGTCTGTATTGCCGAGTACTACAAGGGCTACACCGACACTACTGACATCATTGTCAATATTTCCCTTTAAAATGTGTCAGCATCGTGTAAATAAGTTTGATTTGTCAGTAAAAAAAAAAAAAAAAAATTGTACTTTTGGTATCGAATATAATCTGTATATCAAATATTACACTGTACGACACGATTTTTCACCCATGATCAAACTGACCAGATTCTGAAAATATAGCTAAAATAAAAATATACGTATCTCCCAGTTTTTCTAGATCAGCTCATTTAGGTTTTTTACGAGCAATTCAATTTTTGGAGCGAAGCTCCCATACAACGTCTTGAAGTGACTTTTTCTTGTTCGCAGAACTCTGCGAGTTGTTAACAGATTTTGATGAATTTTTTTTATTGTTTTTTAAGAGGCCAGGAGGGGGTTCTGACGAAGCAAAAATTTCAAATTTGTCCCAAATTAAATTTGTCACAAATTTTGTCACAAATTTAATTTGTCAACACATTTTCCTAGACCGAACCAGCTCCAAGCCATTTGAAAAACATTTAAAAAAAAAATTGTGACAATTTTAATTTTTGACAATTTGTGACAATTTTAATTTGTGACAAACTTTAAATTTGGGATCGGTCAGAGCTACATCAAGGCCATTTGAAATACCTTTAAAAAAATCGTCAAAATCTATTAACAACTCTCTGAGTTCTGCGAACAGGAAGAAGTCACTTTCAAGTCGTTGTATGGGAGCTTTGCTCCAAAAATTGAATTGCTCGTAAAAAACTTAAATGAGCTGATCTAGAAAAACTAGGAGATACGTATATTTTTATTTTAGCTATATTTTCAGAATCTGGTCAGTTTGTTCATGGGTGAGGTCAAAAGTTTAAATTTGTTCTACAGTGTTATCGCTCTAGGGCCTTAATACAGTTTTGCCACGCCCTCTTCGGCAACAGATTGAGAATAACAATTTCGTCTGTTAACTTGAACCTACAGTGCCGAGTACTATATGTGTACCAAATTGTATCTATCTGGGGCTAAAATACAGTTTGGTCACGCCTGCTCCGGCCACTGACCCAAAATTTTAACTTCGTTTTCATATTAATATTCGTATTGTCGAATACTTCTGTGTATCAAATTTTATCCCTCTAGGGTTGAAATACAGTTTTCAACGCCTACTCCGCCCACCGATCCAAAATAAAAATGTTGTCTTCATTTTCCTATTCGTGTTGTCGTGTATTATTTGGGTGCCAAATTGTATCTCTCTGGCGTTAAAACACACTTTGGTCACGCCTCCTCCGCCCGCTGAAACAAAATTTAAATTTCGTTTTCATATTAATATTAGTGTTGTCGAATTCTATTTGTGTATCAAATTTTATCTTGCTAGGACTAAAATACAGTTTTGTAACACCTCTTTCCCCCCAATGATCCAAAATTGAAATGTCATAATCACATTCAAATTAGTGTTGCATTGTGCTATCGGGTGTAAAATTTTACCCTCTCTGCCCACTGATCCAAAATTAAAATGTTGTCTAAATGTTTATATTTGTGTTGTCGTGTACTATTTGGCTGTCAAATTGTATCTCTCTGGGGCTAAAATAAAGTTTGGTCACGCCTTCTCAGCCCACTGACCCAAAAATTTAAATTACGTCTGAATTTTCATATTTCTGCTGCCGAGTATTATCTAATTGTCAAATTTGATCTCCTTAGTTCCAAAAAAAGTTTTGCCAAGCCCACTCCACCCATAGGGTCAAAAATACGGTAATTTCCATATAGTATACAAACTGCCTACAAAATTTATATTTTCATATTTTTCTTTCTAAGACTCCCAGAATAGATTGCTTGTGACATTACATAAGATTCTCGAGCAACAAATATCTAACCAGATCCACTTCTTCCGACTGCTTCTCAATGCTCGAAAAAGCCGTAGTAATATCCATCATTAGTCCTCGATCAACAATATCTACATGATCGGCATGCGCGAGCAGAATGTGACTTTTGTTACAGATGGTGCCAGTTGTGTTTACTGCAGCCTTTCGCTTGATCGTCTCCATTTTGATGTTAAATAGAGCGCATGACAGACTATCGCTTTGTCTTAAGCCTTGCTTAGTATAAAATGACTGTTAGATTTTTGCCTATTTTCACTGAAGACTTCGTGTCAGTCAGTGTCATCCCGCAGGGGTTACCAAACTCAGCCATAGCATCTAATAACTGCTGTCGTATCGGGCTGTCGAATGCAACATTGTAATCGGTTAACAGATGGTAGGTTTCGTTCTGCATTTTTGGGTCTTCTGCAGTATTTGTCGTAGTGTAAATATCGGTCGTGGATTTAGAAGGTCCAAAACTTCACCAAGTTTTTCTAGGATGGACTTCAGTCTTTCACATAACAAACTAGACAGGACCTTATATGTGATGAAAAAAGGCTAAGCCAGCGGTAGTTGGTACACACACCTGGATTGCCTCTCTTAAGTACAGGCATGTTTACCTTCAGCGAACTCGTATTTATGAGCTGGTGCATGTACGTTGCCAGCTCATCGCCACAGTCCATCGGCTCCCGCAGCTTTATTGTTGTTCAGTTGCCGTCTTGGATGGGCCAGGTCAAAGAGTTTTTATCTAAACTTAAAGTGACGAACTATCAACGGAACGGATAAGACCAAAGCGCTTGGAATTCTTCTCTACGTTCGGCTACTGATTCTGTTGTTGCTGCCACATAGGAAGAAGAAGAATTGCCGCGTTAATCTCGTTTTGGCCACGCACGTTACACTGTGTGCCATCTTCCAACCAGAACCAGAAACTATTCGAACGACAAATATAACAACTACCACCTTCTTACCTGAGAGATATACAGTCGTTTAACATTTGTTGTCAAATGCATCCATACAAATTTTCAAGTCTATTGGTAAAACAGTCCTCCGGATATTGCGTTTTCAAAGATCGGGTCCAAGTGTGGGGCAACGTCCACTTAATATATAAAAAATTCAACTACCTTATTTGAACCACCGACCATACAGCTACATACTGTGAAAATTTTAAACAGATAAGACCGTATCAGCGAACCTATATATCATACAGGTGGTCGTTTGTCTTCCGTCAGGGCTTATGTAGAACTATTTTGCCTCATTGATATCAGATATTGAAAAATCAAGTGTTGGTGTTGGTCAGGCTACAATTTCAGTTATATGTCCACTTTAAAAATTTTCTTTTTTATAACTTTGTCTTTAATGTTCCTTTTTTTGATTCCTTGATGACTGACAATATTGACATCTAATTTTATTTCATTTGTAATTTTGTTGAATTTTTTTTAATATTTTAAATGTCCAGCAAATATTTGCTGCATTTTCAACAGTTTTAATTGCTGCATCCTGTGCACTTCCCTAATTTTGTGACTCATTCAAAAGAATTTAAAAATTATATAATCTATACCTTATTTTGTGTAATGTGGGTCTTTAGGTCTCTATTGTCGTTGCCTTCGAAATTTCTAACTGCGGAATATGAACGGTCATTACATTTAACCTTGATAATGAATAATTAGAAACGCAGTTGTCGTATTTATTTATTAGCATTTTAAACATTTGCCAGCCAACTAACAAGGCTAACAATTTTCCCCATATAAGGCTGGAAAGGAAATACATTTATGTCAAATTGCTATTTGCTGCTCGGTTTCTAATGCCCGGTGTTCCGCACTGAATCATCATCTGAATAATTGATGTGTTTTGAATACGAAAACCTCTTTGTCTTAACAACAACAACAACAACGATAGTGATCATAGTTATGCCAATGATGATAGTAATAATGACAACGATAAGCTGCATTGATAGAAGTAGCAATCTAAAGCCAAGGTAGAATGTAATGTAACCTGACCATACATATGTATATAGCGAAAACTTATCCGTACCAGGTGGCTGCTTAAAAACGTTACGAGTAGTCGCTACCGATGATGGGTATGGCAATGTTACTCACTCCCTTCCCTTATAAACATACCAAAATCTAAACTACGTTGTTAAACATTGTTCTTACACCGTTAAAGTGCTTAAGTTTTTAAATAATGAACTCATACTTTTCACATATCATTGTCCATATGTGTGGTCATGTTGAAGACATTCAAACGAAAACGTGCATTCAGCATGACCATGTAAAATCCAACCCAAAAGAAGTCACAAATTCAAATCAATTTTTGCTGTACAAATTGTCTTTGACCTTTTTTGGTGGCTTAGTTGATGTGGACGTTCATCTAATGACCGTAATTTCCTCTTTATGCATTTGCGGCTGTAACAGCTTAAGGAACCAACGTATATACATTCAGCAGAGGGGTGAACGCCATCATTCGGTTAGGCGCCTTTTTAAATTATTCATTACTAAGAGCGTTTAAAAACAGTATCTTAACTTGACAGCTGTCAAAAATTTATGGCAATATAATAATTTTTTGATTGGCGCGATGCCTTATATATATGTATGACAATGAATGCCAAGGCATCAATATCGCCCGCCACGCCGTTTAATTGAAATGTATATTTTAAAGTGTGTGTGTGTGTGTCTGTTGTACATCAGTTCCATTTAATAAGCGTTGTGGTTTTAAATCGTTTATTAGCTATTCCAAGAGGTTTTAATTAAATCAATATTGTGAATATTTCTGTATGAAATGTGCAAACACATGTTCTGTACATTATTTAATCGATATGTTTCTATTGTGGCAGTAGTCCAAAAATCCGCCCAAAAATTTTAGGCAATTGTCTAAATTTATCAGTAACTAAGAAAGTCTGGTAATTAAAAAAATAGAATTTGAATTTCCACAATAAAGGGCGTGGCTAAATTTCCAATTTTCCGACAAAACTTTATCCAGTTGTAGGTTTACAAAAATACAGAATTTGGGTGTTTGTGATATTATTACCCGATTGTGCGGAAGAATATTTGTGCCGGAGATACCAGAAGGGTCGTAACTAGACTTTAAATATTTTTCTCCAAAATTTGTCCAGTTATAGCTTCATAAAGTACATTTTTAGGATATCGCGTTGTTTGTGTTGATATTATTGCTCGATTTATAAAGTGGGTGGAATTATAAATTTTTATGGGAGGTACCACAACGGCCGTGACTACATTTTGGCTTACAATTTGTTCTTCATAACTTTATCCTGTTATAGCTAAAGAAAATAAAGAATTTGGGTGCATCGATATTAATTTCGGTTACTTAAGTGGGTGGAATGTTATATTTGTATGGGAGGTACCAGAAGGGGCGTGGCAAGACTTCAATTTTACCTCAAAAACATTATGAAGTTCTAACCTTACAAAATACAGAATTTGGGCACGATCGCGTTTGGTGTATTGCTATTATTAACAGATTTATAAAGTGGGCGTAATGGTATATTTGGATGGGTACCAGAAGGGGCGTGGGTAGATTTTTAGCTATTTCTCCAAAACTTTATCCAGTTATAGCTTCATAAAATACATTTTTAGGCGATCGCGTTGTTTGTGTTGATATTATTGCTCGATTTATAAAGTGGGTGGAATTGTAAATTTTTATGGGAGGTATCACAAGGGCCGTGGCTACATTTTGGCTTACAATTTGTTCTTCATAACTTTATCCTGTTATAGCTTTAAGTGGGTGGAATGCTACATTTGTATGGGAGGTACCAGAAGGGGCGTGGCAAGACTTCAATTTTACCTCAAAAACATTATGAAGTTCTAACCGTACAAAACTTGAGCACGATCACGTTGGGTGTATTGATATTTGTACTCGATTTCTAAAGTGGGCGGAATGGTACATTTGTATGGGAGGTACCATAAGGGTGTAGCTAGACTTACAGTTTTATCTCCAAAACTTTGGACACGATCCCGTTATGACCTTTTTCACATAATTGAATCTGACATATTCAATGTGAAATTTCGTGTCAAACCACCAACACAGACTTCTGGAATGTTGATGTATCTTATTTGTTTGTTCTTAGTGTTAGTAAACACTAAATGAAATTTGTAATAAAAATTATTTAATTTCTATCAAAATTAGTTATTTACAATCATAAAGAATTGAGAAATTGTATAACAAATGATGATTCATTTAGAACCTTGTTTTTTTTTTTAATTTTGAGTAAAACTCTCAAATTATAACTAAATGTCACACACTTTATTATGACATCAAAGAATACATTCTGACATTTAAGTTTCTAATGATCATTTCATTTAAATGTTGACCTCGACTACGCCCTATATGGTCTCTTCGGAAAGTCTAACTTTTAATGGCTTTTCCAGCGTTTCCAACTGTCTTTCTGCAAATTACACAAGTAATGTTGGCATCCAAATCTTGAATCTTAGCAGTCCTATCAACGAAGACATTTGACTTTACATAACCCCAACGAAATATTGGGAGGTCTGATAGGCGACCAGTTGGCAGGTCCGAAACGCGGAATTAGGTTCTCACCAAATTTAATTCTCAATAAAGTCATTATAATGCGCTGGAGCGTTTTCATACATTCGTACAACGTGTTAAAGCCAGCGTAATCAGTCAATTTGAACCCGCTTGATTACGTCGATGTCGTTATACAGCTCATGGTTCAATCAGATGGTACTCGCCGTTCCAAAGTATTTTTCTCTCGAAGACTCATAGAGTAGAGTGATCCGCTTGTGTCATTGTCTGGTAGAGTTGGATGTTTGTTCATCGAGAGAGAGAGCTTTGTCATTCAACCACTTGCTTAGCGCATAGTACCAGCGGTTTGCTATCAGTAATCTCTTTGTTCCTTGAAACAAATAACTTGGTTTTGTCCTCATTTATCACCAGACCCACATCTGCCGACTTTTTCTCAATGTTCTAAAAGGCCGCAGTAACATCTCGCAGTCCACGGCTAATGATATCTATGTCATCGGCATACGCCAGCAGTATGTTACTTTTGGTAAAGATGGTACCATTTGTGTTTACTGCGGCTTTCCGCATGATTATCTTCATTATGATGTTAAAGAGATCGCATGATAGACTATCGACTTGTCTAAAGTCTTGCTTAGTAGAAAATAGCTCTGTTATATTTGTGCCTATTTTAACTGAAGACTTCGTGTCAGTCAGTGTCATCCAGCAAAGTCGTATTAGCTTCGTGGAGATACCAAACTCAGCCATAGCATCTAATAGTTTCTGTCGTATCGGACTGCCGATTGCAGCTTTGAAGACAATAAACAGATGTTAAGTTTTGATCTGCATTTCTTGGGTCTTCTGCTGGATTTTCCGTAGTGTGCATATCTAGTCGATAGTGGATTTGCCATGTCTGAAGCCACACAGATAAGGTACAACCATTCCTTGAGCCAAATCCAAAATAAACTAAATGTTTATGAGCTGGTGCGGGCATTCCATCGGCTCCCGCAGCTTTGTTGTTTTCAAGCCGTGCAATAGCCGTGCTGATCTCATTTTGGCACGGTGGTGGACAATCTATTCCGTCGTCTATGATTGGCGTTATTTCGTCACTTATGCTGCCTTCGGGAACGAGTAGAGATCAATAGTGTTCCCTCCATATTTGCAGAACACTCTGAGTGTCCGTGACCAGATTTTGGCCTCTGTCGTTACAGGTGGGGATCCCGGTTCCAAAACTTTTGCTTCGTACCTTTTGGTAGAGCCGTCGGGCTTCACTTCTATCCCTGTAATTTTCGATACTCGATATCTTTTCTGCCATAGATGCATTTTCCGCCTAAAGAAGCTTTTTATCATCTTTCCTCTCTTCTCATAATAAAGCTACGTCACAGCACGCGTTGTCAGTGACTGCAGTTTTGCACTGTATGCAGCATCTTTTTCTTCAGACATTGCCCGAAATTCTTTATCTAGGGCCTGTCTGAGCGTGGTTTTTTATAATCCAGTACGGTTGTTATGCCCGTGGTCATAGAATTCGCAATATGCCGCTACTAGGTGTCGGGAACGTTAGAATTAGGGTGGATTGTTTGAAGTAGTTGAGAGAGTTGGTTGTCTATATCGGTGGTATGCCGCATTGAGATGTCTAGTTGCCTTTGCGTTTGGTTACGTTCACTTTTAGCACTAATTATTCGCGTGCGTACCTTGACTGTAACAATTTTAGGCGGTGGTCAATATTTAAAACATGCCTTCCATCAACAATCACGTTATTACTTTGATTTCTTGTATTTTGATCGGGAGATATCCAGGTGTGTATACATTTATGCGGGAATCTGATTCCAGTTACTACCATGTTTCTTGGTGACGTAAATCTAACCAGTCTGCATCCGTTATCGCAGGTTTTGTTGTGTATACTGAATTTTCCGACTGCTGAACCAAGACCATCTTTCCTCACTGTTTTAATATTAAAATCTCTCAGAACAACTTAGTGTCATGGGCAGGGCAGCGGTCAAATATTTGTTCCTTTCCATCATACGATATATCTTTAATGTCCTCGCTTCCTTCGGGGCGTTCACAAAAATAAGCGTAATGTAAAAATATTACGCCATGAAGCAGATAGTGGCTATACGGTCACCTATAGGGTTAAACCGCGAGACCAGATGTCGAAGTCTCTTGCCGACTATGAATCCACAACCAAATTCGTGTCTTTCTGCATGCCAGCTTTAAAAGATGTCACAGTTCTTTCGTCGTGTGTAACCCTGTCTCGCCCATTGCATTTTCTGTATCGCGATGATGTCAGCCTGGTATTTGTCGAGGACATTCTCCAATTGGATCGATTCACCATCTTTGCAGAGAGTTCGGACATTTCAGGCTCATATCCTTAAATCATGGTCGGGGGTAGTCAACATTTGGGTGGGTTCTTGTTTTTCTTTTCTTCGTGTTTTAAAAAAACAGTACAAAACATGCTTTTTGGCCCTTAATTCTGGGCCTAAAACGGGACAAATTCCCCTGTACGATACTAACTAACTTCAAATCGATATTAAATTATTATGGCATGAAACTTGACAAAACGAATGATGCAGAACTTCATCTTTGGGGCTACTTTCACGTGCAGTTCTCAGAATTAGGTCCCAAATCAATGAGCTGAAAATGTTGTACTATGTAATAGATGTTTTTTTATTGACATTGGCTTATAAGGCCACCTTGCCTTATCGTAGGTTTTTGGGACCAAATCCACTGAAAGAGCCTTTGTTTTGAACTTTAGTAACTTATATTACCTACTTCCTAATACGCATCAGTGGTAGCATGCCATTTATGTTACCCGACATTGCGCCTTCCCACATTTGCTACCACTGAACGGATGTTTAGTGGCAGTGCCCGATCCGAAAACCTAAATTCGAAAAATTTCCTTTCCCCGAGTACTATATATTCCCCTTATAATGTATGTCGTAGTCACGTCGAATCTTTGTCGTTTTTCAAATATGGCATCGATGAAGTTGTTTGGGGGACTGAAATACGACTGTCCTAGCTCCTATCATGTTCTTCTTCTTGAGATGATGAAAAATTCTCAACACTAAAAGTTTCGGTCAATTGTCACTAAATTTATTCAAATAAAAAAACAAAACAAGGTTGTCCAAAGTCGACTACGATATACGTTATAAGAGGTATGCATCAAATGTTATCTCTCTACTAATCGAAATTTAAAATCCGTGTGCATATTATGAAATAGATGGCCTGGATTTTGACTTTTCTAACTTTTAGTATAACATTAGAAAATCCTGGCATTGACATATAACTTATTCTTTATACGTCTACTTGGTGTAGGAAATAAAATTAAAAAAAAAAAACTTTTCTTTAAAAAATATTAGATAGCATAACAATTTTAAAGTAATTGTTAAATATTTTCATCTGCTCTATTGTATGATTGTCGGAAAAAGAAAAGCAGTCTCTTTCCACACAAAAAATGATAACATGCACAGAGACCATTAAAAGAGTAAACAGAGTGCAGGTGATTTATAACTCATTTATATTGTGAAATATATTTTTTTTTCATATTTACAAATGATGGACACACATCACATCCTTAAACCAAAAAAAAAAGGGATTATGAACTCGTCCCTCATCATGATGACGATGATGAAAATAACATTTAACATAGAATTATGTTGAACCCGGCACTTAAAGCTATTAATCATTTTTACATAAAAAAAACATAAGTGAAGTAGGGAGAGGGAGGTAGCACTTCAAAACGACCATTGAAGAAAACATAAAAACTAAAATACGAGAGAGTATTTTTCTGGTATTTTCTAAAAATATGCAAGAGGGCACACTTTATATATCATTAAGTACTTGAACCATTATCCCGCAACAGCAATTAAAGAGTAAATGTTTTAATAATGAAGCGCAATATAAAACAACAACAACAACAACGAAAATCCACCATTAAACATTAATCATTTTTCTTGTGCAGGAATTTGGTGCACAGCAACTTAATGAGTTTATCAAATGTTGCAGTAGTAGAAACGAATATTTTAAACATTTTTCTACTTTGACATGAATATAAACATTTGTCTTTGTCTTTGTTGTTTTTTTTTTAGGTTCCCTTACTTGAACCCCGAGATGAACCCATCTTAATTGACGGTCATCATTATGCTGATAGCACCACCACCAACACCGCCATCAATGCCAATGCGCAACACCATCATCATCAACATCAGGACCCCTATGCAGTGGAATTGTCTCACTGTCGCTATGGCGAAAATGAATTGGTGTTATCGCTCGTGCTGAAAAATTACAATTGGCAGGATGTAAGCGAAAGTCGACGAGACAAAGTTTTGGATAAACTATCGAAATTCTTTGCCATACCAAAGGTAAGTTGTTGAAATAAACTACATACATATATCATTACAGCTGGTTTCAATTGTTTTTGCAATTCTAGGAATTTATCACAACAGAAAGTGTAACAAAACATGAATTGTCTGAGATGCAAAAGGAATCATTGAAAAAAGGAAACAATAAGTGCCATACAAATACCAATAATAATAATAATCGTAAACTGGGACGTGTTAATTTTATCGTAAGTAATATAATAAAACGAACATTCTATAATAGAGACCATACATACATATAGAAACATACGTGTAAACGGCTGTGTGCGAATGAGAACAATATCTCCTCCCCCATGTACCTTTGCCTCTCTGCCTACTCATATCCTACGGCTGCCGCTGCCGCTGTGGTCCTTGTGATTGTTTTCACTTAAGGGTGACTAAGCATATGCCAGTCATCTAAAAAGGTTCGACTAAAAACCGGAAATTGTTGAAAGAGGAAGTTATTAATCAAATAAAAATTACCATTATTTGCTTTTACTCTCTCTCCTCCTCTTTACCACTCAGACTGTGTGCAAAAGGATGCTAAGGGTGTTGGGGTTTGAGATTCATTTAGCGCTGTTTTTTTTTGTTGGTTTGGTTTGTTAGAAACAGCCCTCGTTGTTCAGGATGTATGTGTTATAAAAGTTACTAATGTTAGCTAAATTAGTTAGTTCCGTTTTGGTTATCCTCTAGTGGAATTTCAGGATTTCATATGATAAGAAGAGGGAGGGGAGTGGAGTTAAAATTACGTTTATTTAATTAGAAATTTAGTTGTTATTTAGCAAATGAATTTTCTAGGTATATCTGAAAAAGAAAAGATTTCGTGAAAAAGTTCTCTTACCGTAGTGGTTAGTAAAATTTAAGTTAAGGTGGTTTTAATTTGCTTTGACCCAGTTCGGGTCATGTCTTTTCGATTTTTATAAAATCTAACACATATCGCTCATCTGGTGCAAGACCGGCATAACTCAAAAGACGTCATCTTTGTGGTCGGTGGTGAAAATAGACTACCTGAATTTGTGATATAAGAAGTGGGAGTGGCCCCGCCAATGGGATTTTTTTTAAAAATGTAATATCTGGAGAACTTTTTCACCATACGCTTTGAAAATTTGTATGGATGCATTTAGCAACAAAATTCGAATTCGTAATTCACGAAAAATGGGCGGGATCGGATCGGTGGGCGTGGCATATAACTTAAAGTTTTAAACGGCTGTATGCGGAGAACCAATCGCCTTGAAAATCTGTGTGGATGCAATATGAAATGGGCAGGATCGGAGCAGTGGGCGTGGCATATCTTAAAATTTGAAACGGCTGTATCTCATGAACTATCGGAGGTATGAAGATTACATTTTGTATATATATTGTTGGTATAGTATGAATTACAGACAGTGTGGAAGAGGCCGCTGTCACGCCCCTTTTTCACAAATCGTTCTAACGGCTGTTTTATGAAAATGCAATATGTGGATTTACTTTTTCATCAATCGCCCTGAAAATCTGTGTGGATGCATTTAGCAATAAAATTGGTGATCCACCAAAAAAAGAACGGGATCGGATTAGTGGGCGTGGCATACAACTTTAAATTTTAAACGGCTGTATCTCATGAGCTATTAAGATGCCAGGGTGGAAGTGGGCGGTGTCACGCACCTTTTTGATTTTTATATGGGAACCCCCTTAAGTGGGGGTCGGTCATATAGTTTACCCTTTTAGGAGGCAACAAGGGAGGTGCAGGAGCTGGTTTCATAAAAAAATATATTGGGACTGAATATCAAGAACTGAAGATTGAAGATAGGTATGTTCTGCAAAACTTTTGGGGTTGCAGAAACACTCGGGGTCGTTCATACATTTGACTCCTCTAGGGGCATCTTTGGAGCAGTTAGAGCGGTGAGAGCAAATTTTTTACCTTTTTGATATATATATGCGAACCCCCTTAAGTGTTGAGGATAAAATGTTGAGTATGTTCGGAAAATAAATTAAAAGGAAAAATTAGTGGGGGTCGGTCATACAGTTGACCATTCTAGGAGGCAGCATGGGAAAGGCAGTAGCTAATTTCTTAAGAAAAATATAAACAAATTAAAAACAAACCTTGCAAAAATACTGGAGGCCGGTCATACATATAACTTCTCCAGGGACTAGGGACAGTTAGAGCGGTTTGAGTAAATTTTATAAAAATTAGATTTTTGTATGGGAAACCCCTTAGGGGTGAAGATAAAATATAGATATGTTAGGAAACAAATTTAGAAGGGAGCAGTTATGGGGCTTGTTTGGATTTGCTCCCCTTTGCCACCACCTTTGACCACGATGCGCAGCCATTTGTCAGAAATGTTATATTTCACTAGCTGACCCGGCAAACGTTGTTCTGCCATACAACTTTGGACCCGACAAACTTCGTCTCGCTCCTAAGGTAACGCCTTTATATAATAGTAAAACACAGATAGTTCAAGTTTTAATCTGATTTACTTGAATTTAATCGAAATCCGTGAAGAGCGATCTGATATACAATGTTTTTCGATTTGTTTCCGGCGTAAAAGCAAACAACGAAGACTGTTTGCCAACACGCAAACAAACAACGCACAGCTGACCGTGTGAAAAGCAGGGAAATTCGAGGTTGATTCCACAAATTTCCAATGATTGGCCTTACGATTTATTGATTGTAATCGCAAAAGCCAACTCCAATCGGGAGTTGAATTGGAAGGGAAGATTGGTTGGAATAATAGATTCGAGGGATAAGAACTTCTTCTCCTTTGCATATGCCCTTGATGATCGTCACTTTAATTACAATTTTGGATGATTCAGTTTCCGTAAAATGATCATGATCGATCCCACCTTTAGATGCAAATTATGCACAACTGGCACATCTAGAGAGTTCGAAAATTCTGTCGAATAGTTGGTCGTGTCATTCTCGTTTAATGACCACGAAAATTTTTCATCGTTCGGTCATATGCCTCCAATGCTCGTTTATGCGCCATCGTGCGTTTATTTTAAATAATGATTAAGCATTCTCGCAACAATTTCGCTACACGTTGTGTTACCAACCGTGAGAAGAAAGCGGAATGTGCAGTTCGATTGTGGAAGCAAATCCAAAGGATGCAACAGCTAACTCAATTGCGATCTTGCCCGAATTGTTGCCAGAATCAAAGAAATTACGAATGTCTTGGCTGTCTAACCGGCATCATCTAGAAAGTAAATGCTTCCGTTCCATCGTCAACCACTTTCATCATTGAATCATACACGTTCGTTTGCTCGGCAGTTAAGAGCGCCACATTTCTTCGGATTCTTTCGGCCAGCTCAACTCGATCAAAGTCTTGTTCTTGTTGCAATTCGCGATTGAATGCAACATGCATTGAACGATATTGCGCTCGTATTCCCAATTTCGACAGTAGACTGCCACATATTAGCAAGCACATGTCTATGATCAGAAGAAAATTTCAAGATCGAAATTAGAAGTTGTCGTGCGAACTCTGTGCAAATGTCGTCAGCCATCTCGTCCAACTTGTCCACCATCCCGAAGCTTGAGAACAATATCGCGTTATTCCACATTCTCCGCAACAATCACCACTGCGTCTTTATTTATAGTGGGAGCATTGAATTGTCTTACATGGTATCGAGAGGGTCTCTTGTCTGCTCTGATAACGATTTTGTGGACGTCATAATGCATTGTATTCAATGTGGTTTTGAACAATCGGACCAATGCATTATGCTTATGCAGAAGATTTTAAAATTGTTCTACCATTTTGCATTTAATATTTCAACATAATAAATATCACAATATTCCTAAATTTTTCAAGCATCATAACGAATTTTTCATCTTTACGTCGTCTAAAATCATCAAATCAAGCGATACTATGAAAAATTTCGTCGAAAAAATCAAAAATTGTCGATTTATTTCCGGAATTTTCCGAGTTTTCCACCAAGAATTTTCTAATTTTCCAATCGAAAAGTCATTTCGGAATAATTATCCGAATTTTTCACATTTACATCATTCAATATTATCAAAACTTACAATAAAATGTAAAATTTCATCGATCAAAAATTTAAATTTTTGGAATTTTTCCATAATTTTCCTTCCAAAATTTTCTGTTTTTCCAACCGAAAAGTCACAACGAAGCAATTACACACAAAATGTAATACAAAAATTCAATTTGCGGTGCAAAATGTTTCCCAAAAAATCCAAATTTTTCGAGTTTTTTCTGAATTTTCCGAGTTTTCCACCGAGAATTTTTCTATTTTTCCATTCGGAAAATCATTTCGGAATAAATATCCGAAATTTTTCACTGTTACATCATCCAAACATAACATATTATCAAACGATAATATGCAAAATTTCGTAAAAAAAAAAAAAATTTAAATTTTTCGAATTTTTCCTGAATTTTCCGCATTTTTCAACAAAAATTTGCCATTTTTCTATTTAAAAAGCCATTCTGTAACAATTGCACACAAAATTCCATACAAAAAGGCAATTTTCCGACTTTTCCGGAAGATTTTCCCAAAATTTTCTTTCACATAAACCTTCTCCCGGCAATAACGAACAACTGAAAAAAAAGTTTGAGCAAAATCGGCCCAGCCGTTCTCAATTGATGAATTACTTTACATTTTTGCCACCATTTTTATATATATAAGATTTGATGTTAAACAACGCAAGCTTTCAAACATTTAATTGTTGTTGTTCTCATGGAAGTGTGCGACTGGCCGGCAGTCAACCTTTTCACATTTTGTATCAATCTAAAGCTGAGTGTTGAAAAACATGATAGCCAATTGAATCTGATTCAGTACTGTTTAATTCTGCTATCTACGAGATCACAACTCTATTATTTTGTGATATCACGTTAAGAGATGTCCGGCCGGCCCTGACCGATTTTGATTTGGTGTTGCGGAAATTCAGTGAGTTTACCGCTGTTCCATTGTCCTTAAACAAGAGAAAATCTTCCTATGAAACTTTTCCACGTTAATCTTGTTCCGCTTTGATCTTGTACTCAGGCTTAGCTTTGGGGAGTAGATGCCGTAGCCGACACTTTTATCTAGTTTGGACCATACATAACATTTTCTGTCCACTTTTTCCAGCAGGGTGTTCTTATTTCGTAGAAGATGTTTGATTTTCGTGCGCTAAGCTTGCAGTCAGTTTCATGTTAGATTTCGATTTGGTTTAGGATCCTTGAGATTTCGATAGAGATATCCCATTTTTCTATCTCGTTTAGTGGTATGGCTGATATGAGACTAGAGCATTTGCAGCTTAACTCAGGTAGTAATAGATTAAGTATAGAGCAGATTAGAGGATGTTGGTCTCTTACATCTGGTAATAAAGAGGCAGAAGGAACGTTGAATACAATCCAATTGTCGAAACTTCCTCTAGTATTGGATTTCTAAAAGCATTGTAAATCCAAAAGGTTTGATTTTTGGTTTGACTCCACAAGTTTTGCTTATACCTCCTGCATGTGCATAAAGCTATGAGTGCCTTGTTGGATCTGCTTTCCATGTTATGTCTCCAGTTGTTATTTCTGTCTTAGGTATTTCGTTGTTGCAAAGAAAATTAGATGATTGTTGCCCAAATGGATATAATGGGCAATGTATGAAATGTTATACCATATTGTCAATTTACTACCTATCTTAACATTTGGCCCTTCCGTTCATTTATTTTTATTTCAGTCACTTGAGTTATGAGTTCTTAATGCACAAACTGACTCCATTTGTGTTTTTTCCCTTCCGTTACAGATCGGCTGCCGTTCTTCGTATTTCAGCATTACCGAACCGATTGCCAAACAAATTGGCCAACAGTTTAAAGATGGTGCTCTCGATAATATCGCCGGTGAGAAATTCGGCTGGTGGGTTATATGGCGTAAACAGCATAAAACAAGATCTACACGTAATCGTCGACAAGCCGAAGGTTCTGGTATGATAGACAATGATGACTATGATGGCGATTACGAATATGAGGATGACGAGGAGGAGATCATGTAAGCAATTGCTCCTAACTTGTAAAAATCCAGTTATAAAATTATTTTGTATATCCTTCTAGCGATGAACCTTCCAAAGAAGTACCCAGCAGTACCACAACCAACAGCCAACAGGATAACAACAGTAATCGTGATCTGCCTGATGATGACGAGGTAGGTTACAACAATATTTATTTGCGCCTACTTAAGGTTAATATTTATGATTTGGGGTTTCTTTTTCGTAAAAGATATTGTAAAACAAAACAAATCTAAATGTTATTACAATTTTGTTTTGTTTTGTTTGTTTCAATTTGAATTTCTTCTATAAATTTTAATGATTGGTTTTAGTATGTGGTCTAATAATAATAATATATCTAATCCAAAACAACAAAAACAAAAAAACAAAATGCACTTGATATTATGTTCAGTTGATTTGTTATTAACATTTTGTTTAACCACAAACTGAGATGATAATGTCGATCATAAAATCGGCTATATATTAAAAAAAAAAACAAATGATAACATTGTTCGACGGAGATCTTGAGACTGAAGCAAAAATTTATGAAATTAAGTAATATTTAAATAAATATAATGATATTAAAGTGATAAAAAAGTAAGTTATAACAGTAAAGTATAACAGTTTTTATTTAACAACTAAAGTCGTGTACAAATTTCAGACAAACCAAAGTTTTGAATTTAATTTAAACAAAATTGTAAAACTTTGTTTTATGATCTAAGCGAATAGTATAACAGTTTGTATTTACAAAAAAAAATGTATGCGTATTGCATTTTGCGTAAATAAATTATATTTTTTTTATAATTTCTTTTGAAATGTATAAATATATACATAGTTTAAATTGACATTAATAGACATTTCGTGATTCTGTACAACAGCAAAAATTATGTGTGTTATATTCGGCCATACAAATAAATTTAATTTTATACATACAAATATATTGGTTTCCATACGAACTTTTATAAAAATGCGCATTTTTGCTATAAAAATGTATCTTTGAAGAAGTATAACAGTTATCTCTATGAATGTTTATACAATTTAATAATTTATATAATAACAACGTAAATAAAAGTACATAGCTCTCTGCATTACTTCATAATTGCAACAGATTTTTTCTGTCTCAGCTAGACAGTATAACAGTTTTTTCTATACGTCACCACAGACGGTCTTGAAGACGTGAGAGCTCACGTAACAATTCCAAACTTTATAATAAATGTGCATATTTGCTATAAATTTTGTTTTTTTTGAAGAAGTATAACAGTTATATCCACGAAAGTTTATACAATCTATATAATACAATTAACTAATTTAAATAATAACAACGAAAATAAATTTACAAAGCTGCCTGCGTTACTCAATAGTTGCAACTGTTTAGATGTGTCTTAGTTAGACCGTATAACAGTTTTACCTATGCGTCCCAAAGGGCGGTCTGAGTTTGCACAAGACTGTTTTAAACTTTATAAAAATTTTACACATTTTTTTATAACAGTTTATCGTTGAAGAAGTATAACAGTTATATCTACGAATGTTTATACAATTTATATAATACAATTTAATATTTACATAATAACTACGCAGATAAGTGTACATAGCTGCCTGCATTACTTAATAGTTGCAAAAGTTGTGTTGTGTCTCAGCTAGACAGTATAACAGTTTTCCCTCTACATCAACACAGACGGTCTGAGTTTACGCGTGACAGTTCTAAACTTACAATTTAAATTGAAAACGATTTTATTTATCATTTTATATTTTGTGTTCTTTTTGTTAACGGTTATATTTTTAATATAACACTACTAGAGTATAACAGACTTTTCCACAAATTATCCTTCTATTATTTATCAAAATGATCAAAAAATTAAATTTTTTCTGGTTTTTATCCTTTATATAATTATTTTTAGCCATTATAACAGTTATAGTACATTTTACCAATTCACAATTTTATTGTAACATTTTGAATTACTGTATAACAGTTTCATTATGTCAGTGCAATATCGTTTTAAATTAAAAAAAATAATCTCAGTTACTTAATAGTGTTATAATTTAAAAAAAAATCATCGGAAAATCTGCTATATTTTAACTGTTATAATTTTAAATAAAATCAACTAAATATAAATACTTATACTAAGTCTAGATAACAATGTACAACTAAATAAATTGTAAGTAAGAAACTGTTATATTCAGTAAAAAACTAAATTACTAAATGTCAACAAATATCAATGGTTAACCCATCGTTATATATCAAAACTATCGAAACAAACTTTAAATTTTAGCTAAAACTGTTATAATGACAAAAAATAATTGTATCATGATCAATAATTAAAATATAGGTTGAAAATTCACTCTATTTTAATTATTGATCATGATATAATAATTTGTTCGTAAATATAACACTTATTGATAAAATATAACTAATCCGCTGCTTAAACTTCAAAATGTTAAAAATTTTGTTATATGTATACAATTTCTACAAATTTGATACTTTCGAATTGGTTGTCCTTAAGCCACCGATGTATAACACTTTGTACGAAAGGATGTTATTAACTTCTTCGTATGCTATGTATTACATTACATAATTACATACTTAAACTTATGTAAAGTAATATAATTTACCAATTTAAAATATTAATTGTAACAATTTTATTTTCTGTATAACAGTTTTATTGCCTGAAGTTGTTATTGAATGTTAATTTGTAATACAAAAAAGGTTATGACAATTACATTAAATTAATGTTTTGCTACGATATACTCCTTTTTTTGCATCAAATACATCGGAAAATCTGTTATACACAAATTTAAACTGTTATAATTTTGTAGTATCTAAATCAATTAAAATTATTGAGAATAACTATAGCAAATAAATGTACAAATTAATATTTTTTTGCAGAAAAAACTGTTATACAGTTCTAAATTATCGTCATATTTGTAACAAATTTTAAAGTTAAATACTTTAACTTATGTGAAGCAATAAAATTTACCAATTTAAAATATTAATTGTTGCAATTAGATTTTCTGTAAAACAGTTTCATTGAAGTTGTTTCACTGAAGTTGTTATTGAATATTAATATTTAATACAAAAAAAGTTATGGCCATTACTTTTAATTGAAGGTTTGGTATGATCTGCTATTTTTTTCATCAAATTCATTCGAAAATCTGTTATACAAAAAAACTGTTATAATTTTGTTGTATATTAAACAATTTAAGCTATTTAGAATAAGTGTAGGAAATAATGTAAAAAATAATAAAGTTTTTGCAAAAAAAAAACTGTTATACCGTACTGAATTGTCGGAATATTTGTAACGAATTTTAAAGTTAAATACTTTAACTTATATGAAGTAATATAATTTGCCAATTTAAAATAATAATTGTAACAATTTGAATTTCTGTATAACAGTTTTATAGCCTGAAGTTGTTATTGAATGTTAATTTGTGAACCAAAATGGTTATGTTAGTTTATTTCATTTAATGTGTTGCTACGATACACTTACATCAAATTTATCAGAAAATCTGTTATACTACACAAATAAACTTTTTGAACTTTAGTATATAAATCCATTAAAACTATTTCGAATAAATATAGGATACAATGTACAAATTAATATATTTAAAAAAAACTGTTATACATTATCAAATTCTCGTTATATTTGTAACAAATTTTTAGTATCATTGATTCAACAGAATTAGTTTTTTATAATTGCATAAAATGTAATTATTGGTACGATCGTTATTAAATTCATACAAAAATCTGTTATACACAAAATTAAACTGTTATAATTTTCAAATACCATAATCAATTATAATTATTTTTAATAAACATGATATGCAATGTATAATGAAAAGTTTTTTTTTTTGTTTAAAAACTGTTATACATTATAAAAATCTTGTAACATTTGAAACAAATTTACAAAATCATATTTTTTATAGTACCTTGCGTGGCATTACATTTTATTAAGTTATTTAAAAATTTACAAAATTTTTTGTGGATATCTGCGCAAAGACTGCTTTATCTCGTTATATAAAAATATTTCTAAAATAATTTTTACTCTCCGACCTACATATATCTTTTGCTTACGGTGCCAATATTAAATGCACAAAATCGTTTGAACAATGTTATCATTTAAATTAACTACAGCGACTAATATACTACATAAATGACTAATTATATACATAATTGTGTATTAATTCCAATGTTGTTTCTTTTCTTGGTCTCTTTCTCTTTTTTCTGGTTTGTTTCCTCGCCCTCCCCCACCCCTTCTTCTTTCTTTCTTTAAATGTAATTTGTTGAAATAACTGTGCGAAACTTCTGTACTGTAACAACGGTTGAACTATACACAATAACGATTGGGTTTTGTGATTCTTTTATTAATCTATATGGTATAACACTTTGTATAACACATTCTCATACGATATATATACAAACAACATTATATGTGCACCTGATTTTAAATACACTACTATTCTTTTTCTTTAACATCCAACAAAAATGGAAACGTATACAAAAAACATAACAAATTCACCATTTATATCATGTAAAATTGTTATTCACCATTATCACCAACGCGTCACCATATTCACCACACCACCACCACTATTACTACCACTACCATCATCTAACTGTTAATGTAATCGTTAAAATTGTTAAACTATGTCTGGGAACGATTTTTGTGTATCGTTAAAAGAACGACGTAAATTCGAATACATTGGAACATGTAACGAATGTTGATACAACCAAAACCCATAACCGCGATGATATCACGGCTCTAAAACAAACCGATGCGGACACCAATATTCAGGAGGTTGAGAAATCGGATTCAAATCTTTTGTTGTTAAACAAAAAGGGTGTCATAGATGAGGAAATTGTTGAGAGTGTTTCGGAATTGGAATCGGTTATATCCAAAACTATAGAAAATACTAAAAACATTAAGGAAATACCCGAACGGGAGGTAGATCAACCCGAAGATGTTTTGCTCAAAGAGGTACTGCAACAGCCCACCCAGGCTTATGAAGACTCCGATATGAATGCTAAGAATTCTGAACACTTGAATTTAAATTCAATTTATGAGTCACCCAATGAAGAGGACCAGAGTAATAGCCACGATTTTAGCGTGGCTGAAGTTATTGATTCCCTGTCACCCCAAACATCCACCGTCACATCGGGCATCAAACTCGATGATATAGATGTCACAAGTATATCATCGGTAATTGGTACCACCACCACCACTTCATTGCCACGAACCCATCATAACACAAACAAAGACAATCATTTTGAGAATATTTTACAAAACTCATCATCGTCATTGAATCATGATTTACACCATCAACAACATCATCAACATCACAACAGTGGTGAAAATGGGGAACACCATCATAAGGCCGCCACTGAGCTCACCTCATCATCTGCTGCCAACAGTGGCAGCAACAATACCACCACAACATTATTACCACCACTGCCACCCATTATTTTAACCGATTCAACAACCCTTACTCTAACAACACCCCATGACAATTCGGCCATCATCTCATCACCAACAATGACCTCCTCCGTTTCCGGTTCTGTTTTATCGACAACCACAACCACTAGTACTAGTACCACCGCAACAACATCATCAATCACCACCAATAATCACAACAACAACAACAAGGTAATTTGTGTTGTCTTGTTTTGTATAGTCAAAAAAAATAAAGGGAAATCGAAACACATACGAAACGAATTCGAGTGTAACTGCGATAGGCCAATTCGTTGTGTTTGTTTTCTTAAGTATTTCAACCTGTGTTCATTTGCTTCCTCTACCGCCCGTTTTATTGTTTTGTTTTGTTTTTGTGATTTGTGTCATATTTCTATTAGTTTTAAAAATGTCACTTCATTTCAATTCGTCTGTATAATGTGAATTTCCTAACTCCTGTATACTCTTTTCGTTGGCGGTGTTTCAAACCTAGGGGGGGGACTTTAACGAAATACAACACATTGTGGAATTTTCAGCTTGTTGTGATATATTTTGAATGAAATTTTATGTAGGGGGTGAGGTGTTAGTGTCACAAATGGTAGGCACTATGAATTTAAGAAGGATATGAAATAACCCGAATATTTGGTAAACTGTATAATTTTCTGTATCGTCGGTATCCTATAAAAAAGGTATTAAGTCCACAGAAGTGTTTCTGAGTTTTTGATGATTTAAAGTTTACGTATAATGAATTGGTTTTGATGCAATAACTACAAATCTGTATTAAATAGACAAGTGATCTTTTTACAGGACACTTAAGGACACTTTTGCACCATTATGTCTATTTAACAAAAACGTGGACTTAAGACCGTTTTGGAATACACCGAAGATATATTAAATATCTGCATTGAGGAAACCCTAAACGAGAAATATTCCCCTCTTTACGTATGTCGTAGTCGACTTTCGACAATACTGGTTGTTTTTTTTATTTGAAGAAAATTAGTAATAATTTTCAGAAATGTTTAGTGTTGAGAATTTTCCATCATCAAATAAGGAAGAATATAATAGCATCAGACAAGACAAGTCGTAATGCAGTCTCAGAAACGACATCAGCGATGATATATTTGAAAAACGACAAAGATTCGACGTGACTGCGGCATACATAATAAGGGGCATTATATTCGGGAATGATTTCCAATAAGTAAACTGATCCGTAGCTTAAATAAAGTAATAACACTATGTTTAATGATATGAAACTTGGGAAGGGACCTTGCGCATAGTGTAGGTCTGGTCGAGAACAAAATGAATCTGTAAACCAAAGTTTCCTAACACTCTAAAAATCTCGACCTACGTCGTACACTAGGTCTCTCCCCAACTACCTTGAATTTTTTTCCTTTTTGTAACAGTGTGTAATCAATTATCTTACAAACAGTCCGTAGAAAATAACCCAATTATATTCGTATCCCAATTATTTTCGAAATAAAATATCTTTTTTAATCATACTTACTTACTTACTTACTTCTTTGCAATTATATGTTGTCCATCGATTTGATTGTCAAAGCCTTTTCGAGCTGGAACATTTTCATTCATGCGTACAACATGACCTAGCTAACGCAATCGCTGTACATTAATGCGCCGGAGAACATCAATGTCGGTGTATAGCTCTTACAGCTCATGATTCATACGACGTCGATACACTCCGTTAAATATGATAGGCTCATATATTTTATGGAGCATTTTTCTCTCAAATACTGCTAGAACCAATTCCACCGCTTATATCATAACTCAGGATTCTGAATCAGTATCTGGTTTAGTTGGCTGGATTCGACTGACTTCATATATTTTATGGAGTATTTTCCACTCCAATACTTTCGGAATCGATTGATCCGCTTGTTTCATAACCCAGGATTCTGAATCAGTATCTGGTATAGCTGGATTCGACTGACTTCATATATTTTATGGAGTGTTTTCCTTTCCAATACTCCCAGTACTGAGTTCTGATTCCTTCTTTATGCTTGAGAAGGCTGCAGTCACATTTCGCAATATTTGGCCGATGATGTCTATATCATCAGCTACGCAAGTTGCATGTGTCTTTTGTTGCATATCGTGTCACTCGTGTTTTCTGTAGCATTCCTTATTATAATTTCCATCACCTGAGAGGGCTGCAGTCACATCCCGCAGTTTTAGACCGATTATGTCTACATTATAAACGTACGAAAATAGCAAGTGGCATTTGTTGAATATCGTCCCACTCGTGTTTTCTGCAGATTTCCTGATTAAAATTTTCATCACTATATATGGTATAGAAAGACCACGTCAATCTTCACTAAAGACTTTCTGTCAGCCAGCGTCATTTCGCAAAGGCGAATCAGCATCGCTGGCATACCAAACTCAGCCATGGCATCTAGTAATTTCTTTCTTGTCGGACTATCGAAGGCTGCTTTATAGTATCGATCTGTTTCTCTCGGGACTTTTCCAGTATTTGCCAAAGTGCGAATAACTGGTCAGTTGTTGATTTACCAGGTGTCAGGCATGGCATGATGGTAAGAACACGCGACCATCATGCGGGAGATCTCGGGTTCGATTCCCGCCTTTAGTCATCTACATTTTCTTTCATTGACGGCTTCCTCTATGTTGTCGACAGCAACTTCGCAATATACGTATCGAGTCAATCGGCATGTCTAATAAAAGCTTCTCAAACACTGACGATCGCATTCGTCGATAGACAAATATGTGCCGTTAGTTGTGCATCCCATACCTCATTCATAGGGTGTAAAGGCAAATTAAGTTTATGTTGATTTAGCAAGTCTAAAGCCACACCGATAAGGTCCGATTAGGTGGTATAACATTTTCTTAAGTCTTTCACACAGCATACTCGACAGGACCTTATAGGCGATGGGTAAAATGCTGGGCTCGCGGTAGTTGGAACACTCACTTGTGTTACCTTTTTTCAGTACAGGACATAACACGCTAATATTCCAATCATCAGACAAGCACTCGTTATACCAAACAGTGCGTAGCAGCCAGTGCATGCTCATTATCAGCTCTTCGCCACCGGACTTAAAGAGCTCTGCCGGAAGTCCGTCGGCACCGGCTGCTTTATTATTTTTCAGTAGTGATGTTGCTCTTTTTATGTCCGTTTGGCTTGTTTGCGGGAAATATAAACCGTCGTCGACAATTGGAGTGATACCTTCTTATGCGCAGCCTTCCGGAACCAGGTGGAAGGTATCTCTCCCTATATTCAGTACACTCGGCGTATCTGTAACCAGATTTCTATCCTTACAGGAGGGGAGCCCAGTACCCTAACCTTTTGCTTTTACATTCTGGTAAAATTTCAGCACAGGACATAATACGCTAAGATTCCAATCATCGGGCATGTATTCGCTAAACCAAACAGTGCTAAGGAACTGGTGCATGCTCGTTATCAGCTCCTCGCCACCGGACTTAAAGGGCTCTGCCGGAAGTTTATCGCGATCGGCTGTTTTATTATATTATTTTTAATCCGTGATATTGTTCTTCTTACCTCGGTTTGGTTTGGTGGTGATCAAACTAAACCGTCGTCGACAATTGGCGTGTTACCTTTAGGTGCGCTGCCTTTCGGAACCAGCAATTGCTGGAAGATTTCCATCCTTGTCCTTACAGGAGCGGAGCCAAGTATCGTAACTTTTAGCTTTTAGTTGCCATTAAAATTTCTAGGGTTCACCTCTATCCATATACCTCTCCATATCCTCGGATTGAACTGCAAGACAAGTTGTCTATGTCTCTGGTCAATAACAAACTCAACCAAATTCGTGTTTTTCCGCATGGCAACTGTAATACATGTCGCAATTTTGATTTCACGAGCATCTCTGTCGTGTCATGTGATATCGGTCTTGTATTTTTTAAGGACATCCGTTTGTCAGGCAAATCATATACAAATTTCTAGTAGCTGTTATATTTTGGTCTATCTCTACTAAAGACTTCATGTCAATCGATGTCACTAACAAAATCATATCAGTCTCCCAGCTTAGGAATTCTTCTGAAAATTATATCCACTTTGGTAACATTGCATAAAATTTCATTAGAGTACCTTCAAAGAGTCTGAAAACGGCCATCGAAATCTTAAATACATCAATCTTTGCGATATGTTCTCTTAAATCATTTCCAAAGCAAACTGTTTAATTTTTGGATATAATAAAGATTTTACACAGTCCACCACAATAGAAACATCGATATCTCTGCTGTTATATAACATCTATATATAACAACTTGCTCTTCTATTTTCCTTAAAGTTTATTTGTTGTGTTTCTTAGTTTTTGTAATAATTCTCTGTTTTGGTTCTATTTGATAAATTCTTCTTATGTGTTCTAAACGTTATGTTATAATTAATGTTTTGGGACTTATTTGCAATGTTCTGTTAATTCTCGATGTTTTTGTAACATGTGTATTTTTACGTCATTAGTAAAATAGGCAATAAGAAAACTATCTATTTTTTATTGTGTAAAAAATAACTTTAGTATAACAGTTTATAACACTTATATAAATATAATCGAAAAAAGAGCCAGCTACTAGTTATAAACCCTGTTGTTGTTTTTATTATGTTTTAACACTTTATGTATAACAGTTTAGTTTATAGTCCATAAAGAAGTTGAAAGGAATAAAAGGAGCTGAAATATTTATATTTAATATAACAGTTTATAATACTTGTGCAAATTTTATTAAAAAAAAGGACAGCTGTTAGTAAGATCCCGAATATTAGTAATTTTCCATTTTTTTTATTCTTGAAAAAAAAAACACTTTTAGTAATACGATTTAATGAATGTGAATTCCTTATTCTTGCGCTGCCTCATGATCAACTTAGAGCCCTGGCAATATGAGAATTCGCAAATTTTTTTCGCTTTGCTTTTGCTTAAACAGTCGCCGTTTCACTATTTTTTAACTGATTTTCAAATTATTTTTTTTAATAAAAGGTGAAAGTCATAGCTTTAAAATAGATGCAATAGACAAAGAGAAGACTTATGAATTTAGAAATATCGTTATTTCACTTAATTAGCTATAAAAACATTACGTTACGAAATGACCGAGAAAAACTAAAAGTATCACTGTACTCTATGGACATCAGTCTAACAGAAATGCTACATGAGAACCCCTGTATATTTCTGATCAACAGAATATTCACAAACAAGGAATTTTTGGAATTCCTTACGACTAGTTTTCCGACAGTTTTCGGATGTATAGAATGTTTTGCAAATTTTTGTTTCTTACATTTGTGAAAGTAATTTATTATTAATTAATAATTTACATGCTCCTTTACGACCTATGAGACCTTTCAAACTAAGGTATAACAGTTTCATTCAAATGTTTTATTATAATCTTGGTAATATAAGGGTGATCTACAGAATAATCCAGTAAGAAAGTTTCAGTCGGGCAACCCGACCTTCAGTAAAACAAATAATTTTCTATAATATTGATATTATTACTCGATTTCAAAAGTGGGCGGAGTGGTACATTTGTATGGGAGGTACCAGATGGGGCGTGTCTAGACTTACAGTTTTTCTCTCGAAAACTGTATCGTTCTTGAACTTTACTAAATACAGAATTTGGGCACGATCGCGTTTGTTATATTAAAAATACTAATCGATTTCTAAAGTGGGCGGTACCAGATCAGTATGGGGCGTGACTAAATTTCCAGTTTTATTCTCAAAAACTGTATCCTGCTATAGCTTTACTAAAATAAAGAATTTGGGTACGATCGCCTTGGATTTATTGATATTACTACTCCATATCTAAAGTGGGCGGATAAGTACATTTGTATGGGAGGTACCAGAAGGGGCGTGGCTAGACTTCCAATATTTATACCATCACCCGTAGGGATGAAGGTATATATCATTTGATACGACCCAAAAGTGTAACACATAGAAGGAGTCACTTTAGACCCTAGGTTTCTTTGAACCAAATTCAATTCATGACTTTTTAAGTCGTGTGAGCCATGTCCGTCTGTCTGTCTGTCTGTCTGTCTGTCTGTCTGTCTGTCTGTCTGTCGGGTGGCTGTCCGGCTGGTTCGCACGATAACTTTCGAAAGACGCAACCAAATGTTTTGAAATTTTGCACGAGTTATTATTTTCTCAAAACTACTTACGGTATTGCAAATGGGCTACATGGCCCCGCCCCCTCTGGTACCTCCCATACAAATACATCATTCCGCCCACTTTAGAAATCGAGTAATAATATCAATACACCCTACGGGATCGTCCCCAAATTCTGTATTTAGTAAAGCTATAACAGGATAAAGTTTTGGAAAAAATTTTGAAAGCCTAGCCACGCCCCTTCTGGTACCTCCCATACAAATCTACCTTTCCGCCCACTATGGAGATGGAGAAATAATATCAATAAATTAAACTTGATCGTTGCCAAATTCTATTTTTAGTAAAGCTATAACAAGATAAAGTTTTAGAGATAAAAATTGGAAGTCTATTCACGCCCCATCTGGTACCTCCCATACACATCTGGTACCGCCCACTTTAGAAATCGATTAATATTATTAAAAGACCTAACGCGATCGTGCCCAAATTCTGTATTTGGTAAAGTTTAAGCAGGATAAAGTTTTGGAGAAAAATCTGGAAGTCTAGACACGCCCCTTCTGGTACCTCCCATACAAATGTACAACTCCGCCCACTTTAGAAATAGGGTAATAATATCAATACACTCGACACGATCGTGCCCAAATTCTGTATTTTGTTATATTATAACAGGACAAAGTTTTGGAGAAAAAATTGGAAGTCTAGACACGCCCCTTATGGTACCTCCCATACAAATGTACCTTTCCGCCCACTTTTGGGATGTAGTAATAATATCAGCACACCCAACGCAATCGTGCGCAAATTCTGTATTTAGTAAAGCTATAACAGGATAAAGTTATGGAGAATAAATCTGGAGCCTAAACACACCCCTTCACGTACCTCCCATATACACTCCGCCCAATTTCGAAATCGAGTAATAATATCAAAAAAATAGAAAATTATTTGTTTTACTGAGGGTAAGGGTAAATATAAGTCGGGTTGCCCGACTGAAACTTTCTAACTGGTTTTAATTACAAATCGATTATTTTCAATAACTCAAGACTTAAACAATATATTATATTGGGTGATGGTATTTATCAGTCAGTTTAACTGACTGAAATTTCTGTACTGGTTTTAACAAAACTTTATCCTGTTATAACTTAACAAAATGCATAAATTGGGCACGATCGTGTCGAGTATATTGATATTATAACTCCATCTCTAAAGTGGGCGGAGTGGTACATTTGTATGGAGGTACCAGAAGGGGCGTGGCTAGACTTCCAATATTTTTTCCAAAACTTTATCCTGTTATAACTTAACAAAATGCATAAATTGGGCACGATCGTGTCGAGTATATTGATATTATAACTCCATCTCTAAAGTGGGCGGAGTGGTACATTTGTATGGGAGGTACCAGATGGGTCGTGGCTAGACTTTAAATTTTTTTTCCAAAACTTTATCCTGTTATAGCATTACTAAATATAGAATTTGGGAATGATTGAGTTCGATGTATTGATATTATTACTAGATTTCTAAAGTGGGCGGAATTGTACATTTGTATGGAAGGTACCAGAAGGGGCGTGGCCATGTAGCCCATTTTCAATACCGTTAGTAGTTTTGGGGAAATATTAACTCGTGCAAAATTTCAGAACATTTGGTTGCGTCTTTCGAAAGTTATCGTGCGAACCAGCCGGACAGCAGACAGACAGACAGACGGACATGGCTAAAACGGCTTAAAAAGTCATGAATCGAGTTTGGTTCAAAGAAACCTAGAGTCTAAAGTCACTCCTTCTATGTGTTACACTTTTGATATATATCCTCAATGATATATACCCTCATCCCTAAGGGTGATGGTATAAAAATAGAAATATTAACATATCGTTAATATAGAAAGGCCCCAACTCATAATTTTTTGAAATCGTGTTTTTTGTCGATTCTGACAGAGCACCATCAGATACACCTTCCATAAAAAATTTACGGAGATGCGTTGAAAAATAGCGAAGTTATAAGCTAATAATGTAAAGCCCTAACTCATATCCACACAATATGTTTCTTGTTTTATTAAGTTTTTTCCTCCTCCTGTAAACTTAGTTTTTCATGAGTTAGGGCCTTTGTATATTAAGGTAACGATATGTATTTGGAATGCCCTACGATTAAAACTAACTTGTGGAAAACATAAAACTTGTATTAATGTGTATGACAGTTTACAAATGTATCGAGAACTTTGCAGTTAAAAAATGTTTTTACATTCGTTGTAATAATTTGTCATTATTTAATTATTCCCATGCCTTCACTCATTGCCTTAGGTCTTCCAAGCTGATATATAACAGTTTCACTTAAGTGTTTTAATTTTTTGGGAATATTGTGATCATTTGTTTTAATGATTTTATGCTATATAGATAGCTGTATCTAATGGTTTAACAGTTATAATCAGTTTTAGTAAAAAAAAATATATTTGATAAATTTCAACTTAAGTTTTATTAATTTCATTTAATATTAAAATCAGACCCAAAATTTTATAACAGTTGACTATATTGCTATAATGTAATTACTTATAATTTGTGTCTTTTATAACACTCTGTAATATTTTTCATAATACCAAACGTTTTGAATTTGAGAATTTTATAAATTATAAGCCTTTGTTAAACGCTTTGCCAAAATTTACACAGTGTTATATGTTATGTAAATGAAGTCTGTGTAACAGTTCGGTTTTATTATATAAATTTTAACCTAATAAGGATATTTATTTTCAATAGTTTGCCAAAGAAAGCGATTATAGGAGCATTGAGCATTTCTCCCAGTTTGGTATAACATTATTCAAAGTACTACACCAGTTTTTGTTGAATAATAAAAAAATTTGAAAAGAGAAAATTACATTTTTATTTAAGTTGTCCCAAGTTTTTAGTTTTCGTATCGCTAAGAATGTTATCCTCAATTATTCTTAAGTGTATAACAGTTTTGGAAATTGAAAAAGTTACGTACATTTGGAAATTATTTATAATTTCCTATGTTATAACCAGTTTTTTTAAAATATATAACAATAATATAACAAAGGACAAAACATTTAAATTTCCACAATTTTTATTATTTTTTTCCTATACCACTTTTCATCTATTATTTGAATTATGACTTCTTCTCCCTGCGTTTAATTTGTTTTACCTACCGTTTTATGTATATATTATACATATATGTACTTGTAATATATGTAATTTTTCTTACAATCTTATTTGTTTCTTTCGCCGTGACAACATATTTAACATATATTGCTTTGCGTTGATGTTTCACATGATTCAATGTGTTACTTAATAAAAACGAAAACTTAAATTACAAAATTCTTGTACACGATATCCTTTGCGACCAACATTTATTCGTATGTTCTAACGATGAAGCACAAAATGATGCCATACTCGAGCAATAAAATGATTAAAGTCGATATCAACAAGTATGACGATGAGAAAGACGTCAACGATGACGATGACGACGATGATAATGATGACAATGATGATGAGGATGCTGACAGTGGAATGGACGACAATTTAGTTTATAGAGGCAATTTTTATGGTTTGACTACTGTAATGCCGCCACCTAGAGCTCAATCTCCCCAATCGTCATCATCTTCGTCGTCGTCTGCTTCCGCCTCGGCCTCCACAATGAGACACGCGGTCGGCACAACACCGGCAACACATCGTTATAAAGAAGAAGATGCTTTCGGGGCTAAGGACAACAAGCATTTGAGCACCTTGCGTACACCCTATCACCATTTTTATGGCTTTGCGTCATCGTCATCTCCCGTTGTCAATTACGAAATGATGCCAGTCACTACTACCGTATTGCCACACGAATCGCTAACAGACTCTACAACAACAGTAGCCACGCCCATAGCCTCCGATGTTTCAAATCGTGATGAAGTGTTGCCACACTTAGATAATAACGATACTGGCAAAAAGGTGAAACATTCATGTCTTTCAAATTCACCCCAGAAAATATAAAACTTAGCATATAAAATTTAAAAATCAGAGAATGGCACAACTTTTTTGCTTAATGAATGTGTCAGAATATACCATTTACCTATGGCAAGCAATTACCTATTACTTGAACCTTTTAAATCCTCAGAGTATAGAAAACTGTTCCATTATTTCTGGAAATGCCAAATCGTACAATATTGAGATGATTGATTGATTGATATGTATAGCTACTACCTACCAACTATCTACTACCTACCAAGCAGTGGCATGCCAGCAAGCATGTTTATAAGTTTTGAAATTTTTTCAAAAGACAACAACAGCAAACAGCAAACTTGAATACTTTTTCCAATTTTATATGATTTTTTGTGCGAATATTTTGAGTATCTAATGTTGCTTTTATTTTTCAATTATATTTAAGAGAATTACATTTTTGTTATATCTTATGTTGATATAATTGCATACTTAGTTCTATTTTCATATAGTTTAATTTTGCACTCTACACTCGGTATTGATTTGTTTATTGGTTTTGTCCCTTTGTGTTTGTTGTATAATCCATGTATTCGGGTATACGTTGGCTTCTTTGCATGATTTTTTAAGTCTCTGTCTCTCCTGCTCTCTCTCTCTCCAAAAACTCCTTTCCAGTTTAACAGCAATTTGTATATAAACTTTTCACAATTTTCTCTTTACCCAGCAATTGTACCCTACATAATTACGTTAATCCAAACCAATCTATAACAATACGATTTTCAGCATTGAACGAACTTTTTCTCTCTTTAAGCATGACCACTTTAATGCTAAAGAATTGCCAATTTTGTGTTATGGTCGTTACTAATTAATGCTAAATTTTCTAATTTCCTCCCACAATTTTGTCCGTCTAGGAATACTACGATACAACATTTGATCCAGAAGATGACGAAGATGCTGAGTCCAGCAAATCGGTAGGAATGAACCACTCAGTAATGTTAAAATAAACTAAGCAACAATTTCTCTGTGATCTTTTAGTCCACGATAACCACACCTCAATCATCAGAAGATGGTGTCACATCGACCTCATCTACGGAACCATCTACAACTACTACTCCAGCGCCTACGTCACCATCTACCACATCGACGACTACAACAACAGCGGTGCCAGACTACATTGAACCGAAATTGGAAAACAGTCCGCCCATGATCAAGTCACGATTGCAGAAATTGGCTGTAACATCTGGTAAATCATTTAAATTCACCGTGCCCGAAGACACCTTTGTCGATACCGAGGACAAGTCGAATCTACGCTTGCAATTAACGGATAAGGAGGGCCGAGAGCTGAAAACGAATTCATGGTTGCAGTTCAATGCTGAGACAAAGGATATATATGGATTGTGAGTAGAAAAAATTAGAAATTTCATAAAGTCGTTAAATTAATTCAATTAATTAATTTAAATAAATTAAATAAATTCCTTAAAATCATAATTAAATTTATTAAATTTATTATTTATTAAAATTTATTAAAAATTTATTAACATTAAATTACAATAAATTAAATAAAATCCTTTAAATCATAGTTAAATTTATTAAATTTATTATTTATTAAAATTTATTTTAAACTGTTTGTTTGTTAGTTTTAGTCGATCGTATCATATCGATTGATGTATCATTTGATACACTTAAACGTAAATCTTAATATATATAAATTACGTGTCACGTTGTTTGTCCGCGATGGACTCCTAAACTACTTAACCGATTTGAATCAAATTTGCACACCGTGTTCGGTTTGATCCAACTTGAAAGATAGGATAGCTTACATCTTAAAGGGGCGGCGCCACGCCCCTTTTTTCAAATATCGCTCAGACGGCTTTTCTAATAGACCGATTGATACAAAAATTTTACCATGAGGTACTGTACACCTGTAGATAGTTCATGACTACATTTGGTTGTAATTGGATAAAGGGGCGTGGCACCGCCCATACAACTTGAAAATTAAAAAGGCTATATTTCATGAACTATCAGAGGTATGAAGGTGAGATTTGGTATATATGTTGTTGGAGCAGTATTAATTACAGCCAGGATGGAAGTGGGCGGTGCCACGCCCCCTTTTCAAAAATCGCTCTAACGGTTTTTATAATAGGTCGATTAATACAAAAATTTTACCATGACGTACTGTTGACCTGTAGATAGTTCCTGACTTTATTTGGTTGTAATTGGATAAAGGGACGTGGCACCGCCCATACAACTTGAAAATTAAAAGGCTTTATTTCATGAACTATCAGAGGTATGAAGATGAGATTTGTTATATATGTTGATGGAGCAGTATAAATTACATCCAGGGAGGAAGTGGGCGGTGCCATGCCCTCTTTTCAAAAATCGCTCTAACGGCTTTTCTAATAGATCGATTGATACGAAAATCTTACCAAGTGGTACTGTTGACCTGTTGATAGTCCCAGGCTATATTTGGTTGTGCTTGAATAAAGGGGCGTGGCACCGCCCATTCAACTTGAAAATTAAAAGGGCTTGCAGTATGAATTACAGTAAGGGTGGAAATGGGCTGTTCCACACCCTTTTTAAAACAAACGGTTACAACTGTCAAAATTCCACAGTATATTGCTGTTCAACTAGAGATATGAACAGTAAGGTGGGCCAATTTTTTTATTCGCACAAATCGTAACCAAAATCGGAATCTACGATGATTTTTAAGAAAATTTCACCAATAAACTTTGTGTCTAAAATCAATTCCAAGCTCGCGTTGGGAAGCATGAAGATTTCAGATAGAGTTTTTTTTGTTTTTAAATGAGCACAAACCGAAAACTTCAGATATATATTTTTACAGACCTTCTGCGTAAAACTGACTTCCCAACGAACTAAATGAGGTATTACAGAAGCAAATCTATGTATTGGTTAAAAAGTTATGGCCTCTGAGAGATGGCATACAGAAATTAAGTTTTTAAAAATCATTTTTCAGAATATTTGCTCATTGCTAAAAAAAAAATCTCTACCTGAAATCTTCATGCTTCTCAGCGCGAACTAGGAATTGATTTTAGATATATAGTTTCTTAGTGAAATTTTCTAAGAATTCTTCGTACATTCCAATACTGATATACGGTTAACAGGTTGTTTTTTTTTGACGCGAACTAATTAATTCGCCCTAATGATCAGGCTATTTCGAATAAAATAAGTTAAAAGTGCCGAGGCGCTGCCCACGCACTTCAATCGTTAACTTTTTACCTGTATCAAATAATGGTCCGTACACCAGGCAGTTGAGGATGCGCAGACTAAAATAGTGATTTTTTTTAATTTACTTTACAGGTATGTATTTTTCAATTACTTCTCAGGAGAGCGAATCGGTAATAAATCATATAGATAGAAAAATTAAGCAATATTCATTGTAGTTATACTACAATGGTTAAATTTTTATAGTATATCAGATGTAACATTAGCAAACAATTGAAAATAACCTATGCATGGGGTATTTTCTTGACATATAGAACTTCTGATAGGTATAAGTGTAAATCTAGCTGTCATACTAATGAAGTGTAATAGACTTTCTTTTAGTATACTTTGCAAAATCACCATGTAAAAACTAAACAAGAACAAAGTTTACAAATCATGCAAATTTATTTTCAAAATGCACGTTCTGTTCGCCAAACTTATGGAGCCCTTTATGAAGTTGAGGGTGCATGTAATGATGCATCTGAGCAGCTAATAGAAGCCATCGACGCTGTAGACGTTAGTATGACAGGGGACTCGAATTTATCGAACCGACTTCATTCTCTGGAACTCGGTCTCTGCAAATGCTGAGGAAAGATCTTGGTCTACATTCATATAAAATCCAACTGCTAGAAGAACTAGAGCAAGTGGACGATCAATTGATTTTTTTTATTTATCATGTCATTGAACATTATTTGGAGGAGAAATGGTTCTAACACGACGCTGTAACATGCCATACAGCGCGTGAGACCATCACTTTGCTAAGCCAAACGTTGGTGACCGAATTATCTCAAAAAATGGTAATACGAGTTCAATACAAAAACAGTATTACGGATTATTCTTGATCCGTGTGAGAAGAAGACATGACAAAAGAAGTTTTTATGGCTAAAGGCATGAAGCTTCAAACGGAATTTTCATTTGCGGTCAGTAGGAGAAGGCATAACAAAAATGTTTTTTTATGACCAAAGAGATAGTTAGTATACAGATGGTTCACGCTTCTACGGATCAAGATAAATAATTTTGATCTTTAGAGATATGTATGTTTCCGTTTTGTGAAAGAAGTGGTTTTTCGCCCTACATACTGAAAAAACTTAATCTACATTTTTATTAGCATTAACAACAATAAAACTTAAGTAGTTAACTTTAATGTTAAGGAGTTACTTTAAATAAGTTACATAAGTAAATAAACTCAACATATTTTTGTCGAGCTTTAGTGCCGTTTAGTGCCAAAGTACTTTGTAGACCTAAGTGTGAAATATATTACAAGTTAATATGCAATAGCGAAGCATTGCCGGGCCCACTAGTTAAATATATAAAACACGATCGACTAAAACTAACAAACAAACAGTTTAAAATACACTGGCACGGCCTGAAACTAAATGTCTTACTTTGGCATAGAAAAATTTAAAGTAATCTTAGTTTACCAACAAACAACCTTGTAAAGAAGCTTAAACTTTGAGGTAAAAAGGGGAATCGTAGGGAAAGAATTTCCTCCATTTCTCATGTTTGAATATTAACGGTCAAATTCAAACTATAATTGGTGCTGGACATTTTCGGCTGATATCTACTTCGCATGTACATGTTTGACATAATTGTAGATATATATACAGCTGATGATGTACCATTGTGCATCAGTTCGTCACAAAGGGGTCTGAAAATGAACTCGCCATGGAGTTCGAAACGCGTCATCCTAGTGCGTGACACACTGAATTTGACCAAAAATATCAAACAATCAAAAACACTTTTCTGATCGTAAGCCGAATTTGATGTATCATTTGATACACTTTAACGTAAATTTAATTAAAATTAAATTTCAATAAAATAATTAAATTCCTTAAAATCATAATAATTTGATTAAATTCATTAAACTCATTAAATTCATTAAGTTTCTTTAAATTCATTAATATCATTAAATTAATTAAATTCATCAAATTACAATTTACGAATTTTATTAAATTCATAAAAATTTTCTTAATTCATTGTTTCCACTAAATTAATTAAATTTTCAAAATTAATTAAATATATCAAATCCACTGAATTTATTAAATTCATTTTAATCAATAAATTCGTTAAATGAATTAAATTCACTGAATTCGTTGAATTAACTAAATTGATTAAATTGATTATATTCATTAATATCACTTAATTAATTAAATTCACTAAATGCATAAATTCATGAAATTTATGAAATTCATTAAGATCATTAAATTCTTGAAATTCACTAAATTCGTAAAATTATTTAAATTCACTAAAATCAATAAATTAATAAAATTCATTAAAATCATTAAATTCATCAAATTTTTTAAATTCATTAAATTATTTAAATTTACTAAGATCTATAAATTAATTAAATTTATTAAAATCATTAAATTATTTATTAATTAACTTAATTAATTATTGATTAATTTGATCAAATTAAATAAATTTAATTCATTAAATTAATTTAAATAAATTTAATTAATTAATAAATTTTTTAAGTTTTTAATTAATTTAAATTCACATTTAATTAATTTAATTAAATTTATCATAAAAAAATTCATTAATGAAATTTAAGAATTTAATGATTTAAATTAAGTTAATATATTGAATGAATGTAATGAATTTAATTAATTTAAATGTAATTTAAATTTAATGTATTAAAAGTAAATAATTTAAAAAAAATTAAAAAAATTTAAGTAATTAATTAATAAAATTAAATTTAAATTAAATCTAAATTAATTAATTAATAAAATTAATTTAAAATTACATTTAAATTCATTCAATTCATTAACTTTATTTAAACCGTTAAATTTATAAAATTCATTAATTAATATAATTACATTTAAATTCATTCAATTCATTAACTTTATTTAAACCGTTAAATTTATAAAATTCATTAATGAATTTTTTTAGAATGAATTTATTTAAATTAATTAAATGTGAATTTAAATTAATTAAAAATATAAAAAATTAATTAATTATTGAAATGCATTAATTTAATTAAATTTAATTAATTTAATCAATAATTAATTAATATAATTAATAAATAATTTAATGATTTTAATAAATTTAATTAATTTATTGATCTTAGTGAATTTAAGTAATTTAATGAATTTAAATAATTCATTAATTTAATAAATGTAATTAATTTATTGAACTTGATGATTTTAATGTATTTAATGAATATAATAAATTTCATAAATTTAATGAATTTAATGAATTTAAATAATTTAATAAATTTAATGAATTTAATCAATTTAATGAATTTAATGCATTAAATCAATTTAATGAATTCAATGAATTTAATTAATTAATTTAATTTAACGAATTTAATGGATATAATGATTGTAACGAATTTAATGAATTCAACGTATTTAATTAATTTAATGAATTTAATGAATTTAATGATATTTAATGAATTTAACGATTTTAATGAATTTAATGAATTGAATGAATTTAATGAATTGAATGAATTGAATGAATGTGATGAATTTAATGAATGTAATGATTTTAATGAATTTAAATAATTTTTATAATTTAATGATTTTAATAAAATTATTGATTTTAGTGAATTTAAATAATTGGAAAAATTCAGTGAATTTAAATAATGTAATGGATTTAGTGATCTTTATGAATTTCATAAATTTCATGAATTTAATAATTATAATAAATTCAACGAATTCAATAAATTCCATGAATTCCATGAATTCAATGAATTTAATTAATTTAGTGAAAATTTATAAATTCATAAATTCTGAAGAAATAAATACATAAATTCATAATTCATAAACTCTTAAATTCATAAATTCATAAGTTCATAAATTCATAAATTCAAAAATTCATAAATTCATAAATTCATAAATTCATAAATTCATAAATTTATAAATTCATAAATTCATATACTTGAATTTTTAAATCGTAAATTCATAAATTTGTAAATTCATAAATGCACTAATTCATAAATTGTGAAGTTTTTGAATTCATAAATTCATTTATTCATAAATTAATAAATTCCTAAATTTATAAATTCATATATTCATAAATTTATTAATTCATAATTTCTTTAATTTTTAAATTTCAAAATTCTTAGATTCATATAACCATAAATTCATAAATTAATGTATTCATAAATACATAAATTCATGAAATTTATTGAATTCCTTAAATCTATAAATTTATAACTTCATAAATTCATTAATGCATAAATCCATAAAATTTATAAAATTCATAAAATTCATTAATCCGTAAATTTATAAATCCATAAATTCATAAATCCATAGATTCATAAATTCATAAAATTTATAAAATTCATAAATCCATAAATTCATAAAACTCATAAAATTCATAAATTCATTAATCCGTAAATTCATAAATCTATAAATTCATTAATCCATAAATTCTTAATTTCATAAAATTTATAAAATGCATAAATTCATAAAATGCATATATTCATAAATCCAAAATTTTATAAATTCATAAATACATAAATTCATAAATGCATAAATTTATATATGATGAATTTCATATCAAAACCTATAAAAAAGGGACATTTTGAACCCGACCCTCTCAGATTTTAATGAAATTTAGCATATAGCTAGATTTTACCTATAGAAACACAACCTCATTTTTAAAAATTTTATTTTTGAAAATATGTGGGCGTGGCAAGGTACAGAAATATTTAAAAAATTACGGTAATTGGTACTTTTAAGCTGCGATTACTATGGAATGACTCAACCGATTTGAAAGATCTTGGTGCCATTAGAAAGGTATATAAGTCAGCTTTCGAAAACATACACTGTAAATATTTTATATCACTCTTATATCACTCACATCAAGTCTTTTTTTCCAAAAAAAAAATATTTTTAGATAGAACTATTTAATATATATAACATATCTAAAAACTAAAATGAGGTTTTTCTAATTTTTTTTTTTAAAAAATTTTTAAGTAAATGCACCTCACCAGCTTAGCTTCTAATTTTTTTCTCCAAAACTGTATCCTGCTATAGCTTTACTAAATGCAGAATTTGGTCACGATCGCATTGGGTCTATTAATAATATTCCATAGTAATCGCAGCTAAAATTTCCTATTACCTTAATTGTTCAAATATTTCGGTACCTTGCCGCGCCCACATATTTTCAAGAGGGGGTCGGATTCAATGAATATCGGTTTTGATATGAAATTCATCATATGTATTCTGTTAGAGACATTAAATTACAAAAATTCATAAAATTGTTTTTATATTAACCTTTTACTCTTTTCTTATTGCTAGACCTTTGGATGATGCCGTCTCACGCTGGGAATACCGTTTGACCGCCACCGATTCCGGCAATGAATCGGTCACCGAAACCGTTGAAGTCTCAGTGCAGCAGCATCGTGGCGTACGAACAGTTAATCATGAAATCAATATCGCCGTAAAAATCAATGAAAAGAATATGCATTACATTGATTGGCAGTTGAGCTTGATCAAAGGTAAGAAATCTTCACAATCCCCGTAATCAAATTTTTTTTTCATATTAATATGTCTCTCTTGCTCTGTGTGTACAGCCATTGCTACCACTTTGGGTGATGACAACACCAACTCGATTGTTGTGCGCGAAATTCGTCAGAATCCCCAGGATCCCTCCACCGCCACTTTGGTGTACTTCAATGAAACATTGCCCACTAGTGAGTGTCCCGAAAGTGAATTAAATAATTTGGTAAAGCGCCTGGATGCCAACCGTTTGAGCGAATTGGTGCAACCCACATTGGGCATTAAGTCGATCACGGGTCAATTAATTGGTTCCTGTCAGAAAACCGTAACGGTACGACCCAAACCCACTGTGACCAAAAATGCTCCTCCAGTACCGCGCAATCAAGTGGATCGTGTCGTGGCCACCGCCGGTCATTTGCTGGTCTACAAAGTGCCCGCAGATACTTTCTTCGATCCCAACGATAGTAAACTGGTGCTGAGCTTAAAGACCAAAGATCACAAAGAACTTAGCCCTCGTCACTGGCTGCAATTCGATTCGAAGAATGACGAATTCTATGGCATTCCCAAGACTGGTGACACTGGCTCTGAGGAATATATGCTGGTCGCTGAGGATGCTGGCGGCTTAACAGCCACCGATGCTTTGGTGGTCACAGTCAATCATGCACCAAAACGCGAGTTCAGCGTTTACTATAAGGCCCATCTGGCGATAAGGCACGAACAGTTTAATGCCGATTTGCAACGCAAATTTGTGGAACGCATTGCCCAAATGTTTGGAGATGCTTCAACACAAAATATACAAATCCGTTCGATAAATACAATGCATGACTCGGATGGTACATTGATCAATTTCTATAATACCACATTGTATAAGTCACACAATCGTTGTCCGGAAGAGGAAATGGAGGCAGTGCGCAATGTGTACTTGCAGGACAACACGATGCGCGATAGGGTTAAAAAGGCTTTGGGTCCAGAGTTGAATATAACGAATCTGCAGGTGCATGCCTACAGTTGCAGTGGTAAGTAGAGATTGGAAGGGGACTATAGGTCCTAGAAGTTTATGAGTATTTTGTGTGGTCTGGCATTAATAATTAAATTTTTGTCTTTCCTTTTTCTCCAGCCCAAACTGATATCATTCGTCCGGACTTTGTGCCCAACAAAACGGAGGAGCCTTTGCTCAAGTCCACTTTCTCCGATGATTATTTGTACACCATTATTCTGCCGGCAGTCATAATTGTGACCATGATTTTGGTGGCCTCCATTATTGCCTGTTGTTTGCATCGCCGAAGACGCAAGAGCGGCAAAATGGAATTGGGTAAGTTGTAACTTATAGACTTTTATAGACTCTCTCATTAAAAATTACTCTCCTTTACCCCCTCTCAGGTGATGAAGAAGAGCGCAAATCCTTCCGTACCAAAGGTATACCTGTCATATTCCAAGACGAATTGGATGAGAAACCTGAAATTGGTAACAAGAGTCCTATCATCTTAAAAGATGAAAAGCCACCACTACTACCACCCTCATACAACACCTCAAACATGAATGGTAAGTTGTCCTTGGTGTCCCTGGCCAATGTCAAACACTCACCTTAGCCCTTTAGCAAGTAGTAGTAGTTAGTTACAAAATCATTAAAGTAATCAAGTTTAATTTTAGGTGATAATGATGTCGATGAATATGTGCCACCGCCTGCCGTGGTGGTGGGCGGACGCGAAGCCAGAGGGAAATCACCGGCCACACCATCATATCGTAAACCCCCACCATATGTATCGCCATAAATTATAATGTTGCAACATTAAGGAGTAAATTTGACAACAACAACAACAACAGCAACAACAAAAAAATTAAATAAAAACAAAAATAAAAAGCTGAAACTGGAACTAAAACAAAAAAAGAAACAGAAACAGAATGAAAAACCCCAGACACACAACAACAAAAATACACAAATTAAATAACAAGAACATGAAAACAATAAATACTTAATAAATATATATAATATATACACATACATACATATATATTATATACATTGAATTATTATATATATTTATGGAATTAAGTGTCAAAAGGAAACGTGAAAAATGAAGCATTAAATAAGAAACTAAAGAAAAAACAAAAACAGAAAATTTTATAATAAGCATCAACATAATGACGATGATGAAGTTAAAGCGTAATATCAAACGCTAATGATGATGATATGAACATAATGATAACACTGTACTATATTTATATTTATTATATTAATATTATTAATGACAAAGAAGAAGAACGAGAATGAAAACAAAATCTATTTAAACATAAAAATGGAACACCAACTGAATTAAAATAAAAGATTTCTGTTTTATTTTTACATATATTTTAACAAAAACTACTTAATTTATAAATTTTTATTTATAATATTATTTTAAAGCTCTTGATACATTTTCTCCCTCCTCCTACCCCACACATTAATGATACATAACTACTACTATACATTATGAAATATGTATAATTTATGGTATTTTGAATTATTTTTATTTAAATATAAAAATTATTATAAAATTCCCCCCGCCACAACAACCCTCCGCCCACCACCCCACAACTGATCCAAAAACATCAAAGAATTCTAACGATGATGATGATGAGAAGAAGTTACGAAAAGTATGATTTATTTTTTTATTGTAAAAATTATTATTAATACTTAATATTAAGGTTGTTATAAGTTTTGGTTTAATAACATACATATTTTTGAAGAAGAACAAGAAGATACGAATGAATACAAACAGAGAAAAACCCAAGTAAAATACACAGAGTGCAACTTTGAATTGTGCAACATTGAACTCTTTAAAATATAGCTGCTAAATGTATGAATGACTTTTGTTTTATATATCAACTATCTATACATGTATTCAATACTAGTTTTCTTTATTTTTTAATTTTTTTTTTTTGAATAAGTCACACAACATTTTTTTTTTTCTTTCTAAGAAATATGTTTAATTTGATTTCCCAAAGTTTGTAATAAAAAATAATCTCGATATTACATATAATCTAAAAATTTATGTTTGTATGGACCTTTTTGAATGGTTGGACATTAAGCACCTTGTTGTTAAGCAAGATTGTCGTATGTAGTCATTGGAAGAGTTAGAAAAATAATGTTTTTTTTTATTATGCTCCCAACTATGACTCATAAAATAATGTTTAGTTAACTGACCTTCAGCAAATCAAGATCTTGTATGACTACTCGCGGTCTGCTTAAAGAACGCTTTGTGGCAGTAGCCGTAAATTTCTGGGCTGAAAACGATTGCGACTATTATAAAGAAATTGGGATACTGAATGTCGCATCGATTTAATATAAAGAAAACAATTATTTTATTAATATGTGGGAAGAAGAATATCGTCGACCTTATATGCAAACCAGCTATATAAGCACAGCTGGCTTTCAGCACATTTCACAGGAGATGCTAACAACTTCTTATATTTCATATTTGCAGATTGAGAGAAAAACTAAAAATATAATATAATGGTACAGGTTTTAGCAGTTTTTCTTATCAAAACTTGTTATACACTTCAAGATTTAAATTGAAAAAAAAAACTACATGGTTTTAGCAGGTTTACAAATTAAGCCGATGATATATTACCTAAATAATGCAATGTCGGTTTCAATTTAATAATATTTATTAAAATCGAAAAAAGACAAGAAAGGCACATGCTGAAATTGCTCCAAAGTTAATTCCGGTAAAGCCAAAAAGTGTACAATAGTGTGGTCGCAGTGATATGGAAAAAAACAATTCAAAATTGTGTCAGTGCCACCCCCACACAAAATGATAAGTCTTAGCAGATTTTACGTTAGCCAAAGTTTGAGCACGATTGGAGTATGTAACTGGGTACTTAAAGTTTCAAAGCTCCTGCAGCCCCGTTTGTGGAGCTTTGATTGGACATAGAGTGTTCAAATACCTCCTTTTTTTTAGAAACCCGGTTTCCGAGTTATTCGAAAAATTGATTTATTAGAAAAATCGGATTTCGAATACAGCATTTGAAAGGAAACCGGCTTAACCGGTTTTTTTCGGGTTTTTCCTAAAAATTTAAAAATATTTATAAAAAAAATAATTTGGTTTAAAAAAATGCATTTATTTAGCATTTAATATCAATACACCCAATCCGATCGTGCCCAAATCCTACATTTAGTAAAACTATAGCAGGACAACGTTTTGGAGAAAAAACTGGAAGTCTAGCTACGCCCCATCTGGTACCTTCCCCTACCCATCAGGTACCACCTACTGTAGAAATCGATTAATATTATTAATAGATCCAACGCGATCGTGACCAAATTCTGTATTTAGAAGGGCTCAAATAGGATAAAATTTTGGAGAACCAATTTGGAAACATAGCTACGTACCTGCTGGTACCTCCCATACAAATGCACCATTCCGCCCACTTCAGAGATGGAGTAGTAATATCAATACACCCAAGGTGATCGTGTCCAAATTCTGTATTTATTAAAGCTAAATCAGGATAAAGTTTTGAAGAAAAAAACTTTAAGTCTATCCACGCCCACTTTAGAAATCGAGTAATGATATCAATATACTAGAAATCTGGCTTTTGAGTCAATTCATCTGTTTCGTTTTTTTAAAGCTTGATACAAAAAACACGGGATCACTTATTGTGGAATACGGATTTATTGCCAAAAGAGCGTTTAGAAGGATGTTGAGCTTTTCTGTCCTTTTATTAAATCTATTGAAATAGTTGAAATCATCATATTCTCTTGTGTCATTGCAATTTGTTTTCACTGGAGATTTTCGGATGTTATTTATTGTCCTGTTTAAATCGTTGCAAAGTCTACCATTAGGAGCTTCCCCCATCTCACAATCTGAACTGTTACTAGACTCAGCCATTGTTTTTCCTAAAAATTTAAAAATATTTATAAAAAAAATAAAAATTTAAAAATATTTATAAAAAAAATAATTTGGTTTAAAAAAATGCATTTATTTAGCATTTAATATCAATACACCCAATCCGATCGTGCCCAAATCCTACATTTAGTAAAACTATAGCAGGACAACGTTTTGGAGAAAAAACTGGAAGTCTAGCTACGCCCCATCTGGTACCTTCCCCTACCCATCAGGTACCACCTACTGTAGAAATCGATTAATATTATTAATAGATCCAACGCGATCGTGACCAAATTCTGTATTTAGAAGGGCTCAAATAGGATAAAATTTTGGAGAACCAATTTGGAAACATAGCTACGTACCTGCTGGTACCTCCCATACAAATGCACCATTCCGCCCACTTCACTGGGGAAATTGCAGGTATTTAATGTTTGTAAACGAGAATGTTTTTAGAAGCTTTGTAAAATTTTAAAATTCAATTTCAAACTAATTTAAAAAAAAAACCGAGTACCCGAAGGAAAAAACTCGGTTAAACCGGTTATTCGAAAATGGCATTTTTGCAAAAACCGGTATACGGTTTTAAATAAAAAAACCGGTTTACGGTTTTTCGGTTTCGGTTTTGAACACCCTAATTGGACATAACTCAACAACGTTTAGTTCAATTTTGCTGAAACGAATTTCCGAAATTTAAAAATTAAAATTAATCTATATTAATCTATTAATATTCGCAGTTATAAATAAATTTATAAAAAAAAAATTGAGTCAAAATTTAAAATTTTTTATTTTCAAAAAATAATAAAACAATAAAAAACGAAAAATAAAGTGAGACATAGATCATGAAAATCGACAATACACAATTGAATGAAGGCATATATCTCATTTTGAAAATAATATTGATTTTTTCGATTCAATGTATCCATATTCATCGTACTGAATGAATTAAAAAAATTTGTTCGAGGAAATGTACAAAATTCTTTCGATCTTATGACTCTTTAAATTAAGTAAGTAGTCTGATGAGTGATTATTTAAAACTTGATTATTCCACTTGACCGAATAGAGTTTTTTTAAATTTTTTTTTAATTGAAAACTCAGCTGAAATAAAATTGCGCGAAATCTCTATAATTACACCAGAAAAAAATGAAAGGCATGATTACATCAAATTTCACTTCAAAATCACATTACCTCGTTTTTAATATACATTTTTGGAACAAAATATGATTAATATGATTAATTTAATAGTTAACTAAATTATTTTTTTCCTCTAGAGCACCTTACAAAACTTGATTATTCCAATCAGTCGCATCAAACTAGATTATTCCATTTTAAATTTTGGATTTATTCAAAATATAAAAGTGCTAAATTTTTAAATCCTATACAATGCTAATCTTAAAGTCATTAATAACGCAATACCTAAAATAATTTCTCAAGTTCTTCAAAAATACAAGAAGTGGCATAATGAAGTTTTAAAATGAACTTCCTCATTTTATTTCTATGATTGCGGTAGCTACTGCGCACAATGTAGTGATAAACTAGAATTTTTCAAAATTTTTGTTGGTTTTTAACCAAATATGTCTCGATTTGTCTCCGACATATTACTGATGACTGTGTTGATATAACTGCGATTATCTCAAAGGATGCGCCCATCTCGCATCAAAATTAAATTTGTGTGTCCATATAGATGTTTCACTTTCTAAATCGATTAACTCCACTTTTTGATTATTTTAAACTTTAACTTCAAAACATTCATTGATCCCATAAATTTTATTATATTATTTATTTGACTTTATAATTTAGCAGGAGTTTGTCGATTTAGTAAGTGATAATAATTGATGTCGCTTCAAAATATGCATATCGTCAGCTGAAATGAAAACGGCCCTAACTAACATATTGAATATTTTACTCGAGAAGAAAATAACTCTGTAATCAAATCAACAAACTTACAGTAAAAGTGTATTGAATTTCGTTGATTAAATCTCCATTTTTGATCACAGCTCTTTAAAATTGTGTGTGCGTAGGAAGCTTGTTCAAATCCATCATAATCAATCAAAACATTGGTTTTGTTTTTTCTGTTACATTTTTAAATATTTTGGAAATTTTACGGAAATTCGAAAGTTTATACCTTTTTAAATAGTTTTTAGTGATCAAACAGAATTTGAGAAATGTGAAAATCTCTTCGGACAATTTTTTTTTAAATAAACTGTAACGTAAATAGTACAAAAGTACGTTTTGCATTGTTGTTTCCATTGATATTCTTCTTATCATCCCTGAATTCATCTCATTAGCTGTTGGCATAATTACAGAGCATACTTTCAGGCGCAATAAAATTGTATATCATTTAGCATTGGAGATGGAAAAATTTAAATCTCTCTTTACTTTGGTCCTACCAAGACAATACAAACGAAACCATAAGTGTTGTCGAATCAATTAGATAATTAGAGCAGAACGGCTTGCTAGCCAGACTGTATTACTAATTTGTGCTACTATGCGCTACAAAAAGGTCGCTAAGTATAATTTCATAATTTACATGAATCAAGGTTCACATATGCCTCATTTTCCAATCAATATTGGCTTTTGACAGTTTCTCTGTCTGGAATGATTGGAACTTATGGATTGGGGTTCGGGAACTCCTTATAAATTGGTTACTGGTAATGTTTTAAAATAAATTAAGGTTTCACTTTTTACATTTATTTTTTTAACCACTATAAAAATTAAGTAGAAAGTCATACGGAAACTACTGATGATGAAATTCATATCAAAATCGATATTCATTGAACCCGACCCTGTCAGATTTTAATGAAATTTAGCATACAGCTAGATTTTACCCATAAAAACACAACCTCATTCTTAGAAATTTCATTTTTGAAAATATGTGGGCGTGGCAAGGTATCGATATATTTAAAAAACCAGTAAGATAGTTTCAGTCGGGCGACCCGACTTACATATACCATCACCCTCAGTAAAATAAAAAAATTGCTATTATATTGATATTATTACTCGATTTCTAAAGTGGGTGGAGTGGTAAATTTGTATGGGAGGTACTAGAAGGGGCATGTCTAGACTTCTAGGTTTATCCTCCAAAACTTTATCCTATTATAGCTTTACTAAATACAGAGTTTGGGCACGATAGCGTTGGATGTATTGATATTATTACTCCATCTCTGAAGTGGGCGGAAAGGTACATTTGTATGGGAGGTCCTGTAAGGGGCGCCACTAGACTTCCAATTTTTTCTTCAAAACTTTATCCTGTTATAACTTAATAAAATACAGAATTGGGGCGCGATCGTGTCGAGTATATTGATATTATTACTCCATTTCTAAAGTGGGCGAAGTGGTACATTTGTATGGGAGGTACCAGAAGGGGCGTGTCTAGACATCCAGATCTTTTCTCCAAAACTTTATCCTATTATAGCTTTACTAAATACAGAATTTTTGCACGATCGTGTCAAGTGTATTGATATTATTATTCTATCTCTAAAGTGGGCGGAAAGGTACATTTGTATGGGAGGTACCAAAATGGGCCTGTCTAGACTTCAGATTTTTTCTCCAAAACTTTATCCTGCTTGAAATTTACTTTAAATACAGAATTTGGTTACGATCGCGGTAGTTCTAATAATAATATTAATCGATTTCTAAAGTGGGCGGTACCAGATGTGTGTGGGAGGCACCAGATGGGGCGTTGGTAGACTTCAGTTTTTTTTCTCAAAAACTCTATCCTGCTATAGCTTTACTAAATTATGAATTTGGGTACGATCGCGTTGGTTTTATTGATATTATTACTCCATATCTAAAGTGGGCGGAAAGGTGAATTTGTATGGGAGGTACCAGAAGGGGCGTGGCTAGACTTCCAATTTTTTTTTCCAAAACTTTATCCTGTAATAGCTTTACTAAGTATATATATAACTCGATTTCTAAAGTATTATAACTCGATTTCTAAAGTGGGCGGAATGATGTATTTGTATGGGAGGTACCAGAAGGGGCGAAGCCATGTAGCCCATTTGCAATACCGTAAGTAGTTTTAGGGAAATATTAACTCGGGCAAAATTTCAAGACATTTGGTTGCGTCTTTCGAAAGTTATCGTGCGAACCCCCGTGTCCCCGCCCCTTCTGGTACATCCCATACAAATACATCATTCCGCCCACTTTAGAAATCGAGTTATAATATCAATTCACCCAACGCTGTCGTGACCAAATTCTGTATTTAGTAAAGCTATAGCAGGATACACACCCCTTCTGGTATCTCCCATACAAATGTACCACTCCATCCTCTTTAGAAATCGAGTCATAATATCAATATAATATAAAATTGTATGTTTTATTGAGAGTGAGGGTAGATGTAAGTCGGGTTGCCTGACTGAAACTTTCTTACTGCTTTCTTTGTCAAGGAATTTGTAAAAAACATGAGTAAGCTGGTGAGGTGCATTTACTCAAAAATTTTTTTTTAAAAAAAATAAGAAAAACCCCATTTTAGTTTTTAGATATGTTATATATATTAAATAGGCCTAACTAAAAATATATATTTTTTTTGGAAAAAAAGACTTGATCTTTGAAGTGTTTTCCAAGTTTAAACTTTTATTTTTTTTTTCAGTGTAATATAAAACTTTTACAGTGTATGTTTTCTAAAGCTGACTTATATACCATTCGAATGGCACCAAGATCTTTCAAATCGGTTGAGTCATTCCATAGTAATCGCAGCTTAAAAGTACCAAAACCATAATTTTTCAAATATTTCGGTTCCTTGCCACGCCCACATACAGTACGAGCTCGATTTTCGCAACCGATAGCAGCCCAAGCCGGTTGCAGTTACCGAGATTGTTGCGCTTACCGAACCTCTATTGAAAATTCTTATTTTACTTTGTGCAAAATGCCCCGCGTCACTATAAAACTGTACTATAACAGTCATTAGCTCACTCACATTGAACAGTGGCGTAACATAGCATGCAAATAAAAAAAAAACATATAATTTCTGCGAATATATTGAAAAGTTGCGCTCATCGAGACTGCTTTTTTGAACGTGTTGCATTTATCAAGACTCATGTGTAAAAAAGAGCGGTTGCGCAAATCGGGGTGTTGCAATAATTGTTAGTCGCGAAAATCGAGCTCGTACTGTATTTTCAAAAATGTAATTTTTAAAAATGAAGTTGTGTTTCTGTATGTAAAATGTAGCTGTATGCAAAATTTCATTAAAATCTGAGGATGTCGGGTTCAAAATTTCACTTTTTTTTATAGGTTTTGATATGAAATTCATCTTATATAAAAACAACGTTACCTTTGAATCAAATATGCTTTTTATGTCGATTAAGTTATGTCCGCTTCGCTTAGTTTGTAACATTTCATATCAATGTAGGTTATTTGTGCGAAATAATGCAGAGCATACTTTCAGGCACAGTGCGAATGTTGCATCACAAGCTTCGAAGAATATTTGATGTGAATGATTTGCCTCTATCACTTGCTATGTTATACATATGTATAATGTTATATGTATAGTGGATCTAATATTGAGGTATGTATACTACAAATCGTAAGGCAACTTTTGAAAAAATTTTAATGTTATTAACATTTTACGAGTATCATATAAATTCGTGCTGGTTTTTCGAATTATATCGCCCAACCCCAACATTTCAAATTTAGATCCTCACATTATGATTACGACTTTTGGTTTCCTAACTTGATTTTTATAAAACAAACCCTTTTGTTTATAAAAAATAGATATATTCTTTCTCAAAAGTAAATATGTTTTCAACCGAGACCTATAACAACCTTCTGCTCTCTCTGGTTGACACTACATTACAAAAAGATCAAATTATTTTGAAAAAAAAAACAACAAAATAAATAAAACTTAGAGAGATATCAAAGATAAATTATGGAACAAATGATGAAAACTCTAAAGGTTTTTTGTGTAATTGAAAAACAATCATATATTCAAATAAAAACTTACACCACCACCACATTTATTAAAAGAAGACAAAGAAACAAAAAAATAATTATTATAAACTAAAAACAAAAGCCCAAAAATACCGAAGACACTATTTGCTAAGTTATAATTTGCCACTGAGTTATGTTGACACCAGGAACCTCCCCGTTGGCTGAGTAATAACAACAGATATATAAAAATCAGTGTTATAATTTTTGTCAAACACTAATTAATTCTCTAATTTGTCAAACACTATACTACATTTAAAGCAAAACAAACAAATAACACTTTAATGAGATTACAAATTATTAAAAAAAAAAAATATTATGTTACATTTTTGTAATCACTCAACACAAAAGTGAACACACTCAAACTAAAGCTTAAGGCTTGAAAACTTTCAACACAATATATATTAATTATAAACAATAACAAAAAAAAAAGAAAAAAATTAATGAAAACAAAAACAACAGATTGTTTCTTAAATACTTAATACAAAAAAAAAATACTTGTAATCATTTGCATATTTATACAAACTAGGTTTTATATGACAAAACAAATTAATTACTTAAAAAGAGTAAAAAAAAAACACAAAACAAAAAACGCGAAAGAAATGAGCGAAAAACAAATTTGAATACCGCCCTTATTTTTCAAAATAATAATAAACTTTTGATATCATTTATATACTACGTATTACGTTATCGATTAGTCTTTAGAATTATCTCGCATATGAGTAGTTTGTATAACGAAAACTGAAAAAAAAAAACAAATACAAAATTGTGAATTTAGTTATAGTCATATGAATACGAATAATCTTTCGTTTCGATTTGAAAATGAGAATGATTAATATATGTGGGTGTTTTACCCACGTTCTAATTATTGAAACACTTTAGTTAATGTTAAATTAGAAAGTTTATTAAAATGTAATTCATGACTTATTTAGATGGTAATATAATGATTGATTTAAACAGAATTCATAACACAAAACTAAAAGACTTCTATACATCCGATCACTCTGGCTCACTCAAACAGACTGTCCTTTGGGCTTTTGCCACTGCGCTTTAGAGGGTTTCGTCAATAATGTGTCGTGCGCATGTTCGTTCGTCAAAGTGTATGTTTGTATGTTCGCTCGCTCAACATGAGTACGTTGGTGCGCCACATCATGTGTGCAGGCATGTCCTATCCATGCCCCAATCCCACAACCGGCCGTCCTGACCTCACATTCGCCCTCGAATGTTCCCAGCGTTTTATAAAATTCACCGTCGATGAATTTATCCCGCATATTATACCGGCTATGATCAAACTTCTCCACAACTCCGTAGGGATCAAGAAACTTCGGCCTCATTTTTATTCCGGTACCGAACTGAGTTCGTTTAAAAGCTACTAAATTATTCACAGCATATGACGGTTTTGGAACTTTTTTACGGTTATACTTATTATAATTTTCACAACGCATCTTCAAAAAATTTTCCCCAATATTCAACACAGGCAAAATATCACCATCCCTCGGATATTCGATAGTTCGACTCTTCATATTATTCAATTTCATATCACAAACAACTTCTCTGCCCTGGTTGCCATGTTCAACGTCTTGTCCCTGAATTTCACCACTATTGTTAATTACTCCATCTCGCAAATCCGAATATTCCAACCGATTTTGTTTCCCAATACCACGAGATGTAAATCCTCCCAAACGCTCGTTGAAAATCGTACTTTTGATTAAGTTAGACTCCGCAAATGTTCGAAAGTAATTCATTAGTCTTATTCGCATTTCAGTTTCCCCTAATTTCCCATCTTCCTCTAATTTCCCATATTCCTCTTTCCCAAGCTCAAAATTCCTCAATTGTTCACTTCCATTGCCAAAGGGTGTGTTTTCCAACTCTACTGTATCAGATTTCCGAAAACTAATCGAATGAATTACGGCCATATCCAGTGTTGATGTTGGATTGGTTTCCAATATACGCTGAATTTTCCCAATCGATTTAACATTTCTTTTCTTAAAATTTGCCCCATTTGCGTCGATAATTAAATCCACTTGATCCAATAAATCGTTTCCCAAAACTGCGGGGTATAAAATATCTCCTTCACGAAAAACTTGAAATTTTACCTCTATTTTTGTTCCATCTAACTTCAGATCAGCTTTAAAATTTCCCATCGATGTTATATTTTTTCCCCCTAATCCGACAAAAGTTCTACCCTCCTGGCATAGTTCAATGTTCCCCAAAAGTTTAAAAGAGTTGTAATCCATGGCACTTATATCAGAACCGGTGTCTATAATTGCAGATAATTTTCTCCCTCTAATCAAAATATCCTTATAAATTCTCCTTGGACCGTATTTTCCCTCAACAGATACCGTGTGCACAATTTGATTATCCTTGTCAATGCCCTCCTTCTTCACTTTAACTTTACAATCAAAAGATTTGTGCCCAAATCCCTTGCATTTAAAGCATTTAACTTCAGCACTCTTACACTCATTCGCCAAGTGTCCGGCGTCTCCACATTTAAAGCATCGTTGTTCCACTTTAACGCCCTCAGGTGTTCTCTTCTCAGATTTTGGATGAGTTGTCTTCGAGTATGATGACTGTCCGGCTTCCCTTATCCTCTCGTATATTTTAATTTTCTCCTTCAAATCGTCGATAGTTTGCGCTTGGTATAAAATTGTTTTATTCGAAGTATAATCATTTATCCCCTGAACATAATAGTCGATTAAACTCTGGTCGTCTATATTAATTGGTTTCGCAATCTCCTGTAGGCAGTATAAATATTCGCGAAAACTCTCGTTTGGTTTCTTTAATCTATTTGACATAACTTTATGGACATCCCGAGATGATAATTTTGTACCAAATTCCTTCAACAACGAATCCTTAAGAGAGGCCCAGTCACGAATACCCGATTGACTTCTAGCAAACGTTCTAGCTGCTCCCTTGAGCAATTGTTTACCATAAATAAATTTTCGTAATACATCCCAACCAACCGTATATGCCATGTCTTCAAACTCTTCCAACCATTGTTCAACGTTGGGTAAACCATCTCCGGAAAATGATGAAACCGAATCCTCTATGTCCCTCAGAGTAAATATACTACCGCGCTCCACAACAGCACGACCCACTGTGGAAGAAGCTTCATCATATTCAGACACATTATCATTCTCCCTTTTTAAACCAAAGTGGTTCAACAATCTATTTTGCAACTCTTCTTTTCTCCCAGTTCTCGAAAGTTGTAGTTCATCTAACTTCGATTTCAAACCGTCAACCGTCAAAGTTAAAATTTCATTTAAGTCCATTGTGATCGGTGTTTACACGTTAAAAATCAATAATCTTAAATATAATCTTAGTAAATAATGTTAGATTTAATTATCCAAAACAATTATCGTTCAAATTTAAAAAAAAGATTTTAATTTACTCAGCTTCTATAACAATTATAAAATCAAAGTTATTTACTCTTTAAATCGCTTAAATTCTAATTATTAATCTCTTTGTTGTCAACGCTAATTTATTTCACATTAAATATTCATCAAAAAAAATTGTTCTCTTAAAATTTTTCATCTATTTTGTCTGTTTAACTCTAATTTATCGTTTGTGTGTATGTGAACGCTTATCTCATCTATAAAAACTCTTCAATCTCTCTTCGTTTAACATCTATTGCGCTTTGCACATAAAAAAAATCTATGTAATCATCTATATAAACATCTATAAATCATCTATACCTCTCACTCTGTTTAACATCTATAAGTCGATCACACACACAACAAATTTAAACTTCCAAATTTCTCTTCACATCAAAATTACTCTCAACATCTTAAGTCTGTTCACATCAAATTCTTGAAAACATTCTCTTTATATGTACAGACACTCGTACACAAAAACTCTTATCTTACTCTGCTGCACCTGCGAATTTGTTGATTTGCATGGACTCCCTCTTAATACAGCGCCCCGCCAGCGTCGTTGCTATGTTGTAAACATAAAATGTTCTCTCCACAGTCGTCTATCAAAGCATACGTTGTCGTCTTCTCAAGGCATTCACGAACGTCTCACCAAAGCATACCTCGTTGCAGTTGTTGTTGCAGTCTTCACAAAGGGGTTGTTTTTTATTTGGTATTTTGCTTTTAGAAATTTCGCGAACACATATTGTTTTTGTAACCGTCTTTTTGGTTTTTTGTTGTTGACACACACAATAAATGTTCTTTCTTATGTTCGTTCTGCTTGTTGCTGTGCACTTTTGTTTTTTGTTCTTCATGGAAATTAATAAACGTCTGCTTCTATGATTGTTAAATTTCTGTTTCGTTTTGTCTTATTCAACACATCTATTTTTTATTTCTTCATTTATAATTTTCAGCTTTTCTCTTTTTAAAAAAAATTCTGTTTATTTCATCATTTAGTCACTGTTCACTATCCACGGTCGAGCCCCCAATTTGTGGGTGTTTTACCCACGTTCTAATTATTGAAACACTTTAGTTAATGTTAAATTAGAAAGTTTATTAAAATGTAATTCATGACTTATTTAGATGGTAATATAATGATTGATTTAAACAGAATTCATAACACAAAACTAAAAGACTTCTATACATCCGATCACTCTGGCTCACTCAAACAGACTGTCCTTTGGGCTTTTGCCACTGCGCTTTAGAGGGTTTCGTCAATAATGTGTCGTGCGCATGTTCGTTCGTCAAAGTGTATGTTTGTATGTTCGCTCGCTCAACATGAGTACGTTGGTGCGCCACATCATGTGTGCAGGCATGTCCTATCCATGCCCCAATCCCACATATATAACCTCCTAAATAACCTTTTGTATTTTTTCAAATGTCTGCCAGTGTTGGCATTAGGTTTGTAAGGTTTTTCTGTATTAGGTTTTTTGTTTTTTTTGTATCAAAGTTGACGGTAGATCAGCTCCATATTTGCCGTGTAGCAATATAATGTTCATTGGTTGATGTGGTGTAGGAGAAGTATGAAGAGCAGGGGTACACGGTGTTTGGGGGCAAACGGATTTGGTTTTTTTCCTATAATCAACGAAATTAATTAACTATCAAAATATACTTTGGCAAGTGTTATCTAATCAAAAATTGCAAAGAAATAATAACAACAGTAGTTTATGGACAATTTGTCCAAAAGCTGCGACACATATTTAATATGAAACTTAAACTTTATTTCCTTTTACACCCCATGAATGAGGTATGGGATAGCCCTCTTACGTTGTTAACACACTTTCTATTTTTTTATTTACAACTAACGACACCCACTTGTTTGTCGTAAATGCAAATCTCACTGTTCGAGAAGCTTTTACTACACTTGCCGAGTGTCAAATAACTCTGTTGATATAGATAAGGACTTCCTCTTCTTCGTCGGTTAAATCACATTGTTTTTCAGTTTATTGACGGACAACCGCATACCGTTGCACAATTTCGGTTGATTCAGGTACGGCAATATGATTATGATCGATCCCATCTTCATTATTTATTATGCGGCACAAAGAGAGTTGGAAAATTCGGTCAGGCTGTAAATAGATTTGTGCGAATTCAGTTCTCCAGTAATTTGACATTCTGAAATGTAATTCATGTTATCGATGTCCTTATTCTTCGCTGCTAGAACAGCCAGTTGATTAACCCAATTTTATAATTTTGGGAAATGCCAGGGAACACTTTAGTGATGAGTTGCTTTTTTGACGATGTGAACTCGCAAAAATTTGCAGGGATCGATATCACTTCTGTCGAAACATTAACACGAATTTGGTCATTGGCAAGCGCCAGCAGTTGTCTCGAGAATTCAGCAGACGATGGGAGGTTCTGCAAAGTGACCTTCAACGGATAACATGTGACTCCGAGATACGCAAACAAAGTACAAATTTTAATCGCTGACGTAGAATCGGTCGCATCAGGCACTGTGGTCAAGCAAATTTAAATTTTGGCAAGCCTCTCAAAATGTGTGCACAGCATACACAGCGTTCTCACTTGATAAATTACTATACATTTTTCACACCATATTTATTTATATAGATTTCACAATAATCCGAAATTTTTCAAGTAACACAACCAATTTTCCACCTTTTTGTCATCTGAAATCATCAAATCAAGCGCAATATTGGAAGGTTTCGTCGAAAACATACAAATCTTGAGATTTTTTTCTGGAATTTTCCAAGTTTTGCACCAAGAATTTTTCTATTTTTCCATTCGAAAAGACATTCTGAATAATACTTCAAAATTTTTTACATTTACATCGTCCAAAATTATCAAAACACTATAAAATGAAAAATTTTTTCGAAAAAAAAAAAATAAAATTTGTGGCATTTTTTCCATAATTTTCCAACCAAAATTTTATATTTTTCCACTCGAAAAGCTACAAAAATTTAATTTGCGCAAATTCAAAATTTTCAAAATTTTAAGAGTTTTCCACCGAGAATTTGTCTATTTTTTCATTCAGGAAAGTCATTTCGGAATAATTATCCAAAAATTTTCGCAGATACATCGTCCAAAACTATCAAATCATACAAAACAAAAGCAAAATTTCATCGAAAAAAAAAATTAAAATTTTTCGGATTTTTCCGGAATTTTCTGAATTTTCAAAAAAAAAATTTTAATTTTTCCATTCGAAAAATCATTCGTAACAATTGCACACAAAATTCCATACAAAAAAGCAATTTTTGGTTTTTCCACTTTCCCAGCTTTTTAGGAGGATTTTCCCGAAATTTTATTTTACATAAACCTTCTCCTGGCAATTACGAACAACTGAAAAAAAAATTTCAGGAAAATCGGTCCAGCCGTTCTCAATAGATGAATTACTATACGTTGCCACCATTTTTATATATATAGATTGCTGTCGCCAATATTGAGGGGGCCGGTAATGAAAGAAATATGTAGAAGACTGGAGCTGGGAGGCGAACCTGGGATCTCCTACATGGTAGTCGCGTGTTCTAACTATCATGCCATGGTCGGTGTCAACCTATTCAACGTAACTTTTTTCATTTCGGCAAGGCTATGTCAAATATTGGCAATCAACAGTTCATGGAGGGACTATGACACCATAATTCTTTGATATGGTTTCGTTTGAGATCAGTATACATATTCTAAGGAAAATTGGGCGGGAACGTATTAAGGCCCGGCCATACGACCCTAGTAACAAACATGTATTTTATTAACCTGGACTACTTGAAATAAGGTGTGGATGCATTCAAAAACAATATTCGTGATGAGGACCAAAAAGGGGCGGGTTTAGATAAGTAGGCGTGGCTTGCTCATATGAACCTATTAAAAATATTCAATATCTAGCCTAATATGAAAATGAGGGCTTTGCAACTTTGTATGAGTTCATATTTCTCTAATATGTGTAATTGGCCAATAAATGAAAGAGATTGGAGTGGTAGGCGTGGCACTTCCCATACTTTATAAATGTTTCTTATCAGATATCAACAGAAGTATTCCATTGAGTCTTAGAATTGTATATGAGTTACTTTATCACTAACGTGTGTAATTTGTCGAGCAATGGCATTGAACGAAATAGTAGTAATCCAAAGTAAAGACCAGTCGATACTAAATTGTCTCAGTACGAAGGTTTCGTCAAGGTCATGGACACATATCTGTGTAAAAATCGAGATGTGCTGATCCATTGAGATTGCCCGTTAGAAAAGGAGAAAAAGTATTACGCATGTCGTAGTCGACTTTCGACAACATTCGACTGGTTTCTTTATTTGAATAAAATTAGTAAAAATGTACCGAAAAGTTAAGTGTTGAGAATTTTTCATCATCTGGTGAAGAAGAAGATGATAGGAGCAATCGTACTACGGTCTCACAAAAGACATCAGCGATGCTATATTTAAAAAACGAAAAAGATTGAAAATGACTACGACATATATAATAAGGGTATTAAATCGCGTACTTGGACTATGTCTTCAACATAACTTTCGCCTAAGTGTCTTAGCATCCTTCAGACTAGAGCGGGTGAACATCTTCAAGAGAGTCATGATCAGACTTACTACAGCCTCCTCTGGCCAATAGATATGCTGATTTAATATCAGGAATCTCGCAATTTCCTGAGACCCAACAGATGCTGACAGCCAGAGGCTTTACTCCATCCAATGTATCCTTACAGTTTCTCACCAGCTTTTATTTATATAAAGTAGAATTGATTGTTTCTATTGCAGCCTGGCAATCCAAATCCCATTAGAGCTTCCGCGGCTTTCTGAATTGCCAGTACATTTGCCTGAAAAACACTGCATTCATTATATACTCTTGAAGAGAGTTTTAGCTGCTGTGAACACTAGCTCCTGTGCACTGTTTCATTTTTGAACCCATAGTCATCCATTCCGATTTTTCCGGAATTTCTACGTTTACTTTACTAAAATCCACACATTTTTTTAAAAAATCAATACGAGGTGGCAGATGAAAAGAATTGCTATCGCCCAAGGCCGGGGAATCTTAGAAGGACCATGCATGGATTGATGCCATTCGCCAGCTTCTCTTATTCTGAAAGCCCCCGGGCTGCAATAACCTAGACGTACAAGTCCAGGGGCGGAAGGCCCAGCAACACATCCGAATGCGTTTGCGATGTGCTCTTTCCAACTCCAATAACCCCATTGCAGCCATCCTTTGGACCTTGCCAACCAAATATTAACAAATTACTCTTATCTATGACCTCCTACCAAACCAGACATTCAAAAAGGGCATTGACACCTTTCTTTTAACCTTTCCTCGATATTCTTTGACCAATTTAGCTTCTCATCAAGTAAAACACCTAGGTACCTGGATCCCATTGATAGCTTTACTGTCACACATTTCAGTCTCGGTGGCCTGAAGTCCTTTACCTTATATCTACAAGTGGAGGGAACCCTGGCGAAACATCTTTATGAATAACATTGGATACAAGAAGAAGTATATGACGACCGAACTCGCCGTTAACGATGAAGGGTCCCAATAATTTGCGAAGTATTTTACTCTCGCTTGTATCATTACCCACAATTCTGAGCTGTAGAGTAAGACAGATAAAATCAGTGTCTGGTAAAGTTTGATCTTTGTTCAACGAGACAGGACTTTGTCATTAAATCTCTTGCTTAGCACATAGTAGCAGCGTATTGCGAGCAAAACTCGTCTCTTTTCAGGCAGGTCATCTACCACTTCAAAGTTATAGGTGGCAACTTTCACGCAGCGTCTTAAACGAGTAAACCCTTTGTTCGTAGAGAAATAACATGGGTATCATTTATCACCACACCAGACCCACTTCTGTAGACTGTCTTGAGAAGGCTGCAGTAACATTTCGCAGTCCCAATGATATGTATATCAGCGGGAAGCGCGAGCCTCCGTGTTTACTACTTCAGCTTTCCATATGTTCATTTGCATTAGGATGTTAAATAGATCGCTTGACAGACTATCGCCTTGCTTAATGAAGACATGTCAGTCAGTGTCGTCCTTCAAAGATGCATAAGCTTCGCGGGGATAATAAACTCAGCCATGGCATCTAATAGTTTTTGTCGTATCGGACTGTCGAATGCTGCTTTGTAGTCGATAAAAAGTTGTTAAGTGTCTACCTGCATTTCTTGGGTCTTTACTAGGCCTTAAGCCACACTGATCATGTACGCTATGATGGCCTTTAGTTATTCACATAACACACTAAACAGAACTTTGTATGTGATGGGCAAAAGGCTGATCCCGCGGTAGTTGGTACACATACTTGGAACTACTTACTTAAGCATAGGACATAGAACACTTAGATTCCAATCATCTGACATGCATTCCTTGAGTCAAATAGTGTTTATGAGCTGGTGTATGCATATAATCAGCTCATTGTCTCCGGCCTTAAAAAACTGTGCCGGCCTTAAAAGCTGTGCCGGCTGTCCATCGGCTTTGTTGGTTTTAAACCGCGCACATTGATTGCGATCTCGAGTTGTCTTGGTGGTGTACAATCTAATCCATCGTCGATGATTGGCGTGATTTCGTCACTGATGCTGCCTTCGAAAAGGAACAGAGCAGCCCCTGCAGCACATTCTGAGTGTCCGTGACCAGATATCCAGATGGGAATCCCTGTTCCAAAACCTTTGTTTAATATCTTTTGGTAGAACTTTCGGGCTTCCTCTCTATCCCTGAATTTGGTGATATCCTGGCTCTATCTTTTCCTCCGTGAACGATTAAAAGGGGTTCATAATTTCCCTCCCCATTCTCATTAAATCGATCCGTCACCGCACGCATTACCATTGACGGCAGTTTTGTATGTATGCAGCATCATACATTTGCTATCACGCAGGTATGCAGCACTTCTAAATCGTAATGTAGTATTCCGAAATATCCTGGTTTCCTGTGGATATATGTTTGTGGAATTGTGGTTCCATTCACTATGTAGCAAGAGCATATTTCCTTCCTATTTTAACAGAATAATCTCAAAGAGCATTCATCATCGTAACAGGGCTTGTTTGAGCGTGGTTATACATTACTCAGTACGGTCGTTGCGGTAGTAGTCAAAGAAATCGCAATATGCTGCTCGTGTTTTTCGGGAACATCAGAATTATGAGGGTTGGTTACCAATAATTGAGAGAGTTGGTTGGAGTAGGCACTGGCTATATCGGTGGTATGCAGCTTTGTGATGTCTAGCTTCATTTGCGTTCGATTACTACCACTTTAAGCACTACTTAATAGCGTGCTCACTTTGACTGCAACTAGGTGGTGACCCGAGTCAATATTTGCACCGGGAATCACACACACGTCGAAAACAACTGAAACATGCCTTCCATCAATTACCACGTAATCAATCTGGTTTCTTGTCTCATGATCAGGGGATATCCAAGTTGCCTTGTTGATATCTTCATGCGGGAATCTGGTTTCACTCACTACCATATTTCTTGTCGACGCGAAGCTAACCAGACTGAATCCGTTATCGGAGGTGTTGTTGTGCAGACTGAATTTTCCGACTGTTGAACCAAGAGCATCTACGCTTCCTTTTTAGCATACGAAATTCTCTCAGAACAATTTTAATGTCATGGACAGGGCACCGGTAATATATTTCTCTTAGAAGCTCATAGAATGCATCTTTAATTTCATTGTCTTTGTGGTCCTTCGAGACGTGTACACAAATCAGCGTGAGTTGACAATAGACTTCGACATCTGGTCTCAAAGTTTAACCCTGTTGTGACCGAATAGGTACTATCCGCATCAACGCGATGTATTTTAACATCACGCTGATTTGTGTATACGTCTCGAACGAAGACAAAGACGACATTAAAGATGTATTCCATGCTAAAAATATTGCCTTTTGATGCGGATATTTGGTCCCTATTTGGTCCTTACGGGGTTAAACAACGAGACCAGATATCGAAGTCTCTTGCCGACTATGAATCCACAGCGTCTCGTGTGTTTTTACATGTCAGCTGTAAAAGATGTCACAGTTATTTCTTTGTGTACATCCCTGTTCCGTCCATTGTATTTTCTGCATGGCGGTGATGTCAGCCTTGTATTTGTCGAGGACATCCACCAGTTGGATAGAGGCATCATCTCTGTAGAGAGTTCGGACATTCCATTTGCATATCCATAAATCATGGTCCTTGTAACATTTGCAGGGGTCGTCAACATTAGGAGGGTTCTGGTGTTTTCTTTTCTTCGTATTTCATAACAGTATTTTATTTAAGGACAGTGGCTGATTAGGCCACCATGCACGATACTAGTTTCTTGGGGCTGCCAAAGCCACTAAGGAAGCCTTTGTGTTGAGCTTCAGTAACTTCTGTTACCTACTTACTAAGACGCATCGGTGGTACCATGCCATTTAGGTTTGATACCACTAAAAGCATGATCGGTGACATTGTCAGGGAAAAACGTGATCTTTTGGACGTTGTGAGCTGCTTGGAGACCTCCAAAGAGAGCTTCTGGTTATTACCATCAACCATCAAAACACTTAAAATCGAAAATCGCGCATTCCTTTGTCACTAACATATATAATGTGTCGAGCAGTGGGACTGATCGAAATACATAGTAGTAATCCAAAGTAAAGTACTAATCGTTATTAAATTTTCTCAGTACGAAGGTTAGGTTAGGTTTTGGACACGTATAGTGTGGTAAAATTCGAGATCTGCTGATCCATTGTGATTGTCTGTGGGAAAAGGGAGAAAGGGAAGGGGAGGAGACAGAAGGATAGAGGGATGGGAGAGAGAGAGAGAGAGAAAGTTGAGAAACCCGTGTGAACCCCAATAATTATCTTGGTCCAGTTAACAATAGAAGGCACCGCACGAAACATATTTAATCGCCTACACCGACTGAGAAGAGAGACTCTAGGTCTTCAGAATTACTTTCCCCTAAGTATCTTAGCCGCCTACGAGCTAGGGCGGAACAGCTACAAAGAAAATGCTCCATGTCGTCCTCACTCGTACGGCAGTAGACCGGTATGGATCTATCTCATTCGCCCATATTGCAATGACCTGTTAATATTTCACAGTCCGGTCTCAGATCACTCCTACACCGACCAACCATGTACGCCGATCGGAATCTGCAGTATTCGGACCACAGTGATCTAGCAGTTATACAGTCGGTTCTGGAGATCCTGCGTCTGCTGGCTGTTATCCACATCCAATTCTCCACTAAGCCAAAATGGTGCTGTATAATCAAAAAAACTGAAAATTAAAATTCGCTATGTTGCTTTGAAAAAATTATTTTTTTTTGGATAAAAAATTCGGTTGCCTGTGTTGTACAGTGTTCTTTGGCTAGGGTATACTCAATCTCGTCCAGGGTCTTCATAAGGACCCACCAACCTTACGAAATAAGAACACAAGTGATTTCCCTGACTAGGGCTAGTAAATGGTGTTTATTATGGTTTGATTTTTTTTCTGTTACACTTGTGTTAGAAATACGACAGATAACTTATTGGTTTATGGCAACAAACAAATGCTTTTCGGGCTGAATCCAAATATCTGCGTTGAATACACTTGCGCGTCGCTAACGATGTTGTTTTGCAGATAGTCGAGAACTATTTAATTAGCCCAGTACTGGTACGGTAAATGAAATTCTGACCTACGTTTCGATTATCAGGTTCGGTTTCGGGTTTCGGATTTCAGGTTTCGGGTTTTAGGTTTGGATGCCAAATTCGAAGGACCAGCTCGGGTGCTAGATTCGTATAGCAGGTTTGGGATCGTGGACTAAACTTGGCTATGACTAGGAGGTTCGGATTTCAGGATCTGGTTTTAAGTTGCAGCATAAGCTCGGCTTTGGTCTAACAGTTATTGTTATACATACATTCTTACTTACTTAGCTGGTACTCCTTTGCAATCCCAGTGGATTATATACCGTACGTAGAAAAATATTATAAGCGCCTCGATCTTCTGCGCTTCTTCTCCAGTTAGTCACCCCAAGTTCCGTAAGGTTCTCAGTAACCTGGTATTTTCAACGGAATTTTGGTCGCTCTCTTCTGCGCCATCCATCGAGTTCATTATCGAATTCTTTTCGAGCTGGAGCATTTTCGTCTATGCGTTCAACATGACCTAACCAACGCAACCGCTGCACCTTCATGCGTCTGACCACGTCAATGTCAGTGTACAACTCGTACAGCTCATGATTCATACGACGCCGATACTCCCCGTTAACGATGATGGGCCCATATATTTTACGGAGTATTTTTCTCTCGAATACCGCCAGAACCGATTTATCCGCTTGTGTCATAACCCAGGATTCTGAGCCATATATTAAGACAGGTAGAATCAGTATCTGGTATAGCTGGAGTTTTGTTCGTCGAGAGAGGGCTCTGTCATTGAATCGCTTGCTTAGTCCGTAATAGCATTTATTTGCAAGCAGGTTTCTTCTCCGGATTTCCAGGCTGACATTATTTGCTTTGTTGATCGCGGAGCCTAGGTAGACAAAATTATCTACCACCTCGAAATTATAGTTGTCAACGTTCACGCAGTTTCCCAAACGAGTAGATTCTTTGTTCGTTTTGTCCTCGTTTACCGTTAGACCGATTTTCGCTGATTTCATCTGTATACCTGAGAAGGCTGCAGTCACATCCCGCAGTTTTCGGCCGATGATGTCGACGTCATCAGCGTACGCGAGTAGCATGTAGCTTTTGTTGAATATCGTGCCACTCGTGTTTACTGCAGCATTTCTCATTATCATCTCCATCACTATGTTGAGAGATCACACGATAGACCGTCGCCTTGTTTTTGGCCTGGTCTGGTACAGGTCCTTGCCAATCTTCACCGAAGACTTCGTGTCAGTCAGCGTTATTCTGCAAAGATGTATCAGCTTCGCTGGAACACCAAACTCGGCCTTGGCTTCGAGTAATTTCTGCCATATCGGACTGTCGAAGGTAGCTTTATAGTCGACGAAAAGATGGTACATATCGATCTGTTTCTCTTGGGTCTTTTCCAGGATTTGCCGAAGTGTTAAAATCTGATCAGTTGTTGATATTCCAGGTCTAACGCCACACTGATAAGGCCCGATCAGGTTGGATAACCCTGGCTTTAGTCTTTCACATAGCACACTCGACAGGACCTTATATGCGATGGGTAAAAGGCTGATCCCGCGGTAGTTGGAGCACACACTTGGATCACCTTTTTTCAGCACAGGACATAATACGCTTACATTCCAATCATCGGGCATGCACTCTTTAAACCAAACCGTGCGCAGGAGCTGGTGCATGCTCGTTATCAGCTCCTCGCCACCGGACTTTAAGAGCTCTGCGGGCAGACCCTCGGCACCGACTGCTTTGTTGTTTTTCAGCCGTGATATTGCTCTTCTTACCTCGGCTTGACTTGGTGGTGGTCTATCTAAGCCGTCGCCGACAATTCGCGTGATAACTTCACGTGCGCTGCCTTTTGGAACCAGCAGTTGCTGGAAGTGTTCTCTCCATATGTGCAGCACACTCTGCGTATCCGTGACCAGATTTCCATCACTGTCCTTACAGGTGGGGATACAATTGGCTGTAGCGTTGCCCTATAAGCAGCATCCTGTTCCTCAGACGCTATGCGACATTCTTCATCGTACCAGGATTCGTCTGAGCGCCGCTTTTCATATCCTAGCACGGTTGTTGCGGCGGTTGCCATGGAATGCGCAATATGCTGCCACTGTGTATCGGGAACGTCAGAAGTAGAGGCGTTGTGTCGTAAGAGTTGGGAGAGCTGGTTGGAGTAGGCAGTAGCTATCTTTGGGTTTGCAGCTTCCCGATGTTCAGCTTTCTATGTGTTTGATTACGTGCGTTTTTCGCCCTGCTCAATCTTGTGCGCACCATGGCTGCAACCAGGTAATGATCCGAGCCAATATTAGCACCACGGATCACACGCACATCCATGACACTAGATGCATGCCTGCCATCAATTACCACATGATCAATTTGATTTTTGGTGTTTTGATCGGGGGATAGGCAAGTTGCCTTGTGGATATCTTTGTGCTGGAATCTGGTTCCACTCACTACCTTGTTCCTTCCCGTTGCGAAGCTAACCAGCCTAAACCCGTTGTTTAACGTGTCGGTATGCAGGCTGATTTTACCGATCGATAGACCAAGAACATCTTCCCTTCCTATTTTTGCATTAAAGTCTCAAAGAAAAATGTTAATGTCGTGGCCAGGGCAGCGGTCGTATGTTTCCTCTAGGCGCTCGTAAAATGCATCTTTAATCTCATCGTCTTTAACTTCCGTCGGGGCGTGTACACAAATCAGCGTAATGTAAAAATATTTCGCCCGGATGCGAATGGTGGCTATTTGGTCACTTACAGGGTTAAACCGCGATACCAGGTGTCTCTTGCCGATTATGAAACCACATCCAAGTTCATGTCTTTCTGCATGGGAGCTGTGAAAGATGTCACAGTTCTTTCGTCGTGTGCATCCCTGTCCCGTCCATCTCATTTCCTGTATGGCGGAGATGTCAGTCATGTATTTTACGAGGACACCTGCCAGTTGGATAGAGGCACCATCTCTGTAAAGATTTCGGACATTCCAGGTGCATATCCTTAAATCATGGTCCTTATATCGTTTGCGGGTGTCGTCAACATTTGGGGGATCTTGTTTTTTTCTATTCTTCGGGTTTTCATAATAAATTTTGTTTAAGGAAAGTAGCTTATTAGGCCACCGCCCCCGATCCTAGTTTCTTTGGGCTGCCAAAGCCACTTAGAGAGCCTGTGTTGAGCTTCAGTTACCTACTTCCTAAGACGCATCGGTAGTAGCATGCCGATTAGGTTACTCAACATTTCGCCTTCTAACTCCGGGAATACTTTGTCTAAGACCGGAAGTAGTTAGCTGCTTGGACAGTGCTACGAAGGAATCGCATCTGGTCACTTCCAAGTGAGTGACAATCAGTAACTTTCCACCTCTGGGCAAAGTCCCATTCTCCATATATTTTGTCGTTTTCTGACATCGAGTTTGGCGATGGGATCTTAAAATCAAACAATCCTGTCCTGTAGCTTTTTATCTTCTCTCGTTCTTCTCGTTATATTACCAAAAGTTTTTCTTTTTTTTGTTTGTTTGTTTAAAGAGTACGAGTATGTAGTTGCCGCCCATTTCACAGAGTTCAATTTTCTATAGCACAAAAAGAAACTACATGAAAACTTTGTTTTTAGTTGGAAAAATATCCGGTAATATCAATGAAAAATTTACGAATTTTAATTTTATAAAAAGCTACTTTTTGTTTTTTACTATTCGACGAATATGGAGTCTACCGTTAATTAGAAAATCTTTTGCAGAAATTTAATTTTACATTATTATTAAAATACAAAACATAAGTAAAACTCATCACATATGCAACTAATTTAAAAAAAAAATACTATACGGAATATACTACTTAAAGTAGTTAAAGCTTTTTCGGTGTCAGTTTTGTGAATAATATAATTTATTACATAACCGGAATGTGAAAGACAAAAAACATATAGTACTAAAAAAAACTAACTACACAAATCATCAGCAAATGAATAATTGTATTTCCTCACATGTCCATTGATTTATATGCACTTGGATTTGGTTACATCCGTATAAATTATACAGTTTAGATGGAATGTGTTATAAGTTCAATCATATATGCCTGCACACACAACACCTGCAAAAGGCCTGCATCCATCCCTCCTGCTCCTTCTACTTCTACTATTCGAAACCATATCAATTTGTATTTAATTAGTTATTATTCGCTGTTTTTCTCATTTGCCATATGCAGTTATTAAATTAACACAGTTCACATCAGAAATAACAATAATAATAAAAAAAATCATATATATAAAAATACAACAACAATCAGTCAATCATAGTTAAATATATTTTTTTATATTAATTACAAATATGTACTACAAAAGTTTATTAATTTAAGTTTATATCAGTTTATGTTTTTCTTTTATCTAAAAATTAATATGTAACAAAAAAAAAAAACCAGCAAAACAATAATAATAATAATAACAATAAATTATAAATATAAAACCAAATACAAAATTAAATGGATAAATCAAAAAAAAAATAATGCCAATGAAATATATGCCCTCTCTTTTATTTAAGATATTTTTTATGTTTTTGACGGGAATGTTACTGCACAGTGGGAATATATAGCAAGAAGGCCATAAAGTTGAATCAGCCAATCTGGGCGTAAGAAATTGAAAGTCAGGGTGAAGGTACTATTGAGAAGGGAGAATCAAGGCCTTTTGTGATTTGTTATTCCACCATGCCGTGTGTATACACATTCCGTATTCCTTATTAAAAAAGAAAGCATGAAAAGAAAAGACAACGAGGAAGGTGTTTTTCTTAAAACAGTTTATGATTAGTTTCAGTCACACAATTTGATTGCATCTTCATAGACTAGAGGGTAGTATGGCTGACTTAAAATCGCGAGATAGTTAGTTCAAATTCCAGCAAGGTTTACTGTTGTTGGGGAAATAAGTGTTAGTATAGAGGCAAATATATAGAAACAAGAAATATCTAAAAATAACCGGTGAGGTCTTTATAAACTAAACAACTTGAGGGTGACAATCTTCACAGGTTTTCTTAATTTTCAAGTCCTTTTTTTAAAGGCTTCGTAAAAAAGTGACGATGGAGGGTTGGTTGAAATTTGGAAAAGAGAGAGAATGCAGAGGGATGGGCTACTGACTGCTTTTGAATGCGTACTATAAGGCTTTACTATAAGGCGGGGTGTTGTTGGAATGACTTTGTATTGGTCGAATCAATCGGCATGCCTAGTAAAAGCTTCTTATAAAGCTGACGTGAGGCGTTCAACAGTAGGAACTTAAAAGATTGAGTAATTTCGTTTTTAACGTAGGTATAAAGTTAAGACCTTCAGGGCATCGAAACTTGTTGAAGTGGAGCTAAAGCTCTCGGCATTAGTATCTTGATCATAAGCTTAATTGAATGGAACGTTTGAAAAGGGATGCCAAGTCTTAATATTACGAGGTAGTTATGTACGGCGATAGCTTGACTCATTTCTCCATATAAATATTTGGTTTGGCGGGGACATCTTGATAAGGGTAATCTCCTGAAGATGCTTGGCAAAGTTTAGAGGTTCTGCTGGATTTAGCGCTATAGCGATATTTCCGGGAATTAGACAAATGATACCCTGGCTAGAAAGGGTGCATAATGTCAGGTAAGGATTCCACTAAATTGTTACCTATATGGCTTAATAAATAACTGGGAAAAAACCATCACACCACGTATGTCCTGAAAGGATTGTGTGCTGCTAGGTCACTAATGCCAGAGTATACTAGATCCCGAGCAGAGGACCTGTTTGCTAGCTGCAGGAAAGACTTTAGATAAGCGTGTGGCATTTTTAGACACCTAAAGAGCCTTGGGGATAGATTATCTCCTTTTTCGTAGGAGAGATTTACGAAAGACCTTAACGGCCCTATTCTAATAATTTAGTTACAAAAAATTGACACCAGAAATTGGTTACAACTTTGTAACCAATTCTTGTTACGGGTATTCTAGCAATTTCGTAACAAGGAAATGTTCACCTCGTGCTGAAACAAAATATGAAAACAGAATACAGAAAATTTATTTTTTTCCATTTTAGATATTTATACAAATTTGAATGAATTTAAGAGTCCGACAAGTGCCCAAATAAAGTGGACAGTCGAAAATATTAGACCATAACTGTGCAATGAAGATTTGGTCACTGCTGTCCCGCAGGTTTCTGGGCAGTTGTTCTTTTCCACACCTTTTACTTCTATGTTACATATCCAAAAAAAACTAGTTTGCTACAACTCAAAATATTATTCAAAACAGCTGTTACTAGCTTGTTACCTCCTTTCTGGCAGGTAACAATTTTTGTAACTATTGTCACGGTGACAAGGATTCGGAATACCGATTTTTTGATTTTGTAACCAAAGTAGTCTATTGTAACCGTGGTGACTATTGTAACCACGTCAGAATAGACCGGTAAGTGTTTTTTATCAATCAGAAAATGTGAGCTGGTGGGGTTCCTGCGGCCACAATGTGTCACCATATATATTATTTATACCCTTCACTAACATACGCACATAATGAAGGGTACATTAATTTTGTTTGCCGCTTCATAAGGAGGAGTGGTAGGTAAGACAATATATCTGTGCTTATGTCTGATTTTGCAGGAGAGCACTTTCCAAGTTAAAGCCCTATTTTTAAAAACTTATGGTGATTCTAGAATAATTGAAAGTCATCCATCGAATAATTGCTAATTTGGGAACACATTGTTGTACATTCCAATTCAGAAATTATTTAACTTAAGTCAGAAGTAAAATATAATAAAATTTTTGATTATGTCGACTTAAGCACTTTTTTCTTATCACCACAAATATGTATAAGTGTATAATGATCAGTGTCGAAATCTGAGTCGATTTAAAGATGACCTTTTGTCTGTCTGTCCCCCGCCGTAGTTTAAGAGATATCGAACTAACATTTTGTATGCAAGCTTCTCTACTCTAAGTGCTCTAAGCGGAGGTTGAGGTCTAAGATGACCAAGGTCAGTCAAAAGCTACTCCCACCTCTCATACAAATTACCCCATTTAGGGAATCTGTCCCTGCGATTGGATCAGTAGTGAAGCATCAAGCTGAATTTGGTATGCAAGCATCTATTCTGTAAGCGGATGTTAAGTTCTAAAATGAGCAAGACCGGACAAAAACAATACCCACCTCCCATACAAATTGGCCATATTTGGGGTATTACCGCGGTTGCAGCAGTAGTTTAAGAGCAATAAAATTTGGTATGAAATTTGGTATGCAAGCTTCAATTCACAAACCGGACAAAAACTACTTTAACCTCACATGTTCGTATGTCTGTCCCTGCGGTAACAGCAGTTGTTAAGGAGCTATCGAGCTAAAAATTGGTATGCAAGCTTCTATTCTCTAAGCGAAGGTAACAAATTCCCACTTTTGGGCATGTCCGTCTGCCTCAAACAGAGGTTAAGTTCGAAGATAAGCAAGATCGGACAAAAACTACTCCCACCACCCATACAAACCTGTCAACGCGATTACAGCAGAAGTTTAAGAGGTATCGAGCTGAAATTTGATATGCAAGTTTCTATTCCCTAACCAAATGTTATGTACAGAAATGAAAAATAACGGCCAAAAACTACTCCCACTTGCCATACAAATAGCTCATTTTATTACACTCGTATTCTTCAAGATATCAATCTGAAATTTGATGTGCAAGCTTCTATTCTCTAAGTGGATGTTAAATTGTAAGATGTGCATAAGCCGACGAAAACTACATTCACTTCCCAAACAAACCATTCCTTTTTGGGAGTAAAAAAATTCATATCAATATTCTCAAGACATATAAACAATTCAAGATTAGTAATTGATATCTCGGTAAAAAAAATTGGTGACAAAAATGGGATGTGAGTGTTTAAAATTATCGTCCAACTCTAATACAAATTCCACTTTTTTGCGGTACAAAGTTGTGATAAATTTTTTAAGCGCTTATATTTTAGCATATTTTAAGAACTTTTGTTCCAAAAACATCTCTTTATCTATATACCTTATACACCACTTCTTCTGCATTATACCACTTTCCAGTGCTATTGCTTCATACCACTGCCACATTTACTGTGCAGTCATAGTCCAATATTTTATATAATTTGTACAGCAAAAACACAAACTGAAGACTTCTACATCTGCTCGAGCGTATCAATATAACAATGCAATGTCAGAATTGCAACCACCGTATCCAATTGTATCCCTTGGCTACGCTGATATAATGAAAAATATCAGCGGCAAACGAAAATAAACTAAAGGAAAAAAACGGACTAGGTTGCTTCTTGTCGATATGATATATGTATTCGTTTGAAAAAAGTGCTAAATACGGGTATATGGATTTTTCGCGGAACTCATCATTTATTGAATGTTTGAACATGTATAGGTAATAAATGAAAGGATTTCATCATTAATTTAAACTTGTGGCATGTGGCTGAGTTATGTGATCAATTGTTGCAGCAACATGTCAAATTTGAATGTGAGAAAAAAACGGTGATTGTATATATGATTGAGAAAACTTGGCGAATGTATGGGCTACGGAATTCATAGAATGGTATGAACTAACTTCAGATGTACATGGCGCTGTAGGTTGTAGATTAATTTGCTCATTAATGTGTCTCAGAAACTTTGTCAAGAGTTCAATTTTTAATTAACTAGATTATGGGTTTGGTAACGCGACTTTAACATTACTCTTTTCTAATTGGCTATTTATGAATGAAGTCCATTTGAATTAGGGTGGCACTTAAATATGAGAAATAATAAATTTTTCAATTTGCTGAGTAAATGTAATATTATTTCATATGAAACAGTTATGAGTTTTTTGGGAAAATTTTTTATTACAGCCGATTCAATTTTAAATGGATCACCCTGGACATATCTAAGCATATTGTTCGATATATGTTATACACAAAATCTTACCAAAGCCTTTATAAAATAAACCACTTTGATAAAGTTCAAACTTTCCAATAAAACCAAAAACTTGTAAATATTAACAGAAAATATTGATATTGTTTGTTATAACCGATTCAAATTTAAAATTTTAAATGTCTCACTGTTTATATTATACTAGCTGAGCCAGCAAACGTTGTTCTGCCATACAATTTCGGTCCCGGCAAACTTCGTCTCGCTCCTAAGGTAACGTCTTCATATAAGCACCAGGGCAACAGTAAAAAAGGTAGTTCAAGTTTTAATGTGATTTATTTGAATTTAATCGAAATCAGTGATACGATATGATAAACAATGTTTTTCTATCGGCTTGCCAACACGCGAACAGGTTACGTACAGCTGACCTTGTGAAAAGCAGGGAAGCTTCAGATTGATCCCCCAAACTTCCAACGATTGGCCTTGCGATTTAATGATTGTCATCGCAGAAGCCAATCGAATGGGGAGTTGAATTTGCTTGACTTTGGAAAGGAAGCTCGGTCAGAATAATAGGAATTCGTCGGATAAAGACTTTCTCACCTTCTAATTTGTCCTTGATAAACGTCGCTTTAATCACATTACCGTACCGTTGCACAATTTCGGATGATTCAGATTCCGCAACATGCTTATGATCGATTCCACCTTTAGCTGTAAATTATGCTGCGGAGTTCCTGACACATCTCGATTTGACTTTGAATAATAACATTCAAGCTATCGACGTCCTTATTCTTCGCTGTTAGTATGGCCCGTTCACTAATCTAATCTAGATTTTTATAGTTTTGTGCAATGCCGGGGAAAACTTTGGTGAAGAGTTCCTCCTTCGACGATGTAAACTCGCAAAAATTAGCTGATAACGTCATCAATCCATTTGAAACATCAACAGCGCCAGTAGCTGACTTGAAAATTCAGTAGCCGATGGGTCGTTTTGCAACGTGACTCTCATGTTCGTAGTCAATTTCAACTTCTTGACATGCCGCCACGAAGACGACGATTTCAGGCATGCATTAATTTCATAAGCAGTAGTAGATTTTGGGGGGACCGACCGTGACATAGTGGTTAGAACACGCGACTACCATGCAGAAGATCACCTGGCTCCAGTCATCTTAAAAGAAAAAAAATAAATACATTTTTCTTTCATTGTCGGCTCCCCTCGAATGTTGTCGGCCGCAACTTCGCAGTATTAGTGTCGTGTCAATCGGCGTGTCTAGTAAGAACTTCTCAAACAGTGACGTTTGCATTCGTCGATAAACAAGTAGATGCCATTAGGGGTGAATCTAAAAATAGCAAACGTGTTAATTCACAACAACGCGAGAAGCTTACCCATACCTCATTCATGGAGTGTAAAGGGAAATTAAGTTAGGTTAAGCAGTAGATTTTGAGATAACGGGAAGCGTTTGACGAAAACCTTTAGGCAGCAATATCATAGCCCCCTCACAACAATTTCGCTGGACGTTGGCTTGTCAACCGTGAGAAGATTCATCGGCAACTTCAAAACGGAAAGTGCAGTTTGACCACCTTTCAACAATGTGGCAGCAATACCAGAGGATGCAACAGCTAAAGCAATTTGCGATCTTGACCGAATTGTTGCCAGATTCAAAGAAAGGAAGAATGTCTTTCCTGTTGCACCGGGATCATCGATAAAATAATGCCTCCCGTTCCATCGTCAACAACCTTCATCACCGAATCGTACACGTTCGTTTGCTCGGCATTCAACGCGGCACATTTATTTGGACTCTTTCAGTCAGCTCATCTCGATCAAAGTCTTGACCTCGTTGCAATTCGCGATTGAATTCATCGTGCATCAATCGATTTGGCGGTGGTATTCCCAATTTCGACAGTAGACTACCGCACATATATATAGATTAAGCTAGGGAAAGAGAAATGGGTACGGGAGGTGGGAGTAGATATTATCAGATCTTGCTTATCTTAGAACATAACCTTCGCTTAGAGGATAGTAGCTTGATATGTCTTAAACTATGGCAGAAATGGGGGACATATAGACGGACATCCCCAAAAGGTGGTGTTTGTATGCAAAGTGGGAGTAGTTCTTCTTAGAACATAACCTATGCTTAGAGGATAGAAGCTTCCATACTAAATTTCAGCTATAAAGCTCTTAAACTACGGCTCTAGTAGCGGAGAGAGTTTGTGCTCATCTTAAAACATTACCTCAGCTTATAGTATAGAAGCTTGCATTTTAAATTTTAGATCGACATCTCTTACGCTACGGCTTGTAATAGCGGGAACAATCAAATGGACACTCCCAAAAAGAGGAGAGTTTGTAAGGTAGGTGGGTGTAGTTTTCGCCCAATCTTGCTCATCATAGATTATAGCGTCCGCTTAGAGGATAAATTTTGTACAACGAAATTAAGACCGATATCTCTTAAACGTCATACTGACGAATACCCCCAAAAGGGGAAGTTGCTTGGGAAGTGAGAATAGTTGTTGTCCGATCTTACTCATCTTAGAACAGAACCTCCGCTTAGAGGATAGAAGCTTATAGAACGAAATTTAGCCTGATATCTCTTAAACTATGGCTGATATGATGGGACTCATAGACGGAGAGACGCCCAAAAAGAGAGCATTTGCATGGATAGCGAGAGTCGTTTTTATCCGATCTTAATCATATTGAATCCAAACTTCCGCCTAAAAGATAGTAACTTGCATATTTCAGCTCACACTACTAAAACTACGGCTGTAATCGCAGGGCCAGAGCCCCAAAAAGGGTCAATTTGTATGGGAGTCAAGAGTAGGTTTTGACCGCTCTTGTTCTTCATAGAACTTAACCTCCGCTTAGAGTATAGAAGCTTGCATTATAAATTGCAGCTCGGTATATCTTAAACTACAGCTGTAATAGCGGGATCAGACAGACTGATACCCCCAAAAAGGGGTAGTTTGTATGGGAGGTGACAGTAGTTATTTTTTTGTGATCTTGCTCATTTTGGATCAGAGCCTCCACTTAGAGGATAGAAGCTTGTGCAACGGAATTAAGAACTATTCTCGCAAACTACCGGGATATACAGACGGATACCCCTAGAAATAGGGTGTTTGAATGGGAGATGGAAGTGGAGAACCAAACCTTCGCTTAGAGAATTGAAACTTGCATACCAAATTTCAGTTCTACCCACAAAGGGGCAATTTGTATGGGCGGTGCGATTAGAACTTCGTAGGACTTAACTACCGCTTATAAGACAGAAGCTTTAAGATTTGAATGAACTCAGAATTGGACGCTGATCATTTATACATATATTTTCACACCTACCACGTCTCCGTAAGGGCGTGACAAATGAAGACACAAAATGAATATACCCTTAGCTCCGTGCGTGCGCGTGGTAAAGGGTATAAAAAATCTTATATCAATCTGTTAGAAAAAAACCAGTAAGAAAGTTTTAGTCCGGAAACCCGACTTGCATATACCCTTAACCTCAATAAAACATAAAATTTTTTAGTATATTGATATTATAACTCGATTTCTAAAGTGGGCGGAAAGATACTTTTGTTTGGGAGGTACCAGAAGGGGCGTGGCTAGACTTGAAATCTTTTTCTAAAACTTTATTCTGCTTTAGCTCTACTAAATACAGAATTTGGGCCCGATCGACCTCTCTTAAGTGGTACATTTGTATGGGAGGTACCAGAAGGGGCGTAGCTAGACTTCCAATTTTTTCCAAAACTTTATCCTGTTTTAGATTTACCAAATACAAAATTTGGGCACGATCGCTTTGAGTGTATTAGTAATATTAATCGATTTCGAAAGTGGACCGTACCAGATGAGTATGGGAGGTTTCAGTAGGGGTGTGGCTAGACTTCCATATTTTTTTAAGCTTTACTAAATATAGATTTTAGATACGATCGTGGTGGATGTACTGATATTATTACTCCATCTCTGAAGTGGGCGAAAAGGCACATTTGTATGGGAGGTACCAGAAGGGGCGTGGCTAGACTTCCAATTTTTTCCTATAACTTTATCCTGCTTTAGCTCTACTAAATACAAAATTTGCTTTGCTCTACTAAATACAATCTGCTTTAGCTCTACTAAATACAGATTGTGGATACGATCGCGTTGGATGTATTGATATTATTACTCCATCTCTGAAGTGGGCGGAAAGGTATATTTGTATGGAAGGTACTAAGAGGGGCGTGGCTAGATTTCCAATTTTTTCCAAAACTGTATCTTGCTATAGCTTTACTTAATAAAGAATTTGGGTACGATCCCGTTGGGTGAATTGATATTATTACATCATCTATAAAGTGGGCGGAAAGGTACATTTGTATGGGAGTTACCAGAAGGGGCGTGGCTAGACTTCCAATTTTTTTTCGAAACTTTATCCTGTTATAGCTTTACTAATAACAGAATTTGGATATGATCCCGTTGGTTGTATTGATATTATTACTCGATTTCTAAAGTGGGCGGAATGATGTATTTGTATGGGAGGTACCAGAAGGGGCCGGACCTTGTAGCCCATTTGCAATACCGTAAGTAGTTTCATGGAAATATTAACTCGTGCAAAATTGTAAAACATTTGGTTCCGCCTTTCCAAAGTTGTGAGTACCAGCCGGACAGACAGACAGACGGGCATGGCTTAAACTACTTAAAAAGTCGTGAATCGAACTTGGTTCAAAGAAACCTAGAGTCTAAGGTGGTTCCTTCTATGTGTTACTCTTTTGGGTCGTATCAAATGATATATACCCTCCTAATATTTTTTTTATTGAAATTACATGTGATCTTAAAGCAAGGGAATTTTGGTATCATTTTCGGTTATCGGTCATCCTAAAAATTATCCTACATTGCGATTAAACCAAGTATTAACGGTACTTTTAACACCGCTACGCATTGATTTATGTACGGAATAATCGATTTTTATTTGGAGTGTTACGCCGTATTTGCGGTTGGAGATATTCCAAGTCAAGATGAATGTAGTAGGCCAGTATAGAGTGATGTCCCAAAGGGTTTGCCATTCTCAGACCCAACTTTTTTTTATGATCGTTTATATTGTTCGCTTATCTTGATGTGTGTTCGCTTAGTTTTTCAGCTATAACTGAACGATTTATCATTTCATTCTTCAGCAGAATTGTAGAGAACGCCAAATTCTTTGGGGAATTTTTCTATACAGACCTAGTACCTTCACTTGGAATGTTATGTCACCATGATTGGCTGTTGCACTGTGTTATTTAAACTTTAATCCACAATATTAGCATAATGTGCGTATGATTAATATAGAATCGGCATACAATTAATATTACTCATACGTTGTATATACGTTTGTAGCGGTTACCATATACAAACTCGACACATATGCACAGTACAATACTTGTGTCAGGATCGTCGCTCATTATCATCAGCAATGACCAGTTTTCTACTTATCACAGATGAGACAGACCATATTTAGTGTTATTGGGGAAATTTTTTACATAGATATCTTAATAAAAATTACAATTTTAAGCCTTAGCTACAATTCTGCTGAAGAATAAAATGAGAAATCATTAATGGTTCTTTAGTTATAATTTGTGGTCTTTGAATTGGTAAATTCCGCCGATTTGTTACTCTGAACCGTGGGAAATTAACAAAAACATAATTCATCCGACTTGTTGTGAATTTATTTGAATGATACATCATATACATACGACATTTCTCGTACATCGTACGAATAATTGTTATAAATTTTTAATTGATTATGTGTAACAACGAACTACAACGACACTTACAGCATCTATTTGTTTGTTGCTGTGTGCGTATAGAATAGCAAGTCATACAAACATACTCGTATACATACGTATATTGACATTGGCTCCGTAGGGCTACTGCAGGATAATGAAGCCATAAAGAAGCCCTGCTATGATGACTTGAATTGAATATCAATTTGACAATATTAACAGCCTCTCCCACACACACACGCACGCACACACACACCAACATGCAACACGCAACTTTGTATCTACATACATGAGTAGTTGGTAAATATGGAAATATTTGTGCCCGAGTTTTAACAACAACAAACAAACAATTGCTAATTACAACAAAGTGAAGACTGACGAATGCAATCTATGCTATCTATCTGCACTCACATGAGAGCAGATAATTGATTGTGAACTCACAAAAGTCCAAACAGTCATACAAGTGCAAACACGAACACAAATGTGAATTCATATTTTGTAACGTAGTAGGAAAAAGACGTCCCTTTGAGGTGCTTCGAAAGGCATAACTAACTGTTGCATTCCTGGCTGAGATTGAAGGAGATGCACTAACATATTTCGTTATATGATAGGTATCGATGATATACTTGTTAAGGGGAGTATTGTGAATGGTTTGTTTTTTCTTCAATTGCGGTAAATTATACTTTTTTTTAAATGAATTATTTCTTTATTGGCAAAAATGTTAACATAAAAAGGGTCACAGGCAGACGATAAAGAGATTTATATTTTTTTTACAACGTAATTTTGTAAAAATCCCAGTATATGAAAAATGTGGAGCTTAAGATAATGTTTTGAAAGCTTCTCTTTTTCCAAGTATTTAGGGCTGTTAGTGATAAGCATAAAGATAGGTTCCATTACGACATTGTAAAAATGAAGAAGCGGTATCAGGGCAGATGGAGTCTAAAAATATTAACTAACTACTGCTAGACCATCAAAAAGGACCAAAAGAAAAGTCAAATTACACAGAGCAACAACCATTCTGAGGGTCGAAAAATTTCAAGCCACAGTGAAGATACTAGGTCAGTAAAGTGAAACCCCAAAGGTTTTTGCGTTCTCACTCCCAAACTTTCTTTTAATGACATTTTATATTTAATCCCAATCTTGATGTTTGTTCTCTTAGTTTTACAGCTATAACTGAAGAACCATTCATGATTTCTCGTTTTAGATGTTTCCAGTCAATCTGGGGTGAGAAAAATTCCAAGTTAGGGTGAAAGTTCGTGTAGTATAACTCCCAAAAGGGTTTGCCAAAGGCATAAATAAATAATTTATATTAAAATATATACATGTAAAAAGTCAAGTTGGACTTATCTTATTCAACGAAATCTTTTAAAAGTTGTTATTAAACCATACATATAACCACAATATTGAAACGAAGTGCGTATGATTAATATTAAATCTGCATAACATTAACATTACTCATACGTTGTGCATGCATATATTCATATATATGACCAGTTCCTTCTTCTTAATTGGCAGCAGCAACAGAAATTGATCTATAATAAGCCCCACATAGAAAAGAATTCCAAGAGCTTTGGTCTTTTGCGCTTCGTCGATAGTTACTCACACCAAGTGCAGATAACAGCACTTTTACCTGGTCCATCCAACGAAGTTTTGGTCGCCCCCTCCTGCGCCGCCCATCGAGTTTGTTGACGAAGACCTTTCGAACTGAAACATTTTCGTACATTCGTACAACGTGTTCAAACCAGCGCATTCGGTCTATTCCAACACGTTTGACTACGTCGATGCCGTTGTACAGCTCATACAGCTCGTGGTTCATTCGCGACGATACTCGCCGTTAGCGATGATGGATCCAAATATATTGCGAAGTATTTTTATCTCGAAAAGTCCCAGAATATATAGACTTGCTTGTGTCACTATCCAGGATTCTTCGCTATAAAGCAATACAGATAGGATCAGAGTCTGGTAGAGTTGGATCTTTATCCTTCGAGAGAAAGAGCATTGTCATTAAATCACTTGCGTAGCGCATAGTATCAGCGGTTTGCGATCAATACTCGTCTGTTGATTTCCAGGCTGATAGTATTATATTTGTTTATGGCGGAGCCAAGGTAGACGAAATCATCTACAACTTCAAAGTTATAGTTGTCAACGTTGACGCAGCGTCCCAGACGAGTGTACTTTTTGGGTTGAAACAAATAATTTGGTTTTATCCTCATTTATCACCAGACCCACTTCCGCCGACCGCTTTTCAATGCTCAAAAAGGCCGCAGTAACATCGCGCTATCCACGGCCAATGATATCTATATCATTGGTATATGCGAGCAGCATGTGAACATCTGACGGATGTTCTCGACAAATACAAGGCTGACATCACCGCCATACAGGAAATGAGATGATGATGACATATTTTACAGCTGCCATGCAAAAAGACACGAATTTGGATGTGGTTTCATAGTCGGCAAGAGACTTCGACACCTGGTCTCCCGGTTTAACCGTGTAAGTGACCGAATAGCCGCCATTTGCATCCGGGCGAAATATTTTTACATCACGCTGATTTGAGTACACGCCCCGACGGAAGATAAAGATGATGACGAGACATACGACCGCTGCCCTGGCCACGACATTAAAATTGTTCTGGGAGACTTTAATGCAAAAATAGGAAGGGAAGATGTTCTTGGTCCATCGATCGGTAAATTCAGCCTGCATACCGACACGTCAGATAACGGGTTTAGGCTGGTTAGCTTCGCAGCGGGAAGGAATAAGGTAGTAAGTGGAACCAAATTTCAGCACAAAGATATCCACAAGGCAACTTGGCTATCCCCCGATCAAAAAAACGAAAATCAAATTGATCATGTGGTAATTGATGGCAGGCATGCATCTAGTATCATGGACGTGCGTGTGATCCGTGGTGCTAATATTTGCTCGGATCATTACCTGGTTGCAGCCAAGGTGCGCACAAGATTGAGCAGAGCGAAAAACGCACGTAACCGAAAGCACAAAAAATGCTGGACATCGCGAAGCTGCAAACCCCAGAGATAGCTCTGCCTACTCCAACCAGCTCTCCCAACTTTTACGACACAACGCCTCTACTTCTGACGTTCCCGATACACAGTGGCTGCATATTGCGCATTCTTTGGCAACCGCCGCAACAACCGTGCTAGGATATGAAAAGCGGCGCTCAGACGAATCCTGGTACGATGAAGACAGTCGCATATCGTCTGAGGAACTGGATGCTGCTTATAGGGCAACGCTACAGCCAATTGTAACCCGTGCTGTTAGGGAACTATTTAGGGGGAAAAAACGTCAGATGAAGGAACGAAGAACGAGGATATATAGCGATACAGGGATTGATGTGAGGCCCGAAAATTGTACTAGAAAGTAAGAGCAAATGAATACGGCAACGGCCTCCCCACCTGTAAGGACAGTGATGAAAATCTGGTCACGGATTCTCAGAGTGTGCTGCACATATGGAGGGAACACTTCCAGCAACTGCTCGTTCCAGAAGGCAGCGCACGTGAAGTTATCATGCCAATTGTCGACGACGGCTTTGATTGCCCACCACCAAGTCAAGACGAGGTAACAAGGTCAATATCGCAGCTGAAAAACAACAAAGCAGCGGGTGCCGACGGTCTGTTCGCAGAGCTCTTCAAGTCCGGTGGCGAGGAGCTGATAACGAGCATGCACCAGCTCCTGCGCACGGTTTGGCTTAAAGAGTGCATGCCCGACGATTGGAATGTAAGCGCATTATGTCCTGTGCTGAAAAAAGGTGATCCAAGTGTGTGCTCTAACTACCGCAGGATCAGCCTTTTACCCATCGCATATAAGGTCCTATCGAGTATGCTATGTGAAAGACTATAGCCAGTGTTATCCAACCTGATCGGGCCTTATCAGTGTGGCTTTAGACCTGGAAAATCAACAACTGACCAGATTTTCACACTTCGGCAAATCCTGGAAAAGACCCAAGAGAAACAGATCGACACGTATCATCTTTTCGTCGATTATAAAGCTGCCTTCGACAGCCCGATTTGGCAGAAATTACTCGAAGCCATGGCTGAGTTTGGTATTCCAGCGAAGCTGATACGTCTTTGCCGAATGACGCTGACTGACACAAAGTCTTCAGTGAAGATTGGCAAGGACCTTACGAAGCCATTCTATACCAGACGAGGCCTAAAACAAGGCGACGGCCTATCGTGCGATCTCTTCAACATTGTGATGGAGATGATAATGAGAAAAGCTGAAGTAAACACGAGTGGAACTATATTCAACAAAAACCACATGCTACTCGCGTACGCTGATGACGTAGACATCATCGGTCGAAAACTGCGGGATGTAGGTGGTAGATAACTTTATCTACCTTTTCTCTGCCATTAACAAAGCAAATAATAAGCGATTCAATTACAGAGCCCTCTCTCCACGTTAAATATATTGGCCCATTATTGTTAACGGAGAGTATCGGCGTCGTATAAATCATGAGCTGTACACTGACATTGACGTGGTCAGGCGCATTAAGGTGCAACGGTTGCGTTGGCTAGGTCATGTTGTAAGCATGGAAAAAATGCTCCAGCTCGAGAAGTCTTCGACAATGAACTCGATGGACGGCGCAGAAGAGGTCCACTAAAACTCCGTTGGAAAGACCAAGTTACTGAGAACCTAACAGAACATGGTGTGACTAACAGGAGAAGAAGCGCAGAAGATCGAGGCGCTTATAATATTTTTTCTACGTGCGGTATATAATCCACTGGGATTGCATGGAAGTACCAGCTAAGTAAGTTTACTTTTCCAAAACTTTTTTTTTATAAGTAAGTAATTGCTATATTTTCACTAAAAAGTAAAACAAAGCCATAGCTATAAAATTACACACACCAAAAGTTCTTTATTTGGACAATAATTTTAATTTCATTTCCGTTGACTTCTCTTAGTTCTTTTCACTACAAAATTGCACTTTTCATAAAAAACCTAGTTGAATTTTTCTTATCCAAATATTTCTTTACAAAACCAAATCATTAAAATTTTGAAATTGGAAAGTTGAAAAACCCTATTTTTTCCGCCGTAATGCCACTGTGCACTGTCACTACAAGCGCAGAAAAAACCCTACCCTTTTTGGCACTTTTATTTTAGAAAATTTTCAAATTTATACCTCATTGGAAAGTTCATACTTAAACTATAACTTGAGCGAGTCACAAAAATTATGTATAAAGATAACTTAAAAGCTAAACATTACTTACTTACTTACTTAAGTGGCCAATTACAATTTACGAAACGTAGTTCATAAATTTGAGGCCTGAAGTAATAAAGAATTCCACACGCTTCGGTCTTCTGCGTGTGTTCTCCAGTTAGTCCTACCAGATGATGGCACATCGCCTACCACTTGGTCCTTCCAACGGAGTTTGGGTCTCCCTGCTCTGCGCCGTCCTTCAGGTTCGCCTTCAAACACCTTTCTCGCTGGAGCATTTACATCCATCCTGGCAACATGTCCCAGCCATCGAAGTCGTTGGATTCTGACTCTTTTAGCTACGTCGATGTCGTGGTAAAGCTCATACAGCTCATGGTTCATCCGATGGCGAAACTGGCCTTCGACACAGATAGGTCCATATATTTTTCGGAGTACTTTTCTCTCGAATACTCCCAGGTTTTGTATGTCCGTTGTAGTAAGCACCCATGATTCGGCACCATACAACAGAACAGGTAAGATAAGCACCTGGTATAGCTGTTTCTTAGTATTCCGAGAGAAGGTGGTGTTACTAAAGTGCTGCCGAAGTCCGTAGAAACATCTATTGGCTAGCACTATTCTCCGTTTAATTTCTTGGCTGACATTATTCATCTTGTTGACGGAAGATCCGAGGTAGGTAAATTCGTCGACTACCTCAAAACAATAATTGTCAACGTTCACGGTGCGTCCCAATCGAGAAGACTCTTTGTTCGTCGAAATCATTATTTTTGTTTTGTCCTCGTTGACCGCTAAACCCATTTTTGCTGACTCCTTTTCTAGCGATGAGAAAACTGCAGTAACATCCCGCAGATTTCGGCCAATGATATCTATATCATCGGCGTAGGCTAGTGGCATGTGGCTTTTGTGGAATATGGTGCCAGACATGTTGATACCAGCCTTTCTCATCACCTTCTCCATAACTATGTTAAATAGTGTACAGGACAGGCTATCGCCCTGCCTGAGACCTCTTTCCGCGTTGAATGGTTCAGACTGATCCTTACCAATCTTAACCGAGGATTTGGTGTTGTCTAAGGTACATTTTCAAAGTCGAATCAGCTTTGCAGGAATACCAAACTCAGACATGGCTTCGTAAAGCCTATTCCTTATCGGAGAGTCGAAGGCAGCTTTGTAGTCGACAAACTTCAAATCGATACTTAATTTTTTTTGCTTATATCTTTTCGAAAAACTTCATTTAAATTTTTAAATCAATCTCCCTTAGTGGCTGCCTGTGCTTCTGATTGTAATATATGTACTTATATGTGTATACACACATTCAGCCACATTTTTTTAGGACTCCATGAACATTTGATGCTATAACAATTGTTTGTATCAACGAACGGCAACTTCAAGTTCAGAGCGAGGTAACATAGTTGTTTTGATTGCAGCTTATTAATTCTGCCCCTGGGTAACTATGGAACCTTTAATATCAAATATTCAATAGATTTCATTCAATCGTTGTTGTTTTTTCTTGCAGATATGGTAAAAGGTAAATTGCCGTAAAATTTCCTTACGTTTTTAGTCGTAAGATATTTGTGTATTTTCCAGTAGTCCTTTGTGACAGCGTGTGTGATCAATATTTGCAATTACTCGTTAAAATTTAATCTGGAATGAAATAACAAAATTCGTAGAATTTATTTAGCAACATAAACTGTAGCCTTGTGTTGTAACTTTTTTTGGTGTGTTTTGTAAATATACCTAAATCGATAATAAAAGCCATATAAGTGGACTAAAAATCAAGTTTAATTGCTAACAAAATATTATTTTTTTTCGGCATTAATATAATGCTAAGGTACGGCCCAAGGAATCTGAGGTGTATGATAAAAACAAAATAATTGTGTTATTTTTTTCGTGGAATGAATACTTGTGCACACTGGTCCTAAATCCATATTATTTGCCAGAAAGTCAACAAAATATGGAAGAACTTAAAAAAGAATTTGATTGCCACACTGGCAACCTTTCATGCTTTGAATAGGTTTATATGATATGAATCAATAAAGTGTTACCTTAAAATTATGATATTAAAAGCAAAGCAAGAAAACGACAGTAACAAAACAGATATTTCTTAAAATTAAGGCCCAGTTTGGCATTATTTCCAATTTAATTTCTAGAGCGAAAAAAATGTTCTATATTCACATAAACTTCATTACCCTCCAAGTGTCCGTTTGGAAGTTATGGGGAAAATATTAATTTTCCAAAAATAGGTAATTTTGTATGGGAGGTACCAGAAGGCATCAACCGATATAGTCCATGTTCATTCCTGAGTCTAATTTTCACAAGCGAACATCATACGCAAAATTTGAGTGAATTCAGTGTACTTACATAAAAATATATGTATGTGTGACTAAGGGGGTGGGTTCGGTCATTTGTATGGCAGGTATCAGAAGAGTTGTGTCAAATAGTTAGGTTCTCTGAGGTTTCGTCTCCTATCACAACATAAATTTATCGACCAATATTCATTACCCCCAAGTTTCCGTTGGGAAGTTATGGGAGAAATATTAATTTTCCAAAAATAGGTAATTTTGTGTGGGAGGTACCAGAAGGCGTGAACCGATATAGTCCATATTCATTCCTAATTCAACTTTTCATATGCGAACATCTTGCGCAAAATTTGAGTGAATTCAGTTTACTAACAAAAAAGATATGTATGTAAGACTATGAGGGTTAATTCGGTCATTTGTATGCCTACTCCAACCAAGCTCTCCCAACTTTTACGACACAACGCCTCTACTTTTGACGTTCCCGATACACAGTGGCAGCATATTGCGCATTCCATGGCAACCGCCGCAACAACCGTGCTAGGATATGAAAAGCGGCGCACGGACGAATCCTGGTACGATGAAGAATGTCGCATAGCGTCTGAGGAACAGGATGCTGCTTATAGGGCAACGCTACAGCCAATTGCAACCCGTGCTGTTAAGGAACGGCATAAGGAGGAAGCAAGACGGGCGAGACAGCTATTTAGGCGAAAAAAACGTCAGATGAAGGAACGGGAGAACGAGGATATTGAGCGATACAGGGATAGAGGTGAGGCCCGAAAATTTTACCAGAAAGTAAGAGCAAATGGATACGGTAATGGCATCCCCACCTGTAAGGACAGTGATGGAAATCTGGTCACGGATACGCAAAGTGTGCTACACATATGGAGAGAACACTTCCAGCAACTGCTGGTTCCAGAAGGCAGCGCACGTGAAGTTATCACGCCAATTGTCGACGATGGCTTAGATTGCCCACCACCAAGTCAAGCCGAGGTAAGAAGAGCAATATCGCGGCTGAAAAACAACAAAGCAGCCGGTGCCGACGGTCTGCCCGCAGAGCTCTTCAAGTCCGGTGGCGAGGAGCTGATAACGAGCATGCACCAGCTCCTGCGCACGGTTTGGCTTAAAGAGTGCATGCTCGACGATTGGAATGTAAGCGTATTATGTCCTGTGCTGAAAAAGGGTGATCCAAGTGTGATCCAAGTGTGTGCTCCAACTACCGCGGGATCAGCCTTTTACCCATCGCATATAAGGTCCTGTCGAGTGTGCTATGTGAAAGACTAAAGCCAATGTTATCCAACCTGATCGGGCCTTATCAGTGTGGCTTTAGACCTGGAAAATCTACAACTGACCAGATTTTCACACTTCGGCAAATCCTGGAAAAGACCCAAGAGAAACAGATCGACACGTACCATCTTTTTGTCGACTATAAAGCTGCCTTCGACAGCCCGATACGGCAGAAATTACTTGAAGCCATGACTGAGTTTGGTATTCCAGCGAAGCTGATACGTCGTTGAGGAATGACGCTGACTAACACGAAGTCTTCAGTGAAGATTGGCAAGGACCTTACGGAGCCGTTCTATACCAGACGAGGCCTAAAACAAGGCGACGGCCTATCGTGCGATCTCTTCAACATTGTGATGGAGATGATAATGAGAAAAGCTGCAGTAAACACGAGTGGCACTATATTCAACAAAAGCCACATGCTACTCGCGTACGCTGATGACGTAGACATCATCGGTCGAAAACTGCGGGATGTGACTGCAGCATTCTCAGGTATACAGAAGGAATCAGCGAAAATGGGCCTAACGGTGAACGAGGACAAAACGAAGTTATTAGTTTCAACGAACAAAGAATCTACTCGTTTGGGAAACTGCGTGAACGTTGACAACTATAATTTCGAGGTGGTAGATAATTTTGTCTACCTAGGCTCCGCCATCAACAAAGCAAATAATGTCAGCCTAGAAATTCGGAGAAGAATCCTGCTTGCAAATAAATGATACTACGGACTAAGCAAGCGATTCAATGACAGAGCCCTCTCTCGACGATCAAAACTCCAGCTATACCAGATACTGGTTCTACCTGTCCTAATGTATGGCTCAGAATCCTGGGTTATGACACAAGCGGATGAATCGGTTCTGGCGGTATTCGAGAGAAAAATACTCCGTAAAATATATGGGCCCATCTTCGTTAACGGAGAGTATCGGCGTCGTATGAATCATGAGCTGTACGAGCTGTACACTGACATTGACGTGGTCAAACGCATTAAGGTGCAACGGTTGCGTTGGCTAGGTCATGTTGTACGCATGGACGAAATTGCTCCAGCTCGAAAAGTCTTCGACAATGAACTCGATGGACGGCGCAGAAGAGGGCGACCAAAACTCCGTTGGAAAGACCAGGTTACTGAGAACCTTACAGAACTCCGTGTGACTAACTGGAGAAGTAGCGCAGAAGATCGAGGCGCTTATAATATTTTTCTACGTGCGGTATAAAATCCACTGGGATTGCATAGAAGTACCAGCTAAGTAAGTAAGTAAGTATGGGAGGTACCAGAAGGGGTGTGGCGAAGGTTTCGGTTTTCTTAGGGTTTGTCTACTTTTGCAAGATAAATAAACTGACAAAATTCAAACATCGTCCAGTTGTCAATTTGGAAGTTATGGAAGAAATATTAATTTTCCAAAAATAGGTAATTTTTTATGGGAGGTACTAGAAGGGTTGCGGCTATTCAGCCCATTTACAATCCCATTAGTTCGTTTTGAAAAATATTAATACTGGTAAATTTTCATACCTATCCGTTAAGGATTACTCGAGTTATCCTGCTGACCAGCCAGCCAGCCAGCCAGACAGACGGACATAGCTCAATCGTCTTAAAAAGTCCTGAAACGAATTTGGTCTTAAGATACTTGGGGTTTAACTCGTCTCCTTTAATGCGTTCCACTTTTTTTCGTATCAAATGATATATACCCTAATCCCTAAGGGCGATGGTATAAAAACGATCCATATGACGAACATCTACTAGTACTTCCTATACAAATGACCGATATATATTTTTCCATTAATTTCTTAAAAGAAACTTCGCAAAACTTTGAAAATAGATTTGTTTTAATACGTAGTATTTGTTAGGGAAACTTAGAAAACCGGGAGGTTTATTACACCTATTTATTACTATGATTTTCTATATGGCAAAAAAATAATAACAATTAAAAATCGGTTAATTTCAATAACTTAGGATTTAAACAACATCTTACATTAGGTGAGAATATTTATTGGTCAGTTTACCTGACGGAAAGTTCTGTACTAGTTTTGTAGTAATTTTCAATAAATCCTGCTAATATAGTATTTATAAATATAGTCCAATTTCACCGCTTAAGAAATCTAAAAACACATGGGGCCTTTTGCTGTTTCTTTCTTATTTTTGGCATAGTCAAAATCTTGCTAGTGTCGCGACCTTGGCACTGGGTGTTGCCCATATGGCTCCTATTGAAATCTTGTTTACATATTTTAATACTCAAACGTACGTGAAGAAATTCTTCATTAATTAAATAAATTTTCCTCAGCTTCTCATATAAATAAATTTTGTTTTACCGCCCCTTCCATGCAAAGGCATAAAACTCAATGTCATTGTCTATAGTATTTCAAAAAAAACCAAAAACAACAACACACACATACAACATGTACCTGAAAAAGCCTACCCCCGCCGATAAATGTTTGTGGAAACAATTCACATAATCCTCAGTTGAAAGCTAAAAAGTTCAAAATTCAATAAGACAATCATTGAAAAACACGGCACCATTATATTGTTTATATAAACGAAGTTACATCTGCATGTGTGTGTGTGTGTGAACTGCTGAGGAGGGGAACTATATAGAATGGAGGACTACAAATGTTAGTTTATTTATTTAGTTGTCATTGATGTGACCAAAGCTTTATATAATTGCTGCTGTTATATGGATGAGTATATATAACAGTTATTGCTTTCGATGTTGTATTTTTTCCCATCGATGTCATTGTAGCAGCACTCCAGGAGCAATGTTACGTGTTGTATCAACGTCGCTATTGTTTATATGAAGGTGTGTTTGTGTCTGTGTGTGCGAGTGTCCTCATTTTTATTTATTTGTTACTCGGCATGTGATAAATTAAGATTTATTTATACCTTGAGTCCTTCATGGACATACTTACATACGTAGTCCTTCGTGTCTATGAGTATTTTACATAGAAACAAATTGTCCATTCATCGTACAAAAGGAAACAATACAAATACTTCAAACTCATTGTATTATGTCTGTGGCACAGTCGGCGAGTAAAGTTTGTGTACTGGCCAAAGAGTAGGACATACATATAATACAGGCTTAATTTATAATTGTATTTTGTTTTTAAGAATCGCAATACTTGTACTAAGTAATTAAGGATTAAGTACAACTAGCTTGATTACTTCCTGCTATTATTCATCCATAATATTACTCACCATACATATGTTAAGTAAAGCAATTGAAATATATCATATGTATATGGATCATTACCAGCTTTTATGTATTTAAATTACACTAACTAAGAATGTCCATCCCTACATTTTGTTGACTTACTGCTGATGCCTGTAAGTGTGTGTGTGTGTACACCTGTGCAGATTTATTGTGATGTTTTACTTTTTATTTCATTCCTTATTACGAACAGTTCCCTTTATTATGTATGTGTAAATTTATACATCTACATGTAGTAAATAAACATAACGTTGTCGATGACAATTGCGTTACATTGAAATCGATTTTAATTTATAAAATTTAATTTAACTTTTATTTTCATTCATTTTATAGTGTTCAGTATTATCAGCCCTCAGGAAAATAATAGCGGTTGGATTTAAGTCATTAAATGTATGTTTTCTTTACCTGTCTAAAGTAATCGTAGCTGTTGCATGCTACAGGATGTTAACTATACGTTTAATTTCAGATATCGATATTATGGATTTATTACAAGAAAGTTTAAAAACAAAAGACAAACACCATAGCCTGCAGGCACACGTAGTAAACTCAGCATGCTTGTCAGAAAAAGGAGAAACCGCTATGAAAGCGGGCGTGAGAAATACACGTGGACGTTTATATCCAATGGTCTGTTTGAGAAGCAACCTGCCTTAAAGCTAGCAGGTATTGCTTAAAAATAATTGTTACAGTAGAAAAAGACAACATATATTAATAACCTTACCCCACGTACCACTATATCGGCTGACCCCTTCTGACCTATATTTGGACAATTTTAGTTTCTCTGCATTAGACGCCCTATGCCTCAATGAGAGTTAGAGGAACATATATATATATATTAACTTCCAATCAGACAACTGTAGGATATTTAAATTTGATTATTTATTTTTTTTGTAATGGCACGAAAAACCTCGGAAAACCGCACAGCACCAAACACACCCATTTTGTTACCTCCCAAACAAATGATTGAATTTACCAATATAGTTCTACATTAGACTGGCCATAGCGTTATATAGAAAAAATTAAAAATGTCAAATCCAAAAGTTTTCGCACTGAAAAATATGAGGTTGGGGATAAAAATAATAATGCATATTTTTTTTTTTTTTTAATTCCGAGTAACTTCGGGTTGAGCCCAAACTTTAATTACATTACCGATTTAGGCTGAAGTGCAGAATATGGGGCGGGAGCCCGATTAAAAACCAAAAATATGCCATTGTCTTCATCTTGGTCCCCAAACATCGGAATGGTAGGTCAAAGTTGGCGCTCAGGCCCATGGGGCCCGGGGGGGTAAAAAAAGGGGCCCCTTTCGGTTCTATGATGACCCCCAGGTGCGGGTACTCAAGTGAAAGATATTTTCGAGACGAATCCAACGTATGTTATGGACCAAGTTAGATCCATTTCCGGGATATACAAAAAAAAAAAATATTTTTAAAAAAATTTAAAAAATGTAAAATAAAGTTTTGCGTGCGGCGCTACTAAACCCAATATAGGCGTACCGTGACATCCATGACATATCGCCCAAAACATGTCCTTTCGACCAAAAACCTAACTACAAAATGACATATCGCCCAAATGCTATGACAGAAGACCCAACTCAATTTTTTTGGGCGAAATGTCAGACTCATGACGACGGCACGCCCTGCTGCATACGTCGCAGTCAGTCTTGTACTCTCTCTCTGGAGAGTGCAAAAAATTTAACTTTTCAAAAAAATTTCCACTATGGCCACTTTTCTACATGCATATCTTTTTGTAATAAACTGAATTTAATCTAATGGGACAATTTTACTCATTGATAAATAAGGACTATATCGACTGACCCCTTCTGGTACCCCCTATACAAATTAGTAAATTTCGCGAAAATCAATATTTATTTGCCCCGTAATTTTTTTACAGAAACTTCTGTTTTAAATGTTCCCCAGCTTGAAAGTTATTGGAGAAGTATATATTTGTCCATAAATAGGTAATTTTGTATGGGATGTACCAGAAGGGGTCAGTCGATATAGTCCATATTCATTAACGAGTAAAATTCTTAGAAGCGTACATTTTATGTGAAATATGGTTGAATTCGGCGTACTTACAAATAAGATATGTATGTAAAACTATGAGGGTTCATATGTTTGGAAGGTATCAGAAGGGTTGTGGCACAGGTTTTGGTTTTCCAAAGGTTTGTCGGTAATAAATTAATATGTAATTGAACAACTTAAAAAGTCATCCAGCATTCCGTTTGGACGGTATTGGAGAAGTACCTATTTTTCCGAAATCGGTAATTTTGTGTGGTAAGTACATAATGGGCTCTCGATATAGTCCATATTCATTTCTGAGTCAAATTTTTTTAAGCGTACCTCTTCCTCCAAGTTATATCTGAATTCAGTACCCTCATTTTCATAAGAGGTACCAGAAGGGGTCTGACAAAGGTTTTGGTTTTCTGAGGGGTTACCAAAATTCACCAAATTCAAATATTTTTTAGTTGTCCGTATTTGTATGTGAGGTACCAGAAAGTGTGGAGATATTCTGCCCATTTACAATTCCAATACTTTGTCTTGGAAAATATTAATACTGTTAAATTTGCATTAAGATCAGTTAAGCTTAACTCGAGTTATCCTGACCAACACCCAACCAGCCAGCCGGACATTGCTTAATCATCTTAAAAAGTCGCCCTCTATAACTGGGCACTAATTTGATGGCTGGCGTCCAACTCATCTCCTTTGACGCGTAACACTTTTATACCCTTACTATACTGGCAGAAAGGTATATAGCATTTCATACGACCCAAAAGTGTAAAACACAGAGGGAAGGAGTCACTTTAGACCCTAGATTTCTTTGAACCAAATTCGATTCATGACTTATTAAATCGTTTTATCCACGTCCTTCTGTCTGTCCGGCTGGTACGTACGATAACTTTCGAAAGACTGAACCAATTGTTTTGAAAATTTGCATGGGTTAATATTTTCCCAAAGCTACTTACGGGATTACATATGAGCTACATAACCACTCTCTTATGGTAATAAGATAATAAGACCAATATAAATGTACCATTCCGCCCGCTATAGAATTCGAGTGGTATTATCAAAACATTGAACGCGATCGTGCCCAAATTCTTTATTTAGTAAAGCTATAACAGGATAAAGTTCTGGAAAAAACTGGAATTCTAGCCACGCCCCTTAGGGTACCTCACATACAAATGTATCACGACGACCACTTTAGAAATCGAGAAAAAATTTCAATACACCTAACGCGATCATGCCACGCCCTTCTGGTACCTTCCATACAAATGTACAATTCCGCTCACTTTAGAAATCGAATGATAATATCAATACATCGAACGCGATCGTGTCCAAATTTTTTATTTAGTAAAGCTAACGCAGGATAAAGTTTTTGAGAAAAAATTGGTATCCTAGTCACGCCCCTTCTGGTATCTTCCATACAAATTTACCATTGCGCCCTCTTTAGATAGAAAATCGACTCATTTCACACAGCATTTGCGGTACCTCCCATACAAATGACCGAAATTATGGTAAACGTTTATTAAATGTTGTCTTACAAAGAAAAATCGGATACGTTGTGATGTCCCAACTGATACCTTCTATAAAAATAAGCGAATTTCATGAAAATAAGTACTTACTTAGCTGGCACTTCTTTGCAATCCTTTTAGATTATATACCGCGCGTACAACAATATTGTAAGCGCTTCGATTTTCTGCGCTTCTTCTCCAGTTAGTAACACCAAGTTCTGCAAGGTTCTCCGTAACCTGGTCTTTCCAACGGAGTTTTGGTCGCCCTCGTACAACATAACCTAGCCAACGCAACTGCTGCACCCTAATGCGTCTGACCACGTCAATGTCAGTGTACAGCTCATGATTCATTTGACGTCAATATGACGATGATGGGACATATATTTTACGGAATATTATATTTTTCTCTATAATACTGCAAGGACCATTAATCGGTTGTGCCATAAGCCAGAATTCTAAACCATACATCAAGCCAGTTAGAACCAGTACCTGGCATAGCTGGATTTTTTGTTCGTCGAGATATGTCTCTGTCATTAAATCGATTGTTTAGTTCGTAATAGCATCTATTTGAAAGCAGAATTCTTCTCCGGATTTTGAGAATGATAATTTTATTTTAGATAAAATCATCCACCAGCTCAAAATATTAGTTGTCAATGTTTACGCAGTTTCCCAAACGAGTAGATTATTTGTTCGTTGAAACTAGAAGGTGGGGAATGGGACTTTGCCCAGAGGCTGAAAGTTACTGATTGCCACTCACTTGGGAGTGACCAGATCGATTCCTTTGCGGCACTGTCCAAACAGCTAACTACTTCCGGTCTTAGACCAAGTATTCCCTGGGCAATGACTTTAAAGCAACCGCTTTGAAGTTAGCTAGAGTTAGAAGGCGAAACGTTGAGTAACCTAATCGGCATGCTACCACCGATGCGTCTTAGGAAGTAGGTAACAGAGTTACTGAAGCTCAACACAGGCTCTCCTAGTGGCTTTGGCAGCCCCAAGAAACTAGGATCGGGAGCGGTGGCCTAATAAGCCACTCTCCTTAAACAAAATTTATTATGAAAACACGGAGAATAAATATAACAAGAACCCCCCCCAAATGTTGACGACCCCCGCAAACGATATAAGGACCATGATTTAAGGATATGCACCTGGAATGTCCGAACTCTATACAGAGATGGTGCCTCTATCCAACTGGCGGATGTCCTCGACAAATACAAGGCTGACATCACCGCCATACAGGAAATGAGATGGACGGGACAAGGATGCACACGACGAAAGAACTGTGACATCTTTTACAGCTGCCATGCAGAAAGACACGAATTTGGATGTGGTTTCATAGTCGGCAAGAGACTTCGACACCTGGTATCGCGGTTTAATCCTGTAAGTGACCGAATAGCCACCATTCGCATCCGGGCAAAATATTTTTACATCACGCTGATTTGTGTACACGCCCCGACGGAAAATAAAGACGATGAGATTAAAGATGCATTTTACGAGCGCCTAGAGGAAACATACGACCGCTGCCCTGGCCACGACATTAAAATTGTTCTGGGAGACTTTAATGCAAAAATAGGAAGGGAAGATGTTCTTGGTCCATCGATCGGTAAATTCAGCCTGCATACCGACACGTCAGACAACGGTTTTAGGCTGGTTAGCTTCGCAGCAGGAAGAAACAGCACAAAGATATCCACAAGGCAACTTGGCTATCCCCCGATCAAAACACCAAAAATCAAATTGATCATGTGGTAATTGATGGCAGGCATGCATCTAGTGTTATGGACGTGCGTGTGATCCGTGGTGCTAATATTGGCTCGGATCATTACCTGGTTGCAGCCAAGGTTCGCACAAGATTGAGCAGAGCGAAAAACGCACGTAACCAAACACAAAGAAAGCTGGACATCGCGAAGCTGCAAACCCCAGAGATAGCTACTGCCTACTCCGACAAACTCTCCCAACTTTTACGACACAACGCCTCTACTTCTGACGTTCCCGATACACAGTGGCAGCATATTGCGCATTCCATGGCAACCGCCGCAACAACCGTGCTAGGATATGAAAAGCGGCGCTCAGACGAATCCTGGTACGATGAAGAATGTCGCATAGCGTCTGAGGAACAGGATGCTGCTTATTTGGCAACGCTACAGCCAATTGTAACCCGTGCTGTTAGGGAACGGCATAAGGAGAAAGTAAAACGGGCGAGACAGTTATTTAGGCGAAAAAAACGTCAAATGAAGGAACGGGAGAACGAGGATATATAGCGATACAGGGATAGATGTGAGGCCCGAAAATTGTACTAGAAAGTAAGAGCAAATGAATACGGCAACGGCCTCCCCACCTGTAAGGACAGTGATGGAAATCTGGTCACGGATACGCAGAGTGTGCTGCACATATGGAGAGAACACTTCCAGCAACTGCTGGTTCCAGAAGGCAGCGCACGTGAAGTTATCACGCCAATTGTCGACGACGGCTTAGATTGCCCACCACCAAGTCAAGCCGAAGTAAGAAGAGCAATATCGCGGCTGAAAAACAACAAAGCAGCCGGTGCCGACGGTCTGCCCGCAGAGCTCTTCAAGTCCGGTGGCGAGGAGTTGATAACGAGTATGCACCAGCTCCTGCGCACGGTTTGGCTTAAAGAGTGCATGCCCGACGATTGGAATGTAAGCGTATTATGTCCTGTGCTGAAAAAAGGTGATCCAAGTGTGTGCTCCAACTACCGCGGGATCAGCCTTTTACCCATCGCATATAAGGTCTTGTCGAGTGTGCTATGTGAAAGACTAAAGCCAGTGTTATCCAACCTGATCGGGCCTTATCAGTGTGGCTTTAGACCTGGAAAATCAACAACTGACCAGATTTTCACACTTCGGCAAATCCTGGAAAAGACCCAAGAGAAACAGATCGACACGTACCATCTTTTTGTCGACTATAAAGCTGCCTTCGACAGCCCGATACGGCAGAAATTACTAAGCCATGGCTGAGTTTGGTATTCCAGCGAAGCTGATACGTCTTTGCGGAATGACGCTGACTGACACGAAGTCTTCAGTGAAGATTGGCAAGGACCTTACGGAGCCATTCTATACCAGACGAGGCCTAAAACAAGGCGACGGCCTATCGTGCGATCTCTTCAACATTGTGATGGAGATGATAATGAGAAAAGCTGGAGTAAACACGAGTGGCACTATATTCAATAAAAGCCACATGCTACTCGTGTACGCTGATGACGTAGACATCATCGGTCGAAAACTGCGGGATGTGACTGCAGCCTTCTCAGGTATTCAGAAGGAATCAGCGAAACTGGGCCTAACGGTGAACGAGGACAAAACGAAGTTATTAGTTTCAACGAACAAAGAATCTACTCGTTTGGGAAACTGCGTGAACATTGACAACTATTATTTCGAGGTGGTAGATAATTTTGTCTACCTAGGCTCCGCCATCAACAAAGCAAATAATGTCAGTCTAGAAATCCGGAGAAGAATCCTGCTTGCAAATAAATGCTACTACGGACTAAGCAAGCGATTCAATGACAGAGCCCTCTCTCGACGAACAAAACTCCAGCTATACCACATACTCGTTCTACCTGTCTTAATGTATGGCTCAGAATCCTGGGTTATGACACAAGCGGATGAATCGGTTCTGGCGGTATTCGAGAGAAAAATACTCCGTAAAATATATGGGCCCATCATCGTTAACGGAGAGTATCGGCGTCGTATGAATCATGAGCTGTACGAGCTGTACACTGACATTGACGTGGTCAAATGCATTAAGGTGCAACGGTTGCGTTGGCGAGGTCATGTTGTACGCATGGACGAAAATGCTCCAGCTCGAAAAGTCTTCGACAATGAACTCGATGGACGGCGCAGAAGAGGGCGACCTAAACTCCGTTGGAAAGACCAGGTTACTGAGAACCTTACAGAACTCAGTGTGACTAACTGGAGAAGAAACGCAGAAGATCGAGGCGCTTATAATTGTAAAGAAAAACGACTTGTTTGTTTTTTGATTGTGGGACAAGACTGATCTTTCGACCGAATTTGTCCCGGTATTTATTTGAAAATATTTCTTACAGTCTAATACAATGTGGGAGTGGTTTTAACAACTTAATTTCTAAATTTATCCATAAGCTTACATTAGTTTACTTATTAATATTTTTGGGTTTATTCAATCCCAATTATTCTACTTAAATTTACCCTAGAGTTTCTTTGATTTCATTGGTGGACATTGTGTCATTATTAGGAATCAATGTCCCCCTTTCATTCTAATTTGATTCCGCCTTTTAACATTTGATCGCATTGACCGTGGTCATGGTTTTATATGTACCTTCTGTTGCATTTACTCCAATGGATTTGCATTGGTTGCAATTCATGTATATGAGTGTGAGCGTTTGGTTTTACCGATATATCTCGCTGTGCTATTTTTCATGCGAGCCTCATACGCGTTTAATTTTAAGTATGTTTTCGTTTTGTTCTGATGTGTTCATTAAACCCGGATCAGTTTACACCATTGCAAAGTGGGTCATAATTATGGATCATAAGTGCGGTCAGAACAAAAAGGAAAAGTTAAAATCATAACATCAAATTACTTAGACCACACAGACAGTGAATGCACTTATTGGAATTTATTCTGTGTTTCGTCACAAGACCGGCGTGCATTGCAATCAAATGTTAAATTATGTCATTTGGATTCATATTGGGCATAACGAATAAGTGTTGGTTCTTGTCGCCTTATGAATCCACTACATAATATTTTTCTACGTGCGGTATATAATCCACTGGGATTGCATAGAAGTACCAGCTAAGTAAGTAAGTAAGTGAAACTAGTAACGTCGTTTTGTCCTCCTTCATCATTAGACACATTTTTTCTGATTCTTTCTGTATACTTGAGAAGGCTGCAGTCACATCCCGCAGTTTCCGACGCGAATATTATTTGGCTTTTGTTCAATATCTTGTCACTCGTGATTACTGCAGCTTTCCCAATTATTATCTCCATCAGTATGTTCTGAATAGCTCCGTAAGGTCTTTGCCAATCTTAACTGAAGACTTCGTGCCAGTCAATGTCATTCCGCAAAGGCGTATCAGCTTCGCTGGAATACCAAACTAAATTTCTGCCGTATCGGGCTGTCGAAGGCAGCTTTATAGTCAACGAAAAGACTGTACGTGTCGATCTGTTTCTCTTGGGTTTTTTCCAGTACTTGCCGAAGTTTAAATATCTGCTTAGTTGTTAATTTACCAGGTCTAATAAGGCCTGATCAGGTTGGATAACACTGGTTTAAGTCTTTCACATTGCACACTCGACAGGACCATATATGCGATGGGTAAAAGGCTGATCTCGCTGATCTTCAGTACCGGTCATAATACGCTTAGATTCAAATAATCGAGCATGCACTCATAAAGCCAAAGCGTGCGTTAGAGCTGGTGTAAGCTCGTTATCAGTTCCTCGCCAAAGGACTTGAAGGAAGTCTGTCGGCACCGGATGATTTATTATTTTCAGCTGCGATATTGTCCTTTTTACCTCAGCGGTCGTTGACAATTGGCGTGATATATACACACCCGCTGCCTTCTGGAACCAGCAGTTGCTGGAAGTGTTCTCTTTATATATGTTTCTTTTCGCTTACATAGCTGTCTCGCCTGTTTTACTGTCTCCTTTTGCCGTTCCCTAACAGCCCGGTTTATAATTGGCTGTAGCGTTGTCCTATAAACAGCATCTTTTTTCTCAGACTCATGAAAATAGATATTCTTCAATATTTTCGAAAATAAACACCCCAACCCCGAAAGTCCCCTTACCTATGGTTTTAGCTCCACAATAAGTTAAAAAATAATACATAAGTAATTACATTTAAAAATTTCAATAATTTGATAGTTAAAAAATATCTTGGTATTGAGAGAAGGTATTTGTCAGTAAATTTAGCTGACTGAAACTTTTGTACTGGTTCTCGTATCAAATGATATATGTCTCTCATTTATAAAAGTGAGGTATACAAAAAAACAAAAATATAATTCTCTTTCCTATGTCTGATTCGATCTAATTTCGAACTATTTACATTACAACAATACATCACGAACACAGGTGACAATATAAGGATGTAATTCTAATGTTTAATATTAATATTGGCGGCCTGTTTCGTACTTTGGGGCCTATTTTCATATATTTCATTATATAGCAGGGTTCAATATGAAAAAAAGCCTCAAATAGTTTTTATGAAATGTATACCTCTAAAAAGATGGTCTCTGTTTCATTATTAATGCACCGATTTTAATTTTTTTAATTTGGGGTGGAATTTTTTTGTTCCCAACGGTTAAAATATACATTACTAGCGGACCCGGCGAACTTCGTCTCGCCCCAATTTTATGCCTTTAGATAAACTCAGTAGAGAATGTTTGATAAACAATGTTTTAAGATTAGTTTTCCGCCTCAAAAACAAACAACGAAGGCGGTTCTCCAAACTCGAAAAGGCAACGTTCAACTGACCGGACATAACACAGGGAAATTCGAGATTAATCTCATATACTTCCAACGATTGGCCTTGCGATTTATTGATTGTCGTCGGGGAATTGGAATGGATGATCAGTTGGAATTATCTAATTCGTAAAATAAGGACTTCCTCTTCTTTAAATTTGTTCTTTATGATCGTCTGAAATCACATTTTTTTATCAGATTCTTGACGGACAAACGCGTACCGTTGCACAATTTCGATTGATTCAGGTTCCGCAATATGATTATGATCGATCCCACCTTTATCTGTAAATTATACGGCATATTAAGCGAGTGGAAAATTCGGTCGGATTGTTGGTCGCTTCATCCTTTACGTCCTTTCATGCTGTAAACAGATTTGAACGAATGCAGTTCTCAAGCGATTTAACTTTCTAATTTGAAATTGTAGCTATTAATGTATTTATTCTTCTCTGCTAGTAACATACTGCCCGTAAATTAATCCAATCGAGATTTTTATAATTTTGTGCAATGTCATGAGTTACTTTTCCAACGATGTGAACTGGCAAAAATTTGCTGGGAACGATATCAATTCAGTCGAAACATCAACCCGAATTTGGCCATTGCCAAGCGCTGGCAGTTGTTTCGGGAATTCAGCAGAAGATGGGAGGTTCTGGAATGAGCCCCTAATTTGTTGGTCAATTACAACTTCTTGACAATGACGACGTTTTCAAGCATGGTTTTAGTAAATCAGCAGCATTAGACATTTTAAATCCTTTATCGTTCGGTCAACTACTTCCAAAGCTCATTTAGTCGTTATCGAGCATTCATCCGAAATGTTGATTTGACATTTCCGCTCTACTTCGCCGTTGCGAAATTCTTGTTCATTGTATACTTTGGCTTTTTAACCGTGAGAAGATTCATCGACAGTTTAAAAGTGCAGTTCGAATGCCTTCCAACAATGTGACAGGTATACCAGAGGATGCAGCGGCTAACGTTATTTGAGATCTTGACCAAATTGTTGCCGGAATCAACAAAAAATGTCTTAGGTGTCCCACTCGGAGCATCGAGAAAGTAAATACCTTCAGTTTCATCGTGAATCGTACACGTTCTTGTACTCGGTGTTAAACAGCGGCACATTAGTTCGAACTCTTCCGATCAGCTCATCTACATTATAGTCTTGCTTCCGTTAAAATTCGCGATCGAATGCATTTTGCATCGAACGATTTGACGCTGGCACTCCCAATGTCGGGATCGACAGATTTTTTAAATATTATTTTTCTCGTTACCAACCAACATTTAACCGAAAATTTTCCACCTAGACATCGTTCAAAACCATCAAATCATGCGAAAATTGTAAAATTTCGTCAATAAATAAAAAAACACATTTTTTTGACTTTTCCGGAATTTTCCGAGTTTTTCCCTAGGAATTTTCTATTTTTCCATTCGAAAAGCCATTCCATAACAACTGCACACAAAATTCCATACAAAAAACCAATTTTCGATTTTTCCACTTTCCCGACTTTTTCAAAGGATTTTCCCAAAATTATCTTGTATAAAACCCTCATACAAATTACGAACAATTGTATAAAAATTGAAAACAAAATGGGCCAGCCGTTCTCCCTTGACGAATTACTACACACTGTTTATACCGTTTTTATACGTATACGTTTCACAATAAACCGAATTTTTCCAAGCAGCTCAACTAATTTTCCACCTTTACGTCGTCTAAAATCATCAAATCAAGCGATACAATGAAAAATTTCGATGAAAAAATTCAAAATTTTCGAGTTATTTAAAGAATTTTCCGAGTTTTCCACCAAGAATTTTTCTATTTTTCCATTCGAAAAGTCATTTTGGAATGATTATCCGAAATTTTCACATTTACATCATTCAAAATTATCAAAACACAAAAAAATTTAAAATTTTGTCGAAAAAAAATTCAAATTTTTGGAATTTTTCCATAATTTTCCAACCAAAATTTTCTGTTTTTTTTCAACCGAAAAGTCACTACGGAACAATTGCACTCAATTTGCGATGCAAAATGTTTCTGAAAAAACCCCAAATGTTTCGAGTTTTTCCGAGTTTTCAACCGAGAATTTTTCTATGTTTTCATTCGGAAAGTCATTTCGGAATAATTATCCAAAATTGTTCACTGCTACTTCGTCCAAAATTATCAAATCATACGATAATATGCAAAATTTCGTCGAACAACAAATTCAAACTTTTTGAATTTTTCGCATTTTTCAACAAAAATTTTCCATTTTTCTATTCGAAAAGCCATTCTGTAACAATTGCACACAAAATTCCATACAAAAAAGGCAATTTTCCAATTTTCCGACTTTTCCGGAAGATTTTCCCAAAATTTTCTTTCACATAAACCTGCTCCTGCCAATAACGAACAACTTAAAAAAAGTTTGAGCAAAATCGGCCCAGCCGTTCTCAATTGATGAATTACTATACATTTTTGCCACCATTTTTATATATATAGATTTAATCTCTGTTGTCAGATACATTGAGTGGCAATCAGTGATGATTCTCTCGCCAATATGTCCCCGTAAATTAACATAGGAGTGTCATAGGCCGTTTAAGCGGTGCGCTCTTTCTTACAGAGTAAGTGACGATGTCGGTATAATGTCATTTCGGTTGCAATTACATTATAAAAGGAGTTTTAAGCGAGCTTGATAACAAGCCGGATTATCAAGTAAGTGACGATGTCAGTAGGTGCTATTTAAATAGGAGTTATTATGAGTGGACGATAATTTTTACATTACACACTCGTGATATTGTAAGTACTTAGATCGCTCGCTTACAATGTCATACTGATGTCATGAATTACGAAATAGGTACTTTGTTTCATTCACCGCTGGGTTATTAGGCCACCACTTAGAGAGCAGTTGTGTTGAACTTCAGAAACTTCCGTTAGTTGTTTCCTAAGAAAGTATAACATTTAGATTAATAGCCATCTCACATTTACTATCATTGAGAGCTCCACAAAGAGTTTCTTCGCAGAGTGTTGCTGTTTATTACCAAGTGAATAGCAAGCGAGGGACCGGCCGTGGCATAGTGGTTCGAACCCGCGACTACTATGCGGCAGATCGCAGGTTCAAACCTGGCTCCAGTCATCTTAAAAACAAAAATTTTTCTTTCGTTGTTGTTCGAATGTTCGAATGTTGTTAACAGCAACTCCGCGGTATAAGTGTCGAGTCAATCGGCGTGTCTAGTAAGAGCTTCTCAAACAGTGACGTTCGCATTCGTCGATAAACAAGTAGGTGCCGTTAGTTGTAAATCTGAAAATAAAAAGCGTGTTAATTCACAACAACGCGAGAATCTATCCCATACCTCATTCATGGGGTGCAAAGGGAAATTAAGTTAAGTAAGAATAGCAAGCGAAAGAACAACTGAAATTAGATTTTTACAAAAAATTAAGCAATTTCTAATCTAATCACAAAGTTTTGCCCTTGATTTCCTACCCTCCTATATAATAACTGATTTATTGCCTATCGACTATTATCTTTTAGTGTGATATTAACAAAATCTCATTATAATTTCATTAAGCCCATAATCTGTTGCTAAGGCAGCCCAAAGGCAAATTAGTTTTAAAACGTATTATAAATAACTTTCATTAATATCAATATAAGAGAGATACCTGAAAATACATGTGTTGCTATCATCTGCCAAAAAAAGAAATACCATATTAAATTACATTAAATATAAAAACAATAAACTCAATATATTTTTGTTCTAAAGCCCAATTTCATGTGCGTATAATCAAAGAAACCTTTTGCCTTGTCCCCTTTTGACCAGTCCATAAATGTCGTCCCCAATGGTTTCGGTATTCAAATCAATATCATTATACCCCAAGAAACCATTAATATATCGACTACAATAACACAGCACTGTTGTCCTAGCAAACAAAGACAACAAAATAGCAACAAAAACAACAACAAAACGGCCATAAAAGAAAGGACATCTAGTGGGATGGACGTAGGAGGTACCTCTTGTATTAAATAATTTGTGTTTTGTGTATTAAACTAATAGATACAATTTAACTTAGATCATCCTTTGGCGTAACGAATGGACTTACATACATATCTAGAGCACAAACACAAACACACGCTTTTGCACAAACAAACTCACTCTCACTCACTCACACGAAGGTATCCATGTCCAAGTGTGTTTATTTTATGGGTTTGGTATTTTATAAACAATCGAAGGTGGATACTGAAATAGTGAATAGACTTGAGTCAACAAAAGGATCCTTGTCGAATATCCTTATAATATGTACACACACAAAAAAAAAAACAAGCAAACACATTATGTAAGTGTGTATACACCCACAGGGGAAGGGCGGATGTGGAGGAACTCCAACAAGTGTCTAAAGGGAGTGGGTGCTTTATATATATAGCAATAGCTATACTTATACAAACTGAAAGTGTCCTGCAGAGTATGGGATTTTGTATGTGTTAAAATAGAGGTATATGTTTTTGTTTTTCAAACAATTACAAAACAATAATCACTTTGTGAAATTAATAATAACCCTGTTCGACGGGGTAAAAAGTGTTTGCCATCCTATGGCTGGGGTGAGCCAGTTGTTTTTATAATGACTCTCAAAGTGTCGATAAGTGTGACATGTCAAACTTAATTATGTCATATTTTTAACTGTTGCCTGTTGCTGGGTGTAGGTGAAATAAAAACACTAGCCCAGTACCAGAGTTGTTGATTTTTCATTATTTTAATAAACATACATATGTTATTGTTGCTAACCAGCTTGCATGGCGCAATTGTTGGTATATGAATGATGAAATTCATTCTAATTGACACTACTTGTGAGTAAAGGAGGTCTAACAGAAAGAACCTTAGGATGAAATTCAAATGGAATATGTTATAATGGAGTGGTTTAATGACACTGTGCCACAAATAATATTGAGCACGAGCCAGAACAGTCTTTGTTTTGATACGGCCTTATTTGTTTGAATCAATATGTGGAACACACTTAAGGCATTTATTATTTTTTGTATTTTATTAAGAACATAAGTATAAGTGGTGCCCAAACCTCATACCACATGCTAGAGTGTTCGCTTTTTAGATATTGTGTCATTTGGTGCTAATATCGGTTTTTCAAAAATTACTATTTCTATAGGTCACAGTATAATATAATAGGTCACTGACAATATAACCTCGCAGTGGCAAAATATAGCCGACTCCTTAGAATGGGCTGCGAGAAGCGTACTTGGGTACTCAAAGCCGTCTCAAGAAGATGCCTGGTACGATGATGAATGTCGCAATGCCACGAGAGAGACGGTTGCTGCATACAGGGCGAAACTGAAGCCAAAGGCAACGCGAGCTGTTCGTGAACGGCACAGGGAGAAGAGACGAGAGGCAACTCGTCTTTTTAGACGGAAGAGAAGGAGCTGAAGAAGAGGCATGAGTGCACAGAGTTGCTCCGAAGCAGAGGGGAAGCCCGAAAATTCTACAAGAGAGTTAAGGCGAGAATGCGTGGAACAGGGTTACCCTCCTGCAAGGACAGCGATGGTCAGCTAGTTAAGAACCCGGATACCGTTCTGAGGATATGGAGAAATCATTTTAAAAATTTATTGGATGCAGACACCACTCCAGAAGACCGCGCTCCAATCCATGACGATGGTGTTTATTGTCCGCCTCCGAGCCAGAGCGAGATACGTGTGGCAATCTCCCGTCTTAAAAACAACAAAGCTGCTGGAGCCGATGGTCTCCCTGCTGAATTGTTTAAGGCTGGCGAGGAGGAGCTGATTAGGAGCATGCATCAGCTCATGGATAATATCTGGCAAGAGGAGAGCATGCCCGGGGATTGGAGTCTCTGTCTGTTATGTCCCATATACAAGAAAGGAGATCGTAGTGAATGTAAGAACTACCGTGGAATAAGCCTATTATCAATTGCGTACAAGGTCCTTTCAAGCATATTGTGTGAACGTCTAAAGCCAATTATAGAAAAGCTAATTGGACCATATCAGTGCGGCTTTAGACCTTGCAAATCTACGAAGAATCAAATATTCACCTTATGACAAATCCTGGAAAAAACCCATGAAAAGCAGATCGACACCTACCACCTCTTTGTCGACTACAAAGCTGCCTTCGACTCTCCGATAAGGAATAGGCTTTATGAGGCCATGTCTGAGTTTGGTATTCCTGCAAAGCTGATTCGACTTTGCAAATGTACCTTAGACAACACCAAATCCTCGGTTAAAATTGGTAAGGATCAGTCTGAACCATTCAACACGGAAAGAGGCTGGTGTCAACATGTCTGGCACCATATTCCACAAGAGCCACATGCCACTAGCCTATGCCGATGATATAGACATTATTGGTCGATGTCTGCAGGATGTTACTGCAGTTTTCTCATCACTAGAAAAGGAGTCAGCAAAAATGGGTTTAGCGGTCAACGAGGACATAACAAAAATAATGATTTCGACGAACAAAGAGTCCTTTCGATGGGGACGCACCGTGAACGTTTTGAGGTAGTCGACGAATTTACCTACCTCGGATCTTCCGTCAACAAGAAAAATAATGTCAGCCAAGATTTTAAACGGAGAATAGTGCTAGCCAATAGATGTTTTTACGGACTTCGGCAGCACTTTAGTAATACCACCTTATCTCGAAATACTAAGAAACAGCTTTACCAGGTGCTTATCTTACCTGTTCTGTTGTATGCTGCTGAATCATGGATGCTTACTACAACGGACATACAAAACCTGGGAGTATTCGAGAGAAAAGTACTCCGAAAAATGTATGGACCTATCTGTGTCGACGGCGAGTTTCGCCATCGGATGAACCATGAGCTGTATGAGCTTTACCATGACATCGACGTAGCTAAAAGAGTCAGAATCCAACGACTTCGATGGCTGGGACATGTTGCCTGGATGGATGTAAATGCTCCAGCGAGGAAGGTTTTTGAAGGCGAGCCTGAAGGACGGCGCAGAGCAGGGAGACCCAAACTCCGTTGGAAGGACCATGTGTTAGGCGATGTGCCATCATCTGGTAGGACTAACTGAAGAACACACGCAGAAGACCGAAGCGTATGGAATTCTTTATTACTTCAGGCCTCAAATTTATAAACTACGTTTCGTAAATTGTAATTGGCCACTTAAGTAAGTAAGTAAGTATAGGTCACAGTAGGAAGTTCCGTCAACACTGTCCTCAAGACAAAATGTGAAAAATGTATGTACTTGTCGTCAAAACACTCGGTTGACGACAAGCTGACCGACAAAATATTAATGTTGTCTTGCATCAAACACAATCAACAAAATCTAAGGAAGAAAAATGTGAACATAAAAATGGAATAGACGTAAATTTTTTTTAGTTTATTAAACGGACGAGTAAACATCACCAATTTTATAGTTTGAAATTGCGAATAAATGTGAATGCCATATAAAAGTTTATATCCTTCACTTTTCTCTTGGTCAGTAGTTTTCCAAAAGTATTAATATGGCTTGAATTGCAATTCAATGCATCAACGACAATTTGACCGACATTTCCACCCATCATGCATGATTGTGTAGGCGACAGGTCGCTTGTATAGGCATCAACGACAATTTGACCGACATTGTCACCCATCATGAATGATTGTGTGGGCGACAGGTCGCTTGTATAGGCATCAACGAAAATTTGACCGACATTGTCGCTCATCAGGTCGTGCTTGACAGAGCGGACTTAACATAACTTAATTTCCCTTTGCGACCCATGAATGAGGTATGGGATAGCTTCTCGCGTTGTTGTGAATTAACACGATTTTTATTTTTAGATTCACAACTAAGCGGACACTTGTATGAAAATTTCGTCGACGATTTGTACGGAGGGTCCCCTTAATGTCATCAATGATTTACTATGGTCATGCACCTATCCTTGAGGATGTCTTGCAGACACTTCCTACTGGGATTGAATCACTTAGAATGTATGTCTTCAAAAAATTGTCTGTATAGTTCTGGGCAAATCGACATATAGAAGGTTTTTTATGCTCATACGATGTTCCTCGGACAATCTTAAAGGATGCTTTTATTAAAGCTTTCTTAAGCAATGAGAGAATTTATTTGAAGAAATGTTTTCTCTGGTCTTGCAAGGGTATGAGACCTCGTCAGTTTAAAAAATCAATACTATAAATTATTCCTAAACTAAGGATCCAATCTTAAAATAGAGCTTAATTTTTGGTCATCATCTAGTTTTGAACTCACTTTGGCACATAAGCAACTTTGTTTGTGATATTTTTTTATCATGAATAGCGGAAGAGAGCGAGCGACGAACCTTGATGGTTGGGCTAGCCACCCGACTTTAGGTCCTTTGCTGGCTATGAAAACACGAGAAAGAAAAAGTAACAAACGGAAGTTCCCAAAATGTTGACGACCCCCGCAAACTAAATAAGGACCATGATGTAAGGTTATGCACCTGGACTCTATGTAAAGAAGGCGCCACTATTCGACTGGCGGATGTCCTTAAAATATATAAGGCTGACATTACCGCCATCCAGGAGATAAGATAGACAGGACAATGCTGCTAGCGACATACAAATTGCCACATCTATTACAGCTGCCATGCCGAAAAGCACGTATTTGGATGTGGCTTTGTAGTTGGCGAGAGACTCAGACATCTTGTCTCTCGATTCAATCCTGTTAGTGATCGAATAGCCAAAATCTTAATTTTGGCACATCACGCTGATTTGTGCTCATACCCAGACGGAAGATAAAGACGATGAGATTATAGATGCGCCTATAGGAAACATACGACCGCTGCACGGGCCACAACATTAAAATTGTTCTGGGAGACTTTAATGCAAAAATAGGAAGGAAAGATGTTCTTGGTCCATCGATCGGTAAGTTCAGCCTGCATACCGACACGTCAGACAACGGGTTTAGGCTGGTAAGCTTCGCAGCGGGAAGGAACATGGTAGTGAGTGGAACCAGATTCCAGCACAAAGATATCCACAAGACAACTTGGCTATCCCCCGATCAAAACACCAAAAATCAAATTAATCATGTGGTAATTGATGGCAGGCATACATCTAGTGCCATGGACGTGCATGTGATCCGTATTGGTAATATAGGCTAGGATCATTACCTGGTTGCAGCCACGGTGTGCTCAGGATTGAGCAGAGCGAAAAACGCATGTTATCAAACACAAAAAAAGCTGAATATCGCGAAGCTGCAAACCCAAGAGATAGCCAACTAGCCTACTCCAACCAGCTCTCCCAATTGCTACGATACAACGCCTCTACTTCTGAAGTTCCCGATACATAGTGGCAGCAGTTGCAGCACAAGATATGAAAAACAGCGCTCAGACGAATGCTGGTACGATGAAGAATGTCGCATAGCGTCTAAAGCGCCCCATAGACGAGTACTGTCGCAGGAACGGCAATATGTATGTATTAGTGAATTTGACTCATTACGAGAAAGTATTTGTCACACGGACAATGCAGTATGAAAATCAAAACAGTTTTGATTTTCAAAATGAACACCTATCAATCAGATGAACTTTGTTTATTTGTTTGCCGTCTAATATGTCAAATTTTTGAAAATTGTATTATGATAAAAACGTAAACAACCAAAATTACAAACTGTTTTGAATAAAAAATAAAAAATAATTTGGAAAACTAACAAAAAAGAGATTTGCTGGAGAAAGTATAGATGTGCACCAGTCTTTGCCGGCATTATATAAGTGATAGAAACATTTAAACAGCAATTCTCAGATGTCTTTCTATTACAAAATTTAAAATTAAGTGATGATTGATACGTGTGTATCGAAAACTTCAATCACCAACAAACTCGTGTATGGGGCGCTTAAGGAACAGGATGCCGCTTACTGGGCAAAATGTAAACCGGGCTGTTAGTGAACGGCACAAGGAGACAGTAAAACGGGCGAGACAGCTATAAAGCTATACAGGGAAAGAGAAAATTTTACCAGAAAGTAAAAGGAAAAGGCTACGGTAATGGGCTTCCTTCCTGTAAGGACAAGGATGGAGAACACTATATGAAGAGAACACTTCCAGCATCTGCTGGTTCCAAAAGACAGCGCACATGATGGTATTACGCCAATTGTTGACGGCGGCTTAGATTGCCCACTACCAAGTCAAGCCGATATAAGAAGAGCAATATCGCGGCTAAAAAATAATAAAGCAGAGCTCTTCAAGTCCGGTTGTGAGGAGCTGATAACGAGCATGCATCATCTCCTATATAAAAGACTAAAGGCAGTGTTGTCCAACGTGATCGGGCCTTATCAGTGTGGCTTTAGACCTGGAAAATCAACAACTGACCAGATATTGACACTTCGGCAAGTCCTCGAAAAGACCCAAGAGAAACCAGATCGACACGTACCATCTTTTCGTCGACTATAAAGTTGCCTTCGACAGCCCGATACGGGAGAAATTACTCGAAGCCATGACGGAGTTTCATATTCCAGCGAAGCTGATACGCCTTTGCGGAATGACGCTGACTGACACGAAGTTTTCAGTGAAGATTGGCAAGGACCTTACGTACCCAAAAACGTGTGACCTTTTCAACATAGTGATGGCAATCATAATGAGGAAAGCACTAATAAACTCGAGTGCCACGATATTCGACAAAAGCCACATGCTACTGGCGTACACTGATGACGTAGACATCTTCCGTCGAAAACTGCGGGATGTGACTGCAGCCTTCTCAAGTATATAGAAGGAATCAGTGAAAATGGGTCTAATGGTGAACGAGGATAATATAAAGTTTTTAGTTTTAACGAACAAAGAAACTACAAATAAACAAAATTATATCAGTCTCAAAATCCGGAGAAGAATCCTGCTTGCTTATACAAGCACAAACATACAGCTATACCAGAGACTGGTTCTACCTGTCTAGAGGTATGGTTCGGAAACCTGGTTTATGACACAAGCGGATGAAACGGTTCTGCCAGTATTCGAGAGAAAAATACTCCATAAAATATATGGGCCCATCATCGTATGAATCATGAGCTGTACACTGACATTGAAGTGGTCAGGGCATTAAAGTGCAGCGGTTGCGTTGGCTAGGTCATGTTGTACGCATAGACGAAAATGCTCCAGCTCCAGGAAAAATTATTATTTCTTTCATAACTTCCAAACGGATGCTTCTGATACCTTCTTATACAAATGACAGAATTCTGCACATTTACAATGCCATTGAAGGGCGTAGCCAGGTCTTCATGTAGAATGGGGCCAAAATTTTTTTATATGAAAATAACAGCCTTCTTGGATTTGGAAGGCCCTATGGGTGCTTAGCATACACAATCCTGGGAAAAATAATAAGATGAAAATTTGTTTTTTATTTTATTACCATTTAAACGATTTTCTCACATAGATGTTCTCAGCCACGTCTTAACTCTTCTAAGAGTAGAGTTGTAGAGGGCATTGCTGAATTTCCATTGCTTCTCTAATCTTCGGATAAAAATCTGTTTTGTTATAAGCAAATATCAAATCTATGTCGTTTTCTTTTCTTCATTCCAATAGATATGCCAAAGTTCAAGCTCATTTTCAATACCTTCCAAATTATAAAAAGAACTTGCACGCAAAAGTTGATCCTGAAGTTGGTCTAGGTTTATGGTTTTAAGATGCATTAGACTTATGACTGCAAGATTGAAAGCAATATTTTCTTTGGAAAATTTGTCACTTATGGATGTTATGAGTGATTCCAGGTAGGGTACGAAAATAGCACGGCGGTAATATTCTTATGTTGTCGTGAATGGAGGATTTGTTCTTCTAGTTTGATTTTCAACAACTCTAGGCACGCAAATATTGAATGAAGCATTCTCTGCCAACTTTTCACACTCTTTAAAAATCATTTCAAATTCAACTTCAGATGTTGCTCTATGTTTTTCAAAAACATTTAAAATATGATTTAGGTGTTCTCTGCATTTAATTATATTGTTGTTTTTGGCCTGCAATAAATTCACCACTGGTTGGAGAAGACTGTGGTATTTTGCAATTATGCACATACAAATTAGCAACTTTTCTTGTGCCAGTATTGCCTTCTGTGCACAACTTTTCCAATCCATCTATTATATCGCAATAAACGAATGTAAAATCGCTCATACTTTTGTACTTCTCAGTCCAACGTGTTTCGTAAAACAAAAGTACTTTTGCAGCGTATTTTCTGCGAATGGGAGACTCTTTGATAAAATTTATAATATCTTTAATGGTAGAAATGGTACTTCGGATTCCGGGGACCGAATTAAGATCATTGACAACCAATTTGAGACGATGACTGGGGCAATGGATAAAAAAACTTTTTTGAAATGTGCCTTTTAAAAAAAAATCGCCGACAGTAGGTTAGGGCAGCTGCCCCATAGGCCCCCTCTGAATACGCCCTTGATCCCATTACTTAATTTTGGAAAATATTATTACTGGAAAATTTCCATACGAATCAGTTAAGGTTGGTTTACTCGAGTTATGCTGCCCATCAGCCATTTAGCCGGCCAGCTAGAACGATAGACAAAAGCTTAAAACGAATTTGTTCTTAATTTATTTAGGGTCAGACACGTCTCCTGTAATGTGTAACACTTTTTTCAGTATTAAATGATATGTACCCTCATACTAAGGATCCAGGTATAAAAATACAACTGCGATAGCTCAAATGCAGTGTATAAGGTCATCACAGGTGACGAATAACGGATCTATGCATATGAGCCCGAAACAAAACAGCAATCGACCGACCGTATATATCTTTCAAGATGAGCCAAATGCAACAAAAGTTGTTAGTAGAAGAAGCACATCGAAGCAAATTATCGGTGATGTGGCTCTAGTGGATCGTAAGATGGTCAATTCTGAGTCGTATGCCACCATCTGTTTGTCAATTGTGTTCGAAAGAAAAACTATAGATGGCGGATAATTTTGCATCACAACAATGTGATGTTGCAGAAGACTTGTTAAACATTTTGCAATTATTATACCAAAGTCTGCTAATGAGGATTCGTGGCTGAATCCGAAACAATTAACTTCTTTCAAAACCCCTGGTCTTGAGCTTGAAATAGATTACAAATCAATAAATAGCAACTTTTGAAATATTACGAATTCGAGTCAATATTTCCAACTCAGTTTTGTAACCCACAGCTCCGTCAAATTTATTGACGTTTTCAAATATTCTGAAAGCGACCATGTATGTTTCCTAGAGTATGCGACTGTCATTATAATGTGGCGCTAGTGCTCAATCATCACCTGCCAAGCCCATGCACAATTTCTAGTTAGTATGTTAATGGCAAAACTTAACTAACACATTTCTATATTTTCTTAATTTCCGTGCATAGTAAGATTCCTAGAAAAAAAAAGTTATAAAATGTAACCTGCGTACCCTTAAGATAATAAAATCAGATTATCCTGTTTACATATTATATTTTATTATACATACTTGAGTTCTTTCATTTGGTATAAACAGCAATAGAAATCAAAAGTTTTAATACATTTTGATATGCAATTTTACATCAACCCTTTAATCAACTCCAACAGCACATTTACTTTTGTACATTATCTCACAAAATTAACTTAAATTACAAAATAACCAAGTAATTTTTAATGCTTATCAATATTATTTATTAATCCATTGATAATTTTGTCTTACACTTCCTTTTCCATATTGTTACATTCTTCTCCTTGGTATTAACAACCAATCAGCGCAAAAAGTCCTTCAGCATTATTATTCACTTAGTATAGTATTATTGCCATAGAGACAACATCAAACGTAAATTAAATCTCCTTTAAATCCTTCATTAATGTCTTTCATAATTGCGAGCAATTCATTTCTTTGGCTACTGTGGCAGACATTTATATGTTTATGTTTTCTTTGCAAATATTTATTTTTTAATTGGACGATTAACACATGCAATATCCAAAGGATGTGAGATGTGGGTGGGAGATAAATGTTCTCTGCGTTTGTGAATTGGCTGTGTTTATTAAATGATTTTGCTTTGTTTTGTTTGTCCTCTGTATGGTAAAGTCTTAGGTTTTATACCGCATTAAGTTCTTATTAATAATTATGTATATCCTTTTAGCACTGTTAAGTTAAACAAATTAATTATGCGTGTGTGTGTGTGAGTGTGGCAAATGATGTTTAACTAGTGAAGTTTGAGTAAACGAACATATGGCACAGTGGTTAAATAGAAGAGGCAAAAGCAGAAATTGAAAATTACGCTTAAAATTGTCAGATAAGGGTTTCAAGGAACAGAAAACAACAACTGCAAGGAAAGCAATGGAAATCTGGCCACGGACACTTATATTATGCTGCAAATATTGAGGGAACATTTTCATACACTAATCGTTCCCCAAGGCAGTATAAATGACTAAATCACGCCAATCATCGCCGACTGAGCCATCACCGTCTTTATATGTGGGAATCTATCTTACACACCTCAATTCATATATTTGTCGATATCCTTGCTTCAATGCATTATTATTTTCCATCCATACTATCAACAGCTTCTACTCGTATTCCCTGGTATACTGACCAGATATATTAACAGAGTAGAATTTTCTCATGGTTTCATTCTTCCTTATCTCACACAGCATTATTTAGTACTCGCAAATCATAATCAAGTTATTGAATGCTCTTATTATGCATTAATGTTTATTTTCTTGTTTTAGATAATAATAAGAATAATAATAATAATTAAATTAATGATAACGAGTATTTATCTATCTATCATTAAATTTATTTATTATTTGTATTCGTCTTCAGCTTACGACTAAATCGGATTATTGAAAAACTTGCGATGAGGAGATAATTACATCTCTTACAACTTTTTAAAGTTAAAACAGAGAAGCAAAGCAAATACATAAAAGGAAATTGCTATAAAAGAATACGAAATATCAGCAAACTACTGGAAACGGAAACTAAATACTAAGAAAAACAAAGGATACGCATGCATACACAAACACACACACATACATACACAGATACATGTCTGTTATTATACGTATATAATCAGATAATGAACAATTATAAGTTATAACAACAACAACAGCAAAACAAGTAAGATACACCCACTAATTGCAAGCGTAAATAAGGTGGGCGTTAGAAAAGCAAACGCTAAATTTCTTTTCGAAGACGGATTCTTTACAATGCCTGTGTGATTATGTCGATATTTTATGATATTATTATGAGACCGACCTGGTTAGTAGAGTTATCATTCAAATATACTTACTTACTTAGCTGGTACTTCTTTGCAATCCCAGTGGATTATATACCGCACGTAGTAAAATATTATAAGCGCTTTGATCTTCTGCGCTTTTTCTCCAGTTAGTCATACCGAATTCTGTAAGGTTCTCAATAACCTGGTCTTTCCAACGGAGTTTTGGTCACCCTCTTCTGCGCCGTCCATCGAGTTCATTGTCGAAGTCTTTTCGAGCTGGAGCATTTTCGTCCATGCGTACAACATGACCTAGCCAACGCAACCGTTGCACCTTAATGCGTTTGACCACGTCAATGTCAGTGTACAGCTCGTACTGCTCATGATTCATACGACGCCTATACTCTCCGTTAACGATGATGGGCCCATATATTTTACGGAGTATTTTTCTATCGAATACCGCTAGAACCGATTCATCCGCTTGTGTCAAAATCCAGGATTCGGAGCCATACATTAAGTCATATGACACTAGCTTACTGTAATAATATAGACATAACTGACCGGAAACTGTCAGATGTTACTGTAACCTTCTCAGGTATATAAAAGGAATCAGCTAAAATGGGACAAACGGTCAACAAGGACAACACAAAGCAATTAGTTCAACAGCTTTTTTCTCATTATCATCTCCATCACAATGTTGAAGAGATCGCACGATAGGCCGTCGCCTTGTTTTAGGCCTCGTCTGGTATAGAATGGCTCCGTAAGCTCCTTGCCAATCTTCACTGAAGACTTCGTGTCAGTCAGCGTCATTCCGCAAAGACGTATCAGCTTCGCTGGAATACCAAACTCAGCCATGGCTTCAAGTAATTTCTGCCGTATCGGGCTGTCGAAGGCAGCTTTATAGTCGACAAAAAGATGGTACGTGTCGATCTGTTTCTCTTCGGGGATTTGCCGAAGTGTGAATATCTGTTTAGTTGTTGATTTACCTGACCTAAAGCCACACTGATAAGGCCCGATCAGGTTGGATAACACTGGCTTTAGTCTTTCACATAGCACACTCGACAAGACCTTATATGCGATGGGTAAAAGGCTGATCCCTCGGTAGTTGCAGCACACACTTGGATCACATTTTTTCAGCACAGGACATAATACGCTTATATTCCAATCGTCGGGCATCCAAACCGTGCGCAGGAGCTGGTGCATGCTTGTTATCAGCTCCTCGCCACCGGACTTGAAGACCTTTGCGGGCAGGCCGTCGGCACCGGCTGCTTTGTTGTTTTTCAGCCGCAATATTGATCTTCTTACTTCGGCTTGACTTGGTGGTGGGCAATCTAAGCCGTCGTCGACAATTGGCGTGATAACTACACGTGCGCTGCCTTCTGGAACCAGCAGTTGCTGGAAGTGTTCTCTTCATATGTGCAGCACACTCTGCGTATCCGTGACCAGATTTCCATCACTGTCCTTACAGGTGGGGAGGCCATTACCGTATCCATTTGCTCTTACTTTCTGGTAACATTTTCGGGCCTCACCTCTATCCCTGTATCGCTCTATATCCTCGTACTCCCGTTCCTTCATCTGACGTTTTTTTCGCCTAAATAGCTGTCTCGCCCGTTTTGCTTTCCCCTTGTGCCGTTCCCTAACAGCACGAGTTACAATTGGCTGTAGCGTTGCCATATAAGCAGCATCCTGTTCCTCAGACGCTATGCGACATTCTTCATCGTACCAGGATTCGTCTGAGCGCCGCTTTTCATATCCTAGCACGGTTGTTGCGGCGGTTGCCATGGAATGCGCAATATCCTGCCACTGTTATCGCGAACGTCAGAAGTAGAGGCGTTGTGTCGTAAAAGTTGGGAGAGCTGGTTGGAGTAGGCAGTAGCTATCTCTGGGGTTTGCAGCTTCGCGATGTCCAGCTTTCTTTGTGTCTGGTTACGTGCGTTTTTCGCTCTGCTTAATATTGTGCGCATCTTGGCTGCAACCAGGTAATGATCCGAGCCAATATTAGCACCACGGATCACACGCACGTCCATGACAATAGATGTATGCCTGGCATCAACTACCACATGATCAATTTGATTTTTGGTGTTTTGATCGGGGGATAGCCAAGTTGCCTTGTGGAAATCTTTGTGCTGGAAGCTGGTTCCACTCACTACCATGTTCCTTCCCGCTGCGAAGCTAACCAGCCTAAACCCGTTGTCTGACGTGTCGGTATGCAGACTGAATTTACCGATCGATGGACCAAAAACATCTTCCCAGAACAATTTTAATGTCGTGGCCAGGGCATCTTTAATCTCATCGTCTTTATCTTCCGTCGGGACGTGTACACAAATCAGGGTGATGTAAAAACATTTCGCAGTCACTTACAGGGTTAAACCGCGAGGCCAGGTGTCGAAGTCTCTTGACGACTATGAAACCACATCCAAATTCGTGTCTTTCTGCATGGCAACTATAAAAGATGTCGTCCTGTGCATCCCTGTCCCGTCCATCTCATTTCCTGTATGGCGGTGATGTCAGCCTTATATTTGTCGAGGACATCCGCCAGTTGGATAGAGGCACCATCTCTGTAAAGAGTTCGGACATTCCGGGTGCATATCCTTAAATCATGGTCCTTATATCGTTTGCGGGGGTCGTCAACATTTGGGAGGGTTCTTGTTTTATTTATTCTCCGTGTTTTCATAATACATTTTGTTTAAGGAGAGTGGCTTATTAGGCCACCGCTCCCGATCCTAGATTCTTGGGGCTGCCAAAGCCACTAGGAGAGCCTGTGTTGAGCTTCAGTAACTTCTGTTACCTACTTCCTAAGACGCATCGGTGGTAGCATGCCGATTAGGTTACTCAACGTTTTGCCTTCTAACTCTAGCTAACTTCTAAGCGGTTGCTTTGAAGTCATTGCCCATTCATCATCAATTCACCATCCATCATTCAAATATGGTGTGACGAACTATCCTGAGAGCACATAAGACCGAAGTGCTTGGAATTCATTGGTACTTGCGGTAATTGATGGATTTATCCACAAATATATCACTCACACAGTAATAATAATAAGAAGAAGAAAGCTTTGTTACGCATATATGTATATATATTGGCTATATCTAAATCTGAAACGATATTAAAAAAAACTTAATTTTCCTTTAGATCCCTTTCTCGTGTTGTTGTGAATTAACACGCTTTCTATTTTAGATTCACAACAACGTAGGTGCCCTACTTGTTTATTGACGAATGCTAACGTCACTATTTGAGAAGCTTTTACTACACATGTCGATTAACTCAACATATATACTGCGAAGTTGCTGTCGACAACATCGAGGGGGCTGACAATTTAAGAAAAATGTAGATGACTGGAGCCGGGAAATCGAACCATGGATCTCCCGCATAATAGTCGCGTGTTCTAACCAATATGCCACGACCGCTCTCTAAAAGCAAATATTGGCCCGTGAGAAATTTTTAAGATCGAGGACAAAATTTGCTGTTTGTCAGCAGCAACAGAAATTCATCCATCAGTAGCCGCAAGTAGAAAAGATTTCCAAGAATATCTCCCACCAAGTTCAGGTAATAGCTCGTTCATCTGGTCCATCCAACAAAGTTCTGGTCGCCCCGTACTGCGCCGCCCATCGAGTTTATTGCCGAAGACTTTTCGAGACGGAAATTTTCATCCACGTGTCCAAACCAGAGCATTCGGTCTATTTAAACGCTCTTGACGACGTTGATATCAGTGTACAGCTCATAGTACATTCGACGACGGCACTCTCCTTTAAAGATAATGGAAAGTATTCTACTCTCAAAGACTCCGGGAATAGAATAATCCGCTAGTGTCATTAGCCAAGCTTCTGCGCTGTAGAGCAAGACAAGTATGATCAGTGTCGTGTACAGTTGGATCTTCGTACGTCGAAAAAAGGCTTTGTAACTAAATTGCTTGCTTTGCGCAGAGACACAACGGTTTGCGATCAATATTTGTCTACTGGTTGGTTTTCAGGCTGACATAATCTCAATTTTGTTCAGAGCGGAGCCAAGTTAGATAATATCATCTACTATTTCAAAGTTATAGTTGGCAACGTTCACGCAGCGTCCCAAACGAGCAGACTCTTTGTTCGTTGTAACAAATAACTTGGTTTTGTCCTCAATTATCCCTAGATCTACATCTGCCGACTGTTTCTCAATGTTCGAAAAGGCCGCAGTAACATCCCATAGTCAGTATCAATGTCATCGGCATACCCGAGCAGTATGTGATTTTTGTTAAAGATGGTACCATTCCTGATGTTAAAAGATCGCATGATAGACCATCGCTTGGCAGAAATAGGCTCAGTCAGAGTTTTGCCTATTTTCACTATTTTGCCTATGTTCATTATTTAGCTTATTGTCAGTAAGTGTCATTCCGCAAAGTCGTATCAGCTTCTACAGGATACCAAACTCAACCATAGCATATAATAATCTCTGTCGTATTGTAATGTCGAATGCTCCTTTGTAATCGATAAACAGATGATAGGTGTCGATCTGCATTTCTTGGGTCTTTTGCAGGATTTGTCTTAGTCTTAATATCTGGTCAGTCTTGGATTTACCAGATTTAAAGCTACAATGATAAGGTCCTATCATGTTCCTATCATACTAGACAGGATCTTGTATAAAAAAACACTTAATTTCCCTTTACACCCCATGAATGAGGTATGGGATGGTGGGATAGCTTCTCGCGTTGTTGTGAATTAACACGCATTCTATTTTTAGATTCACAACTAACGGCACCTACTTGTTTATCGACAAATGCAAACGTCACTGTTTGAGTCGCCGTTTGACTCGACACTGATACTGCGAAATGGCTGTCAACAACACTCGAGGTGAGCCGACAATGAAAGAAATCTTTTTTTCTTTTTTTTCAGGAGTTAAACCTTTGATTTCCTGCATGGTAGTCGCGTGCTTTACCATCATGCCACGGCCGGTCCCGACTGGACCTTGTCTGCGATGGGTAAAACACTAATCCTTCAGTAGTTGGTACACACACTTGGATCGCTTTTCTTAAGCACTGTGCATACAACAGTCAGATTTCGGTCATCGGACATGCAGTCCAGTGACCAAATAATTTTTATGATCTGGTAATTATTATTACTATTATATATTAGTGTCTAAGTCAGAGGCCGAAATGATAAGAGATTTCCATTCGCTTCGATCTTGTGCGCACCGTCTCCAATCAGTCCTACCAAACAGCGTCAGTGATTCCTATACCTAGTTCTTCCAACGTAGCCGCCGTCTTCCTCTTTTACGCCGTCCTTCGAGCTCTTTATATAATACCTTTCGCGCTGGAGTTTCCTCATCCAGGACCTATAAAATTAATACCTGTTACAGCTGGACTTTGGTGGTTCGAGATAGGATGGTTCATCGCCGCCGGCCTTAAAAAGCTCTGCACTTTACTCTGGGCAATCTACTCCGTTGTCGATGATTGACGTGATTTCGTCCGGGTACACGAAGAGTACGAAAGTACAGCACACCCTGCTTGCTGTTGGTAGAACCTTTGGGCTTCATCTCTATCCCTGTAATTTTCGATATCCAGGCTCTCCTTTTTCTTTCATTGAAACTTTTTCCGCCTGAAGAGGCATTTAATCTCCCTTCACTTCTCATTGTATCATGCCGTTACCGCACTTTTTGCCAGAAGCTGCAGTTTTGCCCTGTGGGCAGGATCGATTCCCGCCCCCATTCATCTACATTTTTCTTTCATTGTCGGCCCCCTCGATATTGTCGAGGTGACGTTCGCATTCGACGATAAACAAGTAGGTGCCGTTAGTTGTGAATCTAAAAATAGGAAGCGTGTTAATACCACAACAACGCGAGAAACTATCCAATACTTAATTCTGGGAGTGTAAAGGGAAATTTGCAGGATGCTGCTTATATGGCAACGCTACAGCCAATTGTAACCCGTGCTGTTAGGGAACGGCATAAGGAGAAAGTAAAACGGGCGAGACAGCTATTTAGGCGAAAAAACGTCAGATGAAGGAACGGGAGAACGAGGATATAGAGCGATACAGGGATAGAGGTGAGGCCCGAAAATTTTACAAGAAAGTAAGAGCAAATGGATACGGTAATGGACTCCCCACCTGTAAGGACAGTGATGGAAATCTGGTCACGGATACGCAGAGTGTGCTGCACATATGGAGAGAACACTTACAGTAACTGCTGGTTCCAGAAGGCAGCGCACGTGAAGTTATCACGCCAATTGTCAACGACGGCTTAGATTGCCCACCACCAAGTCAAGCCGAGGTAAGAAGAGCAATATCGCGGCTTAAAAACAACAAAGCAGCCGGTAACGACGGTCTGCTCGCAGAGCTCTTCAAGTCCGGTGGCGAGGAGTTGATAACGAGCATGCACCAGCTCCTGCGCACGGTTTGGCTTAAAGAGTGCATGCCCGACGATTGGAATGTAAGCGTATTATGTCCTGTGCTGAAAGAAGGTGATCCAAGTGTGTGCTCCAACTACCCCGGGATCAGCCTTTTATCCATCGCATATAAGGTCCTGTCGAGTGTGCTATGTGAAAGACTAAAGCCAGTGTTATCCAACCTGATCGGGCCTTATCAGTGTGGCTTTAGACCTGGAATATCAACAACTGACCAGATTTTCACACCTCGGCAAATCCTGGAAAAGACCCAAGAGAAACAGATCGACACGTACCATATTTTTGTCGACTATAAAACTGCCTTCGACAGCCCGATACGGCAGAAATTACTTGAAGCCATGGCTGAGTTGACAACTATAATTTCGAGGTGGTAGATAATTTTGTCTACCTAGGCTCCGCCATCAACAAAGCAAATAATGTCAGCCTAGAAATCCGGAGAAGAATCCTGCTTGCAAATAAATGCTACTACGGACTAAGCAAGCGATTCAATGACAGAGCTCTCTCTCAACGAACAAAATTCCAGCTATACCAGATACTGGTTCTACCTGTCCTAATGTATGGCTCAGAATCCTGGGTTATGACACAAGCGGATGAATCGATTCTGGCGGTATTCGAGAGAAAAATACTCCGTAAAATATATGGGCCCATCATTGTTAACGGAGAGTTCGGCGTCGTATGAATCATGAGCTGTACGAGCTGTACACTGACATTGACGTGGTCAAACGCATTAAGGTGCAACGGTTGCGTTGGCTAGGTCATGTTGTACGCATGGACGAAAATGCTCCAGCTCGAAAAGTCTTTGACAATGAACTCGATGGACGGCGCAAAAGAGGGCGACCTAAACTCCGTTGGAAAGACCAGGTTACTGAGAACCTTACAGAACTCGGTGTGTCTAACTGGAGAAGAAGCGCAGAAGATCGAGGCGCTTATAATATTTTTCTACGTGCGGTATATAATCCACTGGGATTGCATAGAAGTACCAGCTAAGTAAGTAAGTAAGTAAAGGGAAATTTATTGTTTTTTAATTGTATTGGGAACATCAGAATAGCTTTGTGATGTCTAGCTTCCTTTGAGTTTGGTTGAGTTCTTAGCATTACTGTGTACCTTAGCCAGGTAGTGATCCGAGTCAATATTTGCAACGGGCACCACAAGCTCGTCCGTAACGCTTAAGACATGCCTTCCATCGATTACCTCATGGTCAATATGGTTTTTTGTATTTTGGTCCAGGTATATCCAGGTTGCTTTGTCGATATTTTACTGCGGGAATCTGGTTCCACTCACTACCATGTTCTTTGCCGACGCGAAGCTAACCAGTCTAAAACCGTTATCGAAAGTGTTATTGTGTAGACTGAATTTTCCGACTGCTGAACCAAGAGCATTTTCCTTTTCTATTTTAGAATTAAAATCATTTAGAACAATTTTAATATCATGGGCAGGGCAGCAAATGTCATCGTCTTTGTCTTCAGTCGGGGCGTGTACACAAATCAGCATAACGTGAAAATATTTCGCCTTGATGCGAATAGTGGCTATTTGATCACTTACAGAGTTGAAACGCGAGTCCCTATGTCGAAGTCTCTTGCCGACTATGAAACCACATCCAAATTCGTGTCTTTCTGCATGGCAACTGTAAAAGATGTCACAGTTCTTTCGTCCTGTGCATCCCTGTCCCGTCCATCTCATTTCCTGTATGGCGGTGATGTCAGCCTTGTATTTATCGAGGACATCCGCCAGTTGGATGGAGGCACCATCTTTGTATAGAGTTCGGACATTCCAGGTGCATATCCTAAAATCACGGTCTTTATAACGTTTGCGGAGGTCGTCAACATTTTGGGGTTCTCGTTTTATTTTTCATTCTTTATTTTTTTATAACAGTGTTTTGTTTAACGAGAGTGTCGCATTAGCTCCCCGCGGCCGATCCTAGTTTCTTGGGGCTGCCAAAGCCATTAAGAGAGTTTTAGTTACTGCTGTTACCAACTCCCTAAGACGCGTCGGTGGTAAGATGCTCAATATTATGCTTATTCTCAAATAAATAACGATCAGAAAACCGAAATTCGAAAAATTCACCAATGAAAAATTTGAGATATTACGATAATGTGTATGGGTGTTACCAAAAGGACAGGTTCCAACTGGCGATTGTTGGTCCACAGTAACTCTTGCTACTCTTGCTCTCTGTGAGCTGATATTACAATCAATGTCGGTCCTGTCATCATCCAGAGTAGTTATGATATGTATTCATGCCTCCTCTAACCATTATTCACTTCCTGCCTGTTTCCTTATTATTGTCTGCTTCTTCATAAATGGTTGCGGTGGCAGCTCAACAGTTGTTTGTGTAATTGTTGCGTTCTCTTTTGTAGTCGTTGTTGTTGCTGTTGCTGTGGCTGAAGTCGTCGTTGTCGTAGTTGTCATCATTTTCTTTTCACTTGATGTTGCTGTTGATATTCCTGTTGTTATCGTCGCCGTTTGACAACAATACAAATGTATGAGAATTTTTTGCTCGTATTCATGTAACTGTTTTTTTTGTTGTATTTGTATTTATTTGTATAATTTGCAATTTCCTTTTGTACCGGAAACAATAAAAGGATACCAATTTATTGTGTGTCATAATTGAGTTCTAATAATGTTTTAGTTGCGTACGCACACTCACACACATACTCCCCGCCCATTTATCGATTGCTTAGGTGTAATTATTTTTTGTTTTTGTTTTTGTTTGAGACAACTATTGCTGGCGTTACATTCGAAAAAGATTATACGATGGGGCTACAGCTTGTTATGGCTGGAGCGTTATATGCTTCTTTCGGGTCTGTGGTCTGAATCCCCAATGGGTATTTTTCCGAAATCGGACATATAGTTTTTGGGGCCAATGTTGTTGCGGGCTACAACGCAGTACAATTATAGACAATACTCCCAAGCAGCTGATGTTCGCATACGTAGGTGTCTTTTCTGTGAATCTAACAAATAAAAAGCATGTTAATTCACAATAACGCAAGAAGCTCTCCCATACCTCATTCGTGGGGTGTAAAAGGAATTTAATTTGTATTTTCAAGAAAGACATGTTTGCTGGAATCTGTTCACGTAAGTACTCGAATTTTTTTTCAAAAAAACAAAATGCCTATGTTCGTATAGGTCCCAATTGGGAAAAGCTCCCGCATACCTAATTCATTGGATGCATAGGAAACATAAATTGAAGTCACAAAATAAAACTGTAGAACATTTTCGGGGTCATTGTCTGGGGGGTGAGAAATTTTAGGTCAGGATAAAGGCACTAGGTCAATATAGACCACTCCCAAAGCTTTCGACTTTCTCAGGAAATATCCGGACACGCTGAATACACAGTGCAACAGCCAACATGGGGGGTGAGAAATTTTAAGTCATGGTGAATGAGAGAGTGAAATGGTTAAATTACTGAACAACTTTGGACCGAATCGGTTTCAGGACGATTGTGTCATAGCCAGTTTTCGCGGTCGATGAAAATAAATCCATGTGAATCCCAAAGAATAATGGTTGAAACCTAGCTGGCCGACTATATCCGGCCGCTTTTGACGACTTTCTCCGGGCAATAAACAGAGGAGGACTGACGATTGCACTGAGGCATGGAATGATGTATCCATGTTCTATTCAGCCACAACTCGGCACAGAAACTTGTTCTTATTGCGTTTGATCAGTGCCCAGATTGTCTTATTGATCGATGTTCAAAAACGCGTTGGCCATCGCGTGGTGCTTTTACATTTGCAAGAATTTGCTTTTTAGTCGCAAAATTAGTTTGGGTGTTATGTCCGTTATATTTGTTGGGGCTTATGTCCGTTATGCCCCGCGGACATAATCCCAAATGCAAATTGCGCGGTTATGTCCGTAGAGCGTGGCGGACATAAGCCCCAAAATCGTGTTGGGGATTATGTCCGTGGGGGTTATGTCCGGGCACCAGATGTCTTGTTTGTTGGAGGGGCCAAGATGAGAGTAATTTATTAAAAATTCTCAGCAAGATCCATAGGATGGTCGCAATGTGGATTACTGCGGAGCACAGCGCAAGCAGTGGCTTGGGACTTACCACATTCTGACATCCAGAGGCTTTATTCCATCCAATTTCTATTTGTAGTTTCTGACCAATTTTGATTAACACAATGTATAATAAATCGCTTTTAATCCACACATATGTTTATTCGTTGGCTAGTATCAATTCCACATCCCTAAAATATCCTCCGCGGCTTCCTGAATGTCCAGTACATCAGCCTGAAAAACACTACATTCATTATGTAGCCTAAAAGCGAGGCTTAGCTGCAAGTTTTCGTTGTCAGGACTAGAACCTGGGGCCTGTTCCATTTTTGAACCATGATTAAAGACAGAAATTGAGTCCGGAGAATCTTCGCGACTATAAATGGACTGATGCCAATCGCTATTTTCACTCATTTGTTACCTTTTTTGGCTAAGTGGCGGATTGCATGTAGAAAAAAGCCAGCAGACTTTGGATCCTCAGAGTCGACCGTATAACTGCTAGATCGCTATGACCCAAATACAACAGAACCCAATCAGCGTATATGGTTGGCCTGTGCAGAAGTGACCTGAGACTGGCCTGTGAAACTCTTATAGGTCATTATAATATTACGCACCCAACAAGTAAATGGATTAGATCTATACTGGACTACTGCCATGTGTGTGAGGACGATTAGGAGTCCGAGACGATGGAACATATATTTTTTAGCTGCTTTGTAGTTATATAGAATACATAGAGTCTCTGTCCTTAGTCCAAGTAAGCGATTTTATATGTTTCATACTGTGCCTTCCGTGGCAAACTGGGCCAAGATAACAATTGGAATTCTCAAAATATTCTTTTCCTTCTCTGTCTCTCCCTTTCTCCTTCATTCTCCTCGCCATCACTATTTGGTTTTTTTTTATCGGGCAATCACACTGGAACAGCACAACTCGGTGTGTATTCTGATCTGGTTTTTACCAGATTACACGTGTCCACAATCTAATACAGTCCTAGATAGTATTAAGCATCAAGGCCTTTCAAATAGGCGTTTGTTTTCATCTTGACCCTTTCATTTTGGTGAAATCTTTTTCCAACGAGCGAGTATTTGAGTCTGGGAAAGAGAAAGTAACCCTGGAGAGCCAAATCTGGGGAATATAGCGGCATTTCACTCATTTGATCAGTCGTATCCTCGCGAAGCAGCAATTTTTCTTTCCAAAATCAGGGCACTTGGCCTTGATCTTGTCGTCGAGATCAATAACGCACAGTAATATTGTTGATTGATTGTTTTAACGTGTTCGAGGTAGTCGATAAAATAATTCCATGTGAATTACGAAAAATTAGTAAATCTACGACCTACCAGATATTTACACCACGACAAATCTTGGAGAAGACCCAAGAAATGCAGATCGACACCTACCATTTGTTCATCGATTACAAAGCTGCATTCGACAGTCCGATACGACATAAACTGTTCGATGTTATAGCATATATGGCTGTGTTTGGTATCTTCCCGAACGTAATACGACTTTGCGGTATGACACTGACTGGCACGAAGTCTTCAGTGAAAATAGGCAAATACCAAGAGAGGCTTTAGATAAGGCGATAGTCTATCATGCGATTTCTTTAACATCGTAATGAAGATAATCATGCAGAAGGCTGCAGTAAACAGGAATGGCACCATCTTTAACAAAAGTCGCATGCTGCATGCGTATGCCGATAATATAGATATCATTTGCCGTGAATTGCAGGATGTTACTACGGCTTTTTCGAACATTGAAAAGCAGTCGGCATATGTGGGTCTGGTGATAAATGAGGACAAAACCAAGTTATTTGTTTCAACGAACAAATAGTCTACCCGATTAAGACGTTGCTTGAACGATGACAACTATTACTTTGAAATGGTAGATGAGCTTATCTACCTTGGCTCCGCCATAAAAAAAATATTATATGGACCCATCATCGTGTAGCTCGAATAAATCAACGAGCTATATATCAACGAAAGGTCTTCGTCTTCGAGGGGGCTACCAAAGATTCGTTGGATGGACCAGAACCAAAACTATCTACGAAGCGCAAAATACCGAAGCGCTTGGAATTCTTTTCTACGTGCGGCTATTGATATATGAATTTCTTTTGCTGCGGAACAAGAAGAAGAATCGTAAAAAATACTGACTATAACCGTGTGTCCAACTATTGTGTGTTTGGGTGCTTTGGATGACTTTCATTGTTGCACTGCCGATGGGAATCAGTTGTGTAACCAATTTTAAACTATAGCATTTGACCTCAGTAAGAAAACCCTAAACTCCATTTTGCTCCACTACGTCACAAATTTTTTTTACAGTGGTTTGAAGTTTGAATTGTTTGATCAAAAGTTGATTCAAAGAATATGAAAAATCATCTATAAAAGTACATTTGGGGTATTTCATGTCGTCGGAGACCTATACTAAAAAACTCAGGGGAATATTTCTTCCGAACTTTTTAACCCCCTACCTGCCACCGGTGTGGGACATTTTTGACCCAATTTTGAAAAACTGTTTATATGTCAACTTTGGAGGGAGGTCAAGGCTTAGTAGAATTTTTCCACCAGATCATAATTTTTTTTTACAGTGGTTTGAAGTTTGATACTTTTTTGGTAAAAAGTCGAATCAACGAGTTTGAATAATCATGTGTAAATATACATTTGGGATAGTTCATGTCATCGAAGACATACATTAAAATTTTCTGGGGAATATTTCATCAAAACATTTGAACCCTCTAGCTCCCACCCGTATGGGACATCTTAGGATGAATTTTAAAAAACAGCTTAAAAGTCAAATTTCTTAAAATGTTCAGCATGGGTGGCAGATAGAGGGTTGCAATGTTCCGAGGAAATATTCCCCTGAATGTTTTAGTATAGGTCTCCGAAGACATGAAATACCCCAAATGTACTTTTATAGATGATTTTTTATATTCTATGAATCGACTTTAGACCAAAAAATTTAAACTTCAAACCACTGTAAAAAAAAAATTTGGAGCAAAATGGAGTTTAGGGCTTTGTTACTGATGTCAAATGCTATCGTTTTATATTGGTTTGGCTCACCCCCGAAAAAGTGTGTTATCCATGTTTCATCCATTGTCACAAATGGCCGCAGATACTCTTTCTTAATGCGTTTGATAAGTATCAGATTGTCTTCTTAAACGACGTTCAAAAGGGCGGCAAATCGCGCAAGTACCTTTTTTTTAAAAAAAAAATCATGAATGGTATAACCTATGCTTTCCTTTAAGATGCCAATGGTGTCAAGTAACTAAAATCATAAACTTTGCAAGTATACAAATTTTATGTTGTATGGGAGGGTCCAGGAGGGGCGTGGATAGACTTTAACTTTTTTCTCCAAAACTGTATCCTATTATATGTTAGCTTTACTAAATACAGAATTTAGGCACGAACGCGTTGGGTGTGTTAATATTTTTACTTGATTTCAAATGTGGTCCGAATGGTTCATTTGTTTGAGAGGCTGCAAAAGGGGTGTGGTTAGACTTCAAATTTTTTCTCAAAACTATCGAGTTCTTGCTTTACGAAATACGGGCGATCGAGGGTGTATTAATACTATTACTCGATTTCTATGGTGGGAACCAGAAGGGGGTGAGACTAGACTTCCAGTTTTTCTCAAAAACTTTATTATATTATAGCTTAAAAAATTACAGAAATTGGGCACTATGGCTCGATTTCTAAAGTCGGTGGAATATTACATTGGTATGGCAGATACCACCAGGGGTGTGGCTAGACTTCCAAGTTTCCCCATAGCTTTATCCTATTACACTGTACGACACGATTTTTCACCTATGATCAAACTGACCAGATTCTGAAAATATAGCTAAAATAAAAATATACGTATCTCCCAGTTTTTCTAGATCAGCTCATTTAAGTTTTTTACGAGCAATAGCCAAAATTTAAAATTTGTCACAAATTTAGGGCAATTTGTCACAAATTTAATTTGTCTACACATTTTGCTAGTCAGAAACAGCTTTTAGCCTTTTGAAAAAAATTTAAAAAAAATTTGTGACAATTTTAATTTTTGACAATTTGTGACAATTTTAATTTTTGACAAATTATAAATTTGGACTTTGGCTGGCCATTTAAAACATATTTAAAAAAAAAGTTATCAAAATCTGTTGACAATTTGTTTGTGACAAACTTTAAATTTGGGATTGGTCAGAACCATATCCAGGTCATTTGAAATTCATTTAAAAAAAATTCGTCAAAATCTGTTAACAACTCTCTGAATTCTGCGAACAGAAGGATGTCACTTTCGAGTCATTGTATGGGAGCTTTGCTCAAAAAATTGAATTGCTCGTAAAAATCTTAAATGAGCTGATCTAGAAAAACTGGAAGATACGTATATTTTAATTTTAGCTATATTTTCAGAATCTGGTCAGTTTGATCATGGGTGAGGTCAAAAGTTTAAATTTGTCTTACAGTGTTATAGTTTTACTAAGTGCAAAAAAAGACCGACCGTGGCATAGTGGTTAGAACACGCGACAACCATGCGGGAGATCGCAGGTTCAAAACTGGCTCCAGTCATATAAAAAAAAAAAAAATTGTTCTTTCATTGTCGGCTCCCCTCGAATGTTGTTGACAGCAACTTCGCAGTATAAGTGTCGAGTCAATCGGCGTGTCTAGTAAGAGCTTCTCAAACAGTGACGTTCGCATTCGTCAATAAACAAGTAGGTGCAAAGGGGTATAAAGTATTTTTTTTAAGTGCAGAATTTGGGTCAATCGTGTTTGGTGTATGATATTATTGCCCGATATCTCCAGAAGGTACCAGCGTGGGTGTCAGCCGGAGAGACAGACAGACGGACATGGATCAAACGATTTAAACAGTCATGAATATAATTTGGTTCAAAGAAACCTAGCGTCTAAAGTGACTCCTTCTATATGTTACAAATGGTATATACCCCTCTCACCCGTAGGGTAAGTGTATATTTTGAAAAAAGGATCTATGCGCTGTGGTCACATTAAAATTATCATACAGCCTATCCGACGTTTTATAATTAAGATGATATATAAAAAGTAGCAAACAATTTTAATACTGGGTTTGTCTTAAAACTCAATTTATTAAATGTGCATCCCCCGCATCCATTATGTTTCAAAATAACTTTTCCTGTTTGTGTTTTCCTTAATTCTCCTCCGAGTGTTAAAACAGGTAAATTCGAAACTAATAACACTAACTTGAACATTTTCTTTCGCGTTATCCCATGACGCTACACAAAAAAAATCGTGACTTGAATTATTGTGACAACTCAACGGAAATATTAAAATCCGCACAACCATTAAAGTAATTTCATCTTTCGCGTACGTAACTAATCCTCGTGTCTGTAACACTTGAACCACACACAAAAAAAAAATAAAAACGAAAGGATAACCGAAACCCCTTTCCACTTATATATAAAAATAAACTTATTAAACAATATACTCCTTCTCTATGTGAAAGATGAGAAGGCAGCAGCGTGGGAGGTGTGCGAGAAAAGGAGTTCAGGATTTCCTTAAGGACTTCTTTGACCTCATTTAAAAAAAAAATCGAAAAAATCAGCAACCGGAAACGCCTCAAGGGGCCATCACAAGTAAAGTAATAATAATTTAATATAATACGTATGCACACAAACACAGGCACACTCTCAGACAGACACACGTACATATGTCCTTACATGTTCAAGCAGTCATACATTTACATGTGTACACATACACACACAGATCCAGATATGTAAACTGAATCTAATGATGGGTTTTGAAGTTGAGCTTGGGGGTTTCCCCTTACAGTCGCTGTGGTATGTATCACACATACATACATAGGTATATACTTCATACATACTATATATTTACAACCATATGTGTACGGTATAGAATATCGGCTCCACTCTACTCATATTGTACCATTTGCCTTACATTTTTTTTCTTCTTCGTTTTGCAACGTGCGAGACATGAATGCCCCCAGGGCCCATGCGTACGCATGGAGATGGCGGTGCGGCAAGGCTGTGACGCCCGACGTATTTGCCAAACATGAAACGTCAGAAAAACAAAGTCAGGGCATAGCACAACACAGAGGAGAGTATGAAAGCGAAATTAAATAGATTGTGCCACACAGTCTCCGTACCTGTGTAAACAAATTGTTGTACGTTCATTCCAAATTGAAGCAGTCAGGGCAAAGAGCAAAAAAAAAATTCAAATTTTACCTTATAAAACAGTTAAAGAAAAATTAACATCGCCCTATGCATGACGAAGAGGGTAGGAGACGACGAGACGTGTTTCTAGTAAAAGAGGATAATCAAAAAAAAAAGTAGACATGAAAACATAGCCTCAAAGAAATGAAATAAACTTATTTCTTAGAAGTTTTTATATGAACACGAGTTTCTTAGGGATAAGAGAGCAGCTACGATGGATAGGTTCAATCAGTTATCGTTTGAGCAGATGGGAGAAGGAAATTAATACTATAAAAGATTGTCGGATTGTAGATTAGATACAGTGGCAGCTAGGCAGTCACTGAAACATAAATTGGGTTCTCTAATAACCAGAATAGGTGAAAAGAAAAAAGTCAGAGAATCGAATAGTAATGGTACGCAAAAGTTTTTCTTCTTAAATGGCAGCAACGACAGCAGCTCCGTAGTTTGGCACACCAAGCTTAGATAACAGCTCTTACACTGGGTCCATCTAACGAAGTTTAGGTTAAAGGCCTGCAGCGTTCCATTCATTTTATTTGTACAAACAGATAAAACAAGTAAGAACCTGATATTATCGGTACAAATACAACAAAGAGTAGAACAAAACATGTGCTCATGCGTTTTGGATTGAGTAGATCGCGTATCATATCTTTCTCTGGCTCTCATTGTAGTGGAAAATTTTTATCTCTTTATCTGTTCCACTCAGTAAAGTAACTGTTGTTCCTCTTTTATAAATGGATATATCCATTTAATGTAGATATTCCAGTTCATACACTTTGCGTTGTTGATGTTTGCTTACTTTTTTTATTCTTTTTACAAAAAGTAATGGTGTAAGTTTCATCTGTGGCAAATTTTAATAAAAAAGAAAACAAAATTTCGCTTTTTATTCTTTATGCTTGCAGCGTCACGCTCCCCACATATTCCAAGCACAGATAACAAGAAAACCGATATATCTGTTTGTTGTGTATGTAATCATACAAGTATTTTTGATACTTGTTACTTTCACTCTCTCATACCAATTATATCGTTATCTAAAAGAGAAATATTCCATACGCATTCAACCCAAAGAGAGTGAAACAGATACAAGCAGATATAAGAAAATTTAACTACATACAACAAGTATGTTTGGATGGTTCTTTGCAGACCTATAGTTTAGGTTGCCCCCTGCTGCGCCGACCATCGAGTTTATTGCGGTAGAATTTTAGAGCCGGAGCATGTTCGATGTCAATTATGATTCACGGCACTCGCCGTTAACGATGATGAGTTCAAATATTCTGCGAAGTAATTTTCTCTCGAAAGCTCCCAGAATATATTGAACCGCCTGCACCATTACCCATGATTCTGCTCTGTATAGCAATACAGGTAAGATCAGTGTTTGGTTCAGTCGGATCTTCGTTAGTCGAATATCTATTACTACTATGCGCTGAGCAAGTAGCGGTTATCGATCAGTACTCGTCTCTTGATTTTGATTATTATTTTTGTTTACAGCAAAGCGAAGGTCGACAAAATCATACATCACTTCCAAGTTATAGTTGTCAACATTCATACAGCGTCCCAAACGAGTATAATCATTATTCGTTGAAACAAATAACTTGGTGTTGTCTACATTGATCACCAGGCCCATTTCTGCCGACTGTTTCTCGTAAAGGCGGTAGTAACATCCCGCAGTCATCGGCCAATGATGATATATCATCAGTATACGCGAGCAGCATGTAAATTTTGTTAACGATGGTGTCAGTCGTGTTTACTGCAGCCTTCTGTCTGATCATCTCCATTATGATCGCCTTGTCTAAAGCCTCGCTTGGTAGAAAATGGCTCAGTCAGATTTATGCCTATCTTCACTGAAGATTTCGTGCCAGTCAGTGTCATCCCGCAAAGTGGAATCAGCTTAGAAGGTGATATCAAACTAATAACTTTTGTCGTATCAGACTGTCGAATGTAGCTTTGTAATCGATGGTAGGTGTCGATCTGCATTTAATGGATCTTCTTCGTGATTTGTCTTAGCGTAAATATCTGGTCGGTCGTGGGTTTACCAGGTCTAAAGCAACTGTGATAAGGTCAATCATTTTCGCTAGGATGGTCTTCAGTATTTTACATAACATACTAGACAGGTCTTTGTATGCGATGGGTAGATACGCCTGATCCCGCGATAGTTGGTGCACGCATTTGAATCTTTCCTTTCTTAAGTACAGCACATAGAACACTTAGATTCCAATAACCGGGGCTGCATTCCTTGAGCCAAATCGTGTTTATGAGCTGGTTTATGCACGTTGCCAGCTCATCGCTGCCGACTTTAAAAAACTATGCCGGCTGTCCATCGGCTCCCAAAGCTTTGTTATTTTTAAGCCGTGCAATAGCGGTGTTTATCTCTTTTTGGCTCTGTGGTGGACAGTCTACACCGTCAATCGAATAGACAAATGCCATTATAAAGGGGATATTTAAACTTAATAAGCTGTTGGGAAATTTTCCCAATTTTTGTATACTTCCTAGAAAGTAAATCAAACCACTGTGCACAATTTCTTGTTTATTATTAATCGTTACATTTCTTCTTTTCATACACTTCGCTAGATGTTGGAAAATGATTCTTGCTGCCGTTGTTGTGATATATTAAGACCCAAGTGTGCTTAACATCTACTTAAATAAGTGCATACATGTGTGTCTGCCTGCCTGTGTGTGTGTGTGTGTGTAAGCATAAAATAACACCACCAAAATGCGGAACTAAAAAGGCCTACAAAAAAGGCCGATGACCAAACAAACAGAAGTTATATTCCTAAGTAATTTTTTAAAAAATGAAATATTATTTTTTTTAACTTTTTTATGTTCAGTAATTAAAAAAATCGATAGAATGCTTAAGAGTCAACAAATTTTTGACGGTATTTCTAAATAATTTTCTTCCTAAAGGTAATTCCAAGAAAACGATCTAAAAAACATACTTTTGGAAATTGATCCGCTTCGATTCCGATTAAATTTTACACATATAATCCTCTAGTTGGTGCCGTTACAATGCCTTTTGATTTAGATCAAAGCTTTTCATGGTTTTTGTTTTATAGCTATTATAAGTTAGTCATCTGCAGCTTTTTTGTGAAAAAATAAATGTGAAATTTTGAATATCAACACACCCGTAGCGATCGTGCCTAAATTCAGTATATTTTTAAGCTTTAATTTTTAATCAGGATAATTTTTAATCAGGATAAAGCTGTGCAGAAAATCTTGAAACTCTAGCCGCTCCGCTTCTGGAACCTACCATACATATGTACCATATCGCCCAGATTGGTACAATTCTCTGCATAATAAGTCATATAATAGTGAATAAAAACTAAACGTTTTCATCGATTGTCATGATCCATGTCGCATTTTCTTCAGAGGTTATGTAAGTTTACATGAGAGTAATAAGACTAGAAACTTTTTTCCGTTTTACATTTTTCATGATTTGTTAAAATACAAAATGTTAACTTTTATTAGACAGAATCAAACATTTTATTTTACTTAAACTAACATTACTCAGCTAGTTTTTTGTGATTTTTAAAAACTTGGAAGAAGAGGGTAACTGTTCTGCAATGTGGTGGCAATTATAACAAGAGACTAAAGTTGAAAATGCTCCACATTCTCAACACTAACACATGCATGAACTATAAAAGCGATGTGGATCAGTCAGCGAGTAGTTAAAAGCATCTCATTAGAAAAAAACCATACAAAGCAAAATAAGACAAACAAAAAATTAATAATAATTTAGTGTTAGAGAACATCTCAACGGTGACGGTGATCTGTCGCTCATTTTTATGTTTTATGTAGTTTTAAATTTTGTAAGTTATAATACGTAAAATTGTTAGGATGTATGTTACAATGCGTCGTATCGTTAATGTATTTTAGGATTCCTGAAGATGATCCTCGAAGAGGATCGAAATATCGAATAAAAATAATAATATAAAAAACGAAAAAACATGAAAATATTATCAATTGATAACAAAAAGGTCGAATATAAAGTAAAAATAATAACAAAGGTGACAATTATATCTTAAAAAATAACAACAATTTTGAAAATCGGTTTCTGAAGAGTAAAGTTTTGATTTTTTACAATTTTAAGTTTTTGGATAAAGTCTAAAATACGAATAGTACCTGTAAATTAAAAATTCGAGCTGATGGAGGGAGAGGTCTGCCGAACATTTATATTATTGGCGCACTTCCCAAAGAATTAGAGAGATTCACAAAGTGGTTTTTCACATTTCGTAATTTCAAGAGACAAACACGGAAATGGAAAAAACTGTTGCTATAACCCAGACTAAACGGATAGTAGATAGTTGTTGAGCCAAATAAAGGGATTTTCAGATATTTGTACTATTTGGGAAAAAAAGGGGCAAAGTGCTCAGACCAAACATCTTAAGTTACAATCACCCAGTACACCAACGCAGAATGTTATAAGTCAGTTAATTGGCTTAAAAATCAATATCAATAAGTAAGTTTTCATCAAATTATGGACGACACTGCCGATTTCATTTTTTCAATTCTTACAATAATATATAATAATCTTTTAGATATATGAAGAACAGAATATGTCGTCCTTTAAATAGAAATATTTTAGAGGTCAAAGCATTAAACCAATCGTTATTAAATTTTAACTGCACTTATCATCTTTTTCAATAATTTGGAGGCAGGACGAAGTCTGCCGAGCCAGCTTACTTAAAACTTTATTTCCCTTTGCACCCCATGAATAAGGTATGGGATAGCTTCTCGCGTTGTTGTGAATTAACACGCTTTCTATTTTTAGATTCACAACTAACGGCACCTACTTGTTTATCGATTAATGCGAACGTCACTGTTTGAAAAGCTCTTACTAGACACGCCGATTGACTCGACACTTATACTGCGAAGTTGCTGTAAACAACAACATTCGAGGGGAGCCGACAATGAAAGAACAGTTTTTTTATTAAGATGACTGGTGCCAGATTTGAACCTGCGGTCTCCCGCATGTTGGTCGCGTGTTCTAACCAGCGTTTGAAAAAAACTCACAAATGTGCACAAAATGTATGCAAAACTCTTTTCATGAGAGTGTTTGAGAGGTAAATGTGACACAAACTCTGTACCGTTGAGCATGTTAACATGCAAACACATCTTGCTAAGTGTCGGAAAACGATGTTGCTCTTTTTTCTGACTCCCGTCGTGTGTGCGATAAAGATGACACAACTCATATGTGCACTGAGAAACGAAAATACCGAAACACGGAGTAACACATGAATATTCATATGGTGAAAAAAACACATTCATACACATATTTATACATATACAGCTATATTTCTTCTTCTTCTCTACCAATCTTTTAGTGTCGCTCGTTTATGTGTGCACACCATCTTTGAGTGCTCAGGAAAAAATTGTAAAAAAGAGTTTTGTTATGTGTTGACTCTGTGTGCGGAGCATCTTCGATCATTAAACTCTTGTGTTTTGAGTTCGCCTGCGCACATTACCGACGTTTAAAATGTGTTGAGCAGAGAGTTTTGGAGTCTTTTTAATCCCTGGTTCTAACCATTATGCCACGGCCGGTGTGCCGGGCCAGCTGGTATAATATAATTATGAAGTAATATAGTTATGAAATATATGTACATATGTAGCGTGTTTGCATATAGTACTCGCTAAATACGTATGAACAACGTATGAGTAACATAAATTTTATGCGGATTTTCTATTAATCATACGTACATCGAACCAATATTGTGTATTTATGGTTTAATAACACAGTGCAACAGCCAATCTAGGAGGTGAAGTAGGGTTGCCAGACAGTCTTGATTTTTCTTGATTTTAGTTACATTAAAATAGCCACAGTAAAAATTAAGTATCATAGGATATTGGGCGGTAATACCCATTTCGTTACTGATAATAAAGCTGCTATCAGATATCAAAACTTCGGGAAGTGTTCAAGAATATCGGGCATTTCTGGAGGAGATTTAACGGTTACCCTAACTGGGGTTTCAGGACACGAGGACATGTATGGCAACCAGAGACCCATCGCACTAGCTATCAAACCGTAATCAAACCGAATTTCAGCAAAGTTAACCGTGTCATTAGTATTTCTCTTACAAGGGGAAACTGCTCATTACGGAAAACCTCGTTCATAATACTAAGGACAGATGAAAGAAAGCACCCCATTGCACAGCGATCAAACATAGACATACAGAGGTTTCCATGTTGTATATGTTAACTAAGGATTTCATCTTGGCAGCATCATAGCTGTAATAACGGATCACTAACCGGCTTGAAAACAAGCTCGTTGGTTAAAACTTCCGTGCAACGAATTTGGTAGAAGCTGAAGTAATGAGGAAGAAGAGAATACCACAGATCATCTTCTATACCACTGCCCTAGCTTTGACCTGAGATATGATAAGTTTGGTGCTCGGATACATATGGATAACACCTGTCTATCAGTAGACAGTAAATCCACAATATTATTTTTAAAAATGTAAGTTTTTATATAGTTTCATAGTTCGGTTGAAGATCATTTCTATTGGTAAAAATTGATTATTACCTATAGGTTTTTGTTCAAGAGTTGTGAAATGTATAATAAAAGAGCGGTTAAGGTGTATAACGTTATTTCGGCATTCACCACAATGTCTCGTCAGCGCCCTTTGCTGCGACTTCTCCACTGTCATCCCAAACCTTAAGGGAAGAAAGTTACTCAATGTAATTGAGAAACTCTTTTAGTTATTTTTAATAATTTATATACGGTTGACTGGATATTTTTATACAGAAGGATATTACAATTCTTCCTTATTCTTTCCGCCCCTAGCAAATGCCTTTTTATTACAACTCTCTTACGATTTAAAAACCAAGCAGACCAAAATTTTCTGATTCTCCAGAAGGCATTCTGTGGGCTAGTTTTTTCCAGGGCCTTCCCAATTTTCTCACTGATATAAAGTTCTTTACACATTAACACACAATCTTAAAAATGTATATGCTCCAAAGATGATGATGACGACTATACGATGATGGCAAAGAAAGCTAAAACCGTGACAAGAAGTGCAAGGCAGCCGAGAGTTGATGTGAATTTGATGCCTTCGGTATTTACTCGTTGTTGAATGCTGCGCTGCGTGTATTACGAAAGTCAAAAAGAAAGCTTGAGTTTATTAACAACATCAGCGACAGGAGTAGCAGCTGTTGGCGCCTATGATGATGGTAGTGGTAGTGGTGTTGGCAAAGTTGACGATGGCGTCTATGCTCTTCGTGTTAGTAAGTCCTAGTGTGGCTTTTGCCGCTGTTGTTATTTGACAACATCCACATCCACATCCACACACACACATCTGGCAAAAAATAGACTGGCGCCAAATTTGTGGCTGACTTAACAGATTTTCATCATCAATGTTGAACAAAAAAGGCAAAGGCTATACAACATAAAGTCAAATGAAGTATATGTAGAGCGGGAAGTGTCATTCATTCAGCCAGCCATCCAGGCATGCACGATGATGCACAGTGGTCGAAAAGAGACAAAAATAACAAGTCTTACGACCAAACACAAAAATTTGTACTTGTGAATTTAGAACCGACCGTGACAACACCATCAAAGGGTTTGAGTCCTCAGGACAAAATTTTTGTAAAGACCTTTTATATTTTTCGTTTGTATTGTATTGTGTTCGCTTAGTCTTTAGGCTATATCTTAAGAAACGGAAGAAGTATTTATGTACGTATCTATATATATAAAAATGGTGGCAAAAATGTATAGTAATTCATCAATTGGGAACGGCTGGGTCGATTTTGCTGAATTTTTTTTTAATTTGTTTGTAATTGCCAGGAGCAGGTTTACGTAAAAGAAAATTTTGGGAAAATCCTCCGGAAAAGTCGGGAAATTCGAAAATCGAAATTTGCTGTTTTGTATGGAATTATGTGTGCAACTGTTACGAATAGATTTTTGAATGGAAAAATAAAAAAATTTTGTTGAAAAACTCGGAAAATTTGGGAAAAATTCGAAAATTTTTATTTTTTTTCGACGAAATTTTGCTTATTGTTGTATGATTTGATAATTTTGGACGATGTAACAGTGAAAAATTTCGGATAATTATTACGAAATGACTCAGAATGGAAAAATAAAAAAATTATCGGTGGAAAACTCGGAAAATTCCTGAAAAAAGTCGAAAGTTTTGGAGTTTTTCCACTGTACCGCATGGTTTGATGATTTCAGAGGACGAAAAAGTGGAAAATTCATTGGGATGCTTGGAAAATTTCGGATTATTGTGAATTCTATATCTATAAAAATGATGTGAAAAGTGTATAATAATTCATCCTTCGGAAAAGTCTGGAAATTGGAAAAATCGAAAATTTGTTTTTTTGTAAGGAATTATGTGCAATTGTTAAGGAATCGCTCTTCGAATGGGAAAAAAGAAAATTCTTATGGAAAAACTCGGAAAATTTTGGAAAAGCGCAAAAAAATTTATATTTTTGTCGACGAAATTTTGCAGTTTTCGCATGATTTGAAGATTTTGAACGGTCAAGGTAGAAAATTTCGGACAAAAGTTGGTTGAAGAATTTAACGAGATAATTAATAATTAGATAAAAAGATATTAGATATTCTATGCAATATTTGGTAATTTTAGTTTACGTTTGAAAAATAAAGTTATCCACTTTGATTGCGGGAATTCATTTCGTAACGACTTTTTAGTTTTTTAGGGAGAGTTATTTCTTGGCTAATGCCACCTATTAGACGATCTAACCTTCGATTACGTAACCGTTGTGCAACAATTAGTCAGACTAAACACAGTTCATCTACGCCAAAGTGTATACTTCTATCTTTGCTTTCTTTTAATTCCTCAAAAGCGATTCAAATTCGTACATTGTTTGCGATCATCGGCCGATCATCGGTCGGGTTCGATGGATGACATTGGGAATACCAGCGCCAAATCGTTCGATGCTATATGAATTCGATAGCGAATTTTGACGAGAGCAAGACTATAATCGAGACGAACTGACCGAAAGAGTTCGAACAAATGTGCCGAGTACCAGAACATGTAAGATTCGCTGATGAAGGTTGTTGACGATAAAACGCGACGCATTTACTTTCTTGGTGCTCCTGGTGGAACAAGCAAGACATTTTTTATTGATTCTGGGAACAATTCGGTCAAGATCTCTAATAACGTTGGTCGCTGCATCCCCTGGCATGGCTGCAACATTATGGGAAGGCAGTCGAACTGCAAATTCCGCTTTGAAACTGACGATGAATCTTCTCACGGTTGAAAAGAACCTCCCACCGTCTGCTAAATTGGCAATTGATATCGTTCCCTGCAAATTTTTGCGAGTTCACATCGTTGAAAAAACAACTCATGTCTTTGCACAAAATTATAAAAATTTTGATTGGATTAATTTACGGGCAGTATGTTACTAGCAGAGGAGAATAAAGGCATCGATAGCTAGAATTTCAATTTAGAAAGTTAAATCGCTGGAGAACTGCATTTGTACAAATCTGTTTACAGCAGTGACTGATGAGGGTGAAGCGACCAACAATCCGATCGAATTTTTCAATTCGCTTAATGTGCCGCATAATTTACAGATAAAGGTGGGATCGGTCATAATCATATTTCGGAATCTAAATCAATCGAAATTGTGCAATGGTAAGCGGTTGTCTGTCAAGAATCTGATAAACAATGTAATTTAACCGACGATCATCAAGAACAAATTCAAAGAAGAGGAAGTCCTTATCTTACGAATCAGATAATTCCAACTGATCATCCATTCCAATTCCCCGATGACAATCAATAAATCGCAAGGCCAATCGTTGGAAGTATGTGGGATTAATCTCGAATTTCCCTGTTTTACGTGCGGTCAGCTGAACGTTGCCTTTTCGCGTTTTGGAGAACCGCCTTGGTGGTTTGTTTTTGCGGCGGAAAACTAACCGAAAAACATTGTTTATATCTGAAGGTATTAAATTGGGGCGAGACGAAGTTCGCCGGGTCCGCTAGTTACTAATATAAATTCCGCTAAAGATTAATATTACTTATACGTTAAATATAAATATGTAGCGAGGTCCATACGCACACTCGCCACATATCTAATTTGAGCTCGGTCTTTTAATTGTCATAAGTTCTGATAGTATCTAACCCCTTAAACTAAATATCGATATAAGTAAATTTAGGTCTTTCTCGTTTTCGCTAGCACCCACATTTCCACTCTATAATTCATGACCCCTAAGCGCCCACTGTGCAACGAGCGTTAAGGATGAGAGCGAATGAAAAGGATTCAGATAGTTGATGGTGGTGGTAGTTTATGGAAATTAATTGAAATGGAAAACTAAGCTAAACTGACGATTAACATAAAAATGAATAAAATTATTTGCTTTGGATCACCCAACAGCTATGGCCAGCCCAGCGACAAGCGTTTCTAATGTGTTCAAGGGTTAGACAATTATGTGGACGTCCTTATATCAAATTAAACTCGTAAGTGTATACGTGTGTCGGTGTGTGTGTGTGTGCTTATCATTAAACCGAAAAACGATAACAACAATGACAAGTCATAAATGACAACAGCAACAACAATGACAACTACAACAACAATGAACATCAAAATGTCAATTTATAGCCATAAAATAAACAAACAAACGGATGAACGAACGAACGTATGAACGAACGCGTTGTGAAACGTTGTTAAACCGAAATTAAACAACAACAACAACTATGAAACTAACAAGGATATCACCATATGGCGCGCTCACATTGTCATAGTATGAGTTTTTCACACTCAGACGACGGACACACACATTCATACAACACTGGTTTAGTCATTGACAGCAACAGTAGTAGTATAGGTGTGACATGCTGCCCCTGACATACCGATGACGCCATTCTGCTGGGCGCCAATTCATCTCTTTACATGCTGTCATAACAATGGGATACTTGGGTGTTGTTGTTGTTGTCCTTATTGCTGTGTATGATATTGTTGCTGTTGCCGCTTTTTATGAAACTTAAGCTTCCTTAACAATAATAATAATAATAACAGCAACAACAACAAATACACAAATAAGCACATGGCAACAAGAACAGTAGAAACAATAAGTATATTCAACATAATTACAAATAATTCCAAGCATCCCCCTCATTATTGTTTTCTTTCACATTCGATTAGAGAATTATAACACTAGAAGAACAAAATCTATATCAGATGAAAGGGTGGGGGAATTTAAAAAAAAAATTCTATTGGAGATAAACGCAAATATAAAGCCAGAAAATAATTATGTTTGTGCTTTAAAAAATTGAAGATTACGTGATAAGAATCACTGTCTTTTTCTCTCTTTCATAATCATTTAAAATATTGAGTTTAAGTTTTTTATGCATTTAGCAGGACAATCCGTTACTCATACATAGTTAATTTTAATACCTTTAGTTCTAATTATTCTTAAAACAAGTATAAAACGGGATATGTTCAAAATGTAAGCGTAGAAATGATTAAAATTAGAATGAAATTCTCGAATTGAGTATGTACGAACTTAATTAAAGAAGTTTAAGTACAGACTTGTCCATTGTCATGTAAAAAATTCTTAGAATAAAGATCAAATTTTATCCGAGTTAAAGTAAGAATAAAAAAATCTTACATACATCTCTGAGAAAAAAAATGTTTGGCAGGGAAATGACATTTACTCTCTTAGCTTTATGTTTTCTCCTCTCAATTAATTCGCATTCTAAATTTAAGTTTAAAATCCTTATTTTTTGCAAAAATGTGATCTTCGTTGATGCCATTTTCGCACCAGTGTGTTTTGATTTCTCGATAATTTCGTGGAGAGTATTACACTTAAGGTTTGCTATGATAGTAAAAAGCAAAATAAAAGGGTTTGAAAACTATCTAATTAGCTATCCGCATATCTATATATATAAAATTCTAATGTACGTGTGTTGTGACTGAACTCCTAAACGGCTGGACCGATTTGTATAAATTTTTATGTATGCGTATGCGCCCCGGGTGGTTTAGATTTACAATTCGGTCCAATTGGACAAAGGGGCGCACAGTGTCGTGAGGGCGGCCAAAAATGAAAAATATCACTGTACTAGTTTTTAAAAAAGGTTGATGTCATTGTACAAACAACACTTCATTTATGCTAAATCAAAAAGAATTTTTAAAAAATGTTATATTTCTAAAAAGTTATGAGCATTTAAAGTTAATAGTTGTAGTAAAGAAAATATCGATATATAAAAATGATAAAAATTAGGCAAATTTAATTCGGTAAGTTAAAATAAAAACTGTCGGTAAAACAGTATAATTTACGATTATATAAACTTGTTAGAATATAGTGATATGGAAACTCGGTTTTTTGGCTCGTTTGGTGGGTCATATGTGGTTTGCCGTTATACCGAATGTAAACAAAAAGCGAAAATCGAAATTGTTAAAAACATTCAAGTTCAGTGGAGTGTAAAAAAAAAACATCAAAAAACACTTTTTTAATATTTTAATATTACATTTGGGCAAGTGTGCAGAGTTTAAAAAAGTAAGTTTCTCGTCCCCCTTCTTCCCCCTTTCATTTATTCTTTAAATTTTCAGTGTCGAGACAGGTGAAAATTCGAGATTTTTTTAATATTTGGCTTAGGCAGCGTACTCCAAGTGCTGCCCTGGGAGAAGTACTCATGTATTTAGAAGAAGAGTTAAAGTTAAAACTAAATGAGAAGATGAATAAAGAAATTCAATTTATATTATTAAAAATAAAAACTAATTGGCAAAGGTGTCACTACATGAGAGAGAGGTTTGAAGAAAAGTTCGGATCGTGGTCGCGAGTCAACCAATATGGATTTAATTGAAAAAATGATTTTGCAGTCTGAACCAAATATTACTATTCATAGAAAAGCAAATAATAAGAAGGCTTAGAATTATAATGATATAAAACAATTTCTTATCCAAAGTGAATCCCACACTGAGGAATGTTCTGAAACTATAATAGCAGAAAATTTGTTAACTCAATACGAATTGAGTGATACGGATTATGACACCTTTAGTGAATAAGCAAAAATATTTAGTTTTATTTATTTAATCATTTCCCTAATATTTTGTTAATAAATAATAATGAATTTGAAAAATATCTGTTTCTTCTCTCTTATTAAATATAATAATAGTAATTATCAAATGAAAAAAAAAATATTTATAATATATATAGAGTATGATTTTCTTATTTGGTATCAAGGACATATGGGATGCAGACGTGTTTTGTAAGATAATTAAATGAAATTAAATATACTAATCAAAAATACATCAAGGACAAATCGAGCCGTTTTGTTCAATTGCAAGAAAAATTTTCGAATATATAAGTTTTTTTATTTCAGGACATATGGGAAGTGGGCGTGTCCTTTGAGATAATTTCATATAACTCACCACAGTTATCAGCTATATATTAGAGACAAATCGAGTCAAATTTGGTTCAATTCCAACAACAATTTTGGAAAATATAACTTTTTTTCATTTCAGGATACATGGGAGGTGGGCATGTCCTTTGAGATAATTTCATATAACTCACCACAGTTATCAGCTATATATTAGAGACAAATAGAGTCAAATTTGGTTCAATTCCAACAACAATTTTGGAAAATATAACTTTTTTTCATTTCAGGATATATGGGAGGTGGTCGAGTCCTTGAGCTGATTTTCGCAAAACTTCGTTTTTTTCCTTTCCTACTTATAATAGTACTGTGTACCAATTTTCATTCCTCTACGATAACTCCTTCTATTTTTGGCCGCCGTTTATATGAAAACAGGACACTGTGGGGCGTGGCACCGCCCATACAACTTGAAAATCAAAAGGGCTATATCTCATGAACTATCAGAGGTATGAAGATGAGATTTAATATACATATATTTTGTTAGAGCAGTATTAATTACAGTCAGGGTGGAAGTGGGCGGTGCCACGCCCTCTTTTCTAAAATCGCTCTAACGGCTTTTCTAATACACCGATTCATACGAAAATTTTACCAAGTGGTACTGTTGACCTGTTGATAGTCCCTGGCTATATTTGGTTGTGATTGGATAAAGGGGCGTGCACCGCCCATACAACTTGAAAATCGAAAGGGCTATATCTCATGAACTATCATAGGTATGAAGATTAGATTTGTTATATATGTTGTTGGAGCATTTCACAAGGGAACAAGGTATTTGTTGTTTAAGAACTGAATATTGTTTTAAAGGTAATTTGGGACGCTGAATCCAAATCTGCACTTGGTTTTTTTTGTATCAGCTCGACTTCCACTACAAATATTTAAATAACTTGAAAACGGTTCACTATATTCAATTAAAAAAAAAACTTAAACTCGTCAACAAAATTATCATCAACCCGTGCCTACATTGTTTTTAATTTGGCCTGGTAGTTTCAGAGATATCGTTGTAGTTTAAAAAAAAAAAACAAAAAAAATTTTGTGTTTTAAAAATTCATAAAAAAAATAATGCAACAAGAATCACAGTGTTGGTCTTAAAACATTTAGTTTAATATAGTTCGAATCAAATGAGCTTTATTTCATTGAATTCTGTGCACAACTTTTGATTTTGTCAACAATTTACTGAGATAACTAAATTTAAAAAAATCGCGATTTCCATACAGAAATAACATTTATTAATATGTTTGTGAAAGTGTAACTCGAGAGTAAGTTTTACGGTTATAAAAATATGAATTAGGAATGAATTTGCACTATATCGGATCACCCCTTCTGGTACCTCCCATACAAAATGACCTATTTTTGAAAAATTAATATTTCTCCCTTAACTTATAAATTTAAACCAGCCGATTAATTAAATTTGGTCAGTTAATTAATACTGTAATAGGAGGTAAAACTAAAATAAATTAAACTATAAATAAATTTGCAAGTTTGTCATGATTTTTAAATATACAAAATTTTAATATTTTTTGGGTAGAAACAAAAAATTTCGAAAAATCTGTTATCACCGAACTTAGCATAACTCATTCAATTTTCAATCGATAATTATGGCTCTATGAAAAATGCCCCAAATCCAAAATGCCCAAAAAAAAAAACGAAAAATTACCCAAAAAAATTTCCATACAAAATTGGGGAATTTTTCATATCAAAAATCCCCCATAAATTTTGGGGAACTTTTCATTTATTTTAGGTAAATTTTCGTTTTTTATTTTGGGTCATTTTTCATATGCAAAATGACCCAAATTTGCAGGTATGAAAAATACTCCAATTTTTTTTCCATATAATAAAAAATAAAAAAAGGATAGTGCAGATGATAATGAAATGGGGGGCGGAGGCCCCCCCCCCCTCTCTTATTTTTCGACTTATGAAAAATGACAGAGAGATAGTGACGATACTGACTTCGACGTATGCGGCGGGGGGCGTGCCCCCCACCGCATTCGTCTTTTAATAATGCTAAAGAGAAAGTATAGAAACTGATAACGACGTATGCGGCGGGGGGTGTGCCCCCCATTCGTCTTTTAATAATGCTAGATTTGTTTAGAAGAATATTTTTTTGGGGTATTTTTCATAAATTTTGTGGGGTATTTTTCATAATTTTTGGAGAAAATTTCGTTCTTGAGTTTTGGGTCATTTTTAATTTTTTTTCGCCCAATTTTATTTTGGGTAATTTTTCGTTTTTTTTGGGGCATTTTGCATTTGGGGCATTTGGAAAATAGGCGAAAATACGATTAGTACCTGTAACTTAAAAATTCGAGCTGATGGAGAAAAATGGAGATTAGATTTAAAATCAGCGACCCCAAATTAGTAAAAAAACAGCTATAGAATATCAAACAACACTCAAAAAGTTCAATTTTGTTCCCTTGTGTTATTAATTACAGGCAGGGTGGAAGTAGGCGGTGCCACACCCCCTTTTCAAAAATCGCTCTGACAGCTTTTCTATTAGACCGGTTGATATGAGAATTTGGTTGTAATTGGATAAAGGGGCGTGGTACCGCCAATACAACTTGAAAATTAAAAAGGCTATATTTCATGAACTATCAGAAGTATGAAGATGAAATTTGGTATATATGTTGTTTGAACAGTATTAATTACAGCCAGGATGTAAGTGGGCGGTGCCACGCCCCCTTTTCAAAAATCGCTCTAACGGCTTTTCTAATAGATCGATTGATACGAAAATTTTAACAAGTGGTACTGTTGACCTGTATGTAGTCTCTGGCTGTACTTGGTTGTGATTGGATAAAGGAGCGTGGCACCGTCCATACAACTTGAAAGGCTGTATCTCAAGAACTATCAGAGGTATGAAGTTATGATTTGTTACATATGTTGTTGTTACAGTATGAATTTCAATAAGGGTGGAAGTAGACTGTGCTCCACCTATTTTAAAATAATTAGTTATAAAAGCTATAGTAATAGTTTGATCGTCCTCAAAATTAATTTTTTTTTCAGCAAAAATCGTATACCATTGTCGGAATCTACGATGAATTGCTAAAAAATTTCAACAATAATTTTTGTGTCTAAAATCAATTCCTAACTTGCGCTGGGAAGCATGAAGGTTTCAGATTGAGATTTTTTTTTGGTTTTACATGAGCACAAACCGAAAACTTCAGATATATATTATTTAAACCTTCTGTGTAATTCTGGCTGCTCGCAACAAACTAAGTAAGGTATTACAGAAGCAAACCTATGTATTGGTTAAAAAGTTATGGCGCAGAATATTGGAATATTGGATTGGATTCCAAACAATGTCAAAAATATACCATTCTCTTCGTCTTGGTCTTCAAGCATCGGAATGGTAGGTTAAAATTAGAGCCGGGGCCCATCGGTCTGAAGTTTTCGATAATTGCTCATACACTAAAAAAATATACCCACCTGAAATCTTCATGCTTCTCAGCGCGAACTACGAATTGGTTTTAGACATATACTTTCTTAGGGAAATTTTCTTAGAATTCATCGTCGATTTCGATTCTGGTATCCTATTACCATTTTGCAATTACTTTTCAGGAGAGCGAATCAGTAATAAATCCTATAGATAGAAAAATTAAGCAATATTCATTGTAGTTATACTGGAAAACGCCTTTTGTTTGATTGGGACATAATTTAAATTTTTACAATATGTCAGAGGAAACATTAGCAAACATTTGTAAATAACCTATGTATGGGGTATTTTTTTGACATATAGAACTTCTTGTGGGTATAAGTGTAAATCTAGCTGCCATACTAATGAAGTATGACAGACTTTCTTTCAGTATACTTTGGCAAATCACCATGCAATGACTACACAAGAACAGCTTTTACAAATCTTACAAATTTATTTTCAAAATGCGCTTCTGTTCGCCATACTTATGGAGCCATTTGTCACTTTTACGGTTTAAGATCTATCCTATTATTGTTAATAGAATTAGTTTTACAAGAGTTGTGTGAAATGGATTATGTGACAGCTGGCAGAGCAGATAGCTATTTCGATATTGCCAAACTATCTCATCAGCACCCTTTTGCTGTGTCTTCTCACTTGTAAAACTCTTATAGTAATACGTACAAAGTAGAAACTTAAACAAAACCCAAATAAGAGTTAAGTCCAAGATAACAATATTTATCAATAAGGAGAAGAGGAATGCAAGAAAACTTCAAAGTAAGTTTAAACATATAATGAATGAAAGCACATTGTTTGGTATATGATCATTTCGAAGTTTTGCCAAATTGGTACAAATACAAAATATAAATTTGATCCATTAGCCCATTATTGTCGTTATCTTGTAGACATCAATTGATCGACTTTTATTAAAAACTAGTTAATAATATTGGGCAGTTTCACACGAAATTGCTCATATGGGCAAGGCCACCGTCAGTAACGTCACATTCGTATACATATATTGAGAGCGGCATATGAAAGTTCTCGTCATAACTGTTGTTTCATACGTAGACAATTTTGCTGTATCTCGTTTTGTTGTGAAGTTATGACCATTTTAAGCCGTCAGTAACGTCACCGGATTTTGGAAGTGTGTTTTGAGGTTACTGAACGTTTGTGTAAAAATTAGCGAATTGAAAAGAGTTTATGTTTATAATTGACCAGTATTTAAAAAAGGAAGGCTAAAAGATGATTTTTATCCAAAAGGTGGGCTTAAATTTTATGTTTTAATCACGTAATCGCCATAAAAGCAGTATCAGTAACGTCACACAAAAATGTCAGTAACGTCACACGTACGAATTTCGGTAGGATTTTTGGGTCTTTTTTCTCTTGGGTTAATAGAGGGACCCTAAACGACCAAAAAATCATCGTAGAGGAGTTTTAAGATGCAACCTGGGGAGATTTTAAGACTAAACCAGTTTCATAACAAAAATTGTAGTAAATCGGGCTCAACCTTTAGAGCTGATTTTTGTATGATAGAGTGTTAGTTAATAAAATTATCTCTTCAATAATGTGTATAGCTTTAGGGTTGATATAGGTTTTTGATCAGTTTTGCATCATTAAAATTAAAATTTTTAATTTCTCCTTACTTTTCAGTTTTAGCGGCTATTTAGTACGAAAAATGTCGAATTAACTTCTGTTTTTGTTTTTTTTTTGTGATAAAAATATTGTGTGAGTATTTTGAACTAAAGCCAGGACACTCTGTAAAATGAAAACACATTATTATTGGAAAAAACAAAAGTCTTTATTAATCCAGTCTTGTTAAATTTTGCAAAATTAAAGCATCAATTCAGTTGAAGTTTTTTTTTAACATAAATAAACATAAAATATCACAAAAAAGAAAAGAAATTTTAATTGTATCCCTGCTGAGATGTAGCATAGGCTGCTATTTCGTCCCCAATGGTACGAATTTGGTGCGCAGATGAAATGTCACGAATGTTTTTTGCGTTTGCGAAAATTGTGGCGGTATCCAAAACGGTGTTAATTTTGTTAAACTCTTCTTCAGCAACATCCGCAACTAGTATTCGCGATTGTGTATATTGGAACGCCTCAACGAATTCCCATACACTGTTTACTATGCAGTGACGAGCTTTTTCCTTTTGTACTCGTCGTATTTGTAGCTTTCTTTTAGCTTTTTAACATAACGCTTGTCTCTTTGTACACCAGGAATCGAAGTCGAGCAATTAAATACCAAATTGTTAAGCAAAAAAGTAAAAAAAAAGAAAATTAAAATAATACGTCAGTAACGTCACACAATCTTTTTTTGCAAAAATACCCTGCTAAGTGCTAATAATTCCTTATTTAAGCATTGATTATGAAAGTACTTCACAAGTACTCAAAAAAAATTAGCTCATCCAACCTCATTGCTAATTAGTTAATGCATAAAAAAACATTTTATAATAATTTGTCAGTAACGTCACCATTTATTTGCGGCTGATTATTTTAAGCCCTAATTGGTCCAAAATCCAAGCTTTGTACACAAATTTGCTTGCTAATCAATAGTTTGATTTGTATTCTATCCAAAAAAAGTAATCATCTGTCTAAAGTATAAAAAAAATAAGAACAAAATTTACCTTTTTCGCCGACATTGGTATATTTTCCAAATACACCTTGTGACAGAAAAAAATCTATGTGGTTTCATTTTTCGTGGCCTTGCCGATATGTGTATGAAATTTTACTCAGATAGAATTTTGTTTCGTAATTTGAATACAATCTTTTCATTATTTTTAGGTGGACAGAAATAGTTCCTCTAAATTTCTTTAACTTATGAGTAAAGTCAATCTGAACTGGATTTTCTTATTACACTATGACACAAAATCAAACTTTTTGAAAAACACCCGAACGTGACTATATAGGTTCGATAGTACAACCGGAGCTGAGTAAAACCCTAGCTCAGTTTGGCTAGATTGGCTACCAAATTTTTTTTTTTGGCCCCCTAAACTTTTTGAAATCCCTTGGACCCCTTGAAAAAAGGTGACATCAATTGTTCGCCAACAGTTTCTACAGTTTTCAATCTAGCTCTTTCTCTTCTTCAACAAAGTTTTAGCTAATAGTGCGCATAAGAAACTGATATAATAAAATTTCCCAAAAAAATTAAACTTCTCTCGTTTATTATCAAAAAACTTCGATAAAAATTTTAATTTTTTCACTTTTTTTAATATAAGTCGTAGGGAATCCAGATTTTTTGCATACTCTATTCAGTGAAATTGTAGTTTAGGTAACACCGAATAACTTTTCTGAACAAACCTATGCAATCTGAACAAGTCTAGGGATATTAAATAGCTCTCAAAACACACTATCTACTTTAAACAAATCAGTTTTGTAGGAGTTTTGGGCCATTGTGCAATGTTTTTACTTGCTATCTTTACCAAAAACTTACTTATTGTAGAACTGAATAACTTCTGTAAACAACCAAAATGATCGGAATACTCCACCCCCTTAATTGTTCACAAAGAGCATTAGGGTGTTCCTTATATGACATTTTTTCGAATTTCGTTAAAAATATATATTATGATGTTGGTCATCTGTCTTCACCTTACGTTTCTTTTTGCCAATATTAGGAATATATTGTTTGAAATTTTGTATCGATAGTTGGGCATTAGGGTGTGCCGCAATGAGGTTAAAGTATGAATTTGTTCTCAAATCAGTTTATTGCCGCTGAGTATTTTTCTTTCGTATATAGACTAAGTAGTAACAAGCCGTTCAATAGCTGAAATTAAGACCTAAAATAATATGTGTTTGCTTTTACCACATCTCTTATAGACGCTGAGATATTTGATATAGAAGTGGGGGTATTTTTAAAAAAATTATAAAAATGTTGAAATTGAATTTCGATGTAGATTATTATGGGCAATTATATATTTCAACTTTTAAAGGTTAATCAAGTTAAAATCTATATGTTTAAAAAGCAAATGTCTATATTATCACTATCTCTATCAATTCTCGAGATATCAGGCGTTATAAACGGAATTTTTGACTGTATGCATAGCAATGTCTAATGAACTTTTGTTCCATCTGAATACCCATTGAATACTTACCAATAACGATTTTTATATGATAAAAATAAAAAATCCCCTCAAAAGACCATTGGATATTAATGGTTTTGATGACATTTGTAAGCATACACAATGGATATGCAGGTGAAACAAAAGTCAAGTAGTCATTGCTATGCTTTTTAAGCCCCTGATATCTCGAGAATTGATAGGGATAGTGATAATATACACATATACTTTTTAAACATATACATTTTAACTTGATTAACCTTTAACAGTTGAAATATATAATTGCCCATAACAATCTACATCGAAATTCAATTTCAACATTTTTAATAGTTTTTTTAAAAATACCCCCACTTCTATATCAAAGGAAGGAACACCCTAATGCTCTTTGTGAACAATTAAGGGGGTGGAGTATTCCGATCATATTGGTTGGTTACAGAAGTTATTCAGTTCTACAATAAGTACGTTTTTGGTAAAGATAGCAAGTAAAAACATTGCACAATGGCCCAAAACTCCTACAAAACTGATTTGTTTAAAGTAGATAGTGTGTTTTGAGAGCTATTTAATATCCCTAGACTTGTTCAGATTGCATAGGTTTGTTCAGAAAAGTTATTCGGTGTTACCTAAACTACAATTTCACTGAATAGAGTATGCAAAAAATCTGGATTCCCTACGACTTATATTAAAAAAAGTGAAAAAATTAAAATTTTTATCGAAGTTTTTTGATAATAAACGAGAGAAGTTTAATTTTTTTGGGAAATTTTATTATATCAGTTTCTTATGCGCACTATTAGCTAAAACTTTGTTGAAGAAGAGAAGGAGCTAGATTAAAAACTGTAGAAACTGTTAGCCAACAATTGATGTCACCTTTTCTCAAGGGGTCCAAGGATTTCAAAAAGTTTAGGGGGCCAAAAAAAAATTTGGTAGCCAATCTAGCCAAACTGAGCTAGGGTTTTACTCAGCTCCGGTTGTACTATCGAACCTATATAGTCTCGTTCGGGTGTTTTTTTCACTGTTGCACTGTGTTATTGCTAATGCATTAATTGTTGCAATTCTACATTGTACTCGTAACTGTTTTTTTTTTCTGTTAGTAAGTACCACATACATCCTTCATGGATTCGTCTTGAAAATCATACTGGCAGCGTAACTGACCTCATTTGTTTAGCAACTCAGTTGCTTCTCAATTTATTTTCATTTGATTCAAGGCGATTTTGCTGTCATCCCCCCGTCCGGCAAACAATTCATCTACGTATGTATGTAGTATATCGACATGTCGGGTAATTACATTTTGTACTTAAATGACTTTAGAAAATTAAGATTCCGAAACGGTCGATGGATGTTATCAATTAACTCCATGGGGTTTCAGACAGTCTGCGAGTAGCGAATTCTATATTTTTTACAACAACAACAACAGGAACTACAACATCAGCTATAATAATAATAATAATAATAATAGATGAATCAATGAGCGAGTACAAGGGAGTGAGCATACAGAATAAAAGATATCTTTATCTCGGTGTCAACTCATGTTCCCAACATTATTGAAGCGAACACCTATTGGGCTTTAAATTGCTCCAGTGTCCATAGTGAAACATAGCGAACAAAAGAGGGCACTTACTCTTTACATTGGTACAGATCTGGAAACGATGGCCCTGGCAGCGGGGGCAGACAAACAAAATAAACAAAGCCCCCAGCAACACATAGAGACATCAGGCACAATGGGGCGTAACACGAGTAGAAAATGAAACGTTGACGCTGAACACTTTGACGTATACTCGAATCCTGGCATAGTCGTCGAAAAGGGACATCGAAAGGCTTTTGTGTCAATACTTAATCAGCAAACATTTTGTTATTCCTCTTACATTTTTTTGTTTTGTTGTTGTTATGGGTGGGTGTCATTGTGTACAACAGCGAGAACAAAGAATAACACGCTGAATTTTTCTAAACAACATTAGAGCCGCTGAGGCAGAAAACGCCCTGACAATGTTCGACGTTGGCTCAGCTAAATAAAGTCGGGGGGTTACAGTGGGGGAAATATAACGTGATGCCGTCAGAAACAATTATCTGAAATTTGATAGAACTAAAGGGAATGCGGGATTCCTCACGTCTTCACGGAATTTGTCATGTTTCAGGCTCTTTTGTTTGATATAACTCGAGAACCACTACTCCGATTTAGCTGTAACAAATTTAAGAATTACAATTCCTTTAATCTGTTCATATAACGTTTCTCTACATAAGCAACAGTTTCACTTATCCATTCATCAAATGATTTTGAACGTGGTTAATTTTGTAACAGTAACAATAAAACTGTTGTACTCCGTGGCATATGATTTACGTGGAATATTACTTACGATAACACTATGACACAAAATCAAACTTTTTGAAAAACACCCGAACGTGACTATATAGGTTCGATAGTACAACCGGAGCTGAGTAAAACCCTAGCTCAATTTGGCTAGATTGGCTACCACATTTTTTTTATGGCCCCCTAAACTTTTTGATATCCCTTGGACCCCTTGAAAAAAAGTGACATCAATTGTTGGCCGACAGTTTCTACAGTTTTTAATATAGCTCTTTCTCTTCTTCAACAAAGTTTTAGGTTATAGTCCGCTTAAGAAACTGATATAATAAAATTTCCCAAAAAAATTAGACTTCCCTCGTTTATTTTCAAAAAACTTCGATAAAAATTCTAATTTTTTCACTATTTTTTATATAAGTTGTAGGGAATCCAGATTTTTTGCATACTCTATTCATTGAAATTGTAGTTTAGGTAACACCGACTAACTTCTCTGAACAAACCTATGCAATCTGAACAAGTCTAGGGATATTAAATAGCTCTCAAAACACACTATCTACTTAAAACAAATCAGGTTTTTAGGAGTTTTGGGCCATTGTGTAATGTTTTTACTTGCTATCTTTACCAAAAACGTACTTATTGTATAACTGAATAACTTCTGTAAACAACCAATATGATCGGAATACTCCACCCCCTTAATTGTTCCCAAAGAGCATTAGCGTGTTCCTTATGTGGCATTTTTTCGAATTTCGTTAAAAATATGTATTAATCGCGATGCTGCTCATCTATCTTCACCTTACGTTTCTTTTTGCTAATATTAGGAATATATTGTGAGAAATTTTGTATCGATAGTTAGGCATTAGGGTGTGCCGCAATGAGGTTAAAGTATGAATTTGTTCTCAAATCAGTTTATTGCCGCTGAGTATTTTTCTTTCGTATATAGACTAAGTAGTAACAAGCCGTTCAATAGCTGAAATAAAGACCTAAAATAATATGTGTTTTCCTTTACCATATCTCTTATAGTCGCCGAGATATTTGATATAGAAGTTCGGGTATTTTTAAAAAAATTATTAAAAATGTTGAAAATTAATTTCGATGTAGATTATTATCGGCAATTATATATTTCAACTTTTAAAGGTTATTCAAGTTAAAATCTATATGTTTAAAAAGTATATATGTGTATTATCACTATCTCTATCAATTCTCGAGATATCAGGGGCTTAAAAAGCATAGCAATGACTACTTAACTTTTGTTTCACCTGTATATCCATTGTGTATGCTTACAAATGTCACCAAAACCAATAATATCCAATGGTCTTTTGAGGGGATTTTTTATTTTTATCATATAAAAATCGTTATTGGTAAGTATGCGATGGGTATTCAGATGGAACAAAAGTTCATTAGACATTGCTATGCATACAGTCAAAAATTCCGTTTTTTAACGCCTGATATCTCGAGAATTGATAGAGATAGTGATAATATACACATATACTTTTTAAACATATAGATTTTAACTTGATTAACTTCAAAAAGTTGAAATATATAATTGCCCATAATAATCTACATCGAAATTCAATTTCAACATTTTTAATAATTTTTTTAAAAATACCTATCAAATATCTCGGCGTCTATAAGAGATATGGTAAAAGCAAACACATATTATTTTAGGTCTTTATTTCAGCTATTGAACGGTTTATTACTACTTAGTCTATATACGAAAAAAAAATACTCAGCGGCAATAAACTGATTTGAGAACAAATTCATACTTTAACCTCATTGCGGCACACCCTAATGTCCAACTATCGATACGAAATTTCTCACAATATATTCCTAATATTGGCAAAAAGAAACGTAAGGTGAAGACAGAAGACCAACATCGCGATTAATACATATTTTTAACGAAATTCGAAAAAATGCCATATAAGGAACACCCTAATGCTCTTTATGAACAATTAAGGGGGTGGAGTATTCCAATCATATTGGTTGTTTACAGAAGTTATTCAGTTCTACAATAAGTACGTTTTTGGTAAAGATAGCAAGTAAAAACATTGCACAATGGCCCAAAACTCCTAAAAAACTGATTTGTTTAAAGTAGATAGTGTGTTTTGAGAGCTATTTAATATCCCTAGACTTGTTCAGATTGCATAGGTTTGTTCAGAAAAGTTATTCGGTGTTACCTAAACTACAATTTCACTGAATAGAGTATGCAAAAAATCTGGATTCCCTACGACTTATATTAAAAAAAGTGAAAAAATTAAAATTTTTATCGAAGTTTTTTGAAAATAAACGAGGGAAGTCTAATTTTTTTGGGAAATTTTATTATATCAGTTTCTTAAGCGGACTATTAGCTAAAACTTTGTTGAAGAAGAGAAGGAGCTAGATTAAAAACTGTAGAAACTGTTATCCAACAATTGATGTCACCTTTTTTCAAGGGGTCCAAGGATTTCAAAAAGTTACGGGGGCCAAAAAAAAAATTTGGTAGCCAATCTAGCCAAACTGAGCTAGGGTTTTACTCAGCTCCGGTTGTACTATCAAACCTATATAGTCTCGTTCGGGTGTTTTTTTCACTGTTGCACTGTGTAATCATACGCCACCATATAGTATTTATATTATGCCAAACAAAAGAGCCTAAAACGTGACAAATTCCCCTATACGATACTTTTTAACTTCAAATCGATATTAAATTATGATGGCATGTAACTTGACAAAACAAATGATGCAAAACTTTTTCTCTTTGGGGCTACTTCCACGTGCAGATTTCAGAATTGAGTCCCAAATCAATGAGCTGAAAAATGTGTACTATGTAAGGTTCAGTGGTCTGTTTGTGATCCGTGGGCGGAGCTAGAGTTGTCGATCAAAGAAATCTTGACAGCTGAGGCAGTGCTCAAACCCAGGCCAACTGCAAAACTTACTTTATTTTTTTTTATTTCAAGAATTTTACAGCCACAGTGCTCACCAGCAAGCCTTTGTGCTGGGCTATTCCGCCCATTCAAGCAGTGTACTCCTGCAGCCGGCGCTTTGAGTCCTTTACACTGAGTTGCCATGGGTGCTGGTAATGGCGACAATGATGAGCAGCACATGATGTCTATGACATGAATAGAGCTGAATGGTTGCCGCACTTACGCCGCTCATTCTCAATCGCCCGCTGATGGTTTCTACTCATTCTCATTCTGTGTGTTGTTGATTTAGTAATTGTACACCAATTTGGTTTATGAATATAAATTAACTGGAAACACTAAAGTTCAAAAGATGATAATCATTATTACGTTATTATAACCGCATGTCCCCGTTACTAAGTTGCCGCCGCACTTGTAACATGTTGACTCTTCCGCACGCACTCTTTGAATCTCTGGCCTCACTTACTCACATTGTCTCCCCTGTCAGTTTGTTTGATTTTTTTTTTCACCGCCTCGTTTGTTTCAATACGTTCCAGATTCACTGTAAAATATTCTTTATTTAGTTATGCTTTGCATACCATCAAAGCTATAGCCTCCCCGTGCCCCGTTCGAACTGACAATCAACCACCGTCGATTTCATGCAAGTCCTTGTATGTGAATTAAATTTGATGCCATTCAAAAGGAAAAGCGGAAAAAATAACATCACAACACTTGAGCAAGGCAACAATATGAAGAGAACAGAATAAACTGGACTTGGAGATCTAGCAAAGGATAATCGCAACAGCAACATAAGGAATGGAATTCCATTTCATAAAGTGCCACTATGGCGGAGCTACAGCAAGAAATGACTGTGATACGGTGGAAAGCTATTGTTACGTATCTAGTAATGTATTTAAAGTATAGAACTGCGAATAGCAATGGTTTTGTAGAGTAGCCAAAACTGTGTTAAATTAGCGAAATGTTTATAAATTGTTCAATGCATGGTTGGAATGTATTTAATAAGGTTCTTTTTAATCTTCCTACAGAAATTCATTTATCAATAGCCGCTTGCAGAAAAGAATTCCAAGCGCTTTGGAAGTTTAGATAACAGCTCTTTCACCTGGTTCTCCCAACGAAGTCACCCCCTCCTACGCCGCCCATTGAGTATATTGACGAAAACCTTTCAAGTTGGAACATTTTCATCCATTTGTACAACATTTCCAAGCCAGCGCATTCGGTCCATTACAACGCTCTTGATTACGTCGATGTCGTTGTACAGCTCATACAGCTAGTGGTTCATTTGACGACGATACTCGCCTTTTATGATGATAGGTCCAAATATTTTGCGAAGTATTTTACTCTTGAAGACTCCCAAAATAGATTGATCCGTTAGTGTCATTACCTAGAATTCTGCGCTATAGAGCACAGGTAGAGTTGAATCATTATTCTTTGAGAGAGCGGTTTGTCACTAAATCGCTTGCTTAGCGCATAGTCAATATATATCATATATCTAGGCCAACTGTAACATAGTGTGAAATTTTCAGGACGATACAGTTTCCTTGCATTGAAAGGTGCATGGCACCGCCCACTTCCAGCCTGGCTGTAATTCTTACTGTACCAATAACATAAATACCGAATCTCATCTTCATAACTCTGATAATTCATGAGATATAGTCTTTTACATTTCAAGTTGTATGAAAGCTGACACGCCCCTTTCCAAGCCCAAAAAAGTATGGCCAAGGACTATAAACGCGCCATCAGTAGCACTTTGTGAAATTTTCGTAACAATCGGTCTATTAGAAAATCCTTCAGAGCGATTATTGAAAAAGGCCGTGGCAACCAAATTGTATCTTGATACCTCTAATAGTTTATGAGTTATAGTCATTTACGGGTTAAATTATATGAGCGGCACCACGCCCATTTATCCAATTACAACCAAGTGAAGTCAAGGACTATTAGCAGGTCATCAGTATCACTTTCGTACCAATCGGTCTATTAGAAGACCGTCAGAAAGATTTTTGAAAAGGGGGCGTGGAAACATGCTCGTCTTTTGATTTTCAGGCTGACATTATTATTTTTGTTTATGGCGGAGCCAAGGTAGACATAATCATTGACCAATGTTACAGTTCTCAACATTCTCTCAACGTCCCAGACTAGTAGACTCTTTGTCTGTTGAAATAAATAACTTGGTTTTGTCCTCATTTATCACCCGATCCACTTCCTCCGACTGTTTTTCAATGCCCAAAAAGGCTGCAGTAACATCTCGCAATGCACGTCCAATGATATCTTTATCATCGGCATTCGCGAGCAACATTTGACTTTTGTTAAAGAAGGTGCCATTCCTGTTTACTACAGTCTTCTGCATGATCGTATTCATTACGATGTTAAAGAGATCGCATGACATGATTGAGATAAAGGCTGGCTCCTCGCGTTGTTGTGAAACCTCGCTTGGTAGAAAATGACTCAGTCAGATTTTTGCCTATTTTCACTTTCACTTCAATTCGCCAGAATTGACTTTAGTCTTTCACATAACACACTAGACAGGACTTTGTATGCGATGGATAAAAGGCTAATCCCGCCAAAGTTGGTACATACACTTGGATCGCCTTTCTTAAGCACAGGAAATAGAGCACTTTGATTCCAATCATCGGGCATGCATTCAAATCGTGTTTATGAGTTGGTGCATGCATGTCGCCAGCGCATCGCTGCTGGGTTTAAAAAGCTCTGTCGGCAGTCCATCGGTCCCCGTAGCTTTATTATTTGTAAGCCGTACAATTGCCTTGCAGATCTCATTTTTGCTTGATGGTAGCCAATCTACTCCGTCGTCGATGATTGGTGTGATATTCTCACTTATGCTACCTATGCTAACGAGCAAAGATCGAAAGGGTTCCCCGCAAATTTGCAGCACAATCTGAGTGTCCTTTTCTGTTCTTATAGATGGGAATCCCTGTTCCTAAACCTTTGCTTTTTACCTTTTGGTAGAACTTTCGGCTTGGAGGAGGGATGGATATGATGGAGGTGAATCCCTGTAATTTTGGTTATCTTGGCTCTCTCTTTTCTTCCTCAGACGCTTTTCCGCCTAAACAGGCGTTGCATTTCCCTGCACTTTTGCTTTGTATGCAGCATCCATTTAGTCAGACATTTCGCGACATTTATCATCGTACCAGGACTTGCCTGAGAGTGGTTTTGCATAACCCAGTACGGTTGTTGCGGCAGTGGTTTTATAATTCGCAATATGCTGCCATTGTCTGTTAAGAACATCCGAATTAGGGGGGGGGGTTTGTTAGAAGTTATTGGGAGAGAGTTAGTTGGAGTAGACATTGGCTATCTCGGTGGTATGCAGCTTTGTTATGGTAGCATCCTTTAAGTTTGGTTACTAGTGTTTTTAGCATTGATTAGTCGCGTACGTACCTTGCCTGCAACTTGGTGGTGATCCGAGTTAATATTTGTACCGCACACTACACGCACGTCCATATCGCTTGAGACATGCCTTCCATCAATTACCACGTGATCAATCTGGTTTTTTTTTATTTTGATCAGGGGATATCCGGATTGCTTGCGGATATCTTTATGAGGGAATCTGGTTTCACTCACTAACATGTTTCTTGCCGATTCGAAGCTAACTAGTCTGAATCCGTTATCGAAGGTGTTGTTGTGCAGACTGAATTTCCCGACAGTCTGCCTTGTAGGCCAAATCTGTTTTTTCGCTGTGCAGGTGGAATCTTATCACCCATCTTTTCTTAGCAATGAGGTGTAGTTATCGCGCAATTAGCTGCTTCCCCCTTATGAAAGGAACACCAATGTGGTAGTGCGTCCTCTCATCTATCTTTCTTTATCAATGAGGTTCAGACTCCGTAATGTGACCGTAAACTTCGCCCGAATTCACGACGGTGGCGGTCCATTCCAAATGCATCGGCTCTTTGATTACCATATCGTCGTCCAGGGATTCATATGCTCAATATGAGCAAAACACATTCTGAGTACATCGAAGTTAAAGTTTGAAATGTCCAAAGTGGACACGAATATCTCGATATCTAGAAGGGATAGCCAAAAACGGATTTCAGATTTTGGACAAATTGGTATCATACAGGGCGAAACTGCAGCCAATGGCAACGCGAGTTGCTTGTGAACGGCACAGGGAGAGGAGACGAGAGGCAACGCGACTTTTTAAACGGAAAAAGAAGGAGCTGAAGAAGAGAAGGAATGAGTGTATCGAGTTGCTCCGAAGTAGAGGAGAAGCCCGGATAACGTTCTGAAGATATCATTTCGGAAATTTTCTGGATACGGACACAACTCCAGAAGACCCCGCTCCAATCCATGACGATGGTATTAACTGTCCACCTCTGAGCCAGAGCTAGATACGTGTCGCAACATCCTGCCTTCAAAACTACAAAGCGGCTGGTGCCGATGGTCTCCCTGCTGAATTGTTTAAGGCAGGGCGGGAGGAGCTCAGTAGAAGCATGCACCAACTCATGAAGAATATTTGGCTAGAGGAGAGCATGCACGGGGATTGGAGTCTCAGTCTGTTATGTCCCATATACAAGAAAGGAGATCGTAGTGAATGTAAGAACTACCGTGGAATAAACCTATTACCAATTGCGTACAATGTCCTTTCGAGCATATTGTGAGAACGTCTAAAGCCAATTGACCTTATCAGTGCGGCTATATATCTGGTAAACTTATGCGGATCAAATATTCAAATATACAACAGATCCTGCAAAAATATTATGAAAATCAGATCGACATCTACCACCTCTTTGTCAACTACAAAGCTACCTTCGACCCTCCGATAAGGGATATGCTATATGAGGCCATGCCTGAGTTTGGTATTCCTGCAAAGCTAATTCGGCTTTGCAGATGTACCTTGGAAAACATCAAATCCTCTATTAAAATTGCTAATGATCACTCTGAACCATTCATCACGGAAAGAGGTCTCAGACAGGGTGATAGCTTGTCCTGTACACTATTTAATATAGTTACGTAGAAGGTGATGAAAAAGGCTGGTGACAAGATGTCTGGCACCATATTCAACAAGAGCCACATGCCACTACCCTATGCTGATGATATAGACATCATTAGCCAAAATCTGCGGGATGTTACTTCAGTTTTCTCATCATTAGAAAAGGAGTGATCAAAAATGGGTTATGCGGTCAACGAGAATAAAACAAAAATAATGATTTCGACAAACAAAGAGTCATATAGTAGATGAATTTACCTATCTCGGATTTTCCGTCAATAAGAAAAATAGTGTCAGCCAAAACATCAAGAGGAGAATAGCGCTTACCAAAAGATGTAAAATGTATGGACCTATCTGTGTCGACGGCGTGTTTCGTACATGAGCTGTATGAGCTTAGTATGACGTCGACGACTTCGATGGCTGGGTCATGTTGCCAGGATGAATGTAAATGCTCCAGCAAGTAAGGTTTGAAGGCGAACCTGAAGGACGACACAGAGCAGGGAGACCCAAACTTCGTTGGAAGGACCAAGTGGTAGGCGACGTGCCACCATCTGGTCGGACAAACTGGAGAACGCACGCAGAAGATCGAAGCGTGTGGAATACTTCAATGCTTCAGGCCTCAAATTTAGGAACCACGTTCGTAAGCTGTAATGGGCCACTTAAGTAAGTAAGATGCAGAGACATCTTGCCCCCGGCTTCAATCCTGTGCTAGATCAAAAGAAATATGCATGAATTTGGATATAATTTTGTAATTAGCAAGATACAAGGACATATTGTCCCGTGCTGGAATCCTGTAATCGATCGAATACGATAACTAGAACACATCTTCCGACCAATGAAAAAGACGATAAGATTTAATATATTTTCTTCGAGTACCTAAAGAAAACAGACGACCGCCACGTCACGATATTTAAATTATTCTGGGAGATTCTTATGCAAAAATTGGAACGGTCGGGAGATTCTATTTACATACACGCCCGACAACGGCATTAAACTAATTTGCTTCGGCGCTACCAGAAATATGGTAGAGAATATTGACACGGATTACTGCATAGTTGCAGCTTTGCCTAAGTTACAGCAACATTAGGCAAATCTGCAAACCCCATAGATAGCCACTGCCTATTCCAACGTACAACTCCAAAACTACTACGACACAACGCCTCTTATTGTGACGTTTCTAACACATATTAGTTGCCTTAATTCAAAGTTAAGGCAATACTTAATTTTATAACTTGTCGCTCGCCTACCATCGGCGGTTTTCGTCGCTCACATTAGTCGTTGCCATATGACGATACGAAAAGACCTGCATATGGCCACGTTGCATTGCCATGACTACCACTATTAGATGGCATATAAGTTTTTTTTTTTGTCCAAAGCATTTTGTTGGCGTTCTTCAAGTCACACTACTTTTTCATACTTGAGCATACAAATGTTGATGTATACCTTGCTCCCTGCTACCTTTTCATATCATCACTTTATCACCACATGCAACAAGTTCAAAAATTCCTACGAAATACTTTTTGTTGTACTTGTTGTCGTTGCTTTGTTTTCCAGCTCACATTCCCGACATTCCTAATTGTGTTGTTGCACAACATTGGCATTTATTGCCAGTTGAGATATGGATTCCTGGGACTCTTTGCTGCATGATGCAGCTAGCAACTTCATAAACATGACTTGTTTATACAACATTTAATATCATGTCCTTTTTTAACAGTTGCTCTCTGACACAACGAAACAAAAACAAAAACATAAACGAAGAGAAAAGTGATGAATGAAAATAAACTAAGCCATAATAACAAGTGGATCCATGGCATGGCAGGAGCATTTGTGACTGCTCCACTGGAAAACATTTATCCGGTACTTCATTTGAACATCACAGAGCACAAAGACCGCTGATGATGATGATGGTGGCACTGACGATGAAAACTTTGCAAAAAAAAAACAACACTGAAATAAACTCAAAAAAGAAAAAAAAAGAAGAGAGAGAGGTATGTGTACACGTATACGAGAGAATGCTTAACAAATCTTTATGAGGACATCATTTGGGTTTGGTTTATATGACGAGACAACAACTTCATAAGTGCCAATATAAAATACTGAAATATAGAAACCACTGCTTGCGTGGGTACAGTGGCAATAACCAAATCAGTCGATACAAATGCAATTAAGCATTGAATATTCCAATGAAAAATTAATATGGTAACTAGAAATATATATATTAATGGAACTTGAAAATACTTTATCCGCAGACAATACAATTCAATGTGAGAATATCATTTTGGAGATTCCTGGTTCGTTAACTGTCTCTCCATTATGATAGTGATCAGAATGTGGAGGACACTTTCAATAGTTATTTTCACGAATTTATTAAGAATATTTAATAATATTTTATTCATAAGTACATAAATATGTACGAAATTTTAAAAATTAAAATTTAAATTTTAAAAAACCTTCATATGGGACCAGCCTTGACATGATGGTTAGAACACGCGACTATGCGGGAGATCAGTGGTTCGATTCCCGGCTCCAGTCCATCCTCTATCCTAATTTTTCTTTCATTGCTGGCCCTCTCGATGTTGTCGACAGGAACTTCGCAATATATTGTTGAGTTCATCGGCATGTTTGGTAAGAGTCTATCAAATAGTGACGTTGCATTCGTCGATAAACAAGTAGGCGCCGTTTGGTGTGAATCTAAATAGAAAGCGTGTAAAGGGAAATAAAGTTTTCCATATAAATTTTAAACAATTTTATGAGACCGCTGCATTGCCCTACGATTTTCACCATACCCTCGTGTTTGTTGTCAAAGTATGTAGCACTGCCTCCCCCTTTAGTCATATTTATGTCATACAACATATCATCATCGTACCCGTAGAGGTAATTCTCGTTCTAATACTCTGTTAGTCCTACTCGACTACGTATACTAAAGATGCGAGTATCTTCTCGTTGTTATACATTTAACACACGAGTACCTATCACCGGGAGTCTTGTGGATGATTCGATGCTATAAACTTCTTGTATAACAACCCATGGATGAGTGAGTTTTCCCTTTTTCTAAGCTTAAGACAAAACATAAAAGTAAAGCACTTTCGTGTGCGTGTCTGTGTGTTTTGGATGAAAAGGAAAACATAATTTTTTATGCTTGCAGAATTTCTAAATGAGTTTCTAAACACTAGGAAAGATGAAATATCAATTGGATTTCTTTTTCCTGCCGAACAGATGATACGGGGCAATTTTCTAAATCCTGAAAATCTGTCGAGACAAGGTGAATTGCTTTGGGGACATTGAAGCCATTTGACATGACTTTTCCCAGTGGATTAACTCTTTTGTAGTTGTTTATGAAACCGAATTAAGGCAGTGTATGGTGCTAATAAATTATAAGAAATTACTTTTTCGGCAAATATGTAAATAAAGCAGGCTAATTTAGTCAGGGATACACGTTGCTTTATAATTTTCTTGACTTCACCTATTTGTATATATTAAAAGCGATTTACACCGTACAACACATTATTTTGGGACTCAATTCTGAGAACTGCACGTGAAAGTAACACCAAATAGAAGAAGTTCTCCATCATTGGTTATGTCAAGTTACATGCCATAATGTAATATCAATATGAAGTTAGTAAGTATTTTGTAGGGAAATTTGTCACATTCTAGGCTCTTTTGTTATATTGTTATGTGGTGGCGTATGATTATCATAAGTAATATTCCACGTAAATCATACGCCACGGAATACAGCAGTTTTGTTGTAACTGCTACAAAATAAATCCAGTGCAAAATTATTTGATGAATGGAAAAGTGAAACTGTTGCTTATGGAGGGAAACGTTAAATGAACAGATTAAAGGTTTTGTAATTCTTAATTTTTTTAAATTTGTTTCAGCTAAATCGGACTAGTGGTCCTCGAGTTATGTCAAACAAAAGACCCTAAAACGTGACAAATTCCCCTATACGATACTTACTAACTTCAAATCGATATTAATTTATTATGACATGTAACTTGACAAAACGAATGATGCAAAATTTCTTCTTTTTGGGGCTTCTTTCAGGTGCAGTCCCAAATCAATGAGCTGAAAAATGTTGTACATTGTACATTCATAATTATGAATGGCTTCACACCAAACCATATGAAATTATCGGTCGGATTATCATTATATGTATATGTATAGACATATCTAATCATTGGGCTAAGTCTCCAACTCTAACATTAAGGATTTCGTCATGGCATGTATAAAGTAGACGATCCTTGTTATCCTTTCATCGATGTTCCTAGACCAACTAAGCTTATGATCAAAAATAAAACCAAGGTGCGTGGCCTGAAACGATAGCTTCAGCCCAGCTTAATCCAGTTTCGGTAGCCGAAATTTTTAACTTGAAATAAGCAACTTTGTCATCTAACTGTCCATAACAAAGCCACTGGACCTGGCTATATACTGCAGCTCACTATACTTGTAATTTTCATGAGATTACAAATCGTGGAAAAACTTACCATCAAATTAATGAACACGTCATCAGCACATACCAAAATATATGCACTATCTTCCTTGAAATCTACATACGTACCGCAATTATTACATAAAGCCAGAGGATTGCAGTAAATCTACGCCCTCTTGTGGCGTCCTCAGTTTCCTTAGAAAAAATAATAAAAATCTATTTGGTCTTCAGTCCTTAAATGAGGCATAAAGAGTCTTGAACGTCTTGGATACAAAGACCACCTTAATCCGGAACAGTACAAACCGTGTACACGCCTTGATAATGTTCATCAGTATCAGAGTGAAATAATGCATAGCAATTTGTGGCATGATTGGGATTTTCCTATTAAAACTAGACTCATGGTACCCATGGCCCATTTCACCTTTATCCTCATCCACCATTTTATCCAAAATTTAATGTTTATATATATATATATATACAAGGGGACCAGCCGTGGCATGATGCTTAGAAGACGTAACTACCATGCCGAAGATTCATAGTTCGATTCCTGTCTCTTCCTGTCAGCCATCTACATATTTCTTTCATAGTCGGCCCCCTCGATGTTGTCGACAGCAACTTCGCAGTATAGTGTCGAGTCAATTGGTATGTCTAGTAAAAGCTTCTCAAATAATGACGTTCGCATTCGTCGACAAACTAGTCGGTGCCGTTAGTTGTGAATATAAAAGAATAGAATACCGTGTTAATTCACAACAACGCGAGAAGCTATCCCATACCTAGGGTGTAAGGGGAAATTATGGCAATATATCTACGAGGACCGGTTAAGATTTTTACAGGTAGGGAAATGCGTTTGGGTCCTTAGTATGGACCCTTCTCTATTGGGTATTATCGCTAATACCAGTCCTTTTTCACTCTCTAGCTCTCCTTGATTTGTTATACCCTTCACCATGCGCACAAACCGAGTGTTCTTTCATTTGTTACGGCCATAAGGAGGAGTGGTATATAGGATAATATAAATATATAAATGATCGAAGCGTCGAATTTTGAGTAGATTTCAAGATGTCCGTCTGTCTATCTGTCTGTACCTGCGATTATAGTCGTTGTTTAAGAGATATCGAGCTAAAATGCAAGTTTATAGCCAAAGCGAAGGTGGTGCCCGGACATAACCCCCACGGACATAATCCCCAAAACGGTTTTGGGGCGTGCCCCCCCCCCCACCGCATTCGTCCCTCGCTACAATAATAATATTTCAAATTGTTCTCTTCATATGTCGAAATACTAAAAACAACAACAAATTCGGTCATAATTCCCATTGGGGCTTATGTCCGCAGATTAGTATCAATGTCAAGTTGTCCAATATAACCCCAAAATCGTTTTGTGGAATATGTTCGTGTGGGGTAATGTCACGGCACCAGCGGAGGTTAGGTTCTGTGTAAGATGATGGTCTGTGGAGAGTCTCTCCCTGCCATTACAGTCGTAGCTTAAGAGCTTTTGAGCTGAAATTTTATATGCAAGATTTCTACTCTTAGTGGAGATTAAGTTTTAGAATGTGCAAGATCGGTAAAAAACTACTCTCACCTCCCGCACAAACTCGCCCTTTTTGAGGTGTTTCCCTTTCCTCAAAACGGAGATTAATATGAGCACGATTACAGTTGTAGTTTAAAAGCTATTGAGCTGAAGTTTGGTATGCAAGCTTCTACTCCAACCAGAGGTTAAGTTCTAAGAAGAGCAAGATTGGTCAAAAACTATTCCCCTTTTGTGGTCTTGCCATTCCCGTTTACTGCTGTAGTTTAAAAGAGATGAAGCTAAAATTTAGAATGCATGCTTCTTTCCTCAAATCGAAGGTTAAGTTCTAAGAAGAGCAAAATAGGACAAAAACTACTCTTACCTCTCATACAAACTGTCCCTTTTTGGGGTGTCCGTCTACCAGACCAGCGATAACAGCTTTAGTTTACGAGCTATTTAGCTTTTTTATTTGGTATTTAAGCTTATATTCCTCAAGAATAGGTTAAGAAGTAATATGAGCAAGATCGGACACAATTACATTCACCTTCCATACAAACTCCCTCTTTTTTGGGGGGAACCTGTCTTTTTGTCCCTGCGGTTACAGCAGTAGTTTAAGAGCTTCATTTTCTTCTTAATTGGCAGCAGTAACAGAAGTTCATCTATCAGAATTCTAAGCGCGTCGGTCTTTTGCGCTCCGTAGATAGTTAGTCACACCAAGTGTAGATAACAGCTCTTTCACCTGGTTCATCCTCCTCCTGCGCGGTCCATCGAGTTTATTGACGAAAACCTTTCGAGCTGGAACATTTTCATCCATTCAGCGCATGATCATTTCCATTACGATGTTAAAGAAATCTCAGGACAGACTATCGCCTTGTCTAAAGCCTCGCTGGTTAGAAAAAGGCTCAGTCATATTATTGCCAATTTTCACTGAAGACTTCGTGTCAGTCAGTGTCATCCCGCAAAGTCGTATTTGCTTCGCGGGGATACCAAACTCAGCCATAGCATCTAATAATTTCTGTCGTATCGGACTGTCGAATGCAGCTTTGTGGTCGATAAACAGATGGTAGGTGTCGATCTGCATTTCATGGGTCTTCTCCAGGATTTGTGAATATCTGGTCTAAAAAAATACTTAATTTCCCTTTATACCCCATGAATGAGGTATGGGATAGCTTCTCGCGTTGTTGTGAATTAACACGCTTTCTATTTTTAACGGAACCTACTGTTTATTGACGAAAGCGAACGTCACTGTTTGAGAAGCTCTTACTAGACACGCCGATTGACTCGACACTTCCGACACTGCGAAGTTGCAAAGTTTTTTAAGATGACTGGAGCCAGGAGTTGAACCTGTGATCCCCCGCATGGTAGTCGCGTTTTCTAACCACTATGCCAGGGCCGGTCCCGGTCCCGGTCGGTCGTGGATTTGAGAGCTATCGACCTGAAATTGTACAGCTATTTAGTGGCTTTACGTCGAACTGCAGACTACACCACACCGACTGTGATCTTTTACCCAGCTATTAAGTTTTCAGGCGTGAAAGCTACAAACCGATTGTAGTTGTTATCTCTCAAGCCTCTGAATCTGTTGTCCACATGCCAGTGCTTTTGCACTACGGCTACCATGCCATCCATGCATAAACTCTTAAGGATAACAAAAAGATTTTCCGCAGTAGCTTTATAGTGGTGTAATTGAATCTGCACTACTCGTAGATTCTCGTACATCCTAGAGCCAGTTATAAGAACTGAGTGCCGGTGTTAATCGTCAGCCTTCATTGTCAGCACACAGCATTGAAATCTATTTCGCCAAAAACTCAATTTCCAGATGCCAAATTTTCAAAAATCTGATCATTACAATGAAATTATAAAATTATGAACAATTATCAAATATTTTGTAGAATTTTTCATCATAACGTTGTAGGGACTTTGGGCTGACTGTGGGATGATGGTTAGAACTAGCGGATATCATGCGAAGGACCTGAATTCGAGCCCTGTTATAGACATTTAAATTTTTATGATATGTACCACCCTCGATGTTTTTGAGTAATCGAGGCATTCGGCATGTCTGGTTAAGCCTGATTTTCGGATTAGCCGTTAAACTGTAGGTCCCGTTGTGTGGGTGTAATAATGTTCACTTAAATGCTAAAAGCTGTACAAAATATCTTTAAATATGGAGTATGAAGTAATACTATAAACTTTCAAAGTTAAACAAATAATACAATACTGCAATGAACTCATTGATTCCTATAGTAAACATTGTTCCTGCAATTATTAGTAAAACATTTTGCCCCTAACTTACACACCTTTATAACTTATTTCCTCTTTTCAAAAAAGATAAGCATTAGGAAAGAATTTAAAGGAGACCCAAATGTTAATGTTAACTGAGATCTCAGTTATTATTTTCCATATTTACTAAAACACCCATGACAACAACAATCATGTCACGACAAACGTTATTAAAGACATTGTGCGAAATAATATACCGCCCCCTCTAGAGAAGCAGCAGCAGCTGGTAACAAACAAAGCTTCCAAGCAATTTACGTTTAATCTTTTTTTTTAAGGAAATCTGACTGAATTCCTCAAAATCTCTTACCGTTCTCGTTTTTATTTGCTCGTCTAATAAAAGGGGAAGATAGAGAAATATAAACAAATAAGTGTTATACACGACGAACTCGTACCAATATCGCACCACCTTTGCTAAATTCCTCCATTGGCAAATGACACTAAAAGCCGTTGCTCCTTCAATGGTTTCCTTTGCTCGTTACCAGTTCATGTTGCATTAACTGATATTTAATTCAAGAGCTGTATCCAGGTATTGAAATTCTACAACTTTATAACAAAACCATTATAATATCGTACAGCATTACGACATCGTTGTTGTGTGTGTGTGTGTGCTTTGCAACGATTCTACTCAACCCGCGTGCATCTCTGTGCACCGAAACATCGCCATCATAGCTATAGCCAGCATAGAGCTCCATCGTCGCTCGTTGCATTGATCAAAGTTGCATTTCTTCACAGATTTTATACGAAGTGTTCCACTTTCTATTCTTTCCAAAGCAATTTTAAGAGATTTCTTCTCTGCCATTCACATTCACATTTTAGAGTACCCGGAAAAAGTAGCAACTGAAATCGATTCCTATCCACACATCCTAGGTGGGTTCATGGGGTCGTCCATTGATGACAGTGTTGGGACCTCAGCTGTTGTGGTGGATGTGGGGACCAGCATGCAACAAGCCACTTAAATGTGTGGAAATGCTTAAGCTTTGAGCACTGGTTGCATAAGTATCAACGGCAAACACTACAACTGCACTCTGCATAAGATACACATCAACGAGGTAGGTATGATGAGGTGGTTAAGTAAACAATTTCTTAAGTCGTAGTTACGAATTGAATAAACTCATTATTTTAAATAGAAATGCGTATGTAATTTTATGTCATTGTTAGATTACACATCGCGTATAGAAATTGTTTTCATTATAGTAGTTTAATAAAGATTTTTCTTTTCATGTGTTATAACCGGCTCACACAGAGGTGTGAATGCAAAAAAAAGTGATAGTCGCGTGTTTTTACCATCAGTCCAATCTCGGCCCTGAATATCATTGGACACATATTGCCGGATCCTTGTAGATAACATTGAAGTGGACGATTAGAAATTTAAAAGTTCAATGGTCAATGGTCCTCTGCCCTTAAGCCTGTTCAAACCATCAGTGAACTTCACCAGCTTCTCCTTGTTACATGACGACAATTCGGTGCGATTATCAAAGAACCGTTTCTCGTAGAATTGCTTTCTTCTTCTATGAAGAACTGGGCAATGGCATAACAAATGCTGAATCGTCTCAATTTCCCCCTCATCGTCGCATAGCCTGCAATAATCCTCCTGTGTCGTCTCCCAGTTGGATGTAATTGCTCTGACGTCACAGTGTCCCGTAATTACTCCAGGTAGTCGTCTAATGAACCTACTGTCCAGTTCCAATAGTGATCAGGTTCGTCTTCCACACAGTCCGTTCGTTGTTCCCAGGATGCATTTGCCAGCCTGTGACGAGTCATAATTCCGTATACATGGCTCATTAGTGGTCGCACTGATCCATCTGATTGAGCGGGTCCCAATGCTGAGCCTTTCCGCGGCATTTCATCCGCTGTTTCGTTTCCTAAAATGTCACAACGGAGACCCAACAGAGTTGAACACTATTCTCCGGCAGTTTTGAGAGCGCCGTCCTACATTTGTGCACTAATCCAGACTTTATCCAGACTTTATGACGATTCACTGTCCACATAGATTGTGAGGATCTCTTTCAAATTCCTTGCCAGTATTTCATAGTAGCGAAGATCTACGCCTAGAACACACTGCAATCGTCATCCACTCGAAAATTGAGATCCTCACTAAAGATACCCGATTCTGTTCCATTTTTAGGTACAGCAGGCTCTCAGGTTCAATATCACATCCAGTGCAGCTTGTGGTGTACTTGTGGTGGTGTGGTGTGGTGTTCGCTGTACAGTACTTATCAGCATTAGCTTTCTTTCCGTATGCAAAGCCGTATGCAAACAAGGTTTCCGTAAGTTACTATGGGACACACTACAACTGTGTATATCCAATACACCATAGTAGGTTGTAGTCTCCAGCTTTTCCCTGCAGAGTTTCGGCAGGCGTATAGGGCAATGGGGATAGCACTCCACTTTGTGGCGTACCAGCTTCCTCGTAGTACTCGTGCCAAGCGTGGAGTTGATTATACGATTTGACAGCATAGAATTATAACAGTTACTAAGCAATAGAGGTGTTCCAATCGTCCTTGACGCTTCCATTTTGCTGTGGATGTTCCTTTATTGAAGGCCCCTTCGATGTCCAGAATGCCGCTAATGTGCATAAACCTTTTCCTAAACTGTTGAATCCACAAGTCCAACCACTTCGTGCAGAGCGCTGTCCACAGATGTCCCATTGTGGTATGTATGCTGCGCTGCACTGATGAGGCTATGGTCCAGGTTCCGTCTCAAGTGCAAATCAATTATCCTCTCCAAACTCCAAACTCTCCAAATAGGTCTATAGAACTTTGGTAGAGAGTGAGTTGATTTACCCGTCTTGGTAATGAAAGCTACCATTACTTTCTCCATGAAATGGGAATATACGATAGCCGTAGACACTCTCTTAGAAGTTCCGTTAGGTTCGGTGCAATAACGGAAGATATTTGATGTAACATAGCCAGATAGAATTCGTCCATCCCTGCAGACTTATAGGGTTTAAAGGTATCCAAAGCCTATTAACCTTTTCCCTCAATAATCACGTCGTTCACTAAGGTTCCGTGTACTGAATCCGGCGTTTCGGGCTACCACCACTGCATCCCATGGGTAGAAACATTTTCGCATTCCGGAAAATGTGAACTCATCAAAATTTCCAGTGTGTCCTCTGCGGACTCAGTCCAGTCACCGTTTGGTTTCTGAACACATTCGAGTACTTTAGGGTCCTTTGAAAGTAATCGCCTACAACGCGCGGCCTCATATACACCCACAATGGTTTTACAGAAATTGACCCATGAACACCACTTAGCTCGCTTAAGCTCCCTTTTGTAGTAATTGGAACTTATGCGATATGTGTCCCAATCTGTTTGTTCTTTAAACTTCTTGGCCTTGTTGAACAGCTTACTCGTGTTCTTCTGTTTATCTCTTAGCTCTTCATTCCACCACATTGGTTGAGATTTTTCCTCTAAGAAAACCCTCCACTCCAAATTCAATGATTCTAAGATGACGAGTTAGTTTAAAATGGCAATTTCTCTCATTCATTACCACATTCACTTCTAAACTAAAACTTGTTTCGAATTTTAAAATTACCTACATTTAAAACAAAAAAACAACATTTCCCACACATTTCATGCCAACCTATTACTTGACACATACCAACATAGCATTGGAATGAGTTTCATTGCTTGTATGGTGCGGAGCTGTCCCATAGTTGCTCGAGTTGTTTGATTCATTCAACTTATGCTATAGAGCATCAAGAATTCCTTTCATTTTTTTTTCAGTCAGTTGCCATTGATGCTCTTTGGTGGGCCTTTAGTCCTGATACGGAGTATGGTTATCCTCCAACTCCTTTAGTCAGTACACGGCACTATACGGCACTGCGTTGCTATTTTCCCAGGCAATTTTATATGAGATTTACTCTGTGTATAACTTATGAATCTTTAGTTTCACTTTGTGTCCGGAGCCCTCTAGAGGAGCTACAAGCAATATTCTAGCACATTACGAGACATAAAAAATAGAATAAAATCTATACTGTGTAAGGTGGTTTTTTCCTATGTGGTATCTATGCTTGGCTACAAAATTATTGACACTTAATCATATGTAATGTTATATATGACCTTATAATCAGGTGGAGGTTTTATGTTTTTGTAGCCACAACCTGCTAAAAAATGGCAACAAAACTTTAAGTTGCTCGTGAGAGGAACTGGGAGAGGAGGAAATGCATGTAGACTTATAGATAAAGTTATGAGAGAAACTTTTGCTTGAATCTAGCTATTTGAAAATAGACATAGGGTTTGTCGTTGAAAATAGATTCAGAATGTAACATATATTTGCTCTTTCAACTAAGACAGAGTGATGGTATAAAACTTACACAGTACAATACATGATCTTGGGACTCAGTTCTGAGAACTGCACGTGAAAGTAGCGCCAAAATGAAGAAGTTCTGCATCATTCGTTTTGTCAAGTTACATGCCTTAATAACTTAATATCGATTAGAAGTTAGTAAATATCGTATAGGGGAATTTGTCACGGTTTAGGCTATTTTATTATATTGGTACTAGTGGGCCCGGCAATGCTTCGCTATTGCATATTAACTTGTAATATATTTCACATTTAGGTCTACAAAGTACTTCAAAACGGTACTTAAGCCCGACAATAATATGTTGAGTTTATAACTTATGTAACTAATTTCAAGTAACTCCTTAACATGGAAGTTAACTAATTAAGTTTTATTGTTTTAAATTCTAAATATGATAGGCTCTATGACGATAGTAAAAAGTTCATCATCAAAGTCATATGTTAGTTTCGACATGTAGATTAAGTTTTGTTGTATGTAGGGAGAAAAAGCACTTCTTTCACAAATCGGAAACAGAAATTCTTCTAAAGATCAATATTTAATTTTTATATTTATCTGTAGTAGCGGGAACCGTCTGCATACTAACTATGTCTTTGTACACTTTTGTTATGCCTTCTCCTCCTATTGACCGCAAATGAAAATTTCGTTTGAAGCTTCATGCTTTTAGCCATAAAAACCTTCTTTGCCATGTCTTCTTCTCATACGGACCAAGAATATACCCGAATACTCTATATATTGAACTCGTATTACCATTTTTTGAGATAATTCGGTCACCAACGTTTGGCTTAACAAAGTGATGATCTAACGCGCTGCATGGCATATTACACCGTCGTGTTGGAACCATTACTCATTCAAATAATGTGCAATGACATGATAAATAAAAAAAAACAATTGATCGTACACTTGCTCTAGTTCTTCCACCAGTTGGATTTAATATGAATGTAGGCCAAGATCTTTCCTCAGCATTTGCAGAGACCGAGTTGCTGAGAACGGTGTTGGTTCGATAAATTCGAGTCCCCTGCTGTAGACGTCTTCCTCAGCATTTGCAGAGACCGAGTTGCTGAGAACGGTGTTGGTTCGATAAATTCGAGTCCCCTGTCACACTTACGTCTACAGCGTTGATGGCTTCTAGTAGCTGCTCAGATGGATGATTATATGCACCCTAAACTTCACAAAGGGCTCTATAAGTTTGGCGAACAGAACGCGCATTTTATCTATAGGATTTATTACCGATTCGCTCTCCTGAAAAGTAATTAAAAAATTCATATCTTCAAAGTAAATTAAAAACAAATCACTGTTTTAGGCTGCGTGTGTCCTAAATTGCCTGGTGTACGGACCATTATTTGATACAGGTAAAAAGTTATATATTGAAGTGCGTGTGCAGAGCTTCGGCACTTTTTACTTATTAAGTTCCAAATAGCCTGTTCATTAGCAACTTTTTTAACAATGAGCAACTATTGAAACTTTCAGACTTATAATTTGTACCTAATATTCCGATGCTTGGAAACCAAGACGAAGAGAATGGTATATTTTTAAGATTGTTTTCTGTGTACCAACACTTGAAGGCCAACGCGAGCTAGGAATTGATTTAGACACAAATTTTATTGGAGAAACTTTCTAACAATTCATCGTAGATTGCGATTTTGGTTGCGATTTTTGCGAATAAATAAATTGGCCCACCTTACTATTCATATCTCTGGGCGAACTGCAATATACTGTGGAATTTTGACAGTAATAACTACTTTTTTTAACAGGGGTGTAGCACAGCTTACTTCCACCCTTACTGTAATTCTTGCTGCAAAAAATTGGCCCACCTTACTATTCATATCTCTAGGCGGACTGCAATATACTGTGGAATTTTGACAGTTATAACTACTTATTTTAAAAGGGTGTAGCACAGCCCTCTTCCACCCTTACTGTAATTCATACTGCAACAATAACATATGTAAAAATTACATCTGCATACCTCTGATAGTTCATGAGATATAGCCTTTTTTACTTTCAAGTTGTATGGGCGGTGCCACGCCCCTTTATCCAATCACAACTAATTATAGCCTGGGACTATCAACATGCCAACAGTACCACTTGGTAAAATGTTCGTATCAATCTGTTTATTGGAAAAGCCTGCAGAGCGATGTATGAGAGAGGGGCGTGGCACCCTCTATTTCCACCCTGGCTGTAATTAATACTGCTCCAACAACATATATACCAAATCTTATCTTCATACCTCTGATAGTTCATGAGATATAGCCTTTTTTACTTTCAAGTTGTATGGGCGGTGCCACGCTCCTTCATCAAATTACAACTAAGTACAATCAGAGACCAACAACAGGTCATCAGTACGACTTTCTAAAATTATCTTATAAATCAGTCTATTATAAAAGCCGTCAGACAGATATTTGACAGTTCATGAGATACAGCCCTTTTTATTTTCAAGTTGTATGGGCGGTGCCTCGCCCCTTTATCTAATCACAACCAAATATAGCCACGGATTAGAAACAGATCATTAGTATCACTTTGTAGAATTTTCGAATCAATCGGCCTATTGGAAAAGCCGTCAGAGCGATTTTTGAAAAAGGGGGCGTGGCACCGCCTTCTTCCACCCTGCCTGTAATCCAACAACATATATACCAAATCTCATCTTCATACCTATGATAGTTCATGAGATATAGCCCTTTCGATTTTTAAGTTGTATGGGCGGAGCCACGCCCCTTAATCCAATCACAACCAAATATAGCCAGGGACAACATTACCACTTGGTAAAATTTTCGTATGAATCGGTCTATTAGAAAAGCCGTTAGAACGATTTTAGAAAAGAGGGCGTGGCACCGCCCCCTTCCACCCTGGCTGTAATCAATACTGCTCCAACAACATATATGCATATCAAATCTCATCTTCATACCTCGGATAGTTCATGAGATATAGCCCTTTTGATTTTCAAGTTGTATGGGCGGTGCCACGCCCCTTTGTCCAATTGGACCGAATTGTAAATCTAAACCACGAGGGGCGCCACCCAAACCCATACAAAAAAAATTTATGCAAATTGGTCCAGCCGTTTAGGAGGAGTTCAGTCACAACACACGTACAGTAGAATTTTATAAATAAAGAAATGATGTCGTATGATTATCATAAGTAATTTTCCACGTAAATCATACGCCACAGTGTACAACAGTTTTATTTTAACTGCAACAAAATAAACCCAGTTAAAAATCATTTGCTGAATGGACAAGTGAAACTGTTGCTTATGTAGGGAAACGTTATATGAACAGATTAAAGGAATTTTTGTATTTTGTTTCAGCTAAATCGGACTAGTGGTTCTCGAGTTATGTCAAAAGAGCCTAAAGCGTGACAAATTCCCCTATACGATACTTATTAACTTCAAATCGATATTAAATTATTATGGCATGTAACTTGATAAAACGAATGATGCAGAAGTTATTCTATTTGGGGCTACTTTCACGTGCAGTTCTCAGAATTGAGTCCCAAATCAATGAGCTGAAAAATGTTGTATTGTGTAATGAATATTTAATCATCTTCCTACTCATGCTTAATTATGTACCTTTTTTTTGCTATTTGCAGAATAAAATTATTAAAATTTCATATATTTGCTGTGAAGTCAATAAAATATTTAACTTTATTTACAGTTTCCCTCAATTGCATAGATTTTGAGGTCAGAACATAATCTATTAATTTGTTGCTTTTAATATACCAAAAAATCTAATTTTCACAAACATTTTCAATCATTTGCGGTTGAACAGATGGAAAACATCTTGAATTACAGCCAAGCAACCGCACACACACATATGACGGACTCACCAACCGAATTACACTTAGCCATACACACACACAAACACTTAGACAAGTCATCGCAGCAAAAGGACACTCATGGTATGTATCCTTAAGTCTCTGTAGACTTGAAATGCTATGGGACACCAAACGACATTACTTGATGTGAGTGTGTGTGTGTGTGTATGTGGTTGCATGGCATGCAGGCAAGTAATGGGGTTTGTGGGCTGGGTCTATGTTACAGAATCATATTGCTTTTTTTTTGCTAATATAATTGTCATATGAGATTTTAAAGAAGAACGACCAAATCTTAGGACAGCTATGCATCTGCATACGATGTGTATGTTTTTGTGCTTGTATTTGTTTGTCAACATAAATAAATACACATCCTTGTATGTGTCTTACAAAAATATACTATATAACATACTATGTGGTTAGATTTTTCATGTGTACACAAATATCTATGGTTATTTATTTATAAATTTTGTGGTTTTGTTGTAATAATTGAAATATCCATTATGATTTATATTTTTCGGTACATTATTACATACACATGCAAATATACATACGAATGGATATTTAAACATCTTACTATCAAATTATTAAAATTGTATATAAAACATATGCCAGAATATGCAAATTTCTAAGAACTTATAGAGGAAAATTGCAAAGTTAAAGTAATTTTTCCAACATAGTTAATAAATTTAATTTACAATTTTATGACGCATCAGGAAGTAAAGTAAAAGCAAGCAAACAAATAACTTTTGTACAGTGTATGTATGCATGTATTTATAGATGTGTACTATTAAAATGTTGGTTGGCCATATAGAATTTAAGTAATTTTTGTGTACATATTAGCAGCATGAAACTTTTAATGACAAAACTCGAGATGAATGTACAATGTAAGTTGACAAACCTATGAAATCACATTATTTCCATTTCGAATAGTGTAAATAGACAAAGATACTAATTAAAAATTGATCAAGACATAGTGTGACTTGTAGGCCGGCATTAATGAAATTGCCATTTTTATGGATTTTACAGGCGATTGAATTGTGTCCAAATATGTGATTGAAATGCAATATTGATATAAAAATATATTGGAGGATCTTAATATTTACATTCCTTTTGCCGATTGATGTTATTTTTGTTATATTATGTTTTGTCAAGTTGGCTGCATTAATAATTTAATAGCCATACGAATTATTTTGCTTAAGTTGGATTTTTAGAACATTGTCTATACTCATCAAGTTTATTTTGAGCCCAACCATATGCCCTATTATCACGTGCTGTGCCAAGTCGATTTCGTTATACAGCTTATGATTTATGAAGGTACTCTCTCTCTCTCTCTCTTTATTAATGGCTCCTAGAATATATTATTCGTACAGCAAGACAGAATACATCAGAGTTTTACATAAGCGTCGCCCAGAAGGCCTTACCCAGCGACCCTTTAAGATAGGCAAGTTAACTTGGACTATCTAGTAACTTAAACTGAAAAACTTAATTGCCCTTTGCACCCCATGAATGAGGTATGGGATAGCTTCTCGCGTTGTTGTCACTGTTTTGAGAAGCTCTTACTAGACACGCCGATTGAATCGACGCTTAATAATGCGAAGTTGCTGTCAACAACATTCGAGGGAAGCCTACAATGAAAGAAAATTATATTTATTTTTTTTTTTCTTTTAAGATGACTGGTGCCAGATTTGAACCTGCGATCTCCCGCATGGTAGTCGCGTGTTCTAACCACTATGCCACGGCCTGTCCCATGATTTGTGTACCCATCGCCATAAAAGTCAATAAGAAAAGACACGATTTCTATTTTCAAAATGGCTTTGAATTTTAAGTAAATCGAGTTGTATCCCTTTTCGATATGAAATGTCTCATATGCATGTTATTGAAACTACTCAACTTAATTGTACTGATATTATTACTACATCCCTAAAGTGGGCGGAGTGGTACATTTGTATGGGAGGTACCAGAAGGGGCGTGTCTAGACATCCAGTTCTTTTCTCCAAAACTTTATCCCGTTATAGCTTCACTAAATACAGAATTTGGGCACGATCGTGTCAAGTGTATTGATATTATTATTCCATATCTAAAGTGGGCGGAAGGTACATTTGTATGGGAGGTACCAGAATGGGCGTGTCTAGACTTCCAGATTTTTTCTCCAAAACTTTATCCTGCTTGAACTTTACTAAATACAGAATTTGGTCACGATCGCGGTAGTTCTAATAATAATATTAATCGATTTCTAAAGTGGGCGGTACCAGATGTGTGTGGGAGGTACCAGATGGGGCGTTGGTAGACTTCAGTATTTTTTCTCAGAAACTGTGTCCTGCTATAGCTTTTCTAAATTAAGAATTAGGATACGAGCGCGATGGATTTATTATACCATCACCCTTAGGGATGAAGGTATATATCATTTGATACGACCCAAAATGTAACACATAGAAGAAGTGACTTTAGACCCTAGGTTTCTTAGAACCAAATTCGATTCATGACTTTTTAAGTCATTTGAGCCATGTCCGTCTGTCTGTCTGTCTGTCTGGTGGCTGTCCGGCTGGTTCGCACAATAGCTTCCGAAAGACGCAACCAAATCTTTTGAAATTTTGCACAAGTTATTATTTCTCCAAAACTACTTACGGTATTGCAAATGGGCTACATGGCTCCGCCCCTTCTGGTACCTCCCATACAAATACATCATTCCGCCCACTTTAAAAATCGAGTTATAATATCAATACACCCAACGGGATCGTACCTAAATTCTGTACTTAGTAAAGCTATTATAGGATAAAGTTTTGGGAAAAAAATTGGAGTTCTAGCCACGCCCCTTCTGGTACCTCCCATACAAATTCACCTTTCCGCCCACTTTAGATATGGAGTAATAATATCAATAAATCCATCGCGCTCGTACCCTAATTCTTAATTTAGTAAAGCTATAGCAGGATACAGTTTTTGAGAAAAAAACTGGAAGTCTTCCAACGCCCCATCTGGTACCTCCCACACAAATCTGGTACCGCCCACTTTAGAAATCGATTAATATTATTATTAGAACTACCGCGATCGTGACCAAATTCTGTATTTAGTAAAGTTCAAGCAGGATAAAGTTTTGGAGAAAAAATCTGGAAGTCTTGACACACCCATTATGGTACCTCCCATACAAATGTAGCTTTCCGCCCACTTTAGAGATGGAATAATAATATCAACACACTTGACACGATCGTGTCCAAATTATGTATTTAGTAAAGCTATAACAGGATAAAGTTTTGGAGAGAAGATGTGGATGTCTAGACACGCCCCTTCTGGTACCTCCTATACAAATGTACCACTCCGCCCACTTTAGGTATGGAGTAATAATATCAATATACTCGACACGATCGTGCCCCAATTCTGTTTTTTATTAAGTTAAAACAGGATAAAGTTTTAGAGAAAAAATTGGAAGTCTAGCGGCGCCCCTTATGGGACCTCCCATACAAATGTACCTTTACGCCCACTTCAGAGATGGAGTAATAATATCAATACATCCAACGCTATCGTGCCCAAAAGCTATAACAGGATAAAGTTTTGGAGGAAAAACCTAGAAGTCTAGACACGCCCCTTCTAGTACCTCCCATACAAATTTACCACTCCACCCACTTTAGAAATCGAGTAATAATATCAATATAATAGAAATTTTTTTTATTTTACTGAGGGTGATGGTATATGTAAGTCGGGTCACCCGACAGAAACTTTCTTACTGGTTTTAATGGCGGTCAACCAATATCTACTTCTGTAATTATTCCTCTAAATCTGTATCAACTTACAAGGTGGAGCAAAGGTAATCACACAACGTTATTTTGCTGCCGGCACTTTGTCAGGGGATATATTCAAATCTTTTACCAAAATTCTACGTAGGAACCAACGGCTAATTCCGTCGTCTGGTCGATGTTCCGAGCTTCTCATTGACATCTTCGGCATCAGCAGCGATTTTCTCAGCAGAACGGCTGATTCGGGGAAGATCTCGTCTTAACTCCGCTTGGTGTCGAACGACAAGAAAATCTATAATGAAATTCATGCAGCGCCAACACGAATTCTTGCCCAAAACAATTATTCTGCGTTTTTGTGGAGAAAATACCGATTTATGGCTTGTTGTAGTGTAGTGTTTTGCATTAAGCCGATTTCTCTTGAGCCACCTTGTATAAGGAACAATCACACAGTACGTGCAGTCATTTCTCGGACAGTGCTCGACAGGTGCATGAAACGTGATCGGACTGAGCTACAAAGCCAAAGGTTGAAACCAAACTCAGGGCTCTCTAACATACCTAACACAAGAAATAAACCTATATGTAGTACTTAGGTCCGTTTCTAATTCCATTACAAAATCTCAAAGAGACACATTCGTCCTAGAAAGTCCTATTCCTACTCATGCTCATGAGGATACCCTTTCCTCGCATTGAAATCCGCCGCTTGATGGATACTTCCAATATCCAGAGGGCCAGCACTCATCAAAACCTGCAGAGTCTCAAATAACACTACTCTCTCACATGATATAGCTTTACAGTATTCAACAGCAGTATTTACTACCTTGTTTTACACAGATGACACAAATTCTGCCATTGCTACAAAGAGTGTCAGATAAACAGAAGGGACAGCTTGTGGTAGCTTGTAGCTTGTGTAGAAACAGTGGTACAACGCCTCAGTTCTCGGCCAATGATATCTATATCATCGGTGTACGTCAGCAGCAAATGACATTTATGAAAGATGGTACCACCAGTGTTTTCTGCAACAGAACACAGGATAGTGTTCATTGATATGTCATCTAATAGTTATTGACGCGTGGACCTGTCAATTGCTACTTTGTGGTCGACGGAAAGACAATAAGAACCGATTCGCATTTCTCGGTCTTCTCCAGGATTTGTCAGACGGTTACTATCTGGACGGTCTGTTTCCACTCTCTACCATGTTCATATCCATTGCGAAGTTAGACAGTCTGAATCCGTTATCGAAGTTGTTGCTGTGTAGGCAGAATGTCAACAACAGTCACATGTCAATGGTAAAAATTTTAGAGACATGGTCAGTGCAGCGGTCATATATTTCTTCTCAGTCGCTCATAGAAAAAGGACGTTAAATCATCCTCTTTGTCTTCCGTCGGGGCGTGTGACTTGGTTGCTTACTCCATATCCATATCCAAATTCGTGTATTTTTGAATGGCTGCTGCGAAAGATATCAGAGTTCTTTCGTCGTGTCTTGGCCATCCATCGAAATTCCTGTATGGCCATCATTCCAGCCTCATATTATTGAGGACATCCGCAAATATGGTACTCAACATACTGATATATATCAGTCAAACTGATATAATATCTCTATAATCTTCTGTAGACATTGATAAAACATCATGCAGTTATTTAAATCAATTCACTTAGACTTTAACAAAGTCATTAAATGACGTCATTATTGAATTCCTAACTTTGTATACAATATTTAAATAGAGAATGCCACAATTACTGCTAATGTCGTCGACAATTCCCAGCAAAATATTTTGTTGCAAAGAAACAATTACAGAACAGCTTTTACTGATAAGTAACAAGTTCCACTTTCGGTTGCACAATATATTATTTTTGTTTGAAATTGTCCCAAAACCAACATGTTCTCATGGAACCTGTTATGAAATGAATTGCTACATAACTGAATTACATATTCTGATTTTTGAAATTTCATTGATTTTCAATTGGGTGTTAGTTCGAAATACATTTTAACTCAGATTTTTGAGTTTTTCTTAATAAATACCCTCTAAAAATACTTATTTCGAATACGAATATTAATTTTCTGTTCTACGGAATCTGTGGTGCAACATGTTGTATATAATCGGTTATATAGAACCAGAAACAGAATAGAAAGTCGATTAAAAAAGAAACGATTCTAGTATCAATACCATTCGCAACAAGTTCTGAAAAATTTTCCTGGGTTGTATCATTACTTTGTTAACTCGCAGCAATTAAATTGATGTCAAACATTTAAACAAATATCAAAAGACAGTCAAATTTTATCCATCCCTTTGTTAAAGTTCAACGTTTGTCACCCTTCCTCGTGCAAGGATACCCCCAGACATTCGACATTCAACAGGTTAAATCAGAAGGAATATTATGTAACATCCTTGTGTTGCCCTTTTTGTGTTCATATCCAAACATCTGGAGGAATTTTATATTTGATTTTATGAAGTGTTCTTTTGTGTGAGAACTACCATGTAGTGAGTACAGCAATGGGTAAAAAAATAGTAGTAGTAAGAGCATAGAAAGAAATTAAAAAAAAGCAACTAGAAAGTAACTGCTACTAAAACAATATTTTAAATAAGTTCTTAAAAATTAAAAACGTTACGGTCTAAATAAATCTGAGAAAGAAGAAAAAATATATTAAAAGTCTTGTAGAATTAAAAACGAATAATTGTTTAGTTTTGGTTGCCGAGATCAATATAAGCTTATAGTATCTTACATTTCTTGGTATTTAAATTTATATTGCTTTAATAGTTATAATTATTATCTGGTAGTATCTGTGCTTGTAATACTTAAAACAAAAAAATCCTATTTGCGTAAAATGTATTTCTATCGAATTCTTCTTAAATCCCAGCCTTTCAACTTTCTTTCGCTCATTATACAAGGTAAAAAAAAGAACATTTGCTGTTTTACAACAAATGCTATCTTCTCCTTTTGCCCCAACAACCGCATTTACTTCAACTAAGGCAAAGCCAACACACACATACTTAATGTAAACATGTGACTATAGCATCTTCGTGTGTTGATTGGTATCCACGTTCGTTCGTTGTGAATGTGCGATAGTCGTGGTGTCGAAATGCCATTATTTTCGTATAAAAACTAAAAACACACGCACACCCACAATGGCTTCTACGAATGTCCTCCATTTGCAAGATGTTTTTCTTTCTCCTTCTGCCCTCTTTTTTGTTTCGTCTTGGAAGCGAAAAGAAAACATCTGTGGGATATCACATGTCACAACGCCACAAACAAATAAAACAGCAAAAAAAAGACAAATACTTACTAGTCCCACCGATGATAATTCTTAGTGTTTTTGCAGAAATTTCTATTGTTTTTGTGGTTATTGTTGTTGTATATTTGGCTTTTGAGCTTTTGTTTCTATTTTTTGTGCTGTTCTCTAAGTCGCCGTGATTTACAATCATCATCCAATCACCAATCTCACTGACATCATCAAACCATCGCCGTCGGCAATGTGTACTTACTTACGGCATTCGAGCCATTAGAGTGACCCACGAAAGTTAAGTCATATTTATGCAAATCTTAAGTTAGACATTTTGAATAATAAGAAATCATAGTAAAAGGTATAGGATGGACATTCGATGGGCCCAAGACAATCAGAAATAGTTTCTATTAAATTAAGCCCCAACCTTAATACAGTTCGCTCGAAGTTGAGTAGGAAGAATCTGGCATGGGCCATCAAATGTTTTAAACCAATAAGACAGCCAGACGACGGAATAATTGCAGCGCAATTACAGGAGGTGTTATCTTTATCGTGTAGTTGGTTAGAAGTAGTAATACTGGATGTAATTCCCAACATTTGACAAATGTTGTCATATCACTTTCAACCCATCAGTCTCTCATCTTTTGTCCTTAAAACATTTGAGAGATTTTAAGAAACAGTTAAGAAACAGTCTCAACTGCAACTAGGCTTGCCAGATTTAAAATTGTAAAATTCTTGACATTCACCTAAAATTTTCTTGATTGTGAAAAAAAATCTTGACAAATAAAAACACTCATACGTTAGATGTTTTACATATTTCAGTTTCATTTATTTTTTTATAAAAGTATAATTTCATATAAAAAGTATACAAAACATTAAAAAATCAATTACAGATATTTAACTGACTGTTAAATACCCTTACCTTATGTATGATATTACTTGTCTCGAGTTATTGAAACTAAACGATTTTTAAATGAAATTACTTATTTTAAACTGTTTGTTTGTTAGTTTTTGTCGATCGTGTTTTATATATTAAATTTACATTAAAGTGTATCAAATGATAAATCAAATTCGGCTTACGATCAGAAAAGTGTTTTTTATTGTTTGATATTTTTGGTCAAATTCAGTGTGTCACGCACTAGGATGACGCGTTTCGAACTCCATGACGACTTGATCTTCAGACCCCTTTGTGACGAACTGATGCACAATGGTACATCATCAGCTGTATATATATCTACAATTATGTCAAACATGTACATGCGAAGTAGATATCTGATCGTAAGCCGAATTTGATGTATCATTTGATACACTTTAACGTAAATTTGATATTACTTATGTATTAAAATTTTTCAGCCATTGTAGCATAAACGTTTGGAGATAGGACTCTCGGTCGTATGACCAGACTTTTACTGAAAGGTTATTACACCGTTTCAAGAGTTACAGTGGAAAAAGTGTTAATGAAATTGCCAACAAGTGTAGAATTTTTATTTTAAATTTCTGGACATATTGTAATTTTGTATGTGGTTACCGAAAGAGTCTTTTACACACAAAAATCTCTAAAGAATTCATAGTTTCTAATGGGTTGGATGAAACACTTAAGTTTCTCAAGTTTCACCTATAAATGCAAAATATTAAAACTGAACTTTTTTAAAGTCTCAAGGAGTTTATATTTGAATTTGTTGAAAATATATAAATTTTCAGGTAATTGCCATATTTGTATACGAGGTACCAGCAGGGGCAGTACAAATAGTCAGATTTGTATTTGCAGGATAACGTGGAATAAACTTTTTATGTGGGTGTTTTTGGTCAAATGTTATGGGAGATAATACAGAGATAGTGACAAACGTTTAAATTTAAATCTTTTAAACTGACCAAATTTAAGCATTCTCCAATTGTCGGTTTGGATTTAATGTAAGAAATGTAAATTTTTCAAAAATAGGTCTTTTTCATTGGGATTAATCAGGATTCGGCCGATATAGTTCATATTCATCCCGGGGTCCAAATTTTATTACATGTTTAAATTCAGTGTACCAAATGGAAGTTTGTCTACTATTACCCCTTATCTAAGGTTGAGGGTGTAAAAAAATAGTGGGAACACTGATGTCAATTTTTTTATTTTACGACTTAAGTAAATTTAATACTTCGAAGCATAAAATGAGAAAAATTACGATTTGACATTGCGTCGCTGACCTGACATTGTTTCTGTACGGCTTTCTAAAACCATTAAGGATTATCTCTACAAATACAAAACGGTGGCGATCTTTAGCAGATTAATCTAAAATTTGGGTTTATACGACCGGAGCTTCTGCTTGAAATTGGCTGTTTAATGTTGTCAAATTAAACAGTGCAACAGTAAAAAATACAAGAACTTGATAGTATAGGTTCGATTCTTTTATCGACGGGAAATAAAACCCTATACTCAGTTTGGCGAGGAAAGACGTCATCAGTTTTTGTCTAACAGCTAACTCACACTTCGTGATAGCGCTAAACTATATTCGGCAACAATGTAGCTGTTAGTTATGCGCACTAGCTTTATTAACTATTTATGTCACAAAAGCTGGTTATTTCTGCCCTTTTGCTAAAAAAAAAAATTGAAGAAATTATTATTTTTTAACTTTTTTGAACATTACTTTGGGTGAGTCCAAATTTTTCACTAACAATGTTCATTTACTAACTAACAATGTAGCCATTGTAAAGTTGAAGAACTTTCGTGAACATATCAATACAATCTGAACATGTCTAGGCAACCTAAATAGCTGATAAAGTTCACTATGATACCGGTTTTTCGTACCTTTACGCATTTGTAAGCCAGTTATGTGGTTGAATTTAAACCGATTTTAAGTTTCTGAGCAGATTTTGAAATAAGACAATGCCGCCTTTCCAACGGTATATATAGTTATATTGATTACTTGTAATATATGTCTGTTTTTTACATCGAAATTTCAAACTTTTGTGATTTATTTGCTATTTTTTAAGTTTCACCATTTTATTCAGAAAGTGCACGTTTTTACGAGTTAAACGCATACTTGTTTTTAAAAATCGGTTAACAAATAGTTAAGTTATTCATGTTTTCCGAAGGACGCTTATATTGTCAACTTCTTGTATTGTACAAAAAGTTTTCATTTGTTGCATAGTGTTATTAGTATTCAATGATGAGGCGAAAATCTCTTAGATTTTTGAATGAAAACTTTTCATAATAATATTTCTATGAATTGTTCATTTCATTAAAAAAAAAAAAAAATATTTGCGTTTTTTTCGGTTGGTCTGTAAAAATCTTGACAAAACTTATTTTTTCTTGATTCTTGACGAGCATTAAAAATTCTTGTAAATCAAGAAAAATCAAGATCGTCTGGCAACCCTAACTGCAACAGTTTTTGTTATCATGCCTTCACTAAAGGTAGGCCAACTAAGACACCGCTACACTCTATAGTCAGTATAATGGAGAACTACATCCCTACACTCTGGGGACTTTCCCAACCATCGAAGTAGCCTTCAATAATATTTTACATACAACAACTCTTAAATCATTACATGATCTGGGGTTGTCAGTTTAGTGACTTAACAAATTGCTATGCTTCGAAATTAACCTTCAGAGCTTAATGGGGAGGTGTCACAATTGCTAGGAAAGCTAACAGAGGGACACCCCAGGGAGATGTCTCCACTTCACGATTAACCACAGCCTATGAATTTTTTCTTGTTCTTATTCTTATTCTTATTCTTATTCTTATTCTTATTCTTATTCTTATTCTTATTCTTATTCTTATTCTTATTCTTATTCTTATTCTTATTCTTATTCTTATTCTTATTCTTATCCTTATTCTTATTCTTATTCTTATTCTTATTCTTATTCTTATTCTTATTCTTATTCTTATTCTTATTCTTATTCTTATTCTTATTCTTATTCTTATTCTTATTCTTATTCTTATTCTTATTCTTATTCTTATTCTTATTCTTATTCTTATTCTTATTCTTATTCTTATTCTTATTCTTATTCTTATTCTTATTCTTATTCTTATTCTTATTCTTATTCTTATTCTTATTCTTATTCTTATTCTTATTCTTATTCTTATTCTTATTCTTATTCTTATTCTTATTCTTATTCTTATTCTTATTCTTATTCTTATTCTTATTCTTATTCTTATTCTTATTCTTATTCTTATTCTTATTCTTATTCTTATTCTTATTTTTATTCTTATTCTTATTCTTATTCTTATTCTTATTCTTATTCTTATTCTTATTCTTATTCTTATTCTTATTCTTATTCTTATTCTTATTCTTATTCTTATTCTTATTCTTATTCTTATTCTTATTCTTATTCTTATTCTTATTCTTATTCTTATTCTTATTCTTATTCTTATTCTTATTCTTATTCTTATTCTTATTCTTATTCTTATTCTTATTCTTATTCTTATTCTTATTCTTATTCTTATTCTTATTCTTATTCTTATTCTTATTCTTATTCTTATTCTTATTCTTATTCTTATTCTTATTCTTATTCTTATTCTTATTCTTATTCTTATTCTTATTCTTATTCTTATTCTTATTCTTATTCTTATTCTTATTCTTATTCTTATTCTTATTCTTATTCTTATTCTTATTCTTATTCTTATTCTTATTCTTATTCTTATTCTTATTCTTATTCTTATTCTTATTCTTATTCTTATTCTTATTCTTATTCTTATTCTTATTCTTATTCTTATTCTTATTCTTATTCTTATTCTTATTCTTATTCTTATTCTTATTCTTATTCTTATTCTTATTCTTATTCTTATTCTTATTCTTATTCTTATTCTTATTCTTATTCTTATTCTTATTCTTATTCTTATTCTTATTCTTATTCTTATTCTTATTCTTATTCTTATTCTTATTCTTATTCTTATTCTTATTCTTATTCTTATTCTTATTCTTATTCTTATTCTTATTCTTATTCTTATTCTTATTCTTATTCTTATTCTTATTCTTATTCTTATTCTTATTCTTATTCTTATTCTTATTCTTATTCTTATTCTTATTCTTATTCTTATTCTTATTCTTATTCTTATTCTTATTCTTATTCTTATTCTTATTCTTATTCTTATTCTTATTCTTATTCTTATTCTTATTCTTATTCTTATTCTTATTCTTATTCTTATTCTTATTCTTATTCTTATTCTTATTCTTATTCTTATTCTTATTCTTATTCTTATTCTTATTCTTATTCTTATTCTTATTCTTATTCTTATTCTTATTCTTATTCTTATTCTTATTCTTATTCTTATTCTTATTCTTATTCTTATTCTTATTCTTATTCTTATTCTTATTCTTATTCTTATTCTTATTCTTATTCTTATTCTTATTCTTATTCTTATTCTTATTCTTATTCTTATTCTTATTCTTATTCTTATTCTTATTCTTATTCTTATTCTTATTCTTATTCTTATTCTTATTCTTATTCTTATTCTTATTCTTATTCTTATTCTTATTCTTATTCTTATTCTTATTCTTATTCTTATTCTTATTCTTATTCTTATTCTTATTCTTATTCTTATTCTTATTCTTATTGTTGAGGGGGTGAGCCGATCTAGCAAAGACTCACACAAGAATTATAGGGGGGATAAAATACCGTGAAACGGAATTAGTAGGGGGTTTAAACTCAGATTTTACTGGCTTGTTGGGGGTTACCTTTTGTCCGGGAATAAACGGGAAATAAAACACTTTATTTCTAATCTTATAAATTACAATATAATTTATTATCAAGTTTTAAATTGTGCAGGGTTAACCGTATACACTTGGCGAGTTGGGGGGAAACAGTCACGACTGCGCGGGTTGGGTTGAAGTATTTAACTGACTAAGAGATCGCTAAGGAGCGATCTCTATACCTTTTAGTACTTATAAATATATAACTAAAATTCACAGGAGAGAGAGAGAGAGAGCTTTCATGGATTAATCCAGATACATTAGGAGGGGAGATAATTAAGCGTAGGTTATTTCATGGGCGCTTAAACATTCCGCCCCCCTTGCAGAATTCTAAAATTCTGAAAAATTTAATAATAAAGTATATATATATATAATTCATAATTTCAAGATACTAAGTAAAAATGGGGTTCAGTTTCAAAAAAAATCCATTAAATACAATAATATTTACAAGATTCGATAAAATTCATAAGATACAATGAAATTCAAAAGTTTGGATATGTTAACAATTAATGGGAGTTCACATTAATAATAATAGTGGCACCACCGGAGGTTGACCCATTTCCTCGAGGGACATTTATGGCGTTTGAGCTGGACGTTTGGGCACTAGGACGTTGAAGCGTTTGGTTCCTTTGTCTATTTCGCTTGCGACTTGACTTGTGTAAGAGGGTGTGGTGCTCAGAATGGCAGATTTTGCACCTGTCACGGCTTCTGCAGTCGCGAACCCGATGCGAATGTGCCAGACAGTTTACGCAATACTGCAGCTTGTGCACCAACTTGATGCGCTCCGGCACTGACATCTTTCGGAAGCGATAACATTTTCGCAAGGGGTGGTCCTTTTTGCAGTATCGGCAGTCGGCCGAGTATCTTTGCCGGGGTGGTCGGGAATTCGAGGCGGTCTGGAGTTGGTTCTCGTTGGTGTGGTCGTCTTCGCGGTTCGTCCTCAGGCGTCGTGGTGGGGTTGACATTGTGAACTGTAAAAATAAAATGGCTTTAGTTTTGGTTCATATATGGGAGCAAGACAAGTTTCACAATTGGTCTAGTAATTAGACCATTTTGTGTTCGCACTTCAGCGACTCTAACTTTAAGGTCGGAACCTGCGATGACCTTCTCAATACGACCAAGAGGCCATTGATTTGGAGGGTAATTTTCGCGTCTAATGACAACGAGATCACCGACTGCAAAATCACGCTGAGGAAATTGCCATTTCGTTCTTTTATGAAGTTCCTTAAGGTATTCTTCTTTCCATCTAATTGACAATTGATGGTGAAGTATTTTGCATAACTAAGGGGCTGCTGAGAGCAATCGACTTCAGCTGGGGCAAGGAGCGGGGCTCCAATGAGGAAATGACCTGGTGTTAGTACACTAAGGTCTGAAGGACAATCGTTCATGGGGCTTAGTGGACGAGAATTTAGACATGCTTCGATTCTAGCAAGCATGGTCGAAAACTCTTCATATGTAAGAGTGTGCAATTGCGAAACCTTTTTTAAATGCGCCTTAAAACTTTTTACACCTGCCTCCCAGAGACCCCCCATATGAGGAGCGCCAGGGGGTATAAAATGCCATTCAACAGATTGAAAAGGAGACTGTGATACAACTTGCTGCCTGACTTGGGCGATTATGTTTTCCTGAGTAGAGGTTATGAGGTTAGCTGCGCCAACAAAGGCCGTGCCGTTATCAGAATAAATTGAACTAGGGGTCCCACGACGGGAAAAGAAACGGGCAAATGCAGCCATGAAGGCTTGAGTGGAAATTTCACTTGTTATTTCCAAGTGAATGGCTTTGACAGCGAAGCATACAAAAACGAGCACGTAACCTTTGGTAGTTTTTAGGCCTCGGCCCACGTAAGACTTTACGTCAAAAGGGCCAGCAAAGTCGACTCCGGTATTCGTAAAAGGGCGAGATAAAGAAGTTCTTTCAGGGGGCAAAGCCGCCATTATTTGATTGTTAAATTTGTGTTTATGAATGACACAAGGTTTGCAATTGAAAATAACCGTTTTAATAAGGTTTTTTAATCGAGGTACCCAGAATTCGAGGCGCATAAGCCTGAGCATTACCGCGTTAGATCCATGCAGAGAATATTTATGTACGAATTCGAGGTACAATCGGGTGAATTTAGCACCATAAGGAAGGATCTTTGGATACCTCTCATCATAAGTGAGGGTTGGTGATTTTGCAAGACGGCCATTAACGCGCATTAATCCATTCGAGTCCAAGAAAGGATTTAAAGGCAAAAGATGGCTTTTTCGTGGTAATGGAATACCATTAGAAAGAATTGAATATTCCGGGAAATTTTGATTTTGACATAAAGTTATAAGGCGTGTTCTAACGAATTTACATTCGGACGCCTCCAGCTCATGAGAGGTATAAATCGCACTTTGTTTACGTAGAGGATGGGTAGAATGGAAAAAACGAAATATATAACAAATGACTCGAATGGCTTTAGGCAGATCAGAAAACCTAGATAAAATGTCATCACTAAGTTGGTTAGAAAAAGATTGTACCCGTCGAATTTCTTCTTGAGTGTCATAATTTTGGGGACATAGCGGCCATTGTGTGGAAGGAAGCCGTAACCATGGTGGGCCGTTCCACCACAAATCACTTACACTAAGCTCACTGGCAGAAACACCGCGTGATGCTAAGTCAGCCGGGTTGTCATGAGATTGAACATGGGCCCAATTACGGTTACCCACTTTCTCATGAATGTACGCTACACGATTTGCCACGAAAGTTTTCCATTGGCATGGGGGTTTGTGAAGCCAGGCTAACACAATTGTTGAGTCTGTCCACAAGAATAATCTGTGCTCATCGATTTTGAGCTGTACTTGTAAAGTACTTATAAGTTTCGCCATTAATTCAGCGCCGCAAAGTTCCTTTCGAGGAAGCGTTACAAACTTAACGGGGGCTACCTTCGACTTAGCGGCTAACAGATGCGTTCGAATTTCTCCAGTTGGGAGTTCGACTCTGATATAGAGAGTGGCCGCATAAGCCTTTTCAGAGGCATCGCAAAACCCGTGTAATTCTACGGGAAACGAGGGGTGATAATCTACAAATCGAGGAATGCGAATTTTTCCAATATTGGGGCAGTCTTCGACAAACGTTTTCCACTGAGCCAGGGCACTGTCGCTAATGCACTCATCCCAATCTGTCTTATCCTTCCAGATTTGCTGCATTATAATCTTAGCCACAATTATTTTTGGGGCCAGCCATCCAGCAGGGTCGTACAGATGGGCAATGTCGGACAAGACTTTCTTTTTCGTGATATTATCGACATGGGAATGCTCACCGGGAATAAAATAGAAGTAATCACTTCCTGCATTCCATCTCAGGCCTAGTGTCTTTGATGTACTTGCATCCGATAATTTTAAAAAATCGTCGTTTAATAGAAACTCATGGGGAATATCTTGTAGCAATGATTCGTGGTTCGCCGTCCACTTTCGAAGTGGGAAACCAGCAGAATTCAATACTGACACAAGATCTTTTTGCGTATGTAATGCAGTATCAAGATCATGGGCGCCACCCAAGACATCGTCGACGTACATATAGTTTCGCAAAATATCGGAAACAGCGGGGAATTCTGACATGCACTGCTCGGCTAATGCGAGCAGCGTTCTTATAGCCAGATAAGGGGCACAGTTGACACCAAAGGTGACTGTGTTTAACTCATAATCGTCAATGTCGTTTTGAGGGCTATTTCGGAATTAAAACCGCTGAAAAGGGGTATGATCTGGGGTAATGAGAATCTGTCGATACATTTTCTCAATGTCTGCGTTGTATACGTATTTAAATAGGCGCCATCGCAAAAGCAGTATAGTTAGATCTGCTTGCAAGGCTGGTCCGGGATATAGCACGTCGTTAAGACTTTTGCCATTGGACGAGGGGTTAGACGCATTAAAAACCACCCGCAGCTTCGTAGTAGAGCTGTCAGGTTTAAAAACGGCATGATGGGGTAAATAAAAAGCAGCATTAGTGCTTAAGCCGTTTTTAGGGGCCTTGGTCATATGACCAAGTGTCAAGTATTCAACGACAACTTTGTCGTAGTTAGCCTTATTTTCGGGATTTCTGCTCAATCGCGTTTCATTGCGAATGTACTGGCTCAAGGCACTTTTGCGAGAGTCACCGAGCTCCAAGACTTGGGGAAACTCTCGTTTAAATGGCAATGAGACGACAAATCGACCGTTTTGTTTACGATAGGTTGTAGCTCTGTACAGATTTTCGCAGTATTTATCATCATCTGACATGTAAACAACGGCAGGGACCTCTTCAAGTTCCCAGAAGCGCTTGAGCTGATTGTTAAGCGCAATCTCGTTATAAAAAGACGAGACATTGGGGCGAGGGCTACTGGTTGTCACCCTTCCGGTAACAATCCAGCCGAAAACTGTTTGCTGAGCTACAAGTTTCTGGTCATGGGCCCAACGGACTCCATCCAAAATTAAAAGGGGGTATATGTCTCCTCCAAGGAGGATATCAATATGCAAGTTCGACCCAGCTGTGTCAGCCAGCTGCAAGTCGCTAAAGCTTGCTTGGAGCGAGGGAAGTAGCGATTGGTATTCAAGGTCACCCGTGAGTTTTCGAACTACAAACATGTCAACGTCTGTCCGGAAGGTCTTATCGAGGGGAGATCCTATTGTAAGACAACAGGTTTTGTTAGACGTAGCGGATAAAGATCCGTTAAGACCAATGACACCGGTGTTCGAAGACTTTGTAGGTAACCCGAGTCTCCTTTGCAATGGCTTGGAGACAAAGGATGCTTCTGACGCAGGGTCAATTAAAGCACGCACTTTAAATCTATTTGCGCCGACGCACACATCTACAAAGGCAGTGCCGAGAATGGTTGATGAGGATTGAGTGGACTGTATTTGTGTGGTAAAGGCTTGACGCGTTGAGGCACCGCCTGATCCAGATGGTAGATCATTGTGTGCAAAATTGGCCTGGTTAGACGGGTTTCGGGGGTTATTGAAATTTGTACCTGAGGAAGGGGGAAGTGTGGGATCGGAAGTGGCAGATTCAGCCCTGGATCTATCCGATTTTGATGGGTCCACGGTACGATGAAGAAGCGAATGGTGCTTCTTACGGCATAAAGAGCACACATATGAACTACTGCACTTCTTGTATTCGTGTGAAGTCGCGAGGCAGTTAGTGCAACGTTTCTGAGACTTCACAATGGCAAGGCGATTGTCAACAGACATTTTCAGAAATTCTGAACATAATCGCAGGGGATGTGACTCGCTACAAAGAGAACATTTCTTTGTATCATTGGTCACTTTGTTGTGAAAAGTATTAAGCTTTTTACCTTCTCGAAAATTAGAGTGAGGTAAGCTCTTTTGGGACGAAGATTTGTTAGCACCTTCAGATGCAGGTAATGGGGTCCTAATATCTGCTACAGATTCAAGCGTGTGGTAACGCGAAGTTAGAAAACTATCCATCTCTTTCCATGTCGGAAGTTTTGACTTGTTTTGGATGGACTGTTCCCACAAGTGTAGCGTTATACTGGGCAGACAAGTAGAGCATAAGTAGACGAAAATTATGTCCCAGTTGTCAGTGTTAATCTTTAAAAGGGAGAGGTTCGCCACACAATCGTTAATAGTCCGTTGTAGGCTTTTGATGTTTGGCCCGGACTCTTTTGATATGGGCGAAAGATTAAAAAGGGTCTTCAGTTGAGCATTGACAAGAACCCTCGTATTCTCGTATCTTTCAACAAGATTTTTCCACGCCATCTCAAAACCATCATTGGTGAGAGGGCATGTTTTAAGGATCGCTCTAGCCTCACCTTGTGTCTTCTTAAGAAGGTGACATAATTTCTCAACTGGGGTGAGACGATCATTGTTCTTGTACAACGCCGTGAACATGTCTCTAAAATATGGCCAAGAGGCATAGTCACCGTAGAAGATGTCGGTATCGCAAGGGGGTAAAGAGATATTTGGACTATGTCCGACAGCGGCGGGTACACTTTCATCAGTTCGAGGCACAGGTGTCTTTAATTTGTCCACCAATTCATTTGCCGTCGAAAGACTTTTTAGATGCGCATCAAAGGCGGCATAGAATTTAGCACGAATGCTTTCTAAGTCAACATCTTCCTCTTGGGATTGTAATTTGCTAAGAAGCAGATCATAGGCAGCTCGAAGACCGTTCCAAAGATGAAGAATTTCATCTTTGTAAACTTCTAGAGTGTGGACCGTATGCTCTTTTTCAGCAATAGGGGTGAAGTGAGCGTTAAACTCAACCACACGATCCGAGGCCTGTATGAAAGCGTTTAATTCTTGCATATTTGCACAAATATATTGAAAGTGTACAATGAAAGACGAGAAATTTCAATGAAAATCCGAAAAAAATTCGAAAAATCCGATAAAAGGGGATATAATTTCACTAAAAGTCCGAAAAAAATTCGATTATACGTTAAAAATTTGTGATTTTTGCGACTAAAGTCAAAAAATGTTGATTAAATCGAAAATTGTTAATTGTAACCTTATGGTACACGTTGAGCACACCAATAAGTTAGTGGAAAAGCTTTAAAAATTATAAAAAAAGTTCAAAAAAAAATTTCCAGACGAGAATTGGTAAATATTTAAACATAAAAACAGTAAAAAGAGCCGAAAATATATTGTTTTATTCTTTTATGATTAAAATATTTATACCATAGAATTAAAAAAATAGCACAAGAGACAAAAGTGCTAAAATCAATATTATTTATTTTATTTTTTTTGATTTCCAATAGAAAAAATTCTCTTTAGGGGGAGAAAAAGTTAAAAAATGTTATAAAAATGGTTGGAAACAAACGAAAATATATTATATATTCGTTTATTTCAAAATTATTTATACAAAATAATAAAAAATAACACAAAAGAGAAAAAGGTGGTAAGAAAACTTCGTTGGTTTATTTATTTTAAAAAATTTTAGAGAGAAAAAAATCTCTTGAGGGAGAAAATTTAATAAAAATATTGTTTCAGATAACAAATTATTTAAATCCGGGGGAAAAAAGTAAAAAAAATTATAAGAATATAAAATGTGTCATAAAAAACTATATAAAAACAATAATTTTCTTAAGAAATTCACAAAAAAAGTTTTTAATTTATCTTTTTTAATGTATTTTTGACCAGCAGTGAGAATTATCGAAAAATTTCTGCATAAAAAAACGTTATTTTCGCGTTAAAACACGATATGTACAACTCTCCAGTACAATCAAAACATATGTTTATCTCTAACTGCTGTAAATGTATCGCAAACGGACTTAAAAATGCTTGAGTCGAGCCCGAACATAAACAATCCTTGATAATGGATGGACACGGGCTTCAGATACATAAACAATCGAACCAACTGTCGTAGATAGGTTTCAAACCGTGCATAAGCCGTCGAAAACGCTTGCACTACCTCTCGAACTATGTTGGATCGAACTTTGTGTGGGGAGGTTCGGACAAACCAGCGAACGCGTTTGATGGTTCGCACTTGTAATATATTAAGCACTCGTTCGATTGCTCGGTGTTCTAATGAACCGCGTCGATCAACTTCGAACTTAAAACACGTCTGATGAGTGTTAAAGGGAAAAGGGATTTGAAAAACGAGCAAAGCGCGGACCGACGGTTGTAAGTAGATTCGAACCGAACAAAACGAACTCACACAAAATGTGGATTTCGTTGCTTAAAAGTGAGGGAAATTTAGCTTGTTCAAACAATAAATAAGCTTTTACCGTTTGCGCGAATGGTAAATAGAGAGTTTTGTTGTAATCCACTTTGTATGATCATATATGTATGTGGTACGTACCTTGGGTGAGAGCTTACTCTTACTGGGATTTGGTATCTTATGTTGGGATACAGGGATTCCTCTGGAACACGGCAAACTCGACTGTATCCAAGTATTAAGTGCAATATGTAACACTTTATTGTGCACTCGGGGGGATTTATCAAACTCACTTCCACGATAATCACTTGCACAGAGGGGGATTTTTTTTGGTAAAAAAGGATAGCCAAAATCTGAAAAAATAATTCTTGTCAGAATCTTTGCTGATCCGGTTCGAATGGACCAAATGTTGAGGGGGTGAGCCGATCTAGCAAAGACTCACACAAGAATTATAGGGGGGATAAAATACCGTGAAACGGAATTAGTAGGGGGTTTAAACTCAGATTTTACTGGCTTGTTGGGGGTTACCTTTTGTCCGGGAATAAACGGGAAATAAAACACTTTATTTCTAATCTTATAAATTACAATATAATTTATTATCAAGTTTTAAATTGTGCAGGGTTAACCGTATACACTTGGCGAGTTGGGGGGAAACAGTCACGACTGCGCGGGTTGGGTTGAAGTATTTAACTGACTAAGAGATCGCTAAGGAGCGATCTCTATACCTTTTAGTACTTATAAATATATAACTAAAATTCACAGGAGAGAGAGAGAGAGAGAGCTTTCATGGATTAATCCAGATACATTAGGAGGGGAGATAATTAAGCGTAGGTTAGTTCATGGGCGCTTAAACACTTATTCTTATTCTTATTCTTATTCTTATTCTTATTCTTATTCTTATTCTTATTCTTATTCTTATTCTTATTCTTATTCTTATTCTTATTCTTATTCTTATTCTTATTCTTATTCTTATTCTTATTCTTATTCTTATTCTTATTCTTATTCTTATTCTTATTCTTATTCTTATTCTTATTCTTATTCTTATTCTTATTCTTATTCTTATTCTTATTCTTATTCTTATTCTTATTCTTATTTTTATTCTTATTCTTATTCTTATTCTTATTCTTATTCTTATTCTTATTCTTATTCTTATTCTTATTCTTATTCTTATTCTTATTCTTATTCTTATTCTTATTCTTATTCTTATTCTTATTCTTATTCTTATTCTTATTCTTATTCTTATTCTTATTCTTATTCTTATTCTTATTCTTATTCTTATTCTTATTCTTATTCTTATTCTTATTCTTATTCTTATTCTTATTCTTATTCTTATTCTTATTCTTATTCTTATTCTTATTCTTATTCTTATTCTTATTCTTATTCTTATTCTTATTCTTATTCTTATTCTTATTCTTATTCTTATTCTTATTCTTATTCTTATTCTTATTCTTATTCTTATTCTTATTCTTATTCTTATTCTTATTCTTATTCTTATTCTTATTCTTATTCTTATTCTTATTCTTATTCTTATTCTTATTCTTATTCTTATTCTTATTCTTATTCTTATTCTTATTCTTATTCTTATTCTTATTCTTATTCTTATTCTTATTCTTATTCTTATTCTTATTCTTATTCTTATTCTTATTCTTATTCTTATTCTTATTCTTATTCTTATTCTTATTCTTATTCTTATTCTTATTCTTATTCTTATTCTTATTCTTATTCTTATTCTTATTCTTATTCTTATTCTTATTCTTATTCTTATTCTTATTCTTATTCTTATTCTTATTCTTATTCTTATTCTTATTCTTATTCTTATTCTTATTCTTATTCTTATTCTTATTCTTATTCTTATTCTTATTCTTATTCTTATTCTTATTCTTATTCTTATTCTTATTCTTATTCTTATTCTTATTCTTATTCTTATTCTTATTCTTATTCTTATTCTTATTCTTATTCTTATTCTTATTCTTATTCTTATTCTTATTCTTATTCTTATTCTTATTCTTATTCTTATTCTTATTCTTATTCTTATTCTTATTCTTATTCTTATTCTTATTCTTATTCTTATTCTTATTCTTATTCTTATTCTTATTCTTATTCTTATTCTTATTCTTATTCTTATTCTTATTCTTATTCTTATTCTTATTCTTATTCTTATTCTTATTCTTATTCTTATTCTTATTCTTATTCTTATTCTTATTCTTATTCTTATTCTTATTCTTATTCTTATTCTTATTCTTATTCTTATTCTTATTCTTATTCTTATTCTTATTCTTATTCTTATTCTTATTCTTATTCTTATTCTTATTCTTATTCTTATTCTTATTCTTATTCTTATTCTTATTCTTATTCTTATTCTTATTCTTATTCTTATTCTTATTCTTATTCTTATTCTTATTCTTATTCTTATTCTTATTCTTATTCTTATTCTTATTCTTATTCTTATTCTTATTCTTATTCTTATTCTTATTCTTATTCTTATTCTTATTCTTATTCTTATTCTTATTCTTATTCTTATTCTTATTCTTATTCTTATTCTTATTCTTATTCTTATTCTTATTCTTATTCTTATTCTTATTCTTATTCTTATTCTTATTCTTATTCTTATTCTTATTCTTATTCTTATTCTTATTCTTATTCTTATTCTTATTCTTATTCTTATTCTTATTCTTATTCTTATTCTTATTCTTATTCTTATTCTTATTCTTATTCTTATTCTTATTCTTATTCTTATTCTTATTCTTATTCTTATTCTTATTCTTATTCTTATTCTTATTCTTATTCTTATTCTTATTCTTATTCTTATTCTTATTCTTATTCTTATTCTTATTCTTATTCTTATTCTTATTCTTATTCTTATTCTTATTCTTATTCTTATTCTTATTCTTATTCTTATTCTTATTCTTATTCTTATTCTTATTCTTATTCTTATTCTTATTCTTATTCTTATTCTTATTCTTATTCTTATTCTTATTCTTATTCTTATTCTTATTCTTATTCTTATTCTTATTCTTATTCTTATTCTTATTCTTATTCTTATTCTTATTCTTATTCTTATTCTTATTCTTATTCTTATTCTTATTCTTATTCTTATTCTTATTCTTATTCTTATTCTTATTCTTATTCTTATTCTTATTCTTATTCTTATTCTTATTCTTATTCTTATTCTTATTCTTATTCTTATTCTTATTCTTATTCTTATTCTTATTCTTATTCTTATTCTTATTCTTATTCTTATTCTTATTCTTATTCTTATTCTTATTCTTATTCTTATTCTTATTCTTATTCTTATTCTTATTCTTATTCTTATTCTTATTCTTATTCTTATTCTTATTCTTATTCTTATTCTTATTCTTATTCTTATTCTTATTCTTATTCTTATTCTTATTCTTATTCTTATTCTTATTCTTATTCTTATTCTTATTCTTATTCTTATTCTTATTCTTATTCTTATTCTTATTCTTATTCTTATTCTTATTCTTATTCTTATTCTTATTCTTATTCTTATTCTTATTCTTATTCTTATTCTTATTCTTATTCTTATTCTTATTCTTATTCTTATTCTTATTCTTATTCTTATTCTTATTCTTATTCTTATTCTTATTCTTATTCTTATTCTTATTCTTATTCTTATTCTTATTCTTATTCTTATTCTTATTCTTATTCTTATTCTTATTCTTATTCTTATTCTTATTCTTATTCTTATTCTTATTCTTATTCTTATTCTTATTCTTATTCTTATTCTTATTCTTATTCTTATTCTTATTCTTATTCTTATTCTTATTCTTATTCTTATTCTTATTCTTATTCTTATTCTTATTCTTATTCTTATTCATATTCAAATTCATAGAAGAATTAGCAACAATGCAGGTAGATAGAGTAGAGCTAAGTCGAGCCTTTGTTATGATTTTACAATATTTGTGCAAAATGTAACTTAGTATATTAAAACTTTTGCAGATCACTATATTAAATGCAACTTGAGATGCATACAGATACCCAACACAAACATCGCATATGGGTACGGATTCTAAAAACGAACAGAGACAGACGGCTCAAAACTCATACATGCAAACATTTTCCTGTATGTTTTCTATATTTCGACTAAATAACAAAAACAAAACTTAAAATCATACATAATCATTCGCTGTAGCATTCGCTGCTTTCACAGATGTTAGTGCAAATATTCGTATGCAAAGTATATAATATGTATGTGTGTGAATATTTCATATGTTTGTCCTATAACTCACATGTCCATAGCGACCTACATACTACTTGTAAGTATTCTCCTTCAAGACCACAACTAAATAAATACTAGTGAAAGGAAATCAGAGTACAAGGAAGTAACCAACAAACAAATACATTCTTGTCTAACTTCCTAACCCACTTACTGACTGGTGGAAAATATCCAACAGCCACTTTCGTTGTAGACTACATGCTGTTGGTGAATGTGTAAGTAAATAGTCTGTGGAGGATGCTTTGCTCATATCTACACTTGAGTATAAACTGCATTGTACAAAATGATTGTGAAAGCTCATATTTTGACGGCGCAGTACATTTCCACGTTTAAATAAATTCTTACATGTTCTATGAATTTTACGGCGTTTATTTTTCTTGTGAAAATGTTGTTTGCCCTTGAACCAAATCAAAAAAATCTCATTTGAGTTCGTTTCTAGGAAGTTGGTGACTCTTTGACTCTTTCTGAAAAAGTCATCCGCGCAGATTAACGATATTGTGTAAATCCCACATTTTGGTTACGTTATCTTGAAAGGCCACAAAACTGTTGTTAAATATATTGCCTAATTTGATGTTGTATTAAATTTCTAAATTATGTAAACTGAAGCGTTATGTAAAGGTTCAAAATGTTTCTTATAAAATTCATAAGAATTTTGCAAAGTTAAATTTAAGTTTTATTTTTCATATAACGGTCATTCTATTGAAATTCCGTGAAATTTCTCGTTACTGACAATTAGAAAAAATTTAGCACTTACTTAAGAAAGGAATCTGAGAATGACCCAGAAGACACCAACATAGTTGTAGTTCACAACGATCAACTATAGCGAAGATCACACAAATTAACCCTCACCACTCTAAAGCAATATCAGCCGCTCTACTTCTTCAATTAAATAAAAAAAACATGTTTGCGGACCTTATAAAGAAGTCTACTGTACTCTGTATGCAGCAGGATCAGGTAAGACCAGAGCACGTATTAAAGCATTTATTTTAAGTGATTTCAGCCATAAGGACAGCTGCATTATTGCAATTGAGAACAGAGACAAGTTATCTGAATAATGAGCTGTCACATGGCCCACGATCATGAACATGATCCACCTAACTCCTTTTTCAACTCCATAAATGTCATGTCCTACTCAAATAACAAGAAGATCTCTCCAATCATATGTGCGGACGCCAATGCTCACCAAACTACCTGGAGAAGCTCAGACACCAAAAAGGTGGTGAATTTCTGTTCAACTTTATAATGGTAATCAAGCTTACAGTTGCTAATATGATAATTATGGTAGTGATAATATGATAATATGGTAATGAACTCACTATTATTGTTACTAACAGAAAATAAGTTTTGATGTCACACTTATTAAAGACAAATATTAGAATATAGCCAGCAACAGGAAAGTATCGACAGTTTGTTCCTTTTCTGATTTGAGCTGTCGTTCGAAATGGATTCCGAAGACAGTTAATAAAAGGAAAACAAATACGCTTATCTTTAAAAAGGTAGTGAAGAGCAAGTTACCCAGGCGTCCGGACTCTATAGATGATTAGTCTACACTGGACACCATTGTTGAGTTATTAACAGACGTCTTAGCTGAAGAAAAAGAAAGAAGTTCTGCAACAGAAATGTTACGAAAGAGCATAACTAAGCCACACTGCAGGAGATTGCAGGAAAATGCAAGGAATGTAGGAAACTATTCAACAAGGCTAAACGTGATGGCAACTTAAACGCAAATAAGTCTTCGATTATCAGTTTCAAGAATCTGATTAGGAAGGTCAATGGCAGTTATAGGGAAAATTCTGCAGAAATTTAAAAACCACTTTGGAAATTAGTCGGCAACATAAGATTTCAACCTTCAATCCAACAATACCATCGTACGTACTGAGAACAGATGGTTCATGTACCAGGCTGTCAGGAAAGTGATTACCATATTATGGGAAACTCGGTTAGTAAACTTTTGAAATATTAAACATCGAATTCAATGGGCTAACAAAATGTATACACTTTTACATCAACAGGACCGGTGGTATTATTCCCACGGATCTACAGAAGAATATTGATGTATTGACGCCCTTACTTTTGGCAATCTACAGAACCTGTCTGTAGATGTCGCACATTTCATTGATATGCACAACCTACAAAATTTTATTTGAAAAGGAGGATTCATTTAGGTAGTTAAGGTATCTATTAAGGTATCCCTAAGGACATGGATTTTAGACCGGGTACCCTATATTCCTTCCAGTTTAAAATTTTTAGAGAATAATTGGTGCATATATCAGATCATCTCTTAAACCTGCAGCTCTATTCAAGCTTAACATGCTCCACGAATGGTAAATGCACGGAAACTGCGTTACATTCCTTCCTTTCCTTCCTTTCCTTCCTTTCCTTCCTTTCCTTCCTTTCCTTCCTTTCCTTCCTTTCCTTCCTTTCCTTCCTTTCCTTCCTTTCCTTCCTTTCCTTCCTTTCCTTCCTTTCCTTCCTTTCCTTCCTTTCCTTCCTTTCCTTCCTTTCCTTCCTTTCCTTCCTTTCCTTCCTTTCCTTCCTTTCCTTCCTTTCCTTCCTTTCCTTCTTTCCTTCCTTTCTTCCTTCCTTCCTTTCTTCCTTTCCTTCCTTTCCTTCCTTTCCTTCCTTTCCTTCCTTTCCTTCCTTTCCTTCCTTTCCTTCCTTTCCTTCCTTTCCTTCCTTTTCCTTCCTTTCCTTCCTTTCCTTCCTTTCCTTCCTTTCCTTCCTTTCCTTCCTTTCCTTCCTTTCCTTCTTTCCTTCCTTTCCTTCCTTTCCTTCCTTTCCTTCCTTTCCTTCCTTTCCTTCCTTTCCTTCCTTTCCTTCCGTTCCTTCCTTTCCTTCCTTTCCTTTCTGATTTGATTCACTTGTTCCTCTAACATTGAAATTATTATTGTATGAAAACTTTAACATACATAATTCCTAATTCAAAGACATAATTTAAATATTATTTTGTGTACAATTTTCTCTTTTTTCAGATGCAAAATTTTAAGAGCTTCCCAGCGGTAAATTAAAATAAGTAACTATCTAGTAAGCCATGACATCAGTATGATATTGTAGCAAGCGATCTATGTACTTCAATATCAAGCGTGTGTAATGTAATGTATCGTCCACTCATTACAACTCCGATAGAAATGACACCTACTAACATCGAAACTTACTTCGTAATCAAGCGTGTTATCAATCAAGCTTGATCAAACTCCGCTTATAACGTAAAAGCAACTGAAATGGCACTAACTGACATCGTCGCTTACTTTGTAAGAGAGGAAACCTATTATACTGCCTATGACACTCCTATGGGAAAGAGGAATAACATTGAAAAAATCATCGCTGATTGCGACTAATACAGTTGACATTAGCGATAACTTAATGGATATTTGTATCGCTGGGTTTTCCATTGTAAATGAAGAGAACCGGAGTTAGATTTTTTTTTAATATAAATTATTTGTTTTTTTGAAAATAAATTAAAAATATATTTCGTATATCATACCACTGTCCGTAGATAGTATTTTAATTTTTTACAAAAAATATAATGATATAAATTATAAAGATAACAAAATAAAAAACATGAAGATCCAATATTTAAAAGTTTCTTTTTATTTAAAAAAGGTATGAAAAGTAAGTAAGGGGGTCTTTCTTAATGAATCTGTTTGTTGGCTGCGTTGGTACTTTCTTTCCTTTTTTATCATTACGATTTCGAGGTTTCATTGAATTAATAGGAGCCCAGAATAGTACAGTAATAACGACAATTTAATTCGTGCGCCTAAAAGTATGCAAATTTTCTTCTGCAAACTTAAAACCATACAGGGTGATTCGAATAAATAAAATAGTATTATTACAATTAATGGCATACTTTTAGGCGCTGCATAAAGATGATGATTTAAGCCTGCAAAAATTTATTATCTGCTTGATTCTGGTCGCCTGGTATTTTGCCGAGTTTTGAAACCGTCAAATAGTAACCGATTTGTATGTTGTGTATCTATCTGTATTGGGAGGGAAATAAAGTAAAAAATAATTATTTTACTTACTTGTTGCACACTTTCCATACCCTTTAAATAAAATGACAACAGTTTTTATATTTTGTTTTAATGATTTATTTATTTATTTATCTAAATACTTAAAAATTAGCAAATGGTGCCCTGAAGGCAAGTTTATTTATTTACAAATTAGTTAATAAAAGTTATTGAATGAAACAAAAACTATAACTTACAGATCCTCTCACAATAGTCCATATCTATACTATTTATATTATATTTAATATTATAAAGTAAATGTGTTTGTTAGTTTGTTTGTTTGGATGTAGGGGGTAATTATCTAAACTAAACATCCGATTTTAAAATTTCTTCCAACATATGGATTCTCTGCATATACTGTCGAAGGCTGTTTTAAAGTTCACGAAACAGACATGAAGATTGGACTGCCATTCTCTGACTTCATAGAGGATTACATGGAGCGAGACGATGTGCTCCATGCAAAGAGCGATTGGTGTGGAAACTAGCTTGCTGTCTGCTGAGAGTTAATTCCAGCATGCCTTGAATTGGAAGGACATCTTAGTAGCGTAATGCCCCTGTAATTCTTACTGTGAGAAGACCACCCTTTTCAGGTACTTTAATCATGGTCGCCGTTAATCTAGAATCAGCTGGTAAACTTTCGGCGAGGATGTGGTCATTTCCCGCAGGTTTAACCTGCTATAATTATTATACGGCTTGGGTGCTGGTGGGGGAGGCGGGATGAGTTAAAACCTGCATCTGTTGAAAATGCAGTCGTACAGTAAGTAGTGACATTATCCCGTATTAGACGTGTACGGTTTCTGTTCCTGCCCGCAATTTTTTAAGTAATGTCGTAGAGATCTCTGAGGTTATTTTCCCTGTCGGCGTTTTCAGCTTGGTTTGCGAGAGATGAGGACCAATTACGTTTGTCCGTGCGGCAAGAATGTTTGACCGCTATGCAGGGAGCTGTATACTCTGAGACAATGTGAGTCCTTGCGTGGCATTTTTTGCTGATTTGCGCTGTTCAATAAGAGCTATTGATGTTGCACTAATCCAGGCCGACTTCGCTTTGGGCAATGGTTTAAAGTACATCTTGCATGCTTCTGTGAATTTGTCCTTTATTTTGTACCAAATCTCGTTAGCATGAAAGCTGAGGTTAGTGCGGTAAGAATGTTTGACCGCTGTTTATTCTGATTCAAAGTGAGTCCTTGCGTGGCGAGTGAGGGCTCTATCTCTGGAAATTTTTGCTGATTTGCGCTGTTCGATGAGAGCTATTGATGTTGTACTAATCCAGGCCGACTTCGCTTTAGGCAGTTGTTTAAAGTACATCTTGCATGCTTTTGTGAATTTGAGGTTCGGGGCAGAGGGAAGGTTCTCTCTCTAAGGTGGGACACAAAACTTGCCAAGACGTTTTTGTGGGAGGTGGGTTCGATTAGCACCCTGATCAAACGACTCAAGTAAGGATTATGCAGTTTGGTGTGATTTTCCCCAATGAAGTAGACTACAGCTAATAAGGCATTATTAAATATCAAACGACTTGTTATGGAGAAAAACATAAAGTAAAATTAAATATTTGACTGGTGAGAAGACAAACATCTTTATTAATAATATTGCAGGTAGGACGAAGTCTGACGGGTTAGCTAGTAAATATAAATGGAAAAAAATTACCTCCTTAAAATATTTTAAAATTTCACCTTAATTCAATAATGTATGGGATTGGACTTTTAACTCTTCAAACTTGACAAACAGTATCGAAATTATATTAAAAACTTAAAAAATTAGTTTCATAAAATATATTTCGATAAAGCTTTACTACCACATAACTGTTAAATCCAATGTTTCTTAATTTACTGTGAAGTTCTGCTATAACAGATGTCAGTTTACAGCAAAATTTAACTGTAACTACTATTTTTCTCTACTCTAATAACTATAGATAATATTTTTATATAAAAATCCTATTTCCCAACTAAACATATTTACAGCAATCTCTTATCATTACAATAAATTTCGAAATTTTCTCATGACTTGATACAAGTATTTCTGGTTGTTACTGGCAGCAATGCTACTGTATTACCTTAGCCTGAAAAATACAAATGCTCCAGATGTTTGCATATAGCACATCGTTCTGAAACAGACTAGCTTAATGTGTAACTTTAGACATGTTTTAACAACAGTTTGGTATTAATGTTCATTATAACCTTACTCTACTGTATTTACTATATATATATATATACAACAAAGTTGTCCTGTTAATATGCAACAACAAAATCACAATTATAACGCCTTAAATTATGCTACGCATACAAATTAACACTACATGCAACAACATTCAGTTGAAATCAAATGAAACAATTACCACATCCCACATCTCAGGCCATCGATATTGTGTCACATGAAATAGTTGTTGGGAAAGGGGCTGTAGATATGGCATAAGACAACAAACACCTCCATTTGAGTTAAACAACTGCCTCCCATGGTTCTATGTGTTCTCTAGTGTTGCCTTTATTTTCCTTTGCATATTTTTAGGCGTCACATTGGCGTTTTATGTGTCGGCGGTGTCGTTGTTTTCGTTGTCGTCGTCGTTGTTGCTGCTGTTTATTTGCAATTGTGTGCCCTCGTCGTCGTTACCATTAAAGTTGCCGTTGTGAAGCAACACGTTGTCACTCCACGCCACTCTCATTTATAGTCTCAGTGTCTGCCCTCCCCACATAAATATTAGTACTTTTCCTTTGTTGCCTCGATTCCTTTGATTCTTAGGTTTTTTTCTTTCGTTTATTTGTATGCTTCCTTGTAAGCGTTCGTTATATTTTCATTTAGTTGCAAGAACTTGATTGCTTTAATAGTGCTTGTTGCTTTAGTTGCCAATGCGCATGTGCTTTTCGCTGGTCTCTCCTGCTATATCGCTCTCCCTCTCTGTTCTCAACTTCGTGTGAAATTGTATGCCAGTCGATGAGAAATATATTCACAGCTTTTAAAAGTTATAAGTTTTGGCAGAATTGAGTGGAAAATTACAATCCACATTTCACTTAAGGGCTAGTTATAGAAAGTTTCAATTTACGTTAGGAGTACAAATTGGTACAAATGCGTAAAAAGGTTATTTTAAGTGTTCCATATGTGCAGTAAAATAGGAAATGTTCAAACTTTTCCATGGATGAAATGTGGCAGAGCTCTTCGCATTTGTATACAGACTCCTTAATTTGCATTTTTGCAATGAAATAGGAAATGTTCAGACTTTTCCATGGATGAAATGTGGCAGAGCTCTTCGCATTTGTATACAGACTCCTTAATTTGCTTTTTTTTTATTGAAAAAATTGTCAACCTGAAAAGTAAGTGGATATTTGGCAATATGGTTTTTATGTAATATCTTTTTTTTTTGCTGGATTGATTCAAAAATATTTATTTTTTTAATCATTTTATACTTACAAAAGAGTTTACAATGTGTTTGGGTAAAACATATCCATATCCAGTCTTTGTACCGCCCTCTCCAGCGCCGGCCACCAATCTGCTGATCCGTTAAATGAGATTGGTTAAATAGCAAAGTCATATAACTAGTTTACAATGTTAGGGCTAAATTCTAGAGCCTTTGCTGCTTTGCTAGTACTAGTCTGAGTGTTCAGATTCCAATTCTGTTTAATGCCCAATAATAGCCCGAGTCATTTGGCACTATCAGAAAGTTTAAGTGCGAATCCATTTAATCTGGGTTTGGCAAACTGAGGGATTTTATCAAACTGAGGGATTTTATATGTCCGTGAGAATAGCAGCAGTTTACTCTAGTTTACACCCAGTCTACAGCTATGGCACCATTTTAGCAGAAGTTTCAGCGTAGATTTTATAAACTCAGAAAGTAATTTAGGATCCTTTAACTGAGGTTAACTATTAGTGCTACGTCATTCGCTTATGCGAAGGTTGGGCAGCACAGTTTCAGGTTTGAAATTATTGAAAGTTCCCTCGATGTCCAGGAAGGCGGCAATCAGACTGATTATCGAATGTAGAGCAGTTTCTGTGGATTTACTCGTAGGCATGTTGAACATTGGATAGGGCTTCCGGTTTAAGAGGTAATCTGATATACAACAACAATTATTCTCTCCATAGTTTTAAATAAGAAGGAAGAGAAGATACGCTAATTGGTCTAAAATCTTTGGCTTTAGTGTGGGATGCCTTTCCCCCTTTAAGAACAAATACAATTTTATAGGTTGTCCATTTCTTAGTTTCAGATAGGCTTTGAAGATTGTCAGAAGCCAGGGCTTCAATACCTCGATGTTATTCAGTAGATCCGAGGCAATAATTCCATCGAGTCCCAGGGATTTTAAAGAGTGCAAACTTTTGATAGCCCATTGAATACGCTGTTTATAGTAATCGATATGCTATATTAAAAGTATTACTGTGCGAGTTTTACATGTACTGGTAATTAGTTTCCCCACAGCCAGGGAAATGTGCTTTTATCAGCACCTCCAGAGTTTCGAGTCTGTTGGTGGTTAACGAAACAATCTGTTATCTGTATGTACGATGGTGTTGGTGGATTCGAGCCAGCAATAAAACTTACAAAGGAAAATTAAACTAGAAGTTGTATCCAATAATAATTCTATTGATAAAACTAGTCGTTATAGATGTGGATGCCAACGTGACGCACATACATCAATGATCGCAGTGAATTTCTTTCTAAGTGAAACAGAGATGAGAAACCCACCTTTGTAATATCGGTTAGGAGGGCAGTCAAAGATCTAGACTTTATTCTATTTCTTAACAACAACAATATAAATATCTCTGATTGGGGAGAATTGTCCGATTACTCGTTTTGTGATCATGGATATTTACAGTTCCGCATAGACATAGAACCTTTAAAAGAGGAGGCTTTACGAAAACTGACCTGTCAATCATAATACTTACATAGCTGGCAATTCTTTGCAATCGCATGAGATTATATGCTGCACGTAAACAAATATTGTATGCAATTCGAACTGCTGCGGTTCTTCTTATATTCGTCCAACTAAGTTCTGTAAGGTTCTCAGTAACCTGGTCTTTCTAACGGAGTTTTGGTCGCCCTCTTCTGCGCCGTTCATCGAATTCAGTGTCGAAGACTTTTCGAGCTGCAGCATTTTCGTCTATGTGTACCATATGACCTAGCCAATGCAACCACTGCAACTTAATGCGTACGACCACTTCAATGTCAGTGTACAGCGCATAGAGCTCAAGATTCATACGACGCCTATACTCTCCATTAACGATGATGGGTCCATATATTTACGGAGTATTTTTCACTCGAATACCGCCATAACCGATTCATCCGCTTGTGTCATAACTAGGGCGACCATTTTTCAGCACGAAAAAAACGGTTTTCAGTACTTAAAACAGCATGAAAAACCCTTGAAATAAGCACGATAGATTTTATATTCAGCATTTATAATTTTTTTTATTTATTGGAAAACAAACAAAAAACAATTTCACATCTATTAAAGAAGTATTAAAAAACAATAAGTAAATTAACCGAATTATTCAATCGTGTATTCATACAAAGAAAGTAATTTTTAAACCAAAAAAAAAATTTCTTAAAGTGAGATTATACCTTGGTCAATGTCACGATTACAATTAAGCACAAAGTGCATTTTTAAATTTTCCAAGGTGAAACTTTTACGCTGGTTTGTAAAAAAATTGCCATAAATAGAAAAAACGCGTTCCACGTCACACGATGAAACGGGAGCGTATTTAAAAAATGTTGATTCAGCAGGCGAATTTTTTCCCATAAACGCACTTGTTGTTTTCGAATTTTTAAAAATAATATTCTTGATTTCCACAAAGCCAGGATTTCGCGCAAGAACGGCAGTCATTTTTTTAAAATAATTTTTATCAGATGTTTTTCTATAGCATGTTGAATTGATTTTACTGTTTCCAAGCTTTCATTCAATGGCAATCCGCTTGACTCAATTTTTGTGATGGCATGCCAGATGCACTTAAAGTTAATTTTTATGAAGGAAAAGTCGAATTACATTATTTACATTAGAAATAAACTCTTTGCTTTATGGCAATGCTTCAGAATCATTTTCGTTAAACTCTTTAATGACTTCCCTTATGTCTTCCAAATAATTTGTAAAATTCTCCGCTGCTTCCAACCACGTTCCTTATCGTGTCGTTATTGGTTTAGGTTATAGAGGCACATTAGGTTTCATTAGTTTAAATTTTTGTTTTCGATAAGGCGCCTGAAAACTATAGGAATATAACGAATCGAACGACCTAAGCTATCGATAAAAATAGGGCTATTACAAAATCTTGAACACAGGCTGTGTGTAAAATAAGAGGATAGTTTGCAAATTGAATTCTACCTGTCATATTTTTATGAACCGCAAGGGCTTGTGATATGTAAAAATTTTCAATTGATAGAAACATATCTTATCAAAATGTATCAAAAATTTAAATAAGGGCAAAAACAGCATGAAAAAGCACAAACCTTTTAAATAAGCAAGATAGCTTGAAATCGTTAAATTAAGCAGCATCAGCAATATTCAGCATGTGCTGAAAATTGGTCGCCCTAGTCATAACCCAGGATTCTGAACCATACATTGAGACAGCTAGAACCAGTATCTGGTATAGCTGGAGTTTTGTTCGTCGAGAGAGGGCTCTGTCATTGAATCGCTTGCTTAGTCCGTAGTAGCATCTATTAGCAAGCAGGATTCTTCTCCAAATTTCTAGGCTGACATTATTTGCTTTGTTGATGGCGGAGCCTAGGTAGACAAAATTATCTACCACCTCGAAAATATAGTTGTCAACGTTCACGCAGTTTCCCAAACGAGTAGATTCTTTATTCGTTGAAACTAATAACTTCGTTTTGTCCTCGTTCACCGTTAGGCCCATTTTCGTTGATTCCTTCTGTATACCTGAGAAGGCTGCAGTCACATCCCGCAGTTTTCGAGCGATGATTTCAACGTCGTCAGCATACGCGGGTATCATGTGGCTTTTTTTGAATATAGTGCCACTCGTGTTTACTGTAGCTTTTCTCATTATTATCTCCATCACTATGCTGAAGAGATCACACGACAGGCCGTCGTCTTGTTTTAGGCCTCGTCTGGTACAGAATGGCTCCGTAGAGTCTTTGCCAATCTTCACTGAATACTTCGTGTCAGTCAGTGTCATTCCGCAAAGAGGTATCAGCTTCGCTGGAATACCAAACTTAGCCATGGCTTCGATTAATTTCTGCCATATCGGGCTGTCGAAGGCAGCTTTATAGTCGATCTGTTTCTCTTGGGTCTTTTCCAGGATTTTCTGTCGTGACCCAGGATTCTGCACTACACTTTAAGACAGATTGTATCTGGTGTAGCATGATTTTTGTTAGGCAATAGAGGACTCTGTCATTAAATATATTAGAAAGCAGGATTCTGCAATTAATAACTTCATTTGGTCATCGTACACCATAAGACCCATTTTTGCTGATTCTTTTTTTATACCTGAGAAGGTTGCAGTCACATCCCGCAGTTTTCGTACGTAAACGTCTACTGTAGTAGCATGTGGCTTTTTTTGAATATCGTGCCACTCGTGTTTACATCATCTACATCACTTTGTTGTAGATATCACACGATAGGCCGTCGTCTTGTATAAGGTCTCCTCTGGTCTTCGTGTCAGCTAGCGTAATTCCACAATGGCGTATCAGCTTCCCTGGAATACCAAACTCAGCCATAGCTTCTAGTAATTTCTGCCGTATCGGGCTATCCTATGCAGCTTTATAGTCGAAGAAAAGATTGTGCGTGTCGATCTGTTTCTCTTGGGTCTTTTCCAGGAATTGCCGAAGTGCCAGTCAGTTGCTGATTGACCAGGTCTCAAGCCACACTGATAAGGCCCGATCAGGTTGAATAACGCTGGCTTAAGTCTTTCACATAGCAAACTCGACATAACTTTATATCCGATATGTGAAAGGCTGGTAGTTGGAGCCCGCTCTTGGATCACCCTTTTTCAACACAAGATTTAAATCATCGAGCATGCACTCGTCAAGCCAAAATCTGAATACTCCGACTTATACATCTGAAAATTGGAACATGGAACTTCGAATTCTAATATCTTCCGTTAGGCGACTTATGAAGAAAGCCAAAGGCAGCACTTACTAGATTTAATCTGCATAAGGTTGAAGTAAGGAAGGCTATGCAGGAGTACGTGAATCCATAGAGACCAACAGCCAGACTGCATACTTTAGATACTTATTTTTAAAGACTCATTGAATCATGATGTAACATGGACCGAAGAATTATTTGGGATTCTCCTGGAGCCACAAAACTCAGGTGAACAGAATAATTTGTTGGTTAGAAGTACATTTCATGGGCTGCCTCATGCTGGGATTCACTACCTACTTTTTGAAACAAAACAAAGTCCCAACGGCGAATGGAAATATCTAGAAGGCTCTATGAAACGCCTTCAAAAGCCATCAATATGCCTCGCTTCTGCATTCACTCTTCCTTTCCAAATAAAATATGGCGCGTGGATGCCAAGCCCATCCATCGCCGCTTCCTATAAGAAGACCTAATGGAAGACCTGCATACACATGCAAAATGAAGGACTTGACAATTAAAAACGAATATGCTGTGGGTCAACCTCAAATTGTTTAATTTATTTTTAGATATTGCTCACTTCTTTATATTTCTATATATTTTCTATATATCCTAGGAATTTTTTTAACGACAGTAGACCTATCCGGATTTCAAACTCACAACCTCGCAATTTTTAGTCATTCATGCTACCATCTACCCTATGAAGAAATAGAAACCTGGCAAAAGACTTTCGACCCATCTGTCTCTCATCTTTTATCATTAAAACATTTGAGAAGTTGTAAGACATCCATGTTCGCAGTAATCTTCCACAGAATTATTTATCAAAATCTCAACATGACTAGACTAAAGGAAGGCCAACTGAGACAGCTCCCCACTCGATAGTCAGTTTAATCGAGAACTCCCTAGAGAATAAGATCTACGCTCTGGGGTTGACAGTTCAGTGACTCAACTTATTGGGATGGACACCTTAGGAAATAGTTCTGTCTCCATTTCTGTGGTTAATCTCAGTCAATGAACTGCTTCTCGAATTAGAGATGGCAAATGCCAGGTATTTTCCTTCGCCGATGATATTGACATTATCCTTACGGAGAGAAACGTAATTATACTTACCATTCTCACAATCGACCTAATCAATATATCAAGTGTAGGGGACTACCTTCAAAGGTCACAATGTTGATTTTTAGACCAATTTTGGGCCGGCCCCGGCATGATGGTAAGAACACCCGACTGTCAGGCGGGAGTTCTATGGTTCTTGCAACAGTCATCTACATTTCTATCTCGACCCCATCGAATCTGTCCACAGCAACTTCACAGTAAAAGGCAAGTAAAAGCTTCTCAAATAGCTGACGTTCGCATTCGCGTATAAACAAGTCTAAAACTAGATACAGAATTATATCACAATAAAGCTAGAAGCTATCCCATGCCTCATTCAAGAAGTGTAAAGGAAATTTTTTTTATATACAGACCGATACTTTTCTATGGTATTGTAATTTGGTGGAGGTTCCTTCATAATTAGTTGATTAGTATTAGTGGGACAATGTCAGGCACTTAGTGTCATTCTAAAATATCTAAACATCTTCACTCCTGATATCGTAACCGAATCTGCTGCCGCTACCTCTGTGTTGAGAATTAAGAGGATGTGGCGTTAAACTATCTTAGCAAATTTCTGGAGACAGGAATTTAATAATGGATCTGCCGCATGGTAGTCGCGTGTTCTAACCATCATGCCATGGACGGCTCAAAAACATAATTGTATCATTACTGCATTTTACACATATATACTCAATGATATTTGTGTCTCATACATCCGTCTTACAAAACACCTTATCATTATTGTGATTGTCCCGTTTGTTGTCGACGACGGCGCCCGTCTTGTCATTTCCCTACACTTTGGGTTCATTCACTTGGTGACCAAATATTTCGCTCATCTCACCTGAATGGAATTACTTAGAACACCACTGCAATTGTTTCCCCCACCCAATCCTCAATTGAATTTAACTAATTGGCGACTTAGTCTTTTAGTGAAGCAAATTGTTCCCTTGACAGAGGGAAAACAATGCACACTCCTTTGCTGTATGACTTATTGTTATGGGAATATCCTTTTTGCTGTGACAAATAATATTATAAATTGTGAGAGAGGTATCTACCAATTTCATTCACAAAAAGGTAACACAAAAGGACTTGATTTAAGCCGCTTTTTATTGTTTAATTGACTCTAAATATGAAAACATTCTTGGTAACAACAGAAAATAAAGTCATAATAATTGGAGGTCGGAGGTGGGGCATCGCTTGAGTTGTGGAAAGTAGAACAATCTGCCAAGTTATTGTGCCATATACCCTTATGACGACGACAAGCATACGAATCCTTAGTGCCCCTTTCCCCTTTACCACTTGTTTGTTTTGTTTTAATTCTTTTCCCTCGTTCTTATCATGATTAATCATCATTATCGGCTGTGTGTGCGTCGTGAACTTGTTTCTATACAATTTTCACTCTGTTCTATCTCTGATAACATATCGCGATGATAATAATTTAGAGCAATTCACAGCAACAAGAACGACAAGAACAACAACTATTACAGCGGGAGATTGTTTATCGGAAAAAAGGTTCATTATCATAGTCACCACCGCCACCACCACCATCACCATCATCAGTGCCATCGGCATGACCACCCCCATCCAACCCATGGCAGCTATAGAATAAACACTCTGGCATAGAAGTAGTCCGTGGATATGCAACATATGGTTTTATATTGAGGACAAAACAACTTAACGATTCGAATTTTATTCAAACACATTGGACTATGTTTGAAGTATCATGTGGAACGTGAGTAAAACGACGATAATTTACTTTCGTGAAAAGTACTCAAACTTGCTGTGTGTAAAGACCATATGGTATGAATATTTAATTGGTAGGGGTTGTAATTTGAGTGAGACAGGAGTAAATTTATCTGTTATAGAGAGGGGAAATTGCTAGAACCAGGGAGTCAACGGGCTAGACAAGGAATGTGTTTTGATATTTATTGATAACTGGAGGGGAAATGGAGCTAGAGCGCAATACACAGTAAGTGGTTTGCTAAACAACGAAATAATAAATAATGTTTAAAAAAATATAATTCGACTAGTTGGCCCGGCAATGCTTCGCTATTGCATATTTACTTGCAATATATTTCACATTTAGGTCTACAAAGTACTTTAAAACGGTACTTTAGCTCGACAATAATATGTTGAGTTTTATTAACTTATGTAACTAATTTCAAGTAACTCCTTAACATGGAAGTTAACTAATTAAGTTTTATTGTTTTAAATTCTAAATATGATCTATGACGATAGTAAAATGTTCATCATCAAAGTCATATCTATAGTTTCGACATGTAGATTAAGTTTTGTCTGTATGTAGGGAGAAAAAACACTTCTTTCACAAATCGGAAACAGAAATTCCTCTAAAGATCAAACCGGGAAGCGTCTGTATACTAACTATGTCTTTGGGCGTAAAAATCCCGTTTTGTTATGCCTTCTCCTCCTATTGACCGCAAATAAAAATTTCGTTTGAAGCTTCATGCCATTAGCCATAAAAACCTCCATTGCCATGCCTTCTTCTCATACGGACTAAGAATATACCCGAATACTCTGCATATATTGAACTCGTATTACCATTTTTTGAGATAATTCGGTCACCAACGTTTGGCTTAACAAAGTGATGATCTCACGCGCTGCATGGCATGTTACACCGTCGTGTTGGAACCATTTTTAATTCAAATAATGTGCTTTGACATGATAAATAAAAAAAATCAAATGATCGTCCGCTTGCTCTAGTTCTTCTACCAGTTGGATTTTATATGAATGTAGACCAAGATCTTTTCTCAGCATTTGCAGAGACCGAGTTGCTGAGAACGGCGTCGGTTCGATAAATTCGAGTCCCCTGTCACACTTACGTCTACAGCGTCGATGGGAATATGTATAAAATAAATTCCTAGTTCGCGCTGAGTTGGGCCCCGGCTCATATTTTAACCTACTATTCCGATGCTTGGAGACCAAGACAAAGAGTATGGTATATTATTGACATTGTTTTCTGTATGCCAACACTCAGAGGCCATAACTTTTTAACCAATACATATGTAGATTTGCTTCTGTAATACTTCATTTAGTTTGTTGGGAAGTCAGTTTCACGCACAAGCTTTCGATTTGTGCCCATTTAAAAACAAAAAAATCTCTATCTGAAATTTACCTGCTTTCCAGCGCGAGCTTAGAATTGATTTTAGACACAAATTTTATTGGAGAAATTTTCTAACAACACATCGTAGATTCCGATATTTGTTACGATTTTTGTAAATACAAAAATTGGCCGACCTTATTATTCATATCTCTGGGCGAAGTGCAATATAATGTGTAATTTTGACAGTTATAACTACTTATTTTAAAAGGGGTGTAGCACAGCCTACTTCCACCCGTAGTGTAATTCATACTGCAACAAAAACATATGTAGCAAATTACATCTTTGTACCTCAGATAGTTCATGAGATATATCCATTTTAACTTTCAAGTTGTATGGGCGGTGTCACGCTCCTTTATCCAATCACAACTAAGTACAGCCAGAGACTAACAATAGGTCATCAGTACCACTTTCTAAAATTATCTTATAAATCAGTCTATTATAAAAGCCGTCAGAGAGATTTTTGCAAAAGGGGCGAAGCACCGACTTCTTCCTGGCAGTAATTAATACTGCTCCAACAACCTATATACCAAATCTCATCTTTTTACCTCTGAAAGTTCATGATATACAGCCCTTATTATTTTCAAGTTGTATGGGCGGTGTCACGCCCCTATATCCAATCACAACCAAATATAGCCAGGGACTATCAATAGATCAACAGTACCACTTGGTAACATTTTCGTATCAATCTGCATATTCGAAAAGCCGTCAGAGCAAATTTTTAAAAGGGGGCGTGGCACCCCCCAATTCCACCCTGGCTGGTATTAATACTGCACCAACAACATATATACCAAATAACATCTTCATACCTCTAATAGTTCATGAGATATAGCCCTTTTGATTTTCAAGTTGCATGGGCGGCGCCACGCCCCTTTATCCAATTACAAACAAATATAGCCAGGGACAATCAACAGGTCAACAATATCAATTGGTAAAATTTTCGTATTAATCGGTCTATTAGAAAAGGCGTTAGAGCGATTTTTGAAAAGGGGGCATGGCACTGCCCACTTTCACTCTGGCTGCAATTATTACTGCTCCAACAACATATATATGAAATCTCATCTTCATACCTCTAATAGTTCATGAGATATAGCCCTTTTGATTTTCAAGTTGTATGGGCGGTGCCACGCCCCTTTGTCCAATTGGAGCGAATTGTAAATCTAAACCACCAGGCTGGACCAAATCGGTCCATCCGTTTAGGAGCAGTTCAGTCACAACACACGTACAGTAGAATTTTATATATAATGATATGTGTTCCAATCGGACATTTTCGATTTTTAGGTTACGTTAAGTTTTTAAGATTTTCTGGCTTAAAGTTAAAACTTTGATAGTGTGTATGCATTTTATAATGGAAGTAAGGACGGCTATGGAGGAATCATGGCGAAACTTATGTAAAACTAAAGATGCGAACAGCCAGACTGCACACATCAGATACTTGCTTTCTTAATACTCACAGTGTAGGGGATATTTAATGAAAGATGATTGAACATGGCTTTTTTCGTCAGAAGAATCTCTTGGGATTCTCCAGGACGCCCTTGACCACTTGTCATCAGCCATAAATGTCAAAAGAAAGTCTGCCTAACTTAAATATTGGCCTTAACCTATCTTGTAGATGGTTAGAAATAATTTTCATGGGTTGCTTTATGCTGGGAGTCATTCCCAACACGTGGAAGTAAACCAAAGTGATTTTTATCCCGAATGCTGGCATATTCCGTCATGTTAAACAAAAAACCTTTTGATCGATCAGTTTTTCATCTTTTGTCCTTAAACCATTAAAGAGGTTATTATCAATTCATATTCAAAGCAATCTTCCGCAGAAATTAATATCAAAATATTAGCATGCTACACGGAAGGAAGGTTAACTGAGAAAAATCTACACTCTGAGCTTTAAAAAAGCTTTAGCTTTTTATACCCATCAGTGCAACATGTCCCAGGCAGCACATTCGCTTTCATGATTCATAACACGTAAGTCTCTGTGCTGTAAAGCAAGCCAGGCAGAATAAGTGTCAGTATGTAGCGAGTTTACATATGGTAATCGCCACATAAGTATATTCAACTTATGAGTAATATAATTTTTTTGCAGATCATATATCAATCATACGCACATCGGTCTAAAATTGTGGTTTTATGGTTTAATAATACAGTGCAAAATCCAATCTGGAGGTAAGAAATTCCAAGTCTGCTAAAGAATGAAATGAAAAATTATCAATGGAAAACAGCTCCTTAAACTTCGTCCATTCGTTGCAGTTTTTATCGCCCCTTCTTAGACGGATGCACTTCGAGTTTATTGCGGATGGCTTTTCGAGCTGGAGTTTTTTTTATCCAATAGTGCAAGATGTTACACGCAACTGCATTCGTACAACGTACAACGTGATTTGTACAACGTTTGTCTTGCCTTTAATGATGATGGGTTTAAATATTTTTGGGAGTATTTTGCTCTCTAAGACTCCCAGAACAGATTGAACCGACATATGCGGTAACCCAAGCAAGCGAGGTAGGATCAGTATCGGGTAAAGTTAAATCACCGTGTTGACACGCTGGTTAACAATCTACTGCGTCTTTGAAGATTTGAAAATAGTCCTGCTTTTGGAACAAGCTTCACACCTTTCACTGTACTTCTCGATATACTCTCTCTCTCTCTCTTCTCTTATCTTTATATCGATCCTTCAATGTGCAATGTGCCTTCACTGTGTTTCGGGAACATTAGTTTGTTAGCTATAAATGACACTGTTATTTAGGATTGGCATTAGCGACCTCGGTGGTGTGCAGCATTGCCACATCTAGCACTGCTTTATCTCGTATGTACCTTATCTTCAACTAGGTTGTGCTTCAAGTATATATTTACACCAAGACTCACACGTATGTCTAAGGGCCTTCCGTGGCATGATGGGTATAACACGCGACTATCATGCAGGAGTTTCATGGTTATATTTATGTTTCCAGTCATTTACATTTACTTTCATCGGCGGCCCTAGAAATTGACTACATCACACGTATGTCTGTCTATAACGCCTGAGAATTTTATAGTAATAATACTTGATTTAAACTTTCTGTTTCAAAAAAAAAAAAAAAAAAATTGAAGATAGGTTTTAACAATTATATTAAACAAAATGTTAGCCTTGTGGTTATCTTTCTGTGAAAATATGTCGATTGCTGAACCATGAGTAACTTCCCCTAGTATTTTAGCAATAAAATCTCCCAGGACAATTTGAATGTCATGACCAGGGCAGCGGTCGTATATTTTCTACAGACTCGCGTAGAATGCATCTTTAGTGTTTTCATCATCCTTACAGATCCTTTTTGCAGAGTGCGAACAATAAGAAGCAATTTTATAGCAAAATTAAATTTTTTCTTGTGACAATTTAAGACAGTAAATGTTAGTATGGAATGGCATAGAAATGTACCCATTATGATTTCATAGTCTGATGGGTTGTTTGTCCACTGCAACTAATTTTTTAGGCATCCATAATAATTTACTGAACATTAACTAACATAGCAATAAACACAGGATATATATTATTACATTATATTCCATATAAGAGGATAATTTTAAAATAACGTTTCTGATGAGAAAAAAAACAATAATTTTATATTAAATGCTTTACTCTTTTCAACATGAGCCGACAACGTCTCTGTTATATTTTCCCCTGCTTCTTAACCTTAATCACTCAATTTGAGTAAATGCTCCCAATATATTTACTCCAATACGACTCTCTCAGTATCTAGTAAAAAGAGACAATCGGCAAATTTTTTTCACAAGTATAATTGTAATTTTGGGTGTGTGATAAGGGAGGAGGAAAGCGAGAGAACAATTATAAGCAACATGTTGTTGTGAACTTTAAAACGCCAATATACATAAAGCCAGGATGTGCATTATGTTTTGAAGAGAGTAGCTACGTGACGCTTTTCCGCTATTGCAGGTTTTATTTTTTGTATTGAAAATCATATTAGGCGGGAGTTCTTACTTTAAGGAAATTTCTAATAGGTTGACCCGTTATTCGTTGCAAGCACTTGTTTTTTAACAAAATGTCAACAATAAGGTCAGTTATATTATGTCTTATACGTGTTAAACCCAATTGCCATAATTTTGATGTTTCTCCGTGAGCAATGTGGTATTTCTATCTGTATTAAAATGATTTTATGTTTACCTCATGGAACTGATTCTCGATTTAGATATAGCCAAATGCCAGGTATTTGCCTACATCGCACAGTGTTCGCGGCCATAGGCCAAAAATAGAAAAATTAAAGTCAAAATTTTGGGTAGAATTGTGTCAGCCCTATCTTAAAATAGATCTAGCTCTTTAAATCAACTGTTGTATTTGCGTTGTTCCTTGCTAGTAAAGGTCGTAAATAAAAAATAAGAACATTTTTAAAAAAGATCGCTTGAACAATGGAAATGAAACATTTTAGATCACTAAATTTTGCACCGAGCATTCTATCGATTAAATTAAGAAAAAAAAATAGCTTTTCTTCATAGCTTAATTACATTTTGTTGAAATAATAATTGGGAAATGTGGACAATATTGTTATACCATCACTCTTAGGGATGAGGGGATATATCATTTAATACGACATGACATTTTAAGCCGTTTGAGTCTGTCTGTCTGTCTGGTTTATGTGGAAGATAATTTTAGGAAAATCCTCCAGAAAAGTCGGGAAATGGAAAAAATCGAAAATTGCTTTTTTGTATGGAATTTTGTGTGCAATTGTTACGAATGGCTTTTTGAAGAAAAAATAGAAAGTTTTTTTTTTGGAAAATTCGGAAAATTCCGGAAAAATTAGAAAAATTTTAATTTTTTTCTTACGAAATTATGAATTCAATGGTATGATTTGATAATTTTGGACGATGTAACTGTAAAAAATTTCGGATAAGTATTTCGAAATGTTTTCCGAATGGAAAAATTATCGGTGGAAAACTTGGAAAATTCCGAAAAAATACGAAAAAAATGTGGATTTTTCGGCAAAATTTTCCATTGCATTGCTTGATTTTATGAAAATCGAAAATTAAATTTTTATGCAATAGTCCCGTAGCGTCTTTTTGAATGGAAAAACAGAAAATTTTGGTTGGAAAATCATGAAAAAAATTCCAAAATTTTTAATTTTTTTTTTTCGGCGAAATTTTTCATTTTATCGTATGTTTTGTTAATTTTGGACAAAGTAATGTACAAAATTTCGGATAATTATTCTAAAATAACTTTTCGAATGGAAAAATAGAAAAACTGTTGGTGGAAAACTCGTAAAATTCAGGAAAAAAAAACTCGACAGATTTGGTTGTTTTCGACGATATTTTCCATTGAGTCGTGCGATTTAATAATTTCAGACGACGTAAAGGGGAAAAATTAGTTGTGACGCTTGGAAACTTTCGGATAATTGTGAAAAAAATTGGTGTGAAAAATTTATAGTAATTTATCAAGTGAGAAAGGCTGGCCCTTTTGCTCAATTTTTTTTCAATTGTTCGTAATTGGCAGTATAAAGTTTATTTGGGAAAATCCTATGGAAAAGTCGATTGAAAAATTCGATAATTGGTTTTTATATCGAATTTTGTATGCAAGTGTTACGAAATGGCTTGTCGGATGAAAAAGTAGAAAATCCTTAGCAAAAACCTCGGAAAATTACGGAAATACGAAAAAAAATTGTGTTTTTTTATCGACAGATAAATTTTGGTTGGAGTATTTACCGAGATAAATAATATTTAGATCACCAATATATATTGATATCCCAAGCAATATTTCTCAATTTGATAATTTTTCCAGAAAATGAGTTTAGGTGTAAAAAATAAGGTTACCCAATTGTATTGCGGGCATTCATTCCGTAACGACTGTAATTTTTTAAGGAGAGTTATTTGCTTGACTAATGCCTCCTATTAGACGACAAAACCTTAGATGACGTAAACGTTGTGCAATAATCAGACAATACACAGTTCATCCATGCCAAGGTGTATGGTTCTAAATTTGCTATCCTTCAATTCCCTGCATACTGTGGATGCTGTGCTGTGCGCCGCATTTTGGAACTCAATGTTCGCCGATGTGACCGTTTCTGCGTCAGCGGTCAATTCTTGTGCCAGATCATGTGCGGCAATCTGCTGACATTGGGAATGCCAGCACCAAATCGTTCGATGCAAGATGCATTCATAAGCTGACCGAAAGAGATCGAACAAATGTGCCGCTGATAAATTCCGAGTACAAGAACGTGTACGATTCGCTGATGATGGTTGTTGACGATGAAACGGAGGGCATTTACTTTCCCGATGCTCCCGGTGGGACAGGCAAGACATCCTTTTGTTGATTCAAATAACATTGGCCGCTGCATCCTCTGGCATGGCTGCCACATTGTTGGAAAGCAGTCCAACTGAAAAATCCGCTTCGAAACTGTCGTTGAATTTTCTCACGGTTGAAAAGCCAAAGTACACAATGTCTAAGAATTCGGCAACAGAGAAATTGATGCGAGAATGCAAGACGACGAATAAACGAGCTTTGGACGTAGTAGTAGTAGTCATGAAGGATTTACGAGGAGATTTAAAACGATTTGGCGGGGCTATGATATTGCTCACGAAATCTACTGTTGTCGATTTACTTATACCATGCTTGGAATCGTCGTCAATGTCAGGAAGTTGAAATTGACCACGAAGTTGCCTTGCAGAACCTCCCATCGTCTGCTGAATTCTCGAGACAACTGCTGGCACTTTGCAATGGCCAGATTTGTGTTGATGTTTCGACTAAAGTGTTCACCGCCATGGCAAAAAATTATAAAAATCTTGATTGGAATAATCATCGGGCAGTACTAGCAGCGAAAAATAAGGACTTCGATAACTTGAATTTCATTTAAAAAAGTCAAATCGCTGGAGAACTGCTTTCGTACAAATCTGATTAAAACGTGACCAACAAGGGATGAAGGGACCAACAATACGACCAAATTTGTCAACTCGCTTGATGTGCCGCATAAATTACAGATGAAGGTGGGATCGATCATAATCATATAGCGGAATCTGCAACAACCGAAATTGTGCCGACGATCATCAAGGGCAAATTCAAAGAAAAGGAAGTCCTTATCTCACGAATTCCAATTATTCCAACTGAACATTTATTCCAATTGGCTTTGGCAATGACAATCAATAAATCGGCCAATGGTTGGAAGTATGTGGGATTAATATTAATTAATTCCCTTTTTTAGTGCGGTCAGCTGTACGTTGTTTGTTTTTGTTTGTTGTTTGTTTTTGCGGCGGAAAACTAATCGAAAAACATTGTTTATCATATCACTCTTTACTGAGTTTATCTAAAGGCATTAAATTAGGGCGGGACGAAGTTCGCCGGGTCCGCTAGTCAAGTATAAGGATGTAACAGTAGCTGATGTTTACGCCTTCATTAGCGTACGGCTAAGGTCTAGTGCGAGTCATTAAAATAATTATATTTCGATATATTTGTGGGCAACACTCGGCACAAACAGATTCTGATCATTGGTACGTTATATTCGTTTGGACAATGCAAACACCAGCTACACCTATCTATGATATATAGACAGTGCTGAATGCAACATACCAGCTTATTACAAATCAAGTGAGAATCTTACAAACGATAAATTTCAGTTTTCTAACCGAGGCAGTAGAAAATTTGCCCAATACATCCCAATAAAACCTGCAAAAATTGAATTAAACTATGTGGATTTGTTATATCAAAAACTCTTATCAACTTGAAGGACAAATATATGGAAACCTTACGACTGGTTGCGAGACTAAACAAGAAGAAAGAAAGTTAATGATTTTGCCAGGACTATTTAGTTCATGGAAGTGGACGCAATTTCACAATGGACAATTTTTTGGCACACTTGCATCGGTTGTGTAATGAATAGACAATTTGGTGAAGAAAGAAAATCATATATACCGTAGGTAATGAAAGCAGAAAATCAATACAATCACAAAATATAGTAATCTGCTACAAAACATTTACAAATAATGGCAAAGAAACGTAAGCTGCGGTGTAAAAATCACGTAAATTCTATGAGAGTACCGGGGTAACTGGTTATTGACTCACGTAGGTGTGACCTTTGAAGGCGTTTTAAACATAGACGCAGTTAATAATATTAACACCTTAATCGCGACAATTTGGAGTTTAATAGCCATATCATTGTTATTATAGAAATGACAGCAGTTTTAAGTTAAAAAAGGTACCGGGGTACCCGGTTATTGACCGTAGGGTTAATAACACAGTGCAAAAGTCATTCTAGGGGGTGAGAAATTTCATAGCTATTTTAAGAAACTTGATAGTTCTTACCTTACACCTTAACAATAGGTCATCGAAGCTATGTAGTATCAGCTTTTATGTAGTGACAGCGTCTCGAGTTGTTGCGAATTAACACGCTTTCTATTTTTAGAATCACAACTAACGACACCTACTTGTTTATCGACGAATGCGAACGTGACTGTTTGAGAAGCTTTTGCCGATTGACTCGACACTATACTGCGAAGTTGCTGTCGACGATATCGATGAATCCGGCAATTGAAGAAAATTGTAGATGACTATAGCGAGGAATTGAACCCTGGATCTCCTGCATGGTAGCCGGATGTTCTAACTATTATGCCACGACCGGATCGCCCATACTACTTCATACGATATATGGTTATAATATGAGGTCACAAGAGTTGACAACGTATTATTAGTTTATGCATAACGGTGCACAGGCTCTGAATGGACACAACTCCACGGCGCAATAAGTTTACTCTTTAAATAAGGGTACTATTATGAAAGCCACTTGTTCAAAGTGTACTCTAATTTCAAAAATTACCATTTCTGGCCTATATTTCCTCACTCAGTTGTACTGAAAAATAGTTCAACTCTCTTTCGCTCAATGTTGTGCCGGGTTCTTTCGTGTTTGAGCGTTTTACCATTAATTCGTACGATGATATCGTTTATTCAACGTGGCATACTTTGCGGGAGAACAACACCCACACATGAACATAGACTCACGCACACACACACATACACACACATGTTCCCAATGCATGAGAAAACAAAATGCGAAACATGAAAAAGAAGAAGGCACACAGAAGAACTAATAAAGAAAACAAGAAAGCATAAAGGCACACACATTCAGACGCACGTACGCACATACACACACACACTAGTTGATTGCTAACCCGATTGGCATTTGCCTGTTGCTCTTGCATACTAAGAGACGATGTCTCGTTGTAGACATTCGTGTGCGTTTGTATGATTGCGGGAGAGTAGTACGTACATATGTCTGTACATGTGTTTTGAGCCCTACATGACGAGGACAACCACGACGAGAACAATAACAACAACAAAACCAAAAAGGAGAGCAGTTATATCAACAATATAAGCAACAGGAAACACGACGATGACAATGACTACGACCGCACGACTACACACACACATACACAGGCAGCCAACGACAACGACGACGACGATGATGATGACGATGACGATGACGGCAACGACGATGATGATGAGTGCAAAAACAACAATATACTTAATGCGGGTGGTATTGTAGTTGTTGTTGTTGTTGGCATCATTGTGTTTCTTTTTGAGCATTGTACGGCAGAGTAGTATAGAGTAGAGTCGAGTCGAGTGTCGTGTAGCAGCAATTACACGCATTTTCATACCGTTAATACTATTTGGCGACCTCAAGACCTGGAGCCTGATAAATTATGAACGACTTCATCAGTTGATAGCCACCGTTCAACAAGTGAACAACGCACCCGAAACGCACCGAGTGTTTTTATTGTTGTTTGGCCAAACCGAATGGAAAAAAAAACAAAAAGTAAAAAATATACTACAAAAAAAATTGAAGATAAAGCAAAAAATTGGAAAAAATTGAAGTAAGGAACACACACAAAATTGATATACTTAAAGGCAAGCGGATAAAAGTAAGGCATACTTTTCACAAACGTACTTTAAGCAACAACTTAAAGTATACTTCAAGGCATTTCCAAATTAAAACATATTTTAGTAAAAAAATCGGTTAAAAAAAGCTAACAAATGATACCATATGGTAACAAAAAGTAAAACAAAGAAACAACAAGCCAGTGATTGCGAGTGATAATAACCAACTGATAAGACAATTTGCCACATCGAAATGAAGATTACAATGCCTAGCATATGGTAAGTTAAAACATTCATATCCCTAAAAGTGCACCCCACCCCCACTGATTCTCTCATTTTTGTTAATGAAGTTTTATAACACGTCTCAAGTAGCGCACCAACATACTACATACATATATTGTATGGGTAAACTTTTGTGCCAGCAATTTCACAATGATCTCTTTATAAAATTAATAACAATTATTAGCATCCGCACACAACACACAACACAACAAAAAAAAGTCCTATGCAAATACGAACCCTTTTTGACCATCATCCTTTTTTTTCGATACCCATTTTTAAATGCTGGTATTTGCTGGCATCCTTTTTTTGCAGTATCCTACTGTGTCAATAAATATACATCGCATCCAAAGTATGGAAAATCCCTTTTAAACCATTGCCCCAAGACCACTCCTTGACTACCTTGTGTTGTGGACCTTCTCGCCCCCCACCCCCAAAATGACTACAGTACTGGCATTTAACACTAAGAAAGCTTATAATACGCTACCAATTTTCATTCCTAACTTCCAAAGCAGGTCCACAACAGGACAGCATAGGATAGCAGTAGCATCATGAATTCCTTTAGAAGGCAACAGCAGCAGCAGCAGAAACAAAATTGCTCGGTGTCTGCCATATCCTTTCGTTTCGTGTTCATTGCATGTTATTGTTGGTGGCATTGTTGTCGTTATTGTCATTGTTATATTGGCATATTGTTTTCATTGAAAGCATTTTACACGAGTGCTGGAAAATATAGATGCAGATGACTATAGCGCACTACACAGAGCAGCAACAGGTTGCGGCCAACTTGTGTTAGATAGTATATGAAAAAATGAGAGAAATAGTTATTCGGGTGACTCAACAAGTTGAGAAGTTAAAGAATTTCGAGGCTATTTCTATGCAAAGGAGGGTTGTATGACAATTACATGGTTTGCAATTCAATTGGAATCATATTATCATACAAGACTAAATTGAAGTGTAAATAATGAATATGGACGAATAAAAAAATCTTTAGATTCCATAAATGAGATATGGTAGAGCTTGTCGCTACTATTTTAAGATCCATTCAACTGGACCTAAAGTTACACATCACTTCAGTAATTTACATTTTTGAAAAGCTTTTATCAGCCAATCGAAGATTGCACCAACATTTATATTGCTATCTACAACATCGACTAGACCGCCATAAAAATAAAAACGATAGTTGTGGCAAGACACTACATACATATACTTAAGGGCGGCAACGAAATGTACGGAAGACCCAACTCTCATATATCCTGAAATGGAAAAAAACCCGATATTTTACCAAAATTGTTGTGTCAATTTGTCTCTGATAAAGTTCTGACAACTATATTGAATTATATAAAATTATCTCAAAGGACACGCCCACCTCCCATATATTTTGAGTGGGTAAAATGAATTTTTTCAAACTGAGATACCTCCACTTATTTGTAAATAATGGCGAAACGCGTTCATAGATTTTCGTGATCTATATCTTATTTTGTTTATAGGTTATGTGACATTACGCGAGAGTAGCAAGACTTGACACTTTTTGCCGTTTTGGATATTTTATTATTTTTTAAATAGAAAAAAAATTAAATTTTTTTTATTAATTTTCTTATAAATGTAATTATTACTTCGAAACTGTTGACAAATGAAAACAATTTTGAATTTTATTTCTTAAGTTTCGGATTTTTGTTTCAGCAAAATTGATCTAGTCGTTCTTGAGCTATGCCCCCCCAAACTTTTCTATAGGAGCTTAAAAACTTTAAGGCCAAAGCGGCACAGGCTAATATACTTCAATCGTACTCAAACTTTGACTATCCTAAAATCAATAAAGACCTTTAATTTTTAGGGGGTGGCATCGATTAAAATTCAACATCGACCACCTTAAGGTTACACACACTTATCCACAGGTACCTTATTACCTTAATGGTATGAACTTTAAAAATTGATTTCTTATCGCACATCCACTTCATTTGATAAACGGTTGCCACAATTAACAAAAAAAATGGAAAAGTCCTAGATTCTCCCCAATATTTGTGCTATTACCTTTAGCTGTTTGGCCAGGGTGATCGTACAGCTGTTGTTCCTCTGAATTCCTAAATGTACCAACTTTTATTCTCTAAAAGAAAAATTCTACATTCTCCCCAATGTTTGTGCTTATAGCTCTTGTTGTTTGGCCTGGGCGAAAGTATTGCTGTTGTTCCCCTATATCCTTAAATTCCTTCGTGTCGCTCAACTTATCTGTAAGATAAATATTTACACGACTTTACGTGATTGTACATTTAGATGCTTTGCCAGAGCGGTGGTACCATTTTTCCACTTGTCATTCACAACTATAAAAAATTCTAAAAATTACTTTGTGAGGCCGAACTACTGCGTAAGAAAAATATTCGCTCCATATATCACGGCCTTCGTATCGCACAACTTACTTACTTAATTTCCATATACACCCCATGATGAGGTATGGGATAGCTTCTCGCGTTGTTGTTAATTAACCCATTTACTTTATGTTCTTAGATTCACAACTAACGGCACCTACTTGTTTATCGACGAATGCGAACGTTACTGTTTGAGAAGCTTTTTATTAGACAAACCGATTGATCCGACACTATTATCCCAAGTTTCTGTCGACAAAAACGAGGGGGCCGACAATGAAAGACAAATGAAGACTGCAGGCGGGAATCGAACCTAGGATCTCTCGCATGGTAGTCACGTTTTCTACCCATTATGACATAGCCGTATCGCAGAACTATTAAAAAATAATCATAATTCATATTTTTTTAGCGATTCTACCTATAGCCGTTAGATCTGAGCGACAGTACCAGTTTAATCCATATCTTGACCTGTTTTTACCCTCACCTACGTCACAGAAGGAACCTACTTGTCAAATTTCAAGACTCTAGCTTTAGCTGTAGAAATTGTGAAAAATAGTGACCAATATAATGATTTCTTTAAAACAGGCGTGGCACCGCCCATTACCCTGCGAGAGATAATCCTCGTTGTACTAGTAGTATATGTAGAAGATCTCATATTCAATGGATCTTATGGATCGTACGGAGACGTAAGTCTTCTTGTACTAGTAACATATGTAGAAAATCTCATTTGCATAATTCTAATGGCACATGAGATATGACCGATTGAAATTTCGGTTTGTGTGGGCAATACCATGCCCCTTTGCCTAATCATGTAGCCTATGATAGAGGTCTTTCGAACAGTAACACACAGTTAAAATTTAGCCTATATAACGATTTTTTTTTAAAAAGGCGTGGCCCTCCCACTTGCGGCGAAAAAAAAGTATTTTTTCTTGTACGGCCAATATATTTATCAAATCTCAACTTAGTACCTGTTATGGTTACATGAAACAGATCTAATTTAAATTTTGAGCTTCCGTGGGCGGTGCCACGCCCTTTTCAATCTTACAGGTGGAATTTTCAAAAATTCTCTCTTCATGCCAAATTTCAAAGCTCTAGCTTTAGCCGTTTTGGCTGGGAAGTGCCCTGTCAGTAACGCAAGCCTTTTATATAAATAATTGACCTTTTATTTCTTTGGGGAACTGCTTAAAGTTGTCTGATTTTGTTCACATTTTGACCATAGCCGTTTGAAAATAATTGACACAGCATTTCACTAGAGCATTACCGTTTCCAAAGTGGGGTGCCCGAGTAACTGCCCCCGCGATTATAGCCGAAGGTTAGGAACTATTGTGCTGAAACTGTATATGCAAGTTTTAATCCTATAATAAGAGCTTACGTTGTAAGATGAGCAATATCGGATGAATACTTCTTTCACCTTCCATACAAAATCCCCATTTTTTGGGGGTGTCCGTCTGTATGTCCCTATAGTTTATGAGCTTTCGGGCTGAAATTTGGTATGTAAGCTTCCGTCCAGAAGCAGAGGTTAAGTTCTAAGATAAGCATGATCGGATTTAAACTACTTCCACATTCTACACAACTTTCCATTTTTGGGGAGTTACAAAATTCATAAAAATAAGTTCCAACTCATAAACTTATCGGCAAATCGAATAAAATCGATACAAAGTTACTGACAAAATGGATGTGTGAAGCTAAAAGTAACGTCCACTTCTCACCAACTCCCCTATTTTGTGGTACAAAGTTTAATAAAATATAGTTGTAGTGCAAATAACCAGTTTTACCATCTTTTTTTTTGGTCATTTGGACAGTAACCATTTCTTCCTCAGCACTCTTGCAAATTACAATTATGCACCACACCAACAGCAGCTAGGAACCGAATACGTAAGTATTCTGTCGATTCACACTTCGTCACCTTTAGATAGGAGCAAAGCTCCCCATCCGGCTGACCGCAATTACCGCCTTCTGCTGCTAGGTATCTTGGTACCTCATCCGGCTGGCATCATCAATATAACCACTGGTTATCACGCTTCGAACAATACACAAACATAAACTGAATGTTTACTGTCCGACTTGATAGGAATATCTTAAAGAATCTGTCACTATCTGAGTGAGCTTAATCTGACGCAGCCTGCAAAAACTGTCTTCGCCTTTAATTTTTCGACCGCGTACGGCCTCGTTTAAACACTGCTAATCAATATTTTATAGTCGTAATCAAAAGACCAGACAGACCCCTTAGAAAAGAAATTAGGTCGGCTTTGTCATACGGAGGCACATTTCCCCTTTAAGACAAATTTATGATATATTTCATTTGGTAGATCACGCTTCAGCAACGTCTTCTTAAAGAACTTAGCTATCGCGGATACTTGCCTTCTAATTTTTCTAATTATTTGGATGGATGTTACTATAGATTTCCGATATATACCTACTTAAAATATCGATATGATTGTGAAAAATTGCCAGTGCTATTTCAATTGCCACAGCTGTCTTCATATGGGTCCCGCCAGCATTGAGCTCTAACATATTCATTTTCATTCCATGCAGCGACAATAAGATTGCAGCAACCCAACAAGAGCAAAGTACAACAAGTGGTAAAAGACCAATTTTCTAAAACTGTTCGTACTTTTCAGTTTTTTCTATTCTGTTTTGTTTTTGCCTCTGCAGTAGCATTAGTTGTTGTTGTTGTTGCCAGTGGCAATGTCTTTGAATACTACAGCTTGACTCATTGCCGCCCTGCATTCGCATATCTTTTATGAAAGTCATAACCAAGTCCTCTAGCATTCATTTGAAAAAGTAGACAAAATATTGTCGTGGTTTTATTTCCCTTCACATTCTCTTGTCTCTGGTGTTTGGTGTCTGTCCCTTCCTGGCCTGGTAGCCGCCACCAATATGTGTGTGTGTGTGTGCGTCTGAATCGCCTGGCTCGAGGAGTCCTTTAGAATGTGGCAAAACAATAGTAAGTAATAAACATGGAACCTTGCTCCCTCCCTCTCGCCTAATGGTCTCACTGTACTCGGGCTTATGGTCATATGTAGTGTGCGGATGCGTTTTTGCACTCATAAATTTTTGCAATTTGAAAGAATTGAGCCTAACGTAAATTGTGAATGCAACAGCATTTTTTGCGTATCTAAAGTGAGTATTTTTTTCCGCCGCCAATGATGTTGATTATTTTTCAGCGGAATTGTGTGTAGCACGAAGAGTTGGCATGGTGTCCTCTAAAATGGAAGTTCAGGGAAAATGGGAGAAGAATTTATTTTAACAATAGCTAAAATCAGTTGCATGAACATGATAAAGTGCGTTAACAAGTGGATGATGAAAAAATTTGATTCGCATCAGATGAGGCTCAAATTTCGGGAAAATTTCAAATATTTGAAAAAGTCCTGAAATTTAAAATCTGTGCCTTAAACATAGCTTACTCGGCAATAGTTTAATAACAGTTGTTTAGATGTCACGGTAAATCGATAATACTGTGGAACATTCGGGGTCATTGTGTGGGGGGAGAAAAATTCCAAGTCTGTGTGTAGACAACCCCCAAGGATTTGGTTTTCTTAGTCCTAACTTTTTAAGATTTTTCATATGTTTTCCTTATTGCTCGATGACCGATGATTTTGGGACTCAATTCTGTGAAAGTAGCCCCAAAAAGAAGAAGTTTAGCATCATTCGTTTTTCAAGTTACATGCCATTATAATTTAAAATCGATTTGAAGTTAGTTCTTATAGGGAAATTTGTCACATTTTAGGCAATTTAGTTTTATTGTAGCTATTCGATCACTAGCAGAATTGCACCGAAAACAAGATGTCTGAATCTTTAACCAATTACCAATCCACATTCAAATTTGTGATTTTCCGCACGACAGCTGTTGCGGATGTGTCGAGTCCTGTCCATCTCATCTTCTGGGTGGCGATGATGTCAGCCTTGTATCTTTTGAGAACATCCACCAGTCGTTTACTGGCATCTTCTCTGTACAGAACCCGGACGTTCCAGGTTTATATCCTTAAATCATGGTCCTTATTATGTTTGCGGGGGTCGACAACGATTGAGGAGTGATGCTTGCGACGTTACAGTTGCGACATCTATTACAGCTGCCGTGCGGAAAAGCACGAGTTAGGATGTGTAATTGTAAGTGGTCAGAGACTAAGACATATTGTGTGGCGGTTTAATGGATCAATGCCCAACACCACCTTCCCTCAGTCTGAAAGCCACTCGTAAGAAAAAGGAGAAATGGAAGGTGAAGAGGAAGGAGACAGAAGGATAGAGGGGGAAAATACCGAAGGAAGAGAAAATCGTGGAAGCCCCAATTGTTATCTTGGCCCAGTTAGCCATGAAAGGCAACTCATGAAACATGAGTCCTACTCAGACATGAGTCCTACTCGGACATGAGTCCTATTCGGACTGAAGAGGGACACTCTAGGACATCTATCTAACTTTCACCTAAGTGCGTTAGCTTCCAACGGGCTACAGCGGGGAAGCTACAAAAAAGATGTTTCATCGTCTCGAACTCTTCCTCGTCCTTGCACACATATGTCAGTAGTCTAGTATGGATCTATTCCATTTGTCTGTCAGCTGCCTAATATTGCAATGATCTGTTCGAATTCCACAGGCCAGTCTCAAGTCACTTCTGCACAGGCCAAACATGTACGCCGATTAGGATCTGCTGTATTCGAGACACAGGGATCAAGCAGTTATACAGTCAGTACTGGAGGTCCAAGTTCTGCTGACTGTTTCTTACATCCAATACAGCACTGAGCCAAAAAGTTAACAGATGGGCGGGTAAATATCTTCCAGAGAGTCATGGTCCGACATAGTACAGCCTCCTCTGGCCATAAGTCCGCTCATTCATTACCAGGAATTTCGCAATGTCCTGGGACCCAACAGAGGCTAACATCCGGAGGCTTTAGTCCAACCAAAATATCCTTACAGTTCCTCACTAATTTGTATGTCCGTCCACACAGATGGTTATCCGTCTGCTATTATCATTTCCACATCCCATAATAGCCTCCACGGCTTTCGGAATGGTACGTACTTCAGCCTGCAGGTCTTCGCTGTAAACACCAACTCCAGTGACGCGTTTCACTTTTTAGTTTCAGTTTAAAGTGGCAGCGGAAAAGAAACGCCTTCACCCAAAAGCCGAATAATCTTATCATGACCAAGTATGGTCTGATGCCAATGGCCAGCTTGCCTCAGTCTGATAGACCCTCGGTCTACAATACCTTTAACGTACATTTGAAGAGGGTAGAAGGACCAGGAATACATACAAAGCCACTTGCAGTGTGCTCCTTCTAGTCACAGTAAACCCCATTTCAGCCATTCTTAACAAATAACTGTTATATATACCCTCCCATCAAACCAGACATATATAGATGATAATTGGACTACCGTGGTGTACAGCCACATAGTAACCTTGGGGCTTAGTCCCCAACTTTTACCTACATTGACACCTCTCTTTTATCTTTCCTTGATACTCCCTGACTAATTTAGTTCCTGATCAAGGTCAACACCTAGAAGCTAGGCCTCCATAGAGAGTTCAGTTCCACCCCTTTTAGTCTTGAAGGCCTGATGTCGTTTACCTGATGTCTCCGGAGTGCGGAGAACCAATTCCGTTTTCTGAGGGTTCATCGCCAAACTACAGGTATTGGCCCATCGTACCAGCTTTCCAAGGGCAGTTTGGTTCAAACATATGTTTGGTAGAAGAATTTACCACCTATCATGTTGACCACATCGTCGTCATAGGCCACATTTTAGCTTTAGGAACAACATTTATTGGTTAAGAGCTGCTTAATTTTTAATACTTATGTATGTACAATAAACAATATAATATTGGGATCCAGTAGAATTTAACTCCACCTACTTAGGCACAAAAGCTTTAGTTTGTTTTAGTTATGTCCGTCTTTTTGTGTGCATGCATACGAACCGACGATGTTGACCAAATGATGGTTTTAAAATACTGACCTAGTACGGTCACACAGACTTGAAACAGGTCCCCCCAGGTTTGCTGTTGCATTGTTTTATTAAAGCATCCAAAATATTGGAACGATGTGCGTATGATTAATAAAAAATCCGCATTAAAATAATATTACTCATACGTTGTACATACAAATGAAGCGAGTACAATGTACCACCAGTAACTAACCAAAGGATTGTCCACCACCGACCCAAAATAAGATCAGTACGGACCAGCTAATGTATGCTCGTTGATAGTTCATAAACACGATTTGGCTCAAGGAATGCATGCCCGATAATTGGAATCTGAATTCTCCTGTGCTTAAAAAAGGTGATCCAAGTGTGTGCAACATCTGCCGCTAGATCAGCCTTTTAGCCATCGCATACCAGATTCTGTCGAGTGTGTTATGTAGAAAAGTAAAGCCCATCCTAGGGAACCTGATTGGACCTTACCAGTGTGGCTTTCGATCTGGTAAATTCACGACCGACCATATATTTACACTACGACAAATCCTAGAGAAGAACATTGTACATCGGTAGGTGTCGATCTGTTTACCGATTACAAAGCTTTATTCGACAGAAATTATTAGATGCTATGGCTGAGTTTTGTATCCCCGCCAAGCTGACACGAACCCAATGAAGTGGGGACAGGACTCCGCCCCTGTGGTGTTCCTCTAGTAGCTATATAGGAATGAATGGGCATACCCCCCTTGAATATAAAAACCACCTTAATCTTCCTCTTTTTCTCTGGAACACAACATAGCCTTATACAAGCTCTGAAGGTGTCTACCAAACTGGGAGTTATAGCATGAATATAGGCAGTTTGTAGGGCTCAAAAGTATTGATAGCCCACATGACCTTTTCTTCATCCATCACGTTATTTACAACATCCCAGTCCAGACCGGCCGTGGCATAGTTCAAACCTGGCTCCAGTCATCTTAAAAAATTTGTCTTTCATTTTCGGCTCCCCTCGAATGTTGCACACAACGAAAGAACTGTAATATCTTTAAAATGAATGACAGAATGACACGAATTTGGATGCAGAATGGTTCGTAATTGTGTCGATAGTCTGAAAAACTTAAAAATACAGTCTACACAACAACACCTACGATAATGGATTCAGATCGCCAAGATTAAGCATGCTTGTTAGTGGAACCAACATCCTATGTAAATGGTTAGAACAAGCGATTACCATGCGGTAGATCCCAAGTTCGACTCCTGGCTCCAGTCATCTACATTTTCCTTTCATTGCCGGCCACTCGATGTTGTCGACAGCAACTTCGCAGTATAAGTGTCGAATCAATCGGCATGTCCAGTAAAAAGTTTCTCAAACAGTGACGTTCGCATTCATCGATAAACAAGTAGGTGCCGTTAGTTGTGAATCTAAAAATAGAAAGCGTGTTAATTCACAACAACGCGAGAAGCTATCCCATACCTCATTCATGGGGTGCAAAGGGAAATAAAGTTTAAGTTTTAAAGTCCATACAGTTCATCAACATGGGTGGTTCATACAACTGACCGCATTATCTGCATCTTGACAGCCCGAAAAGTGTGTATTCATAAGAAGCTCCTGTGTTCCAGTGCTGAACTCGGTCCATGACCCATCTGGCACATTCCAGTTCATATAGTTGTTTGAGAAGGGTGGGTTAATACTACCCACCACATTATTTGCATCTAAACAGCCCGGGAATTGTGTATTTTAGTGCTGGACTCGGTTCATGACCTATTTGTCTTACGAATGAAGCCCAATTCCTTCGACTTCTTAAACAGAACATTTCGGAATCGAGCTGCATCATACGGAGCACCGTGTATGGACTCGCAGTATTCCGTATAGTTTTTTTTGGCCTCACATAGGTATATTTTAATTCTGAGAGGACAAATCCCTCTCGGTCGAATTTTTTGTTATAGCCCGTTGAAGTTTTCAGTTTAACCTAAAATAGATTTTGAGATAGGTCATGTTTCTTATTGTTTTTGTGGTTTTACGACATCAGATGTCTTCAATGAAATTAAACGAGAATTTATTTTGTGTAACATTTAAACTCTCTATCTCGTCTCCTTAGGTGTTCTTTTCGTCCTTATTTTGAGAAAAGTCAGAAAAATGCCTTAAAACGGGACTTTAGAACATTCAAATTTTCTATAAAAATCTTACATAGAAAATTGTACTAGCGGTATTCTAACACAAGAAATCAATATCATAAGTTGTAGTTTATTTTTAAGAGACGACAACATTGTCGGCTCTCCTCGAATGTTGTCGACAGCAACTTCGCAGTATTAGTGTTGAGACAATCTGCGTGTCTAGTAAGAGCTTCTCAAACAGTGACGTTTGCATTCGTCGATAAACAAGTAGATGCCGTTAGTTGTGAATCTAAAAATAGAGAGCGTTTTAATTTACAACAACGCGAGAAGCTATCCCATACCTCATTCATGGGGTGTAAAAGTAAATTAAGTTATAAGTCCTGTACAGCACTGTGGGAAGACTTCCCGATACTTTGAAATGATGAAATTTGAGAACCCACCCCCTGGTAGAATTCGCTTATACTTATTTTTACAGCAGGCTGCCAAATAAACAGAAAATGTTTTATAGCAACCTAACGAAAATAAAGTATATTTTGTGCATGTATTTGTTTTTTTTTTGGTTTTCTCAAAATCAATTAGAAAACTCAGCAGCAAAATAACAATGCCATAATGCACTCGTACAAAAACAGTTTGATCACATATTTTAAGCCCAGGCCAAATGACAAGAAATAAAAACAAAACCCACACATCATACATTAAGCTCTCGAAAGAGTACAAAACATCCTGCTAGTGATGCATATGTTTGTCTAATCCAGTTTATGCCACTGGACATATAAATCGCCTTAAAACATCCATTCCAAGTGAATTCTGAAAATATTTCGATTATAATTGGATGTTGCAAGATGTTGTTCGGCTGCAGAGGCTGAGGGCAGTGACAATGGGTAACAAAAGTGCATGGCCTATGCAACAATGTTCCAACTATTTTTTGTTTTCCAACCAGAATTTACACTGCATCAATGTTTAGTTTTTGTTTACTTAGGATATTCACATTGACAACAAACTCGAAAAAAACTGAACGACAAATGGAAAGGATTCCTCCACTAGAGGTGTTTTTAATCCCCATCAATGTTTGTATAGGATTTATGTACACAAGAGCACAAAAAGTGTTCACTGAACAAAATTTAAATGGATTTTGTACTTTTCCAGCGAAAGTGCATTTGTAATATGAAATATGAAATGGATTTTTATATCCGCTCATCAGTTACTGGTGTGAATAAAAACACCACGAAAAGCGAAAACGTGTGAAATCCGTTAAAATATAATTATTACATCGCAAGTTTTTCTCTGTTTTCTTTTTTTGATAGCCGTTATCCATCAGTAATAATAAAAAATAATAATAATGAATTGAATCATTGGCTACAATAACAAGGTTTCAATAACAACAACAACAAAAAAATTTACATAAAATTTAGTAAATATTTGTTGATAAATAATATGATACGACGTGGTAGTGGGAAAATATTTTTTTATCATAGGTCACATTAGGAACGAGGTTTATTGCTTAAGGGCGGCTGAATTTTTTTAATAAAACTTAAACATAATTTCCCTTTGCACCCCATGAATGAGGTATGGGATAGCTTCTCGCGTTGTTGTGAATTAACACGCTTTCTATTTTTAGATTCACAACTAACGGCACCTACTTGTTTATCGACGAATGCGAACGTCACTGTTTGAGAAGCTCTTACTAGACACGACGATTGAATCGACGCTTAATACTGCGAAGTTGCTGTCAACAACATTCGAGGGGAGCCGACAATAAAAGAAAATTTTATTTATTTTTGTTTATTTTAAGATGACTGGAGCCAGGTTTGAACCTGCGATCTCCCGCATGGTAGTCGCGTGTTCTAACCACTATGCCACGGCCGGTTTTTTAATATTTATGTATAATGAACAATATAATAAATTGTCAACGAGTAGAATTTAACTCCATTAGCCTAGGCTCAGAAGCTTACAATATGCTCTATGAATATCCTAGCTCTTAGTCCATCTAATGCTGGGCAATCCAAGAGCAATTGTTTCGTTTTTTCTTCATCCTTCATTCTAGTATGGTCGGTTTGTTCACCTAGGGCCAGAGAACATTTGCTTGTTTAGAATTGAAACTTTTTACAAGTACTCCAAATTTGTAGTTCGAGTGTTATTAAAGCAACATCACATACGCTTGTTTCGCATTCAACACAAAAACCAGACACTGTATACAATTCGACAGCACGACCGAAGATAGAGAGTGGAGTTAATATGGCTTAATCGAATGGTATGGCTTAATCAAATTCCCAACAAGACAATGTCCTTTTTTCGTTCCTATACCTAAGGGTATCCTACCTCTTGGAAAGTTAAAAACTTAGTTACCTAGATCGCTTTATGTTCACCTGCGCCCAGAACATTTTCTTGTTTAGAAGTCAAATGATTCACATGTACTCAAATTTGTTTGTATGTTTCAGAAAAGTCAGTCTTTACATGAGTGTTATGATAACAACACCACACAGGCTTGTTACGTACTCAACACAAAACCAGACACAAGTACCCAGCGGTAAACGAAACATGACTTCAGTATGACATTGTAAGCAAGCGATTAATAATATAACTCCGATTGAAATGGTACTGACATCGTCACTTACTTTGTAATCAAGCGTGTTATCAAGCTCGCTTAAATCTCAGCTTATAACGTAATTGCATTGGAAATATCACTTTCTGATATCGTTGCTTATCTTGTAAGCGAGAGCGCACTAATAAAACTGCCTCGGACACTCCTAAACTAAATTTAAGAAGGAATAGAAGCGAGATAATCGTCACTAATTACTACTAAATATTGAAAACATGTACGAAGTACATATTTTGCAATTCATGACATCAATATGACATTGTAGGCAAGCGATCTAAGTACTTATAGTGTTACGCGTGTGTAATGTCAAAATTGTCGCCCACTTATTATAACTCCTATTGAAATGGCACCTACTGACAACGCCATTTACTTCATAATCCAGCGTGTTATCAGCGTAATTGCAACTGAAGACTTACTGATAACGTCGCTTGCTTTGTAAGCGAGAGCGCACCGTTTAAACGGCTTATGATACTTCTATGCTCAATTAAAGTAGGAATTAAAGAGACACACACGTCGGCATATCCTGGAAAAGACCCAAGAGAAACAGATCGATACGTACCATCTTTTCGTCGACTATAAAGCTGCCCTCGACAGCCCGATATGGCAGAAATTACTCGAAGCCATGGTATTCCAGCGAAGTTGATACATCTTTGCGGAATGGCGCTAACTGACACGAAGTATTCAGTGAAGATTGGCAAGGACCTTACGAAGCCATTCTGTACCAGACGATGCCTAAAACAAGGCGACGGCCTATCGTGTGATCTCTTCAACATAGTAATGGAGATGATAATGGTGAAAACAACTGCAATAAACACGTGTGGCACTATATTCAACAAAAGCCACATGCTACTGTCGTACGCTGACGACGTTGAGATCAACGGTCGAAAACTACAGAAGAAATCAGCGAATATGGGCCTAACGGTGAACAAGAACAAAACAAAGTTATTAGTTTCAACGAATAAAGAATCTACTCGTTTGGGAAACTGCGTAAACGTTGACAACTATATTTTCGAGGTGGTAGATAATTTTGTCTAACTAGGCTCCGCCATCAACAAAGCAAATAATGTCAGCCTAGAAATCCGGAGAAAAATCCTGCTTGCTAATAAATGCTACTACGGACTAAGCAAGCGATTCAATGACAGAGCCCTCTCTCGACGAACAAAACTCCAGCTATACCAGATACTGGTTCTACCTGTCTTAATGTATGGTTCAGAATTCTGGGTTATGACACAAGCGGATGAATCGGTTCTGGCGGTATTCGAGAGAAAAATACTCCGTAAAATATATAGGCCCATCATCGTTGACAAACAGTATCGGCGTCGTATGAATCATGAGCACTACGAGCTGTACACTGACATTGACGTGGTCAGACGCATTAAGGTGCAACGGTTGCGTTGGCTTGGTCATGTTGTACGCATGGACGAAAATGCTGCAGCTCGAAAAGTCTTCGACACTGAATTCGATGAACGGCGCAGAAGAGGGCGACCAAAACTCCGTTAGAAAGACCAGGTTTCTGAGAACCTTACAGAACTTGGTGTGACTAACTGGAGAAGAAGCGCAGAAGATCGAGGCGCTTATAATATTTTTCTACGTGCGGTATATAATCCACTGGGATTGAAAAGAAGTACCAGCAAAGTAAGTAAGTATTTAAGAGAGAATCATCACTGTTTCCTACCTTATATAGGTAACATCGTAATGAATATATTCACCGCTGGTTACCGACGGATGGCAGAAGATGAGAGCACGATTGTTGGGAGAGCACAAAATTTCCACTGTATTCAATTCGACAGCTCGACTGCAAGCAAGTAGAGCATATTGACCATTCTTGAGTTAAGTTGTGCCAGCCATTGTTTTGTATATAGTTTTTCGGATCTGTCGGCAGACCATGGGCTCCCGCAGCCTCTTTATTTTTAAGCCGTGCCATTGCCGTGCTGATCTAGTTTTGGCTCGGTAGTAGACAATCCTTAGATTGGTTACTGGTAGCGACTATGCACATGGTATTCGCTACATATGTATGTATCTACAACGTATGAGTAATGTTAATTGTATGTGGATTTTATATCATTCATACGCACAGCGTTTCAATATCGTGGTTTTTGGTTTCATAACACAGTACAGCATTCAAAAAGGGGGCGAAATATTTCACGTCAGTTTGAAGGTACTAGGTCAGTATTATAAAATCACCAAAGGGTTTAGCGTTGTCAGGCCAAATTTATTTCTGACTTTCTATATTTTTAGCTTGTCTTGATGTACGTTTAGTTTTTAAGCAGTAACGTAAGAGCCAATGATGATTTTTCATTTCAGCAGAATTGTAGAGAAAGTGTTCTACGTTCTGTGCTTAAGTAAGGTGACCTTAGTGTGTGCACTAACTACCGCGAGATCACACAATGTCTTGTCGATTGTTTTATGTGAAAGACTAAAGCCCATCGTAGCGAACCTGTTTGGACCATATCAGTATGGCGTTAGACCTGGTAAGTCCACGACCGACCAGATATTCACATTATTACAAATTCTGGAGAAGACCATAGAAATGCAGATTGACACCTGCCATCTGTTCATCAATAAAAAATCTACATTCGACAGTCCGACAAGACAGAAATTATTAGATGTTATGACTGAGACATTTTTCAGTAAACCTCGATTGGCTTTAGATAAGGCGATAGTTTATTATGCGATCTCTTTAACATCATAATGAAAATTATCATGCGGAAGGCTGCAGTAAACAGGATTGCTACCTTACATAACTTATTTTTCCTTTACAGCCCATGAATAAGGTATGGGATAGCTTCTGGCGTTGTTGTGAATCAACACGCTTTCTATTTGTAAATTTATAGCTAACGGCACCAGCTTTTTTATCGACGAATGCGAACGACACTGTTAGATAAGCTTTTTAGTAGGCATGCCGAACGATTCAACACTATACTGCAAATTGCTGTCGACAACATCGAGGGGGCCGGCAATGAACGATAAATGTGGATGACTGGATACAGGACTCGAGCCACAGATCCCTCGCATGATAGTCCCGTGTGCTAACCAACCACTGCTAGTGCCATATTAAACAAAAATCACATGCTTCTCGCGTATGCCAATATCATAGATATCACAGTCGGCAAAAGTGGGTATGATGATAAATGAAAGTTATTTGTATCAAAGAACAAAGAGTCTACTTGCTTGAGACACTGTGTGAACGTTAACAAGTATAACTTTTAGGTGGTAGATGATTTTTGTCTAATGTCAGTCTGAAAATGCAGCGACGAGTATTGATCCCAAATCGCTGCTAATATGCGCTTTGCAAACGATTTTTGGACAAACACCTTTCCCAGCGAACAAAGCACCAACACTTTCAGACACTCATCCTACTTGTACAGAATCCTTGGTAATGGGAGTTTTCGAGAGAAAAATACTTCGCAAAATATTAGGGCCCATAATCGTTGACGGCGAGTGTCGTCGTCAAATGAACCATGAGCTTATTTGAGATGCAGCGGCAGCCAAGAGACCATACGTTTAAAATGACATTATGTTCTATACCTGATGTTGTGTTCATTGCCTCACTAATAGTAACCAATGCTGATTATGCAATTTTTGTCAACGAATTCAAAATGTATTTCCTATGAAGAGACCTCCATCAAACTATGATACCATAGAAAAGTATTAAACTTACTATTGGTGACCTTTGGAGACAGTCCCCAGTCATTGTCTATAGCAAAAAGTAAAGAGCTATATATGCCTTTTTGGCCCTCTCCCTCACATTGGATTTCCTGCTCTGTCAACTCTAATTGCACGTCACAAAATTATGGGGTTGATATATTAGTATTTTATATTTTCGAGAAAACAGGAAAGCTCAGCTTAATGTGGCTATACCGATAGTACATCGTTGGTGGTCTTAACTTAATTTCCCTTTACACCCCATGAATGAGGTATGGGATAGCTTCTCGCGTTGTTGTGAATTAACACGCTTTCTATTTTTAGATTCACAACTAACGGCACCTACTTGTTTATCGACGAATGCGAACATCACTGTTCGAGAAGCTCTTACTAGATACTTATACTGCGAAGTTGCCATTAACAACATTCGAGGGGAGCCGACAATGAAAGATTTTTTTTTTCTTTTTAAAGATGACTGAAGCCTGGAGTTGAACCTGTGATCTCCCGCATGGTAGTCGCGTGTTCTAACCACTATGCCACGGCCGGTCCTATCGTCTTGTTTGATATTATACTAAGTAGGTGGGCTGAGCAAATGCTAAATAGATTCCGGTTTCTCCCCGTATAGATGATAACAAGATCATTGGTGTAGACAAATACCTGATATTCGAATATTTATCTAATTCGAAAAGCAGTTCATTGACTGAGGTTAACCGTAGAAGTGGAGACAGAACTCCTTCCTGAGGTAACTTTTTGTCAAAGTTCCTAACAATTGTGATGCCTTCCCAGTCAGCTCTGGCGGTACGTTCCACCAGAAGCATTCCAATAAGGTAAGTCGGTGAACTGTCAACCTCAGATCATGTAATGGATGTAGAATTGCTGTAGATATAAGAGTAATATTTTTATCAGCGTCGGTTGGAGGCAAGCCCACTGGGTTGAAATGTCTGTATCACGTAATAGAGCCCTGGGGGGGGGGGGGGGGGGGTTAAAAAGCGGTCCATTGGATTCTATGATGACCCACTACGTGCAGGTACTCAAATGATAGATATTTACGAGAAGAATCCAATAGTGTATTTTTTAAGGAGCCTAAAAATGTATCACTATAGGACCTAAGGGAACCCGTTTTTATCGCCACCTCATGCCCCAATGACGTGGTACAGACATTCCAGAGGCACCGATCAATTAAGTAGGCTTGCCTCTAATCGATACAATATACTAAAATGCTGATAAATTTTTCGACTACAACAGTGTTATTGAAGGCTCCCGCGATGTCTAGGATAGTCCACAGAGCGTAGATCTCATTTGTACAGACTGTAAAGTATAAATCCGACTTAGTTGACTTTCCTTTAGTGTAGGCATGCTGAGATTTTCATTCAAATGTTGTCGGAGACTTTGCCGTAGTTGCTATATATTAGCATTGCCAGCAATTTAAAGGTCTTGGAGGACACATTTGTATAGAAACCATAAAAACACACCTATTGAGAACAACCTGTGAGCGTTGGGTATACATATTTTCCATTTTGTATTCCCTCACCCTATGAGTAGGAGGGTACATGTCATTTGATACGACCCAAAAATGAAACGTATAGAAGGAGTCCCTTCAGATCCAAGGTTTCATTGAACCTAAAGTCGTTTGATCCATATCCGTCTGTCTATCTGTCCGTCTGACCTGCTGGTACACACGATAACTTTGAAAAGATGTAACCAATAGTTTCGAAATTTAGCATGGGTTAATATTTTCCTAAAACATCTAACGGGATTGCATATGATCACATAGCCACGCCCCTTTTGGTACCTCCAATATAAAAGTACCATTCCGCCTACTTTAATATCGATACAACCAACGCAATCGTGCATAAATTCTGTATTTAGTAATGTTATAACTGAAGAAAGTTTTGGATTTCTGGAAGTCTAGCGATGCCAAATCTTGTATCTCCCATACAAATGTACCGTTGCGTCCACTTTTGAAAACGAGTAATAATATCAATACATCGAAGGCGATAATACCCAAATTCTGTATTTTGTTAAGCAAAAACAGGATAAAGCTTTGGGCAAAAATTTGGGCCATATAAATGTATCGTTAAGATCAATTTAGAAATCGAGTAATAATTTCAATGCACCTAGTGATAGTGATAGTGCGATAGTATGGAAACAACCGAACACGTTGTGCTGGCCCTACTGTTACCTCCTATACGAATTAGTCATTGTCGTGAAAGTTGAAATTTTTTCAATAATTTATTAAAAGAAACTCCTCAAAACGTCGAAAATATTTCTAATAGTTTTGTATTTACAGGTAAAATTTAAGAAACCGGGTGGTTTGTTCCTTTAATTTGAAATTATTACTACTTTTAAGAATATTGTTCGAATTAATAAGAAACATTTTCCTCAGTTCTTAGTGGATACCGTATAAGACCCTTTCGGTAACGAACGAACAAAGTAACCAAATGCCCAGAGATAGCGAATTGAAATTTTTCCATTCGTTGACATATTAAGTAAAAGTTTTTACATTATAATTTTTTTAACAGTTTTACTACATATCTGTACACCTCTGGTTTTAAGATCAAAAGTCCTATCTCCAGCTGCTCCTCCTCCAGCTCTCTATGTAGACAATTTATAATAAATAAGTAATTTTTATGTGATAACTTGGTTTATTCCAACAACTCAAGACTTAAACAACATTATACACTGGGTGAGGGTATTTAACAGTAAGTTTACCAGACTGAAATTTCTTTACTGTTTTCTAGTTTCTAATACCATGGCATATCAGCCTATTTGTTTTCAAAGTAAATAAATATATATCATATACACTAGATCTTACTTTAATATGCCACAATTTCTATGCCAACACAAATCAAACGCGCTGCCAATTGAACCTGAAATCAATAAATTGTTTCTGTAGTGCCCTAGCAAGCTCTGCTGTTAACGTGAGAAAACATCATTTGTGTCTTACATAAAGTGCTCTTAAGAATTTATAAAAAGGAGCGCCAACGGGAGCACTCGATGCCAATACATTTACATTCCATTTTCGCCCTCCCCCACTACTCCTACTGCTTGCCACAGCATTGACTGACTAACTGACCTGTTGGCTCATGATGATCCGGGTGTTTGTGTGCTTCCAGCATAACTGCTACTGCTACTGCTACATGGCGGAGGGGTAGGTTGGTGCGGATGAGTGACTACGTTGCAAAGTGGCAGCATTACGCCATGGGGTTTTTCATCATTCTGTCACTAAACTTATTATTTACAGTCCTCAGGAAACTCACTCATCACTCTCAGTGGGGTGAACCGAAAACAGATGGGCGTTAAACTGCCAACGCTAAACTAATCTACATGTACTGCACACAGAAGCCGTGACACACACACTACCAGTGTTGGTTTGTGTGTTTGGCCGGATATACAGACATGCAATATGGCAACACCCAGACAAAGTCATCGTCATCATCAGCTAGCCACAGTAGCAGGCAGCAACAGCAACAGCAAGGGCAACATGCAACATTTATTCATAGTCTCGTGCGTTCATAACACAACAACAACAAGTACTTTTTCATTGCATCAGTAAACATCGGTAACAAGTGACAATAGGTTTTAATTAAAATTTAATTATTGGCAAAAACACAGACTTACATATATACATACTGACTCAGACAAACACACACACATACATACATGCACACAGCCACTCAAATAAACATACAAGCCTTAATTACACCTAATTTAGCTGCATTTATAAACCACACAAAATTAAACATACAATGCTCGTGCACACAGGGCACATTTTGTAAACTTTATCCTAGCATCCACATTACAGCGCCCCGCCATTAACTTTATCTTTATATGTATATACAACTCTCGTAGCAAAGCTTTTGCTATACAAACATCAAATATTGAAATATTAAAAAGCTTAAAAATTAGATTATTAGCGTATAATTAATTAGCAGCTGCCACAACACGCCAGACCCAGAGTAAGTCGCCTGTAGCGTGGCGCGAAACAAATGTTCTAAATGGCCCATGGCATAATACTAAATCAAAATGTTAAAAATTTTCGAAAAGTTTAAAAAAACAGTAATAATATAAATACTTTGTGGCAAAATATTATGGCCAACTGAAATGGTCATATACATATGTGTAGAAAAAAAGGAGACAAAATACATTAAAATACAGAACAAGTGCATAGTGCTACACATATTATGAGGATCGTATGAGTGCTGCTTAATTATACTAACAAAATAAAAGTTTATACTGCTGTATAGCTATAGCTTACAGACTAGAGGCAGAATGACCAAAAAATTTAAATAAAAAAATAACATAGTACAACATTTTTCAGCTCATAGATTTGGGACTCAATTCTGAGAACTGCCTGTGTGCTTTTATAACACTCAAGGATGCACTGACCGATTTGAAGCAAGCAACAAAGAACAGTGCGTGTGAAACGTTTATTGCCGGCCTGGCGAGGCTAAAGGAAGCCTAACACTGGTATAAAACTATGATGCGATGTGAATCACATACATATATTTATTAAATGCACTGTCGTACACAAAACAACACTTGCTCTTGGGACTCAATTCTAAAAACTGCACGTGAGACTAGCCCCAAAAAGAAGACGTTCTGCATCACTTGCTTTGTCAAGTTACATACCATAATTATTTAATATCGATTTGAAGTTAATAAGTATCGTATAGGGGAATTTGTCAAGTTTTAAGCTCTTTTGTTTGACATAACTCGAGAGCCACCACTCCGATTTAGCTGACATAAATTTAAAAAATTTAAGAATTACAATTCCTATAATCTGTTTATATAACGTTTCCCGGCATAAGCAACAGTTTCACTTTTCCATTCATCAAATGATTTTGAACTGGGTTTATTTTGTAGCAGTTACAATAAAACTGTTGTACCCCGTGGCGTATAATTTACGTGGAATATTACTTATGATAATCATACGCCACCATGTAACAATATAACAAAAGATCCTAAAACTTGACAAATTCCCCTATACGATACTTATTATTTTTATTATTATTAGTATTTAAAACAACTTGACAACATATATACATATTTATATCTTAGTGTCTAAGTCAGAGGCCGAAATTATTTAAGATTTCCATTCGCTTCGATCTTGTGCGCACCGTCTCCAGTCAGTCCTACCAAGCAGCGTCAGTGATTCCTCCACCTGGTCCTTCCAACTTAGTCGCGATCTCCCTCTTTTGCGCCGTCCTTCGAGGTCTTGATAGAATACCTTTCGCGCTGGAGTCTCCTCATCCATTCTCACGACATGGCCTAGCCAGCGTAATCGTTGCACTTTGATTCGCTTGACGACATCAATGTCGTGGTATAACTCGTACAGCTTATGGTTCATCCGAATCCTAAACTCGCCGTTTACGCAAACACCGCCAGATGAGCTGCATCTGCCTGTGTAAGCACCCAAGATTCGGAGGCGTACAACATGACCGGTAAAATTAGTACCTAATACAGCTGGACTTTGGTGGTTCGAGATAGGGTGGAGTTTATGAAGTGCTCGCGTAGTCCAAAGAAACAGCTGTTGGCAAGCACTATTCTCCGTTTTATTTCGAGGCTGACACTGTTTTTGTTCATGGCGGATCCGAGGTAGATAAATTCATCCAGTACCTCAAAGCAATAGTTTTCAACGTTCACGCTGCGTCTCCAACGGGTGGACACTTTGTTCGATGATACCATTAACTTTGTCTTGTCCTCATTCACTGCCAAACCCATTTTCGCTGACCCCCTATAGGATACTTACTTACTTCAAATCGATACTAAATTATTATGGCATGTAACTTCACAAAACGGATGATGTAGAATTTCTAGTTTTTTGGGCTACATTCAAGTGCAGTTCTCCGAATTAAGTCCCAACATCATGTGTTGTTTTGTGTACGACAGTGTTTTATTGTAGCTGCCTTTAAAAAATATATGTATGTGATTCACATCGCATCGTAGTTTTATCCCAGTGTCAGGCATCCTTTAGCCTCGCCAGGCTGGCAATAAACGTTTCATATGTTCTGTTATTTGTTGTTTGCTTCAAAACAGTCAGTCTATCCTTTAGTGTTATAAAAGCAACACCTCATACGCTTGTTTCCCATTCAACAGAAATATAGACAGATGAGAGCAAGATTGTTAAGAGGACACAACATTTCGTTATACACAACACGACCACACACACCAAGCACACCATATTGTAGCGTGTTTGCGTTCGGATATGCCTGCCATTGTTTTATATTAAAACTTTCGGGAGTCACTTTAGGTTTAGGTTGGGGACATGTGCAAGAGCACTGTGCAATGCTATGTCATTACAACACTTGGAGACCATTATGGTCCATTGCGATTGTCCTGATTTAAGAAAGGGAAATTTCAAGAAAAGATTATGTTACAAAATAAATAAAAGAGTTTACAAAAATTGTACAGGGGATGAGAGAAAGAAGTTTTAAAATAATTCCGGTGTGTGTTCTCTCCTTCAACCTTATATATATAAAGTAGGGACACTATGGTCCTCTGCCTTTAAGCCAGCTCAAATCATCAGTGAACTTCACCAGATTCTCCATGTTACATGACAACAATTCGTTGAGACTATAAAAAAACTATTTCCCGAGGAATTGCTTCCTTCTTCAATGACATAGCAAATGCTCAAAGGTCTCAATTTCCTCCCTATCATTGCAGCAAAGTCTGCAATAGTCTTCCTGTGTCGTCAGCCAATTGAATGTAAATGCTCTGGTGTCACTGTGTCCTATAATTATTCCGATTAGTCGTCTGACGGTCATCTTGTTGTATATGAAAACGCTTCTATTAATTGAATAACCTTCATTAGTCTGGTTCTTAAGCTGTAGGTTTCCTTCAAAGAGTCTCTATAAAGAGAATGCGTGCTAACACACTGAATGCGAGAAGCACTTTCATAATACTGTGGAACTTTTTTGGGGCCATTATCTGGGGGATGAGAAATTCCTAGACAGAGCCAAGGTACTAGGCCTGTAAAGTATAAACCCCAAAAGGTTAAGCGTTTTTAGGCCATATTTCTATATTCTTACCCTACGGGTAGGAGGGTATGTATCATTTGATACGACCGAAAAGGGTAACAGATAGAATAAGTCGCTTTAGACCTTAGGTTTCTTTAAACCATGATCCATGTCCGCCCGTCTGTTCAGATGGTTTGCACAATAACTTTCGAAAGACGTAACCAATTGCTATTAAATTTTGAATGGGTTAATATTTCCCCCCAAAACTACTTACGGGATTGTTTATTGTCTACATGGCCACGCCCCTGCTGCTACCTCCCATACAAATGTATCAGTCTGCCTACTTTAGGAATTAAGTAATAACATCAACACAGCCAATGCGGACTTGTCCAAATTCTGTACGTAGTAAAGCTATAACAGGTTAAAGTTTTTGAGAAAAAAATGTATGTGGTACCTCTTTTACAAATGTATCAATCCGCTCACACGAGAACTCAAGCAATAATTCCAATACACCCAATGCGATCGTACCTAAATGCGGTATTTAGTAAATCTAGTACAGGATAAAAATTTGGAATTTAACACATTGAGGAGTTACTTTACACCCTAGGTTTCTCTTAACTAAATTCGATTTATGACATGGCCACGCCAATTCTCCCTTACAAATGTATCATTGCGCCCACTATATAAATCGCGTAATAAAAACAAACCAACCAACTTGATTGTGCACAAATGTTGTATTTTGTTAAGGTGTAACAGTCTAAAATTTTGGAGAACAAAACCTTAAGTCTAGCCACGCCGCTTCTGGTACCTCCCATACAAATGTACCATTCCGCCGACTGTAGATATCGTGTAATAATATCAATACATCCAACGCGATCGTGCCCAAATTCTTTATTTAGTAAAGCTATAACAGGATAAAGTTTTGGAAAAAACTTGGAAATCTAGCCATGCCCCTTCTGTTACTTTCCATACAAATGTACCATTCCGCCCACTTCAGAAATCAAGTTATTAAATTCTTATAATTGTAAATTTTGAGGGTGAGGGTATATGTTAGTCGGCTGACCCAACTTAAACTTTCTTAGTTGTTTTTTACGACTTTGTATATTTTTTTCATTCATTCATTTTCCTTCTTGATTTTTCATTTCGTTCTTCGGCAGAATTGTAGAGAACGCTATAACTTTTTGGAGTTTCACAATACTGACCTTCACACTGATCTGAAAAATCTCTCCTATCGGCAAAATTTGTGAAAAGCATAAAAATGAAAATTATTCAACTTAATAGAATTTATTTATTTAAGCCTTCCCTACAATTTTGTTGAAGATTGATGTGTGGAATCATCAATGGTTCTTGAGTTATAGATTAATAACTAAGTTGGTGTAACAACGACAAACACTTTGGGGGTTTTACTATATTGAACTAGTATCGTCACACCGACTTGACATACTTCACCCCTCCCTCCACAGCTTGGCAGTTGCACTGTGTTATGAAACCATAAATCCACAATATTGGAATGATGTGCGTATGATTTATTTAAAAGTCCACATAAAATTAATATTACTCATACGGTGTAACTACATATATTGCGAGTTCCATATGCAAACTCGCTACATGTATACAGGGTCGTCATTCAGCCTTTATATGACCAGAAATTTTGAGTTAATGGACAAAATTTATGAAAAAGGACGATTAATAAAAATTAGTCCAACTTGGATTTGTATATGGACATACTAATAGAAATTATTTATGTGAGCCTTAGTTACAATTCCGCTAAAGATAGATCAGAAAACATCAATGGTTCTTGGGGTATAGCTAAGCAACTAAAATTTGGTCTAAGGACGCTAAACCCTTTGTGGGTTTTACTTTATTGGACTAGTACCGTCTCACTGACTTGAAATTTTTCACCACCCAGATTGCCTACTGCACTGTGTTATTAAACCATAAATTCAGAATTTTGGAATGATGTGCGTATGATGAACATAAAATCCGCATGATTTTAATATATAGCGAGTACCATATGCAAGCTCGCTACATATGAACAGTACAGTACTAGGATCAGGATCGTTATTCAGTATCATCATCAGTGAACAGTTTTCTACTTATCACCGATGAGGCAGCCAATGTATGACCAGAAATATGGAGTTATTACGCAAAATTAATGAAATGGCGATAATTGAAAATTAGTCCAACTTGATTTTGTATATGGATATATTTATAGAAATTATTTATTTAAGCTTTAGCTAAAAATCCGCTAAATATTAAAATGAGGAATCATCAATGGTTCTTGAGTAATAGCTGAGCAACTAAAACTTTGCCAGAGAACGCCAAACCCTTTGGGCGTTTTACTATGTATACTGTAATGGCACCACCCACCCACTCCTCCAACAAGATTGGCTGTTGCACGGTGTTACTTAACCATAAATTCACAATATTGGAATGATGTGCGTATGATTAATATAAAATCCGCATTAAATTAATATTACTCATACGTTGTACATACATACATACATATATGTATATATAGCTATATGCAAACTTGCTACATATGTACAATACGGTATGTACTTGGGTCAGGGCCGTCATTCAGTATCATCAGCCATGACCAGCCTTCTAATTATCACAGACGAGACAGCCTATATTTGGCCAGAAATTTGGAACTATTGCAGAAAATTAACGATTTTTTGAAGATTTTACACGATAAAATTAGTCCAACTTAATGTTTTGCATAGATATATTTATATAAATTATTTATTAAAGCCTTAGCTACAATTCTGCAGAAGATTCAAATCAGAAATCATCAATGGTTCATCAATGGTCAGAAAAATGTTTGGCCAAAGAACTCCAAACCCTTTGGGGGTTTTACTATACTAACCCAGTACCTTCACCCTGACTAGAAATTTCTTACTCTCAAATTGGCTTTTGTGCTGTGTAATAATACCTAAGTAATTTCATATTAAGATCGGTCAATATCAATAACTAGAGTTAAGCATTGCTATTCATAGGGTACTGTATGTACTGCCTGTAATGGGTTTTTAAGATATTTTTTGATTAATATTGGGAATGACGGCAATCGTATCAGTTATAGCAACGAAAGCAGCTTTAATAATATTTTTCTTTATAAAACATATACTCTTGTTGAAGCCTTTGAATTCCCGCCACCCATTGCAATTCCCGTTACACTTACCTTAAAGGTATACTTCAATAATACATCTCCATATCGTCATATGCTATATGCTTGTGTACTTATACGTACGATATATACCAACAAACACACACATACAACACAAAAACAAGTCCTTTTTTTTTGTCTTTAAACAAAGTCTGCATATGATTGTTTGATTGACATTGATAAGGGATTGTTACGAAATGTTCGACAAAATACCCGTTGCCTTTTTCAGTAAACAAACAGTAATAAAAAAAAGCACATACATATTTTCAAAGATGACAAATACACTTCATAAAGTTGTTTATTTACATAATAATCGTTTTAATAACTTTTCAAAAAAAAATGGCTACAACAACAACAAAAGACAAGTATTTGGCTTCAGTTTTATATAACTAAGGACTAAGGACAAAACGGTATGACAATGATGATAAATCCAGTGTCATGAAAATGCCAAACAAATTGTAATACTTTGATGATGTTAACAGGGGAGAAAGTGGTTTTGTATACGATAAAACGTTTGTTTTTAAATTTTTAAAGGATATTGTCTATACTTTTGTATATAATTGATTATAAGGATACCTACGTATATAACGGAAAAACTCAACAAATAATGAATCGACTTCAAAAAAGTTTCGTTTGAAACATTACAGTTGAAATTATTGGCAGAGTGGGGTACTGTAATTGCTTATGTTCACATGTTTGCTATCACATTACATAATTTTAAATCTTTCACTGAAACTTAAAAAAAATCTCTTTATTCAAAATAAATTTTCAAAATTCACAGTATATTTACATAAGAGCTAGAACGAAAGGAAGACATTTGTAACCTTGTTTAATAATGAGTTCCAGGCGCTTCTATTTTATGCGTGCCTTCTCCATTTGGAAACACTAAGTTTGGATAATGTTTCCTACACTTGATCCTTCCACCGGAGTATCGGTCTCCCCCCATCTTAGTTGACCCTTTGGCGCAGTATCTAGTATCTTTCTCGCTGGAACTGTGTCATGCAGTATAAATGGTACTATTTACAATTCTTCTGATAGTGTAAAGGTTAAATTTTTAGTAAGCTGGTATGGAATCAATATATCTTAATAGTCAAATGCGAATGTCTTGTGATTTTAATTTAACATGTTGTGCTGCTTAGTCTCAAAAACAATCTATATATGATGAATTTCATATCAAAACCGATATTCATTGAACCCGACCCTCTCAGATTTTAATGAAATTTTGCATACAGGTATATTTTACCTACAGAAACATAACCTCATTTTTAGAAATTGCATTTTTGAAAATATGTGGGCGTGGCAAGGTATCGAAATATTTAAAAAATGACGGTAATAGGTACATTTAAACTGCAATTACTATGGAACGACTTAGCCGATTTAAAAGATCTTGGTGTCATTAGAAAGGTATATGAGTCAGCTTTCGAAAACATACACTGTAAAAATTTTATATTACACTGAAAAAATTTTTTCACCAAAAATTAAAGTTTAAACTTATAAAACACTTCGAAGATCAAGAATTTTTTTGCAAAAAAAAATATTTTTAGATAGGCCTATTTAATATATATAACATATCTGAAAACAAAAATGGCGTTTTTCTTAGTTTGTTTTTAAAAAAATTTTAAGTAAAGTCTCTCTTGTTAACTTCCTTATTTTTTGATATTTTTGTGTGACAAACTGCAATTACTATGGAACGACTCAGCCGATTTGAAAGATCTTGATGTCATTAGAAAGGTATTTAAGTCAGCTTTCGAAAACATACACTGTAAACATTTTATATTACACTGAAAAAAAAATTTTCCCAAAAATTAAAGTTTAAACTTGGAAAACACTTCGAAGATCAAGCCTTTTTTTGCAGAAAAAATTATTTTTAGATAGGCCTATTGAATATATATAACATATCTAAAAACTAAAATGGGGTTTGTCTTAGTTTTTTTTTAAATAATTTTTAAGTAGACATCTCTTGTTAACTTCCTTATATTTTGATATCTTTGTGTGACAAAAAAGAATAAAGTAGCTAAACTTTGGTATGGGAGGTACCAGAAGGGTACCCAAAAAAAAACCTGCATAACTTCCAAAGTTTAGCTACTTTATTCTTTTTTGTCACACAAAGATATCAAAATATAAGGAAGTTAACAAGAGATGTCTACTTAAAAATTATTTAAAAAAAAACTAAGACAAACCCCATTTTAGTTTTTAGATATGTTATATATATTCAATAGGCCTATCTAAAAATAATTTTTTCTGCAAAAAAAGGCTTGATCTTCGAAGTGTTTTCCAAGTTTAAACTTTAATTTTTGGGAAAATTTTTTTTTCAGTGTAATATAAAATGTTTACAGTGTATGTTTTCGAAAGCTGACTTAAATACCTTTCTAATGACATCAAGATCTTTCAAATCGGCTGAGTCGTTCCATAGTAATTGCAGTTTGTCACACAAAAATATCAAAAAATAAGGAAGTTAACAAGAGAGACTTTACTTAAAATTTTTTTAAAAACAAACTAAGAAAAACGCCATTTTTGTTTTCAGATATGTTATATATATTAAATAGGCCTATCTAAAAATATTTTTTTTTGCAAAAAAATTCTTGATCTTCGAAGTGTTTTATAAGTTTAAACTTTAATTTTTGGCGAAAAAATTTTTTCAGTGTAATATAAAATTTTTACAGTGTATGTTTTCGAAAGCTGACTCATATACCTTTCTAATGACACCAAGATCTTTTAAATCGGCTAAGTCGTTCCATAGTAATTGCAGTTTAAATGTACCTATTACCGTCATTTTTTAAATATTTCGATACCTTGCCACGCCCACATATTTTCAAAAATGCAATTTCTAAAAATGAGGTTATGTTTCTGTAGGTAAAATATACCTGTATGCAAAATTTCATTAAAATCTGGGAGGTTCGGGTTCAAAATGTCCCTTTTTTTATAGGTTTTGATATGAAATTCATCATATATAAAAGGCTTGGGTGACTGACTGATCACTCCCCAGCCCAAACGGCTAAAGCTAGGTTTCTTTTATGATGTAGGCGCGCACTAAGAAGGGATTTTTGGAAATTCGGACTGAAAGGGGGTCAAAAGGGGCGTGGCACCGCTCCATACAACAGTAATTTTAAAATGACTGTATCTTTTGAACCGTTATAGGTACGAAGTCGGGATTTGGTACCTATATCGGTCGTATAAGAAAAAATACTTTGTTTGTGGAAAGTGGGCGGTGCCACACCCCTTTTTTTAAAAATAGTAATATTGGCTAAATAAATAGACCGATTGCAATTGAATTTTCTATATGTGATTCTGTCCATAGGGCCTCTATCATAGGCTACATGAAAACATAATTGGACAAAGGGGCGTGGCACCGCCCACACAAACCGAAATTTCAATCGGTCTTACCTCAAGAGCCATAAGAGGTATAAAGATGAGATTTGCTACATATGTAAATGGTACATGAGTGATTACGTCCCGCTGGAAAAAGAGCGGTGCCACGCCCCTTTTGAAAAATTCGTCATTTGAGCGAAATAAATGTACCGATTACAATGAAATTTTCACTGTGTAGTACTATCCTTAGGGCCTCTATCATAGGCACCATGAATACATACTTAGACAAAGGGGCGTGGCACCGCCCCACACAAACCAAAATTTCAATCGGTAATATTTCGCGAGCAATTAAAGGTATGAAGATGAGATTTGCTACATATGTAAATTGTACATGAGGGATTACGTCTTGCTGGGAAATGGGCAGTGCCACGCCCCTTTTGAAATAATTGTTACGTCGGTCATATTAATAGAACGATTGCAAAAACATTTTATAATATTTATATAAAAAATTGCTTGACTAACTGATTGGGTGAAATGGCTGGAGATAGGATGATGAAATTTGGTGTGGATCTTCCCCTTTTCGTTCCGAAATCGGATTGAAGGTTCGAAATCTGATATTTTTGGGTAAAAAAATCGAAAAGGGATAAAATCATGATAATTGATATGGGCTTGCTCTCTGCAGAAGTAGAATGAAGCAAGGGCGGTTCTCGAAATTCGTACTATTTAGGTGTAAAAAAGGCTGCTCATGAATAAAACTGGTACTAAGAGGTTATAAGTGGAGTGGGAAAAATTTAAGTGAATATTTTAGACATGCGATATGAAGTAATTTTTCGAAATTCGATCTTTAGGTGTAAAAATATCGAATAAGGGATAAAACTGGTACTATCGCCCAGACCAAATGCCTAAAGGCAGAGTTACAAAAATGTATTTAGCATGACTCCCTATAGAATTAAAGAGCCGACATGAGGGTTTTTAAAAATTTGAACATTTACAGTACAAAATGCCGAAACGGGATTAAACTGGTACCATCACCCAAACCAAACGGCTAAAGCGATATGGGCATAGAATTAGAGGTAGTACCGGTCCTTTTTAGTTGTGCGATATGTATCTTTTCGAACTTTTAGGAATTAAAAGGTATTAAAGCAGTACAATCACTCTGACCAATGGGATAAAGCTACAATCACATAAATGTATCTCCGTTCGTCTTACGAAGCGTTTGCATTTTATCTGCATTGAATAAATTTTAAGAAGTTTCACAGTAAAAACGGGTGAAGCAACGCGAGGCGGGAAAGCTAGTATATATATATGTGTGTTCCTCTAACTACCATTGCAGCATAGGCCGCCCTTAAAAACAAGCTGACTAACTAAATTGTTGACTATATAAGTTATTTAAGGTCACCTTCGTTTTATATAAGAAAGTCAATCATACTCGAGTGCCTTAATATTCTCAATCCTCAATCCCAGATAAAGTTTTTTTTTGTCTCTGTAGTTGAGTGTTTTATAATACCATCTAGATTCTTATGACGTTTGTCATCATGTCAAAATAAATACAACTTTCTTAAATCATTTTTTGGTTACCTAACCTATTTCTGTTAATAACAGTTTTGTAGCATTCTAACTATTTCTTAAGGTTTATATAATAGTCATGGACCACAAAATCACACAAGTGTCACATGCATACGTACAAATGTATTTCACAAGAAAAAAATAAGTGAAATTATCTAAAGCAAGAACAGTGTTGGGAGTTTGCATCGTTGGATATGTTAAAGGCAAAGTTTGCAAAGTTTAAGCAGATTCATGGGCACAATTAAAAATTAGCAGATAGTAGTGGAGAGTAGTCGCTAAACTACTTTATTATTATGTTTTTAATCAAACTTTTTTCAATCCTGATGATGTCGTGAAATGCACATGTAAGTAACTAAAGAGCCTATAATATGACAAATTTCCCTATGCGATACTTACTAACTTCAAATCGATAGTAAATTATTATGGCATGTAACTTGACAAAACGAATGATGCAGAACTTCTTCTTGTTGGGACTACTTTCACTTACAGTTCTCAGAATTGAATCCTAAATCAATGAACTGAAAAATTTTGTACTGTGTAATTAATCAAAACTTGGGATATTACTCTTAAAATAATAACCTTTTTGGGGCTTAAGGTCAGTTGTGTCAACTACAAAACACGCTTCTACATAAAATGCTTCAAAAAAATTCATATTAATCCAGTCAACCAATTCAAAATCAAAAAAGCGATGTGTAGCTTTGTATAAAATGTATATAGGGCACAATAGTCTTAAAAAGTTTGGAAATTACATCAAATGAAAAAATCGTTTATGTAGAACCCAGTTTAACATCAAGCAGTATCAGATTCATCTAAGTTTTAATAACAATTGCTTCGATGATAGTATTTTAAGGCAAGAGATTTTTAATTGACAGTGAGATAACGTGTGATTCATTTACCAGTTTGTTTTTAAATTTCACATAAAGTACTTAAAATAGAATTAAATGTCGAAATTTTTTCTACAACCCTAAGTTACAATCTCCGGCATTTAATTACTATAGTTTGTAAGCCAGGCTGAAGGTACTAGATCAGTATAGTAAAACCCCAACTTTATTTAGCATTCTCAGGCCAAATTTTAGTTTTTCAGCTATAACTCAAAAACCATTGATGATTTCTCAAAATTTCAAAAATTCGTATAACATTAATATTACTCATACGTTGTACATGCATACGTACATACATACATGAAAACCGTATACTAAGAGAACTATTGAAGTATTACTGTCCAAAAATGTACATGTGTGAAGTGTAAACGATCAAACCATACCCATACCCGTACTCACTCGTGCATGGGTATACCCAATTACAAAAAAACCCAAGCACAAGTAGCTGCAAGTGTTGTGTTAGCTGCTAGTTAACTTATCAAATTTGTATTTTTATTCCTTAGACTATGGGAATATACAATAAGTATAATAAGTACTTATGGTACCCTTAGTGCTTCATATAGTTGAAGAATGTTAGAACGATCAAAAACGTTGATCTATGATAATGATGATCTTAACTAAAAAATATCATAATTATGTTGAGTCTGGCTGGCTTATGGCTACGTTTGCGTTGAGTGTATTTTGTGTATACTTGTGTGAGAGAGAAGAAGGTAAGGGCGTTTAAGGCTACTGTTCGTAATAAATAGAGAGAAAACATAACTGTTTCAACGCAAATAAGAGTTTGTAAGCATTAACTGTGTGTTAAGTGTGGGTCCACTCAAGAATACAAATTGTTGGTACTCAAGTACTCAAGTATACTTTATTTTGCCAAGTACTTATTGTCATTCTCTGTTACATACATATTAAAGCGAAAGCGAAATGTATCAAAAGATTTTGTAAATTGTTGTTAAAAATACATGACGGAAATTTCAGTAAGATTGTACAATTATTTCCCGCGTCTCAAAGAGGTTAAAGTTAAGGTTTTTAGTAAAACCTTGTTTTTACCAATGTTTGCTTAGGGAATAGTATTTATCCCCCCGTAAATGTGTAACAGTCAAATATTGACGTGTGTGGGCGGTGCCTCAACCCTTTTTCCCAATTTGGTTCAAAAAAATGCAAAAAAACAAACACACTCATTTTCATATATATAGATTTGAACTGTGACCTCTGTGGGCAAGACTTAAAGTTGTCCGACTTTGCTCAATGACTAGTTTTCAACTTACTGAGCTCTTACACTACAAATCCTCAATATTGTTACAATGTGCGTATGATTTATATAAAATCCTAATTAAATCAATATTACTTATACGTTGTACATACAGAAACAGTCCTCCAGATATTGAGGTTTAAAAAATGTGATCTACAGAGCAGGGCCACGTCCACTTAATATATCAAAACTGTAAGTACCCTTTTTTCACCATCAACCACACGGCTAAATTCTGCGTAAATTTTAAAAAGATCAGTCAGCCGTTTTCGAGCTTATACGGTGCCAAAAAATGCAAACAAACAAACACAAACTAATTTTCATATATGTATATAGGTTTGACTTCTGACCTCTTTTAGGCACGGTTAAAAGCTGTACGATTTTGCTCAAATTTTGACATTGTTTTTTTTTTCAAAATACAGCATTACGATTTGAGTCATTAAAAATCATCAGCAATGTCCAGTTTTCAAATTACTGAGTTATCAAACTATAAATCCTTAATATTGTAACGATGTGCGTATGATTAATATAAAATCCTCATCAAATCAATATTACTCATACGTTGTACATATAGAAACAGTCCTTCAGATATTGAGGTTTAAAAAATGTGGTCTAAAGAGCAGGGCCACGTCCACTTGATATATCAAAACTGTAAGTACCCATTTTTCACCACCGATCACACAGCTAGATTCTGTGATCATTTCACAAAGATCGGTCAAGTCGTTTTCGAGTATATAGGGTACTAAAAAATGCAAACAAACAAACGAACACAAACTCATTTTCATATACACAGATTTTACCTCTTTCAACTATAAATCATCAATATTGTAACGGTGTACGTATGATTAATATAAAATCCTCATGAATTTAATATTACTCATACGTTATACATACAGTATAGTACTTCGGTTAGGGTCGTCGTTGGGTTACCGCAAAAATTGATATTGGATTTTTGTCCGTCTGACCCCCCAAAAATTATGAGTCTGCAGATTTTGGGGTAGACCAAGTTAGAGCACGATTGGAGTAGGTTACCCCTGATGGTTTGGGCTTAAGGTTTTTAAGCTCCTTTATCCCCATTTGGAAGACATACGATTGGAGTAGGTTACCCCTGATGGTTTGCGCTTAAAGTTTTTAAGCTCCTTTATCCACATTTGGAAGACATAACTCAAGAACGACTTGTCTAATTTTGCTGAAATAAAAATCCGAAATTTAGGAATTAAAATTCCCGTAATCTGTTTATATGTATATCATTTCAATGTATAGCCACAAGTATTGCAGTTATAAATAAATTTATTCATTAAATTTTTTCAACTTTGAATTTTTTTATAACTGCGAAACAGTTGATTATGCAGAGAAATAATATATGAACAGATTAAAGGAATTTAAATTCTTATATGTTGGATCTTTATTTCAGCATAATTGGACTTGTCATTCTTAAGTTTGGAACTCCCACCCCCTGACATGGCTATAGGAGCATACTTCAATAGTGCAAAAATTTCTGCTTTCCCAATATCTGCAAAGACTTATAATTTTAAGGAGGTCAGACCGACAAAAAAAATCCAATCCGGCCATCCTGATGTCGACCCAGACCGTTCAACGTATGAGTAATATTAATTTGAGGCTGATTTTATATTAATCATACGCATATTATAACAATATTGAGGATTTATAGTTTAATAAATCAGTAAGTTGAAAACTGGTCATTGCTGATGATATTGAATAAAAAATTGTTCCGCATATAACTTGCGAACACCCTAGTCTTTACTTACGTAACTACCGCATAAATATACAAATTTATTATAACATCAATTAAATCGATCGACAGCTGATGTTTCAACTGCTGGTATATAAAATAAAAAAGAGAAAAAAACATCATAAACTTTGCAATTGCCATGAATAACAAAGCAATATTTATTATCTGCCAGTCAATGTACAGTGAATTACGGAGGAAGGTAATGAACTTCAGGCGAAAATATTTTGCATGCTAATTAACTGACATACAATGAAATATTTAGTAATACGGGTTTATTTTTCAAACCATAACAGAAATTGAGACAGATCCACGGGTGACATAGGTGCGATTTCTGAACATCGGGTTCGTCGTTAAACTGTAGGTCTCATTGTGTAAATCTAAAAATCGAGACGTGTTTACTTACAATGATGCGAAAATCTCAGTCATTGAAACTGCATAGACAAAATATGTTAAGTTATAATTGGTTTAAAAGCTTGGAAATTGACCTCAAATCCCAATAAATGTCAAGTCATGAAATGTGTTAAGATATGTTCGAAAATATAACAACTTAATATATTTGGGTTTAGGAATTCAATTGCAGAAATAACCCACTTATTTATTATGATAAGTCATATAAGCCCTTTTTGTTTTTAGTGGGTATTAAGAGATGTGTGTAACTCCTCGTTCAACTAGAGTTGCTATGCCAAAAAGATTTATTATATGAAGTATGTGGACTATATCTGATCTGCTCAGCTTGCTTGTGATACAAATATAAAATTGCAATGATTTAAACTCACATAATCACCAACACTTTACTTAGATTCCTTACCAATCAGAATCGAATTGAATAACGAAGATTAGCTTTTTCTCTCAAAAAAAACTAACAACTGGAAACCATAGATTGCTCAAAGTGTATATAAACGTAAATTACATTTTAATAATCTATAGTAAATAAATTTAAAATGTGTTATTTTATAGTGAAATTAAATATTATATTGAAATTTAATGTAGAGCGTGGAATCTTTCCTTTTAACTGCACTGTCTCCACTCAGAATGCGTGTGAGCAGACGGACAGACAAAGCAATGATACTTGTATAATATTGATTTTGAAATTCTTCATATTTCTATCGATGTCTAAAGTCATATAAAAATTGTCGCTTCAAGAATAATGCGTGACACGTTTATACAAATATACTCCCACTCACATAACTCAATCATATGTAGATACATATGTATATAAACACATATTAATACAACACATTTATAGTAAAACATACATACTTACACAGTGCCCACAAAGCTATAATACAATGTCAGTCACTCAGTCAAGTATGTATGTAAGGAGAGCGGGTGTTCATGGGACGATGGCTGAAATCAGCATGGGTTTTATGGAACAACAACTCAAAGTATGAAACAGCATGAAAATGTATCAAAGCCAGAAACCACCACCCCCCCTTACCATACACTATACAACAAAGCAGCTGCAGCAGCAGCAACAAGAACACCAGTAGTAGTAGTAGTTGGGCAATAACAGAAATAAAAACCGTTGACAAGCTTTGAGTATAAAAGCGGGGTGACAGGTTAAAGGAAAAGTTAATATTCACTTACCATGTCTTGTGCTTTTGATGCAACACGCAATACGTTTAAAGCTTTTAGCCAGAAAAGCGGATGAAAAGTTATGAAGTGTGCATGCGGTAAGTTTAAGGCGAATGTCTAGTAGCAACATATAAAGTGGAGTCATAAGGATGTAGTTTACTTGTGGCTCTCAATCGAAAGATCTTGTGACGTTGTATAGGCCCATCGTGCCGTTAAAAGAAGGTTTTTTTAGTTTGTATGGAAACAAACAATGTAATTACTCAAAGCAGCAGTCAATTTGGGGGTTGAGAAATTCTAACTCAAAGTAAAGGTACTAGGGCCGTATAGTAAAACCCCTAAAGGGTTTGTCGTTCTAGGTCGGGTTTTTTTGTGGAAATTTAAAATTTTTCGATCGGTATACTGTTATTTGATGTAGAACATACATGGCGGAAATTTGAATAAGATCGAACAACTATTTCCCATGCTCCTAAAAGGTCACAGGTCAGATTTTTAGTGAGTCATATTTTTCTTACCAACGTTCGATAAATGAATTGTATTGTATTTTTTTCTCGTACATATGTTATAGTAAAATATTGACGTGTGTAAGCGGCGCCTCGGCCCAACTTGATTCCTAATAGCCTGGTTAATAGGGTGGTAAACTTGTTATGGAATATCACAAGTATTTTAGGAAAATGTATAAAAATCAAAACCACAGTACAACACATGATTTTGGGACTCTATTCTGAGAACTGAACGCGAAAGTAGTCCCAAAAAGAAGAAGTTCTGCATCATTTGTTTTGTCAAGTTACATGCCATCATAATTTAATATCGATTTGAAGTTAGACAGTATCGTATAGGGGAATTTGTCTCGTTTTAGGCTCTTTTGTTATATTTTATATGGTGGCGTATGATTATCATAAGTAATATTCCACGTAAATCATACGCCACGGAGTACAACAGTTTTATTGTAATTGTGATGAATGGAAAAGTGAAACTGTTGCTTATGAAGGGTAAAGTTATTTGAACAGATTAAAGATATTGTAATTCTTAATTACTTCACGTGATGTTATCTGAGTTGAGTCTCAAATCAATGAGCTGAAAAATTGTGTACTGTGTATATTCTGTATGCGACTTGTGGTCAAAGTTGGTGGGGATGGGCAAAAAATCCACAACAAGGCCCTGAACTGCCTTGGAGTCACCCCTAGAGAGACAAAATGTATGACCAATCCCCAGTGATTTATTTCGCCAAACATACCTACCCCACATTTTCGCACCCTAAGGGGGCTCCCATACAAAAATCAAATTTTTATTCCTTTTACTTCCACCGCTTTTAATACCCCAAACGGACCCATAAAGGAGTCAAATGTCTGACCGACCCTGAAAAATTTTGTACTGTGTATATTCTGTATGCGACTCGTGGTCAAAGTTGGTGGGGATTGGCAAAAAATCCACAACAGGCCCCTGAACTGCCTTGGAGTCACCCCTAGAGGGGCAATCGACCCCTAGTGATTTATTTCGCCAAACATACCTACCCCACACCCTCACCCTCTAAAGGAGCTTCCATACAAAAAACAAATTTTTATTCCTTTTACTTCCAACGCTCTTAATACCGCAAACGTGCCTATAAAGGAGTCAAATGTCTGACCGACCCCCAATATTTTTCCAACCCCAATAGTATTTCTGAACATATCTACCGTCTATCTTCAACCCTTAAGGTGGTCCCTATACAATTTTTTTTCTATTTTATAATTTCTTTTTATGAAATCAGCTCCTGTGCCCTTGCCCACCAACTTTTACTCTGATGCTCGTGGCATAGCCCACTTTCACCCTGGCTATAATTCATACTGTACCAACAACACATACCAAATATCATCTTTATATCTCTTTTAGTTCATGAGATACAGCCGTTAAAATTTTAAAGTTTTATACCACGCCCACTGATCTGCATAGGCCCATTTTTTGTTGGATCACGAACTTTGCTGTCAAATGCATCCATAGACATTTTCAAGGCGATTGAAGAAACAGTCCTCATGATATTGCCGTTCATAAATAGGCTCCAATGGGCGGGGCCACGCCCATTTGATATATCACCCTATTTTCACCAAAGACCACACAACTACATTCTGTGAAAATTCAAATATATCAGTCAAGCCATTTTCAAAACAAACACAAACTCATTTTCATATAAATAGATTTGACCTTTGACCTCTTAGGGGCACGGCTTAAAGTTGTCCGATTTTGCTCAAACTTTGACATTGTTATTTTTCAAAATAAGCACTTCGACCAGGGTTATTCAATATCATCAGCAATGACCAGTTTTCAATTTACTCAGTTATAATCCTTATGATTAATAAAAATCCACATAAAATTAATATTACTCATACGTTAAAAAATAATGTATAGTACTTCGGTCAGCGTCGTCATAAGGGTGACCGCAAAAATCGATGCTGGATTTTCAAAAATAGGATCCAATGGGCGGGGTCCCACTTACCTGATATATCACCATATTTTCACCACAGACCACACAACTACATGCTGTGAAAAATCAAAAAGATTGGTCAAGCCATTTTTAAAAAAAAACACAAACTCATTTTCATATAAATAGATTTGACCTTTGACCTCTTTGGGGCACGGCTTAAAGTTGTCCGATTTTGCTCAAACTTTGACATTGTTATTTTTCAAATTACAGCACTTCGACCAGGGTCATTCAATATCATCAGCAATGACCAGTTTTCAACTTACTCAATTTAAATCCTTAATATTGTAACGATGTACGTATGATTAATAAAAAATCCACATGCAATTAATATTACCTATACGTTGTACATACAGTATAGAACTTCGGTCCGAATCGTCATAAGGGTGACCGCAAAAATCGATGCTGGATTTTTGTCCCTCTGACCCAACAAAAATTATAATTCTTTGCAGATTTTGAAACAGAAAAATTTTGATTGGAGTATGTTAATTCGAGCCGATTTTGGTTGAAGGTTTTTAAGCTCCTATAACCACTTTTGGAAGACATAACTCAAGAACGACTAGACCAATTTTGCTGAAATAAAAATCCGAAATAGAAGAATTAAAATTCCTTTCATCCGTTCATATATCATTTCTCTGCATAATCAATGCATTTATTCCAAAATCTGCAAAACTTATCATTTTTGGAGAGTCAAATGTTTTTGTTTTTCATATAAATATGTAGATTTAAACTTTGACCAGTTTGGGGCACGACCCAAAATTGTCCGAATTTGCTCAATTTGCTTTTAGACCATAGCCGTTTTATTACAACTGACACAATATTCCGGGTATTACAGAAAATTCTAATGTATAAATATATAACGTATGAGTGATATTAATGTTATGCGGAGTTTATATTATTCATACGCACTTCGTTCCAATATTGTAGATTTATACAGTCACAACAACACATACCAAATATCTGCTTTATCCTCTTATAGTTCATGAGATACGGCAGTTTGAAGCTTAAAGCTTTATACCATGCCCATTCATTCAAACAAATTTTCAAGGCGATTGAGGAAACAGTCCTCATGATATTGTAGTTCAAAAAACGGTCCAATGTATCAAAAATACAATTTCACCACCGACCCACAGCTACATCCAGTGAAAATGTCGAAAAGATCGGTCAAGCCAAAGTTGAATTTTCGCTGCCACCCTAATGTATATATGAACAACGTATGAGTGATATTAATGTTATGCGGATGTTATATTAATCATACGCACTTCGTTCCAATATTGCGGATTAATGGTTTAATAACAATTTTTAGAAGATTTCTGTCGATAAAATTAGTCCAACTTGTTGAGATATTGCTGACATTTTAAACAATACTTCAGGTCACTCTTAAATTTTACGCATATTTGCCTAAAATTTAATATATAGAATATTTCCTATTATCACACACAAGTAACCATCCCCGCCTTAGTGAACCATTCTTCCATTTTAATAGCTTATTGGCTGGTCATAGTCATTAAAAAAAAATCTTATATTTATTACAAAACAAAAAGTCCAAAGTATTCCACCCCAAGACAGCTTTTATTAAATTTTAATGTACAACAACAATATTAACACTAGATATGGTGGTATTGTATGTGTGTATACGTTCATTTTTTATTTAAGGATTATTTTATTACAAATGAAAAACAACCAAAACATAAATTGTCACTTAACTTCAGTGTGACGAAACAAAAGAAAAGCCGTAACAATGAAAAAAAAAAATAAAACCTACAAAACTTTCATGTTATGTAACATCGATAGTATAACGTACGACGCAGGCTGGACCACAACAATGGTGGTGGTAGTGGTGAGACAGCAAAATGGACTTTAAATATGTAGTATATTTAAGCTTTTTTTGTTTCTTCATGCATGATTTTTAATGGACAGATTATAAAATATATGTATATTTAATATGAAAATATAAAAATATAAAAGACTGCTCTGCTCGGCTCGACTCTGCTCTACAGCAATATTTAAGGGCATTAAATATAGCATTATTTTAAGCTTTTAATGTTGCCATATTTCGCTTCATGCCATCACACAACAGCGGCCAAAGTGGTAAACGGTTCTGCATGTTAACAAGAAATACGGCATTTAAGTAAATAATTCCCATTGGAATTATAAAGATAAACAAAGTAAATATGTCATATATGTTAAGTGGTTTTATCACGTCACGTTCTCTCTTTCTCTCTCTCTCTCGTTGCAGTTCAGTTGGGAAAACTTGAGGGCTATTAACAGTCGCCCCCCCCCCCTGCTGCCCTGCAGGACACAGAACAAATGATGGCAGGACGAAAAACAGCAACAACAACGCAAAAATGGATGCCATAAACAGGTAAGAGATTAATCTGCTTAGCGGCGAATGCGAACAATACTCGACATAGTGCTGAAGGTTTTAAGGGATAGGACAATATAAATGATAAACGTTAATAAACTCCTTAGGGAAAGCTTTTTCTATTTTTGAATATCGGCGTTAGGGAATTGTTTAAAAAGCGTTTAACAATTATTTAGTGCTCAAATATTTGGTATCTTTTGTATTTAACCACTGGCTGTGAGATTGTTAATAATTTTATATCAAACCATTGAAAAATTTTAATATTAGATGTAATGCTGAAGTTTTTTGATGTCAGTAACACCTAAGTGATGTGATGCTATGAACGTTTCTGTAGTAAAAATTTTAGAACATTAATAAAATACTAAAATTGCGTTATAGTTCGGTTGGAGATCACTTCTATGGATAATTATTTATTAATACCAAAAGTTTTATGTTCAAGAGTTGTAAAATGTATTTTAAGACGGAGGGTACGCGTATATAACGTTACTTCGTCAGCGCCCTTTGCTGCGACTCTTTCACTATAATCACAAACCTTAAGGGAAGAAAATTACTCAATATAATTCAGAAACTCTGCCCGAAGATAGTACTATGACACAATTTGAGGGTCATTGTCTCGGGGGTGAACCAAAACAATTTGAAACGATAGCATTTGACCTCAGAACCAAACCCTCAACTCCATTTTGCTCCACTACGTCACGAATTTTTTTACAGTGGTTTGAAGTTTAGATTTTTTGGTCAAAAGTCGATTCAAAGAATATGAAAAATTATCTAAAAAGGACATTTGGGGTATATCATGTCTTCGGAGACCTATACTAAAACATTCAGGGAAATATTTCCTCGAAATATTTTAATCCCCTAGCTGCCACCTGTGTGGGACATTTTTGGCCCAATTTTGAAAAACTGTTTATATGTCAACTTTGGAGGGAGGTCAAGGCTTAGAATCTTCGATAGAAATATTTTCCGGAAAATTTCACTAAGAGTCACCGAAGACAAATAGCCTCTACGCGTCAAAGGTTATAAAATAAAATCAAAATAAAATGTTAAGAAGACTACTTTTGAGCAAAGAGTGCAACAAGCTTTTTTCGGGAGTGAATCAAACTAAAATCAAACGGTAGAATTGGACATCAGTAACAAAACCCTAAACTTCATTTTGCTTGCTAGATAGAGGGTTAAAATGTTCCGAGGAAATATTCCCCGGAAAGTTTTAATGTAGGTCTCTAAAGACATGAGCGCTATAAGTACCACACCCACTCAACTATGCGCTTAATATCATATTATACCTGTTGCCGGTAGATGTTACCAACGCAAATTGCTTCCACATCCGCCATAAGATTAAGACAAATGAAGCAATGGGGTCTAGAGAATATGGGGCACTTTGGACATTCCGGTGTATGCATACATACGTATATAGAAAGCAGTGCCACTATTCAAAAAATTAATGCAATACTTCTATACCAGTTATAAAACCTTGAAATAATGGAGCATTCGGTGTAAAGGTATAAATACATTTCTACAAAATTGGGTCGAAATTTACGATCAATCAGGGTATCGAGTTTACTCTATAGAATAAATAATGTTTACCTCTCGTTGACTAACCTCCCTACGGGAAAATGAACCGGTACAGTACCAGTCACGAAACCGGTTCCCTGGGGTGCATGATCCGGTTCTAGTTCCCGAACTTTTGTATGTAGAGAACCGGTACGTTTTGTATGGGGTTGGCCACAAAAGTATGGGGTTGGCCACAAAAGTGTCAATTGACACCTAACTGATACTTTGTGATGTATCTTGAGCCGGTTCAACAGTACAAGCCCTACGACAGGTTCAGTAAAAATCAGTCACCTAACTATCATATCTGTTTTTTTTTTGTCAATGTGCCCCAAAATAAGACGAAAAAATTAAATTAAACTTTTTGATAAATTACTTAGTTGTCTAGGGTAAAATTATATATAAATATTTTATATTTTTCTGACTTTTCTACTTATTTATAAACAACGCCGCAGAATACTACAGATCAGTCAAATTGACTTGTCTTTAAAACTTTAGAACCAGTTTGGTGACACATCCCCTCTTCCCCCGTCCTGAGATAGGTACACTCAGGTAAATTAACACCACTTTTCCCGTACTGTATACCAGATGTAAATTTTCGCATTGTTAGATGACTAGAGGATAATAGATCAGCAGTGATTAGAGTCATCGTCAAAACTATAGTCAGACTTTTTTTGTGAACCTTTGAATCAGTATTTCTGCATTAAATATCTAGACGATTTGTTTTGTCTCTGTTCAAACTAAAGGTAGGAATACTACTGATGCCAACACAACAAAAATACTGAGGTCATAAGATGACTACTCCCACCCAGACGAAAAACTTCGGTTCCTGGCGGATGGTGATAATTTTTTTTATGATCTTTTATATTTTTGCTTTTATAGATATTTTTACTTAGATTTTCAACTATATCTCAAGAACCATTGATGATTTCTCATATCATTCTTAAGCAGAATTGTAGTTAAAGCTTAAATAAATAACACTGAGGAACATTTTCGGGGTCTTGTGTGAGAAATTTATCCGTGAGAGTTGAAAACCAGTCATTTCTGATGATATTGAATGACGACACTGACCTAGCCAGTAGCGAGTTTGCGTATTGTACACGCTACATACATTGTATGTATGTATGGCTTTACAACGTATGAGTAATATTAATGTTATTCGGACTTTATATTAATCATACGCACATCGTTCCAATAATGTGGATCTTTAGACAAATTAATTCGACAAAATTAGTTCAACTTCATTGACTTCACATACACCTAAGAGAAAAACTCCCGATTCAGTTGAGATGTTTCGAACCTTAGGTGCTCACCAAAATGATTTTACAATAAAGGCATTGTATAGCGCGCTGTACCATTCTCGTACTGATACCAAATATCGGTCTTCTATTTCAGGAAACAAGATTTCCATGTTCAGCTATCTTTTTGGCCACATTTTTAAAGAAATACGCGTATATGATTCCACCGGGAAATCGAGCTGGATGTAGTATTTTTCACCGCTGATCATCCCATAACATTAACTGAGACGCAATAGTGGGTCCGGAAGGTTGATTATGGTTACCCTGTGTTGTGCAAAATACAATATTTGTCCCAGAACACTGATATTTGTAATACAGCTGAATAACTGGTGAAATAATTGAGGTGTGAGACATTCAAATGGCTGCGCATTATAAAAGGTGGTAGAGAAAGGGGACGAAAATAAAAATAAGCCCGCAACAGCCCCCTAGTCGGCCTACAGAGTTAAAATGTATGACCAACCCCATTAATTTTTCCCTCCAAACATTTTCCCTAAACTCACCCCCTAATGAGTCCCAAAGGTACCCCTAGAGGAGTGAAATGTCCTACATCCAATATTTTTACAAACCCAACAGTTTCTCAAAATACCTTTATATACCTTTTAAGTTCAACTCTTAAGGTGGTTCCCATACAATTTTATTTATTTTTTTATAATTTGTTTTTATTTATGGAATCGGGTCCAGTCGCTCCCACGTTGCGTCCTAGAGGGAAAAAAAATTTAGTATTAGGCTAATTCTACCTCTCGTACACACACCTCTTTTTGTGTGTCTGCCCCTCCGATCACAATCGTAGTTTAAGAGCTATCGAGCTAAAATTCAGTATACAAGCTTCTATTCTTTAATCGGGCAAAAATTAATTCTACCTTTCGTACACATACCTCTTTTTGTGGGTGTCCGTCTGTTACTTACTTAGCTGGTACTTCTTTGCAATCCCATTGGATTATTTACCGCACATAGAAAAACATTATAAGCGCCTCGATCTTCTGCTCTTCTTCTCTAGTTTGTCACACCAAGTTCTGTAATGTTCCAAGTAACCTGGACTTTCCAACGGAATCCAGAAGAGGGCGACTATCTTCTGCACCATCCATCGAGTTCATTGTCGAAGAGTTGAGAGCATTTTCGTCCATGCGTTCAACATGACCTATCCAACGCCACCGCTGCACGTTAATGCGTCCGACAACGTCAATGTCACGTCAATTACGGAGAACTTTTCTCTTGATTACTGTCAGAATCGTTTCATCCGCTTATGTCATTACCCAGGATTCTGAACCATACATTAAGACAGGTAGAGCCAGTATCTGGTATAGCTGGATTTTTGTTCGTCGAGAGAGGGCTCTGTCATTGAATCGCTTGCTTAGTCCATAGTAGAATTTATTAGCAAGCAGGATTCTTCTCCGGATTTCGAGGCTGACATTGTATGTTTTCTTGATGGCGGAACCTAGGTAGATAAAATTATCTACCACCTCGATATTATAGTTGTCAACGTTCACGCAGTAGATGTTTTGTTAATTGAAACTAATAACTTAATTTTGTCCTCGTTCACCGTTAGACCCATTTTCGATGATTCCTTTTGTATACCTGAGAAGGCTGCAGTCACATCCCACAGTTTTCGACCAATGATGTCTACGTGATCAGCATACGCACGTGGCTTTTGTTGAATATCGTGCCACTCGTGTTTACTAAAGCTTTCCTCATCATCATCTCCATCACAATGTTGAAGAGATCGCACGATAGGTTGTCGCCTTGGTTTAGGCCTCGTCTGGTATAGAATGGCTCTTCACTCAAGACTTTGTGTCGATCAGCGTCATTCCGCAAAGGCGTATCAGCTTCGCTGGAATACCAAACTCACCCATGGCATCGAGTAATTTCTGCCGTGTCGCGCTGTCGAAGGCAGCTTTATAGTCGACGAAAAGATGGTACGTGTCGATCTGTTTCTTTTCAGTCGTTTCCAGGATTTGCCAAAGTAAATATCTGGTCAGTTATTGATTTAACAGGTCTTAAGCCACACTGATAAGGCCCGATCAGGTTGGATAACACTGGCTTTAGTCTTTCACATAGCACACTCGACAGGACCTTATATGCGATGGGTAAAAGGCTGATCCCGCGGTAGTTGGATCACACACTTGGATCATCTTTTTTCAGCACCAGACATAATACGCTTAAATTCCAATTGTCGGGCATGCGTTCTTTAAGCCAAACCGTGCACAGGAACTGGTGCATGCTCGTTATCAACTCCTCGCCACCGGATTTGAAGAGCTCAGCCAGAAGTCCGTCGGCACCGGCTGCTTTATTATTTTTCAGCCGCGATATTGCTCTTCCCTCCTCGGCTTGACTTGGTGGTGGGCAATCTAAGCCTCCTTCGACAATTAGTGTGTTACCTTTACGTGCTCTACCTTCTAGAACCAGCAGTTGCTGGAAGTGTTCTCTCCATATATGCAGCACACTCTGCGTACCTGTAACCAGATTTCCATCCTTGTCCTTACAGGAGGGAAGCCCATTACCGTAGCTTTTCAGGTAAAATTTTTGGACCTCACATCTATCCCTGTATTGCTCTATATCCCCGTTCTCCCGTTACTTCATTTGACGTTTTTTCGCTTAAATATCTAACTCGCCTGTTTTACTGTCTCCTTGTGCCGTTCCCTAACAGCCCGGGTTACAATTGGCTTCAGCGTTGCCCTATAAGCGGCATCCTGTTCCTCAGCCGCTATGCGACATTGAGTCTGCTTGAGATCCAAAATTTACTATACATCTCCGTCTGACTGCCCCCTAAAATTTTGTTTCCTTTTAGAAGTTCAACTGAGCGAATTGTATAAAATCTCAACAAGCTAACTGTGCTGTGATCCGAATTTGTTGGTGGCATTTTTTAGCCCTTCACTCTTTTTTCCTTTCATTCTTTTTTTCAAACAACTTTTTGATGTAGTACATATTACATTTCAACTCTTTTTTTTACACTCTCCCTCTCACACTCGAACATACATAGATAGTCCTTTTTTTGTGTTTTTGATTTTGACAATGCATACGCGAAATTTGATATGTTTGCCAAACAATTCATTCATATTTAGGCAAAAGTCACAAAAAGGCGGCATGAAAATTGATATGCATTAATTTCTGTTGTCGACACAAAGTATTAATTTACACCATAAATCATTATGAAAGTTTGATATATGTAATAAATGACAAAGCCTTCAATTTTCAATAAGGCTATAATATAATCACAAATCTATTGTTTTACCTTGTTATTTAGCTGTGTGTAGGTGGGTGGGTGACACACTCTGCCCGGGTGCAGCCAAAATCCAATTTGACACAGAGGCAACCTTAAACCGCACCCACTTGACGATGGTCGAACATATCGGGGGGCTTTGTCATGGTTTATTGCATGTTTTAATGTCGTATAATTAATTTAAGACGAATACTTGTTATTAAATGTTATCAACATCAATGCACTCACAAACACACACACAGCGATATTTAGTGATATACGTACGCCTGTGTATGTGGGTAGGGAAATAATGAGTGTAGACTACAGGACTACACAATACACATGTGTATTCTAGTGAGTGTGGGTGTGAGCGCCTCAGTTATCAAAATATTAATAATGTCGTCCATAAACTAATCACAAGTGTTGGTAGGGGGAGAGTCAAAAAGTTTTAATTACTTATTTTGTATCTATTCATTATGATTGCGATATGCGAACACTACTTGTTACTTGTATTGTTCAAACTTAAACTTCGACTAACGATAGGGCATCATTACCCAGGTATACTTCATTATCTACACATCAGTGCAGACGCAAATGTCTGTCGGCATGTGTGTGCACAAAACAATGGCCAACTTTGATAGCTCAATATAGGATTACACATGGATAGCATAGATAGAGAAGTGGCAATAGTGCGCATTGTATATAATTTCAGCGGCGGAATTGACCAGGCATGCAACAAGGCTTTCTAAGACATTCCGATGCCATGTCATCAGGCCTTGTTTTCCCATACCTTCTCCTTCCATTCTTAAATATTACTAGAACATATTCTCCCCATTCCTTAAATATCATTACTGCGGACCTTCGTTGAGAAGGGGGAATCAAGGTCCTCGATCATTTATTATTCCACCATTTCACATGTATACACATTCCGTCATCCTTCTATAAGAAGAAAGGTTATAAGATGACTACTCTCATCCTGATGAAAAACTTCGGTTTCTGCCCGATGGTTGCCCTTCTATGAGAAGGGAGGCTGAATGTGTATACACGAGGAAGGTGTTCGAGTGTATTTCTTAAAAGAGTTTATGATTCGAACAATTCGAATGCTTCTTCAAAGGCTAAATGGTAGCATGGCTGACAAAATATGTGTAAGTACAGAGAGAGAGAGAGAAATATATAGAAGTGAGAAGTATCTTATATATAACCGTTGCGCTCCAAATAAAACTAAACAATTTGAGAGTTAACACCAGCAGAGTTTCTTAACTTTCAAATCCATCCAAATTTTCTAGGTGAATGAAGGCCTTCAATATGGCCTTCCTTCCAACGACACCCTATGTCATTTTGAAAGGATAAGGGAAAGGCAGAGGGAAGGTCTACCGACAACTCTTGAAGGCTTTCTATGTCCTTCCTTCCACCGCTGGGATGTTAAGAGATTTTTGAGCATTTCACCGTTTTTCATTGGGCTTCTGCCAAAGGTTTATCTTGTCTCTGCGACTGGATTTGGAAGATTGCAGTGGAGAAAAATAGACTGCTTGGCATTATGAAAATATCATTATGTTGATAAAATTCTTTCAAACATTCTGATAATGAATATTACTTTTACGTTAAATTCGAATTTTTATTTAACTGATATAATAAAATTTCGTAAATTGAAAACCAATTTAGCGTAAACAAAATACAATTCACTCAGTGTAAAATCTACATGTCAAATTTCAACAACTGTTCTATCAATTGTTGTTTCCAGTATTCCCGGACACACAGGATTCAAGGAAATCTAAATCCTGATATTTCGTGCCTAAATTAAACAAAAGTCCAACAATACAGCAGGAAAACTGAATGTATAATCAGTTAGGTACGAACATATCAACTAACCGACCATTGTTTCGATTCCAACTCATTTGTGCCGTGACTATTGATTAGTTGGCGGAAATTTCTTTCAGAGACAAATAGTAGAATAATTTTCTACAAAACTGATGCCACAAAATAAATCACGAAATACCGTAGAAATTTACTAGGATTTTAATTTTTAGTTATGAACATACATTTATTGAATTTTTACCATTGTTATATGAATATTTTATATTTTTATCTATATAAAAATGAAATGGTCCACCTATGTAAACCCATCACTTGAGAACGGCTGGAGCGATTTGCCTGATTTTTTCTTCATTTGATTCCATATTTTGAGGAGATGGTTTGTAAATAAAAAAATCTACTCCAGGTGGCGCAATGGTGGATTTATATCGAAAATTTTTATGCATGTACCAATTCAACTGAAATTTAGAATGGATATTCGTTTTATCATGGAAAAACATTTTATGTACAAATGGACCCGGTAGGTGGCACAAATTTTAACGAATAGACCAATTTAACTGAAATTCAGAATGTATGTTTGATTGATCATAAGAAAAGATTGTATGTACAAATGAACCCGGTAGGTGGCGTTTGGGTGAATTTTAATCAAAATTTGAACGGATGGACCAAGTTAACTGTATTTATTTTTGTGTGATCATGAGAACAACGTTTTTGCATAAATGGACCCGATAGGTACCGCTAGGGTGGAATTATAATGAAAATTTGTAGATGGTCACCAAGACCGCGAAACAGCTTAAGGTAGAATGGAAAACATTTATATTGGCGCACTTCTTATACAATAAGAGAGCTTCACAAAGTCGTTTTTCGCATTTCGAACTCTAATGGGACATACACGAAAATGGGATAAAACTGTTGCAATCACCCAGACCAAACGGTTAATAGGGTTGTTGGGCCATATGAAGGGATTTTTGGAAATTCGTCCTCCTTGCGACAAAAAGGGGCAAAGTGCTATAATGGCTCAGACCAAACACCTCAGAAAAAACACCTAAAGTTACAATCACCCAGTACAGCAACGCAGAATGTTATATGTCAGTCAATCGGCTTAAAAATGTGATTTTAGAATATATGCCTATCAATAAGTAAGTTTTCATCAAATCATGGACGACACTGCTGGTCCATTTTAGCAATTCTTACAATAAAAAATAATAATCATTTTGATATATGAAGTACAGAGGTGAAAGTAATAAACCAATCGTTGTTAGATTTCAACAGCACTCAACATATTTTTTTATTTTTTTATATTTTTATATTTTTATATTTTTATATTTTTATATTTTTATATTTTTATATTTTTATATTTTTATATTTTTATATTTTTAAATTTTTATATTTTTATATTTTTATATTTTTATATTTGTATATTTTTATATTTTTATATTTTTATATTTTTATATTTTTATATTTTTATATTTTTATATTTTTATATTTTTATATTTTTATCCGTCCAGTTGATAATTTTGCAAAAGTTGTTAATCCTTCCGATGTCCAACGATGCAAGTTCTTCTACACCATTTAAAAAGGGTTTCCCCAGGGTTTCCAGTCTCCTTCTGTATAGCGCTGGGCAATCACATATAATGTGGTCGGTGGATGGTTCACTGCTACTGTTTCCGCAGTAGTAGCATTCGCTTTTCGTTGCGAATCCCATTCTTTTCGCATGCTTGCCTATGGGTCCATGTCCCGTCAGGAAGGCAATAATCTTCCTTATCTGGTCCCTCTCAAGACTTACCAGGTACGATGCACGTTTCGCGTTGTATTCTGGCCAAGTCATTTTGGCCTTTCTACAGGTTTCTTCATTCTTCCATCTGTCGTTTGCAATTCTAAACGTTAGATTTTCAATGGTACTTTTACAGGTGGATATAGGGCGAAGTGCTACGTGTTCAACGTCGCTTTCCAGCAGGGCTGAGCCCTGTCTGGCCTCTTCATCCGCTCTGCAGTTGCCCTCGATTCCGCTGTGTCCGGGAATCCACGTAACCAGAACTCTGTTGTTCCTGGATATATTATATTTTTATATTTTTATATTTTTATATTTTTATATTTTTATATTTTTATATTTTTATATTTTTATATTTTTATATTTTTATATTTTTATATTTTTATATTTTTATATTTTTATATTTTTATATTTTTATATATTTATATTTTTATATTTTTATATTTTTATATTTTTATATTTTTATATTTTTATATTTTTATATTTTTATATTTTTATATTTTTATATTTTTATATTTTTATATATTTATATTTTTATATTTTTATATTTTTATATTTTTATATTTTTATATTTTTATATTTTTATATTTTTATATTTTTATATTTTTATATTTTTATATTTTTATATTTTTATATTTTTATATTTTTATATTTTTATATTTTATATTTTTATATTTTTATATTTTTATATTTTTTATATTTTTATATTTTTATATTTTTATATTTTTATATTTTTATATTTTTTATATTTTTATATTTTTATATTTTTATATTTTATATTTTTATATTTTTATATTTTTATATTTTTATATTTTTATATTTTTTATATTTTTATATTTTTATATTTTTATATTTTTATATTTTTATATTTTTAAATTTTTATATTTTTATATTTTTATATTTTTATATTTTTATATTTTTTATATTTTGATATTTTTATATTTTTATATTTTTTATATTTTTATATTTTTATATTTTTATATTTTTATATTTTTTATATTTTTATATTTTTATATTTTTTATATTTTTATATTTTTATATTTTTATATTTTTATATTTTTATATTTTTATATTTTTTATATTTTTATATTTTTTATATTTTTATATTTTTATATTTTTTATATTTTTATATTTTTTATAATTTTTATAATTTTATATTTTTATATTTTTATATTTTTATATTTTTTATATTTTTATATTTTTATATTTTTATATTTTTATATTTTTATATTTTTCTATTTTTCTATTTTTCTATTTGTATATTTTTATATTTTTCTATTTTTCTATTTTTCTATTTGTATATTTTTATATTTTTATATTTTTCTATTTTTTCTATTTTTATATTTTTATATTTTTATATTTTTATATTTTTTATATTTTTATATTTTTATATTTTTATATTTTTATATTTTTATATTTTTATATTTTTATATTTTTATATTTTTATATTTTTATATTTTTATATTTTTATATTTTTTATATTTTTATATTTTTATATTTTTATATTTTTATATTTTTATATTTTTATATTTTTATATTTTTATATTTTTATATTTTTTATATTTTTATATTTTTATATTTTTATATTTTTTATATTTTTATATTTTTATATTTTTATATTTTTATATTTTTTATATTTTTATATTTTTATATTTTTATATTTTTATATTTTTATATTTTTTATATTTTTATATTTTTTATATTTTTATATTTTTATATTTTTTATATTTTTTATATTTTTATATTTTTATATTTTTATATTTTTATATTTTTATATTTTTATATTTTTATATTTTTATATTTTTATATTTTTATATTTTTATATTTTTATATTTTTATATTTTTTATATTTTTATATTTTTATATTTTTATATTTTTATATTTTTTATATTTTTATATTTTTTATATTTTTATATTTTTATATTTTTATATTTTTATATTTTTATATTTTTATATTTTTATATTTTTATATTTTTTATATTTTTATATTTTTATATTTTTTATATTTTTATATTTTTATATATTTATATTTTTATATTTTTATATTTTTTATATTTTTATATTTTTATATTTTTATATTTTTATATTTTTATATTTTTTATATATTTATATTTTTATATTTTTTATATTTTTATATTTTTATATTTTTATATTTTTATATTTTTATATTTTTATATTTTTATATTTTTATATTTTTATATTTTTATATTTTTCTATTTTTCTATTTTTTCTATTTTTCTATTTGTATATTTTATATTTGTATATTTTTATATTTTTATATTTTTATATTTTTATATTTTTATATTTTTATATATTTATTTTTTATATTTTTATATTTTTATATTTTTATATTTTTATATTTTTATATTTTTTATATTTTTATATTTTTATATTTTTATATTTTTATATTTTTATATTTTTATATTTTTATATTTTTATATTTTTATATTTTTATATTTTTATATTTTTATATTTTTATATTTTTATATTTTTATATTTTTATATTTTTATATTTTTTATATTTTTATATTTTTATATTTTTTATATTTTTATATTTTTTATATTTTTATATTTTTATATTTTTATATTTTTATATTTTTTATATTTTTATATTTTTATATTTTTATATTTTTATATTTTTATATTTTTTATATTTTTATATTTTTATATTTTTTATATTTTTATATTTTTATATTTTTATATTTTTATATTTTTATATTTTTTATATTTTTATATTTTTATATTTTTATATTTTTATATTTTTATATTTTTTATATTTTTATATTTTTATATTTTTTATATTTTTTATATATTTATATTTTTATATTTTTATATTTTTATAATTTAAATATTTTTATATTTTTATATTTTTATATTTTTTATATTTTTATATTTTTATATTTTTATATTTTTATATTTTTATATTTTTATATTTTTATATTTTTATATTTTTTATATTTTTATATTTTTATATTTTTATATTTTTATATTTTTATATTTTATATTTTTATATTTTTATATTTTTATATTTTTATATTTTTATATTTTTATATTTTTATATTTTTATATTTTTCTATTTTTTCTATTTGTATATTTTTATATTTGTATATTTTTATATTTTTATATTTTTTATATTTTTATATTTTTATATTTTTTATATATTTATATTTTTATATTTTTTATATTTTTTATATTTTTATATTTTTATATTTTTATATTTTTATATTTTTATATTTTTATATTTTTATATATTTATATTTTTATATTTTTATATTTTTATATTTTTATATTTTTATATTTTTATATTTTTATATTTTTATATTTTTATATTTTTATATTTTTATATTTTTATATTTTTATATTTTTATATTTTTATATTTTTATGTTTTAGTTTTATATTTTTATATTTTAATATTTTTATATTTTTATATTTCTATATTTTGTTATGCAAAAGAACTAACCATTTATTGTTATATCGTCAGAATGAGATCTGCACCTGCGGCCCTACCAATTTTAGATCATTTGCTGTATTTATTTGACTGTGTATAGAGTCAATCAAATAAATACAGCGAATTATTCCTCATTCCTCAGCACACAATACCTAACAATTCTGTGTCAGTACCAGTGCTATTCATATATTAGCCAACACATATTCGCAGATCGACTGCCAATTTTACATAAAAACATTTAAATGTGAGCGATGCATTGAATGATAACCTACAGTGTATATGAAAAGCAACAACAACACAGGTATTTCCACCAATATTCAATAGATACAAATCGAATTCTCATCCCAAACCAACGAAGTGCTACTTTTACACTTACCGTAATTCTACTCCATTACTCCATATGCACACACACACTTGCATGAGTATATCAGCATTTTAACATACTAATTAAATTGTATATAATTATAATATGAACATGTGAATATGGTGTTGATATGGTTTATGTAATTATATGCAAATATAAATATGCACAAGAATTATTAAATGTATGTATGTATCTATAGGATAATAGCCACAGGTAACACACGAAATACGATAAAGCATCCAATTATGCAGCATGCAGTACAAAAGCACAAACACTCCTCTGGCTAACCTCAGATGGCTCTCAGTTAAAGTAGATTTATATACTCCTAGTTTTTGCTTTTAAGTGCAAAACTTTTCTTCAAATGTCCTTAAGCCCTCTTAGGAGGTTTCACTGTACCTTTCATACATATAAACATACATACATATATATATAAACAATACCATATGTAAACATATTTAAATGTATGGCGACGCCGACGCCGCCGCCTGTGTATATGTAGTATGTACACATGTGGCATGTGCATAATAAAAAGCCACACTTGTGTACTCACAAATTTGTTTGAAAGTTTCATATTGAATATTTTTCTATTTACTTGTTGTATATTTTACGCTAACCAAACCCCTGGAAAAGGCCCTAAAAGATTTAGCAATTTAATGAAATATGAACTCTACAAACAAACACAAATACATTTTTCGCATTACAAATGTTCGAATATATTTGCCAAACACAAGAACACATATATATGAAAGTGTGTGTGTGAGTGTATGTGTGTAAATTTTAAGTCAAAGTATCAAATGAATTTTTAATGAAACAATATAATAATAATAATAATAATAATAATAATAAAAAAGTTGATAGAAAAACAAACGAACAAGAAGGCAGACAACCCACAAGGAAACAACAACAGCAACAACAAGCAAATTCAAAGAAAGTACAATTTAAACGTAATTCCCGGAGGCCAAGACATATGTCTTCCATTACGTTACTCAGATTTCAAACAAATATAAATATGGGATATTTTAAAAATGCACATATGTAATATATATTTTTGTATTTTTTTTTTCAAGTGAAATTGTTGTTTCTTGATGGGCGACTTTATTTTTTGTATATAGAATTTCAAGATTATTATTACTTTGTAAATGGCATTCGCAGAAAATTTTAGCTCCAATATATATCGAAGCACTGTCTCTGGTTGGAGACCAGTTTTCTATCAATATTTAAAAGTCAGAGTTGTGGATAGCAAAAGCATAACAAAAAATTAACTAAAAAGTGTTTCAGTTTCTGTTAATGTCTGCAATGTCTTTTTTCGATGGTGTTACTTAAACACAGTAAGTTTCGAGTTTAACAAATTTTCCCCTAATGATACCTATTATGCAGGGCAATCTATTTTCAAAAAATATAAATAAATAAACTTTACATATTTTATGTTTATAGGTAAAACCTATGAAACCGGAGATTTAGATACTCCGACTAATAAAAATCACAATAATATGAAAGTTAGAAATGTGTTTTAGATATTAATGCAAATTAATTAATACTCCGCACTCTGTAACTATTTCTACACTGTGTACAACCTTAATGTAATCAAAGACCACAATTATTACCAAACGACATTGAGGGGTTTCCATGAGTTTAACATATGTATTGCAATATAATTTCCTATTTATAACATACGTCAACAACCAGTAGCGTATAATTGTTCCACCACTCGCTTATATTACTCATACGTAACGAATGACGAAATAATATGAGCTTCCTACAAGCAATATTGGTGGTTATATTCATTGCTTATGTGTTGTATTAAATGTAAAATATTCCAACATTTAAAATTTCTAAGAATTTATTATCGTTTTCATTAAAAAAAAACATACATATGTAATGTCACGTGTCGTTGAATTATTGGATTGGTTGAATTAAAAAATTCACTGTACCAGTCAGCGTCTGCGTTTAGAGGCCAACCATAGAGCAGGGTTAGTTCCCCATACTGGAAAGCAATCACAGTTTTCTCAAAGGTACTCCCAAAATACATATATGTAAAACAGTATCTTCCTTCCGTTTGGATGCTGGCTTCAAAACATCTAGTATTAAATTGTATATCCTTATCCTATCCTATTAATATTATAAATGTGAATGTCTGTCTGTTTGTTTGTTTGTATGTTTGTTGCTCAATCACGCCTAAACGGCTGAACCGATTTCAATGAAATTTGGAAGACAGTTAGTGTACTATATGGAAATTACTATAGGCTATATATTTTGTAATTTTTTATCCTATGGGCGGAGTGGGCGTGGCAAAACTTTTTTTTAGAGCTAGAGAGATAAAATTTTATACCCAGATAGTACTCAACAACACGAATATGAATATGCAGACGAAATTTAAATTTTGGACCAGTGGGCGGAGGGGGTGTGGCTAAACATATTTTAAGAGCTAGGGAGATAAAATTGGATACACAAACAGTACTCGCCAACACGAACATCAATGTGCAGACGAAATTTTAATTTTGGATCAATGGGCGGAGTGGGCGTGGCAAAACATATTATTAGAGCTAGGAAGATACAATTTGAAACATATATAGTGCTCGGCTACACGAATATAAATATGCAGACGAAATTTTAATTTTTGACCTATTGGGCGGAGTGGGCGTGGCAAAACCTTTTTAGAGCTAGAGAGATAAAATTTGACACCCAGATAGTACTCAACAACACGAATATGAATATGCAGACGAAATTTTAATTTTTAATCAGTGGGCCGAATAGGCGTGGCAAAACTTTTTTAGAGCTAGAGAGATAAAATGTGATACCCAGACAGTACTCGACAACACGAATATGAATATGTAGATATAATTTTAATTTTTTATCAGTGGGCGGAGTGGGCGTGGCCAAACATATTTTTAGAGCTAGGAAGATACAATTTGAAACATATATAGTGCTCGGCTATTCGAATATAAATATGCAGACGAAATTTTAATTTTTGACCTATTGGGCGGAGTGGGCGTGGCAAAACTTTTTTTAGAGCTAAAGAAATAAAATGTAATGCCCAGATAGTGCTCGACAACACGAATATGAATATGCAGACGAAAATTTTAATTGTTGACCCAAATGGCGGGGTGGGCGTGGCAAAACTTTTTTTTAGAGCTAAAGAGATAAATTTTGTTACCCAGATGGTGCTCGACAACACAAATATGAATATGCAGACGAATTTTAGTTTTGGACCCTATAGGCATAATGGTTATGGCAAAACTTTATGATATATACAATATGATACATACATACAATATGATATGATATGACAACACAAATATGAATATGCAAACAAAATTATAATGTTCAATCAATGGGTGGATTTAACGTAGCCAATTTGTATTTTAGTCCTAGAGGAAAATTTGTTGACCAAATTTTTATTTGTAATCAGAGGGTAGAGGTCGCACAGTGGCATTTCGGCGGAAAAAATAGGTTGTTTTTTACTTTCCAATAAAAAATATTTAATGATTTGGTTTTGTAAAGAAATATTTGTATAAGAAAAATTCAACAAGGTTTTTTATGAAAAGTGAAATTTTGTAGTTAAAAAAAAGACTAACAGAAGTCAACGGAAATTTATTCAATGAAATTAAATTAAAATTATTGTCCAAATAAAGAACTTTTTGTGTGTGTGTGTACGTTTCTAGCTATGGCTTTTGTTTGACTTTTTAGTAAAAATATAGCACTTACTCTTTTATAAGAAAAAAAAATTATTGAAATTGGAAAAGTAAACTATTATTATAATTTATCAAATATTATACTAAAAATATCAACTTTTGACTTTTTGATGGAAAAAAAAACGTTATGTGCTTTGCCTTGCTTAGCCCTCTAACTATAAAAAAATTAAAGGTCCATATAGTACTTGGTACTACAATTACAAATTTGCGAAGGAAATTTTATTTGTACTTTAGCCCTCGAGAGATGCAATACAATAAATAGATAGTACTATGCGCAACAATTACAAAAATTCAATCAGTGGGCGGAGGGGGCATGCTTAAATCGATAATTAGCCCTAGAAAAATAAAATTTGGTACACATATAGTATTCCGCACTACTTTAATATTTTTATCTTAGAGACATGAATGTTTGTGTACAGATAGTACTCGATTAGCGGTTGGATGGTCATAGAGAGTCTTTAACGTGACAAACTCTCCTTATAGGATACTTACTAACTTCAAATCGATATTTAAAGATTATGGCATGTAAATTGACAAAACGAATGATCCCGAACTTCTTCTTTTTGTGGCTACTTTCACGTGCAGTCCTCAGAATTGAGTCCCAAAATCATGTGTTGTACTGTGTCATTGTAGAAATATAATGTTTTATAAATTATTAAATTGAATAGTAAATCCAAACCATGAAATAAATTTTAATTTATATCTATTACCAGTAACATTTGTTACATAGTCTCCGCAAAATTGTGGTGGCAACTGTATTAAAAAAAAACCTCCACAATCGAATTCAGCGAACACATGATAAGACTTCTAAGTAAATTGAGGACGTGTGAAATGAATGCCCTAATGGCGAAACAACGAGTATATTGCATAAACTTATTAACATAAAATGGTAGATCATAGAGACCTACAGATTATTTTCCGTACAGTAAATAAATCAATAATATGTTTATAATAAATCGTGTATATTTAAAAGTTTTTCTTTTCTCTTATGTTTCTGTAGTCATAACATAAAACATGAAGTATGATATTGTCATATTGTCATAATTCTTTTTAAGATAATTTTCTCATTTTTTCCCCAGCTGTACTTTTCCCATTTTAAGTTAAACTATGCGCTCATTTCTAGCTTTTTTAACCCCTCAAGTTATTAGCATCCACACACATCCCCTGAGGAGCATATTAGTCTGTGTTTTTTCTGGCAATAATATTGCGTAATATTAATTAATATTACTCATACGTAATCATATTTTGTAACTTGAAAACTTTATATGTTTCTAACAACATAGAAGTGTATGTACGTATGTTTTTGCTTTCAAATTTCAAGCCATCGTCAAAAAGGATTTTCACGACCACCCTATCCTATAGCATATTTTGCATTTTATTTAAAGATCAACTTGAAGGTCTGCTTGTCGTCGCATCAGGGTTTCTATCAAACTTTTACAAACACATAACCAGAACAACACACAACCTATACTACACAGCCGATACAACTGTCAATAACAACAAAATTACACTAATAACCACAACAATTTCAACATAAATGTTGGTTGCATTCGTAAAACCGTAAAGCTAAACTAATTGTTGTTTAAATGTGCAATGCATATGTATGGTTGGTTGCAACGTATTTTCGTATTTTTGGTAATGGAACTTAAAAGGTCCCAGCAAACCAAAAGAGCTAACAATTAGCGGTTGCAACAAAATGTTGTCATATTATGTATCAACAATGGTATACATTCTTTGGTAAACTTTGTACTAACTGTGTACTGTAAATGTTTGAGGATATATTACAGTAGTTTTAAGGTGTGACAGGGTTTATTGTCATTTTCTTATAGAAACCCTGACTTGAAATTTTTCAATCCCCAGATTGAAATGTGTTTTTAAATCAAAATTCCACAATATTGAAACGATGTGCGTATGATTAATATGAAATACGCATTAAAATAATATTACTCATACGTTTTACTAACAAAAGTAGAGAGTATCATATGCAAACTCGCTACATATACAGAAATAACCATTGTCAAAAATAAGACAGCCAAAATTCCATAATATTGGAAAGATGTGCGTATGATTAATATAAAATCTGCATAAAATTAATATTACTCATACGTTGTACATAGAAATTAAGAGAGTACCATATGCAAACTCGCTACATAACCTCAGAAATTTGGACTTACTGCGAAACATTAAATAAAAAAGACTATAAATGAAAAATCATTCGATAAAATTAGTCCAACTTGATTTTTTTTAGATGACTGGAGACAGGAATCGAACAATAGATCTCCGCATGATAGTCCACCACCATGTTACGGCTGGCTCAAAAAGAGTTTAACCACATTTTGATCAGTACAGATGTTTGCTTCTAAGTTTTCCACAATTACACTTCAAATATTGGCTTCTACTTAGAAATTTCCTTTGACTGAAAACTGAACTACAGTTTATATGCCAAAGTTTGCCAAAATTCATATCGAAAGGTATTGCAGAGGTATATACTTAGCTGCATATATGTTTGCTGGGTTATAACATGCGTTGTGTGCATGTGAATATGTGTGTTTGTGTGCACATATGTATGACTATGTATGGCCATGTGGTTCTGTCGATGGCAACACTTGTGCTGCTTCAGATGTAATTTGGCTAAACAAGTATACCAACAAAGAAGAGTGTACTTAAAGTTGATCTGTACTTTTGATGTTGTTAATTTTTGAAATTACAATAAATGTAAATTTTAAACAAGAGGACATATCGGTGGGCAATGGCTCTAGCAATGTGTGGTGTTGTGTATGCAAAAGGAGAAAATGAGTCCTGGACTAAAATTGATTTAATTTTGGTAATTTTTGAGATAAACTCAAATGTCGTCTCATTTACATTTTGCTAAGTAGTTTTATATTTTTTGACATTACATCTAGCGAATAACATAGGATAACCTAGTACATATGTATGTATGTTTTTATGCATGTACAACGTATGAGTAATATTAATTTCAGGTGGATTTTATATTCATCATACGCACATGGGTGCAATATTGTAGATTTTGTGTTAATTGATGAATCATTCGATAAAATTAGTCCAATTAGATTTTTTTTTCCATGGATATATAATTAGAAATTCCTCACTTAAGCCTTAGCTACAATTCTACTGAAGAATGAAGTGAAAACTCATCAATGGTTCTTGAGTTATAGCTGCGTAAAACTAAGCGAACAAACATCATATGATATAAAAGGTCATCAAAATTTTGCTCTTAGAACTTTAAATCCTTTAAAGGTTTTACTATACTGACCAAGTACCTTCACTTAGACTTAGAATTTCTCACCCCCGCAGATTGGCTGTTGTAATGTCTAATTTATATAGAATTGCCAAAATATGTTACATTTTAGCTAAAGGCGCCCCATCTTAGAGTTCTTAGATTTCCCATCTATTTTGTACGACACGTATTTACAACAATCACAAAATATTTTAGTGTTTAATTCAGTAAATTTTTCAGCTCATTTATTTTGGGACTCAACTCTAAGAACTGCACGTGAAATTGGCCCCAAAAAGAAGAAGTTCTACCTCATTTGTTTTGTCAAGTTACATGCCGTAATAACTTCATATCGATTTGAAGTTAGTAAGTATCGTATAGGGGAATTTGTCACGTTTAAGGCTCGTTAGTTTGACATAACTCGGGAATCACTAAGAATTACAATTTCTTTAATCTGTTCATATAACGTGACCCTGCAGATGCAACAGTTTTACGTGTATGATTTACGTGGAATATTACTTATGATAATCATACGCCACCATATAGGAATTATGTTATGTCGAACAAAAGAGCCTAAAACCTGACAAATTCCCTCGCTACAATACTTACTAACTTCAAAGCGATATTATATTATTATGGCATGTAACTTGACAATACGAATGATGCAGAACTTCTTTTTTGTGAGGCTACTTTCACGTGCAGTTCTTAGAATTGAGTCCCAAAATCATATGTTGTACTGTTATGAACAACTTCAAAATTTAACATCAAATAAACGCCCTCTGACTGATATTAAATATATTTTCGAACACATTATATTAAATTACATTTCACTCTCCTATCCGCTATTTTTTCCCCTTGCTTCACAATACATATCAAACTGTCCATGACCCTTCGCTGTCTCCCTATGCTCACCATATAAATAAAGAAAAAATTACTTTAAATGCGAAGACAATCCAAATAAACTCGATAGAAAAGCGCTCTGTCATTTTCAATATTTTTAAATTAATTAAAAATGGCCCGACCATTGTTGCTCACCCTCTGCCTTCGCCATCAATGCAACCAATCGAATCCTTGATTCATTTTATTACTATTTTCACAGAATGTCTTTTTTTAATTTCTTCACAGGACAGCAATTGATCAATTAAAGTCCAACTGCCAAAGGGGCCCGAACTCGATTGTGACGCGGACAACCTCGCACAAGATGGTCATATCTAACAAAGTGAGTGAGGGGCGGGCGGGGTTGGTAAACGGCAGCAACATGCTTAAGAAACTTCTGATGCTAAAGACAACGACTGACGACGATGATGACGACAATGTTGTTGTGCTCCCTCTACTGCTGCTGCTGCTGCCTCCGTTCCTTGAGGCAACAAGTATTACTGTGATGTTCGGACATGTTCCCATTTTCTTGCATTCATTTACAAGCCACATTCACATCCTGCTCCCCGCCTTCGTTATGCTGTCGCAAGTGTTGTGTCGATAAATGATTTTTGTCACGAAGAATAAATACTAGAGTGCGTGATGGTGTTGTAGAATTCGGTATTATAAGCGATTTATTTGTACATAAGTATCTGTAGCGGCAACGAAATGACAGAATGAACGAACAACCAATATCCTTTCCAGTTATCGCTGCGACGTCGGAAGCATTTGAATACCAGCGACAGGCAGCACCAAGAACAACAAACTTAACACACAGCCTCTTGAACGAATAACTCGATGTATTGCTACTGCCTCTGTTGTACCATACAAAAAAAAAGGATAACAACAATAGAGGCAGAGGAGTAGCTGCTTAAAAAAAAATGGTTGGCAAAAGGACACAAATTGTTACCGTAAAGGTCTAGGAAATCGACTGTAGTGACCTTTTACAACAACGGATGTACTGCCACCCCCCATGTCACATCATATTAGAGCCATTGTCGCCTTGACTGAAGTGAGAGAAAAGGCGCGTCGCGTCCTCTACTCAACAATAGATACAAATTTGATAACAAAAATCGTTGTTTCATTGCAAAGATTTCATTTTGAGGCAACGGCACGTTTATTTATTGAATAACAAAGCTATGGCTGCTGATTTATGATGGCTGTGCTGGGTTGTGTTGTGTTAAAAGCAAAAATCCTTGAAAGTCGTCATCATAAAACTCAGCTCAGGAAGAAGAGCAATTTGCATAAAATCCACACGAAGAAATTTGCAACGCAGAAAATTACAAGAGCAACATTGAGAGCAGAAGGACATTTATTGAAGGCCACTCGCACAAGGGTAAGTCTGCAAATAAACAAGGAACAAATTGCAAATAATCAATTACAAGTGTATAAGCCTTTGAACGACATGCGATACAAAAGAAAATGTTACAAAACCCAACAATAAGATACAGAAATGCTTTATGTTATCTTTGTGTATGAATGTCCAACAAAATACAGACTTATATAAACGTTATTGTATTTTGTACAAAGAATATTAGAAAAAAGATTATTAACATATGACAAGCAGGTTTCGAAGCTCATCTCACGTTTATACATCATAGTTGCTGAAAGTGAAGAAGGTACAATGTATGTACATATGTAGCGAGTTTGCAATGGTATTCAATATATAGGTCTGTACAACGTATGAGTAATATTAAATTTTATGCGGAATTTATATTAATCATACGCACTTCGTTGCTATATTGTGGTTTTATGGTTTAGTAACATAGAGCAACAGCCATTGTGGGGGTGTGAGAAATTTCAAGTTAGGGTGAATATACTAGGTCAGTATGATAAATCCCCCAAAGGGTTTACCGTTCTCTATAATTCTGCTGAAGAATGAAATGACAAATCATTGCATATCGTATTCGCTACAACGTATGAGTAATATTAATTTTATGCGGAATTTATATTAATCATACGTACTTCGTTCCTATATTGTGGTTTTATCGTTTAGTAACATAGAGCAACAGCCATTGTGGGGGTGTGAAAAATTTCAAGTCAGGGTCAATGTACTAGGTCAGTATAGTATAACCTCTAAAGTCTTTGGTGTTCTCTACAATTCTGCTAAAGAATATAATGAGAAATTATCAACGGTTTTTGAGTTATAGCTGGAAAACTAAGCGAACATCAAGTTAAGCAAAAAATATAAAAGATCATTAAAAAAGTTTGGCCTGAGAACGCCAAACCTTTTGGTGGCTATACTATACAGCCTTAATACCTTCACCCTGACTTTGAATTATCTATACCCTAAACAATGACCCGGAAAATGAAAGTATAAAAAAAAATAATGTGTGGTTCTTTTTTACCTACCCTCTCCCTAAGGGATGAGATTATATTTCATACAAGAAAAAGTGTAACGCATTAAAGGAGACAAGTCAGACCCCAAGTATCTTAAGACGAAATTAGTTTAAGGATTTTTTAAATGATAGAACCATGTCTGTTTTTCCGCCAGTAATCAAGTAATTCTATTTTATTATAATCTTCTAGAATATAATAATGGGATCCTAAATAGGCAGAATAGCTCCACCTATTGTTGGTACCTTTCATACAAATTTACCAATTTTTGGATAATTTATATTTTTTCCATACCTTCCAAACAGACCACTGGAGGACATTTGAATTTGGTCAGTTTAAATATATTTTAATAGTAGACAAACCCTCAGAAAACCAAAACCTTTGCACATCTCTTCTGGTACATCCAATACAAATTGACCTTCAAATTTTGAAATACATGGTTTTTTTACAAGTACACTAAATTCAATCATGCCGCTTTCGCTTTGTTGAGCCTGCTGCTTGCGTCTGTTTCTACGGTGCCAGATATGTCGACACTAGCCTTTCTCATCAGCTTCTCCATAACTATATTAAATAATGTACAGGATAAGCTATCGTCCCGCCTGAGTCCTCTTTCCGTGTTGAATGGTTCACGGTGATTCTTTCCAATCTTAACGGACACGGTAGTTACGTATTACCAGTTGCGTACAAGGTCCTTTCGAACATATTGTGTGAAAGCCAATTGTAGAAAAACTAATTTGACCTTATCAATGCAGTTTTAGATCTGGTAAATCAACGACGGATGAAATATTCATTTTACGACAAATCCTTACATTCACTACAATCTCCTTTCTTGTATAAGGAACAAAACAGACTGAGGCTCCAATCCCCGGCCATGCTCTCCTCTAGCCATATGTTCTCCATGAGCTGAAGCATGCTCCTAATCAGCTCCTCTCCACCTGCCTTAAACAATTCAGCCGGGGGACCATCGGCTCTAGCCGCTTTGTTGTTTTTAAGGCAAAATATAGCCACACGTATCTCACTCTGGCTCAGAGGTGAACAGTTAATACCATCGACATGGATTGGAGCGGGGTCTTCTGGAGTGGTGTCCCTCTGCTACATATTTCTGAAATGATCCCTCCATATCTTCAGAACGTTATCCGGTAGCGTCACTAGCTGGCCGTTGCTGTCATTGCAGGAGGGTAACCCTGTTCCACGCATTCTCGCCTTAACTCTCTGTTAGAATTTTCCCCTGTACTTCGGAGCAGCACTGTGCACTCATCCTGCCTCTTATTCAGCTCCTTCTTTTTCCGTCTAAAGAGACGAGTTGCCTCGTGTCTCTTCTCCCTGTGCCGTTTACCAGCCATCTTCTTGAGACGGATTTGAGTACCCAAGTACGCTTTTCGCCGCCCGTTCTAAGGAGTCGGCAATATTTTGCCACTGCGAGGTTATATACACCGGGGTTGGAGCATACCGTAGCAGTTGAGTTAGGTGGTTGGAGTAGGCGTCCGCTACCTCTGTGGTCCGCAGTTTACGGAAGTCCAGCTTTCGTTGTGCCTGGTTACGTACGTTTTTCGCCATGCTTAGCCTAGTGCGTACCTTTACTGCGGTAAGGAAGTGATCAGAGTCAATGTTCGCACCCCTGATCACTCGTACGTCCAGAACACTCGATGCGTGCCTTCCATCGACTATCACGTGATCTATCTGATTCCTCGTCAATTGATTTGGAGATAGCCATGTTGCCTTATGAATATTTTTATGGTCAAATCTAGTGCTGCTAACTACCATATTTCTTGCTGCAGAGAAATCAATCAGTCTGATTTTCCGATGGTAGGCATTAAAATCGCCTAGTACAATTTTGATGTCATAGCTTGGGTTACGGTCATATACATTTAATATGCTCTCGTTGAACTCGTCTTTGTCGTCTTTATCGTTTTCTCTTCTGTCGGAGCATGGGCACATATAAGTGTTATGTGGAAAATCTTTGTTTTGACTCTTATGATGGATATACGTTCACACACCGGGTTGAACCTTGAGACTCGCAGTCTCTTGCCCACTACAAATCCACATCCAATCTCGTGCTTGTCCGCATGGCCACTACAGTAGATGTCGCACGTCTTCATGCACGAGTGTGGTGTATGATTTACGTGGAATATTACTTATGATAAACATAAGGGACCGGCCGTCGCATAGTGGTTAGAACACGCGATTACCATGCGGGAGATCGCAGGTTTAAACATGGCTCCAGTCATCTTAAAAAAAATTGTTCTATCATTGTCGGCTCCCCTCGAATGTTGTTGACAGCAACTTCGCAGTATAAGTCGATAAACAAGTAGGTGCCGTTAGTTGTGAATCTAAAAATAGAAAGCGTGTTAATTCACAACAACGCGAGTAGCTATCGCATAGCTCATCCATGGGTTGTAAAGGGAAATTAAGATTTTAGTATAGGACACGAAAGTTGCGTCTCTCGGAAAACATGAATAACTTAACTATTTGTGAACCGATTTTTACAAACAATTATGCGTTTAACTCTGAATAAAATAGAAAACATTAGGGTGTCCTTATAAAATAGGGGCTATAAACTTCATCAAACTAATAAAGTAGTGAAAAAATTACAAAAGTTTGAAATTTCGTGGCAAAAAACGAACAGGTATGACAAGTTACCAATATAACTATATATATGGTTGGAAAGGCCGTAGTCTCTTCTTCACTAAGAATTCACTAAGAAATTCAAAAATCGGTTGATATTCAACCACGTTACTGGCTTATAAGTGCGTAAATGTTCGAAAAACCGGTATCAACGTGGACTTTATGAGCTATTTAGGTTGCCTAGACACGTTCAGATTGGATTGATATGTTCACGAATGTTATTTATCTTTATCAGGGCTAAAATTTTGGTGAACAGTGTTAGAGAAAATTTTGGTCTCCCTCAAAGTAATGCTCAAAAAAGTGAAAAAATAATAATTTCTTCTTCAATTTTTTTTTCAAAAACGGCAGGAATAACCAACTTTTTTGACATAATTTGTTAATAAAGTTAGTGCGCAAAACTTCCAGCTACATTATTGCCGAATACAGTTTAGCGCTATCACGAAGTATGAGTTAGCTGTTGGACAAAAACTGATGACACCTTTTTACATGGGGCTTACTGATTTTGAGAATCTTTAGAGGCCCATAAAAAAAATTGGTCAACTATCTCGCCAAACTGAGTATAGGGTTTTATTACCCTTCGATGGTAGAATCGAACCTATACTGCCACGTTTTTGTATCTTTTTCACTGTTGCACTGTGTAATCATACGCCACCATATAGTATGTCAAACAAAAGAGCCTAAAACGTGTCAAATTCCCCTATACGATACTTCGATAACTTCAAATCGATATTAAATTATTATGGCATGTAACTTGACAAAACGAATGATGTAGAACTTCTTCTGTTTGAGGCTACTTTCACGTGCGTTTCTCAGAATTGAGTCCCAAAATCAGGTGTTGTACTGTGTTATTTATTCAGAAACCTTAGCCGGCATATGAACAACACTCTGAGCCAAACTATCAATGCGTTATAATAAATATTGTTGTAAACAAGTTACACATACATATACATACATATGTGAATAATTGATTTGAATACATTGATTTTAATACAAATTTCAATCATTTCCATCACAATTCTACAATATTGCCATTATATAAATAATATGTATTATGAAATTTTGTCTTTATGAACAAATACATACATTGATTATTTTATGAATATATACAAAATAATATATACAAATGTCATGATATATATAATATTAATTTATATTTGTTAAACAAATAAGCTGAATATATATATGTATGTAGAAATATATAAATATAAATATATATTACTTTATGTAAATGTGTGTATGTATGTGTGCGTGTGTGTGTGTGTTGTTGCATCCATTTTACATTAAAGGATTTCAGTTTAAAGCAAACAATTGTATAAATATCTCTCATAAGCTAATATTGACTTTTCCATAATTAGAACGAATTAAATTATTCAATATAGATAAAAAAAAGCAGATGAAGATTGCATATTAAAGTAGTTTAGTTGTGCCCAGAGTGAGTTATTTCATAATTTTTTTAGGTTTCTTATTATTTTTTTCTACTTTCCGTTTCCGTAATATTTAACTTTAGAATTTAACTTTTTATGTCTTAAATAGAAACTTGCAGTACTTGGCCCACCCAATACATAAATGTTGTATAATTCAGCTCACTGATTTGGGACTCAATTCTGAGGACTGAACGTGGAAGTAGCCCCAAAAAGAAAAAGTTCTGCATCATTTGTTTTGTCAAGTTACATGCCATAATAATTTAATATCGATTTGAAGTTAGTCAGTATTGTGTTGGGAAACTTGTCACCTTTTAGGCTCATTTGTTTGACATAACTCGAGAATTACCAGCCCGATTTAGTTGAAACAAATTAAAAAAAAAACTAAGAATTACAATTCCTTTAATCTGTTCATATAACGTTTCCCGTACATAAGCAACAGTTTCACTTTTCCATTTATCAAATGAGATTTACGAGGATATTACTTTTGATAATCATACGCCACCATATAACAATATAACAAAAGAGCCCAAAACGTGACAAATTCCCCTATACGATACTTACTAACTTCAAATCGATATTAAATTATTATGGCATGTAACATGACATAACGAATGATATAGAACTTCTTCTTTTTGGGGCTACTTTTACGTGCAGTTTTCAGAATTGAGTCCTGTTGTACTATGTGTAATACCTACATATGTGTTCCGTTTTTTCCAAACGTGTTTTTTTTCGCTTTACCTCCAAATATTTCCCAATTCATATTCACTGTCCGTCCTGCGGGGTTCATGAACATTTGGTGACACCTTTTGGCGTTATCGACAGCTTCAACATCATCGTCATCATCATCATTATCAGCATCGTCTGCACTTAGCCCAAGGGTCGTCCATCATTCACACGTACTCACCGAACATTGCCCTCTATCTAGCGTTAGTTTAATCTAATTTGAAATCTGCTGCACTTCCAAAAAATATTCACATTGCCTTGGTGATGATGTTGCCTGATTTCAGCTACCCCCCCCCCCCCCCGTTTTGAATGTGATGGCTGTTATTTCATCGCTCTTGGTCAATATTTTCCATTGGCATTTTACATACAAAATTTTTGTCAGTACATAGAGTAGATCTAATTATGGTTTCCTCTTTCGTTATTGAGTATAAATGTTGAACATCCGGTTTAATGTTATTATTCAATATTTCTTCTCTGCGGCAATGATGATGGCACAGTCATTGCTGGTATTTCTCTGGCCATGGCTGCCGCTGCTGCCGCTCTATGGCTCTGTTGCTGTTACTGTTGCCAACACTTGACAAAGTGGCCGTTTCCCCAAAGTTGCAACTGAAACAAACTTATAATGATACCCTCGCGCCCAGCAACAGGACATCGAGGTGGTCTCTTACATGCCATGCCATTTCTCTGCTGCAAGCTCTCAGTGTGTTTTGTTGCAAGTGCCATCATCATCATCACCAGCAACAGCAATTCGAAACTTTATTTTTGTTGTTGTTGTTGTTGTTTTATTGTTGCTATTGCTGCTGTTGTACCGAGTCGTGTTGACGTTGTAAACAAATAAGCGTAAAAAAGCATTGAAATGTCTTCATTGGACAAATGACTGAAATATGGCTGCGGACGGACATACAGACAGATTGGTGGATGGACTGGCTAACGGTTGGGTGGATAGATATAAATGATGGTTGCCTGGGTACGGCCACTTAACTTTTGAGAGTTTTAGGGTGTGGGGTTTTCATAACTGCGAAGAGTTATGAGCGAAAAAAAAAGAAATAGGAATAAAGACGGACCGACCCTGTGAGGTTGTCAGCCCTAGGAATAAACAGCAGCAGCAGCAGCAGCTCCAGCAGCAAAAAGATCAATTTTTAATTTTGTTGATTGCTTTTTGCGCTTTTCACAAAGTGCCCTCCATAAAAAACATTAACTTGAAAGAGAGATATAAAAAAAGTGTCAACTGTGAGCATTTCATAAAGGACAAATAAGTTTTACATTTCTTTAGAGAATTTTCTACGATTAAGGTGATAATTTATCCCCGGCGGGTGGGAAGCGAGTTATTCAAGAGCTTTGGCATCAGGGACGGATTAAAGCTATGATTAAGGGGCAGAGGCCTTGGGAGCAGAAAATGCAAGGAATATACACAGCCAAGTCAAATAGAAATTTTAGTCAGTTAAACTGATTGTTATGCATGTAGAACTATGGGGCAAATTTCGGTAATTTGTTAAGGCATGCAACTTGACAAAACGAGAAATGCAGAACTTCTTCTTTTTGGGGCTACTTTCACATGCAGTTCTCAGAATTGAGTCCCAAATCAATGAGCTGCATTTACTAACCAAATTTAAATATTCTCTAATATCTGTTTGAAAGGTATGAGAGAAATCCAAAAATAGGATATTATGTGTGGAAGGTACCAGAAGGGGTTAGGGGTTAGTCGTTATATTTCGTATTCATTCCTGAGTCAAATTTTCATAGGCGTACGTCTTAGGCAAAGTTTGACTGAATTTGGGGAATTTACAAAGGAGACACCTCGAAGGGGCGTGGCAAAGCTTTCGGTTTTCTGAGGGTTTTTCTACATTCACAAGATAATTAAGATGACCAATTTTAAATATCCTCCGATTGTCCGTTTGGAAGTTATGGGAGAAATATTAATTGTCCAAAAATATATCATTTTGTGTGGGAGCTACATACTAAATTTTAAAATAAATCTCAAAAGTTCAACTTTGACCTTAAATTTCTCAACAACTACTGACTGAACCGTTCGCAATGAAATTATAACTAGAGAAAAGTTAATGAAATCATCTCTCTCTATTAAAGAAATGAAATCTTTAATATCTCTTTCGGTACAAAAGTTACGAAATTTCGTACAACGTATGAGTAATATTAATATTATTCGCATTTTTTATTAATCATACGCACATCTTTCCAATGTTAAGGATTTATAGTTTAATAACCCAGTCCAACAGCTAATCTGGGGGGTGAGAAATTCATAAGGATCACTTAAGGTTTACTCGAGGAATCCGGCCGACCAGCCAGATAGAGGAAAAGGGCTCAATCGACTTAAAAAGCAATGAGACGAATTTGGTCTTAAGATACTTGAGGTCTAACACGTCTCTTTTTATGCGTTACACTTTTTTGAGTGTCAAATAACGGCAAAAATCCCACAATTTCATACTAAATTTTAAAAAAAATCTCAAAAGTTCAACTTTGACCTTAAATTTCTCAACAACTACTGAACCGTTCGCAATGAAATTATAACTGGAAAAAAGTTAATGAAATCATCTCTCTATTTAAGAAAATAATATATAAATCACTTTCGGTACAAAAGTTACGAAATTTCGTACAACGTATGAGTAATATTAATATTATTCAGATTTTATATTAATCATACGCACATGGTTCCAATATTAAGGATTTATAGTTTAATAACCCAGTCCAACAGCTAATCTAGGGGGTGAGAAATTCCAAGCCAGGGTGTAGGTTCTAGGTCAGTAAAGTAACACCATCAAAGAGTTTAGCGTTCTCTACAACCACAATAACAAGAATCTGTCTGTAGAGGAGCCCAAACAGGTCACAACGTCCGATAGATCACGTGTTACCCGGGTAATGGCACAGAACATTCGTTCAGTGGTCTCAAAATGGTGAGATTGCCATAATGGTCAAGGTTACAGAATTTTGGCCGATGGAAAACGATTCTGAACCATTGAGCGACTGTAATCGGGGGGACAGACAGGCGGACACTACAAAAAAAGGGGGGGGGGGGCGATTTTGTATGGGAGGTGGGAGTAGTTTTCATCCGAACTTGCTTATCTTAGAACATAACATCCGCTTTTTGAATAAAATTGAATACAACATTTCAGCTCAATTGCTCTTAAATTACGGCTGTAATCAAAGGAACAGACCCCAAAAGGGACAAGTTTGTATGGTAGATGAGAGTAGAAATTTACCAATATTACTATACCTCCGCTTTGAGGATAGAAGCTGACATACGTACATTTCAAATTTCAGCTCGATATATCTTTTACAACGACTGTAATCGTGGGGACAATGAGACGGACACCCCCAAAAAGGTGTGGTTTGTATAGATTGATTACACGGTAATAGATGGAAGGCATGTCTCAAGCGTTATGGACGTGCGTGTGATGCGCGGTGAAAATATTGACTCGGAACACCACCTAGTTTCAGCAAAGGTATGCTAAAAATGCCCGTAACGAAACGAGCCAAAACGAGATCGCAAGGCTTAAAAATAATAAAGCTGCCGATGGACTACCGGCGATGAGCTGGCAACATGCATGCTGATGTACATAAACACGATTTGGCTCAATGAATGCATGCCCGATGCAGAAAGTTCTTCCGATCTTGATCATCTTAGATCTTAACATCTCCCCTTAGAGGATGTAAGCTTGTATATTAGATTTCAGTTCGATAGATCTTAAACATCGGCTGTAATCGTGGGGACAGATAGATGTAAACCCCCAAAAAGGGGCGGTTTGTATTGGGAGGTGGAGGGTGGCAGTAGTTTTTGTCCAGTCTTACTCATCTTAGAACTTAAACTACGCTTTAAGGATAGAAGTCTACATACGTTTTCAAATTTCAGCTGTATACCTCTTGAAATAAGGCCGTAATCAAGACAGACGGGCAAAAGGACATCTTAAAATCGACTCAGAATTGCGTCGATCCTTTATATATATTAGGGTGGCACCGAAAATTAAACTTTGGATTTTTGGTAATGTGGCAGTTGTTATAAAACGGTTGTGGGGAAAAAATGAGCAAAATCGGACAACTTTAGGCCGCACCCCAAAGAAGTCAAAGGTCAAATCTATATATAAGAAAATGAGTTTGTCTTTGTTGGTTTGTTTTTTTTAAATACCGAATAGGCACAAAAAAAGCATGAACGATCTTTGTTAAAATTTTCATAGTATATAGCTGTGTCGGTGGTGAAAATGGAGTACTTCAATCTTTCATATATCAAGTGGGCGTGACCCTGCCCATTGGTCTCTATTTCTGAAACCGCAATAACCGGGGAACTGTTTCTCCAATCGCCTTGATTCACTTGTGTGGTTGCATTTGGCAGCAAAGTTCGTGGTGCAACAAAAAATAGGCGGGATAGGATCAGTGGACGTGGTAAAATAAAAAAAAAACTTAATTTCCCTTTGCACCCCATGAATGAGGTATGGGATAGCTTCTCGCGTTGTTGTGAATTAACACGCTTTCTATTTTTAGATTCACAACTAACGGCACCTACTTGTTTATCGACGAATGCGAACGTCACTGTTTGAGAAGCTCTTACTAGACACGCCGATTGACTCGACACTATATACTGCGAAGTTGCTGTCAACAACATTCGAGGGGAGCCGACAATGAAAAAAAAACAATATTTTAAGATGACAGGAGCCAGGTTTGAACCTGCGATCTCCCGCATGGTAGTCGCGTGTTCTAACCACTAAGCCACGGCCGGTCCGTGGTAAAATACCTGAAACTTTAAAAGGTTGTATCTAATAAATCTGAAATTTGATATGTGTTGTTGCTATTGTACCAATTACAGCCAGGGTGGATGTGGGCTATGCCACGCCTAATTTAAAAGAAACCCTTTTAACAGCCATATTAATAATAGTTTGATCGTCCTTAAAATTTCACGGTAAAGTAGAAATACAATCAGGCTACTTGTTAGCAAGTTGGCAGAAAGAGCCGTGGCGCCGCCCACACTGGTCAATATTTGATTATAACATATTAATGAGAAAAATATACAACTCCTTAATCGAACATTGGTAAAAAATATAGGATTTACTAAGTACCTGACCTTTAAACTCTTTGGGGCACAGGAAATAGTTGTCCGATCTGACTCAAATTTCCGTGACATTTACTTTTTTTTTTAAAAAATTCCAAAAAAAAAAAAATATTACATACATTTCGCTGTGATACCTACCACGCCTCCTTACACAGTACAACACATGATTTTGGGACTCAATTCTGAGAACTGCACGTGAAAGTAGCCTCAAGCAGAAGAAGTTCTGCATCATTTGTTTTGTCAAGTTACATGCCATCGCAATTTAATATCGATTTGAAGTTAGTTAGTAATGGGTATGGGAATTTGTCATGGTTTAGGTTTTTTTGTTTGACGAAGTATAAATTCTATAAGGTGGCGTATGATTATCATTAGTAATATTCGACATGAATCATACGCCACGGAGTACAACAGTTTTATTGTAACTGCTATAAAATAAACCCACTTTTTTTTAATAATATTGAAACTAAAACTATGGGTATGAAACCATATTTATTTACATAGCAGATGTTAGATAGATGTATAATTACATGTACGCAATATTTTCATAAAAACGATCAGAAATGTTGCAACTTTCATTGTCAATCGAATACACGTCTATCATGCAGGAGATTCAGAGTTCGATTCCTGACTTAGTCGATTCCTGTCCACGATATTAACTGTATTGTTTAATTTTCCTCAAATAATTATTAAATCATTTGTTTGAGCTTAATTGCAGAGGCCCCCTGAACCTACAACCTTATATGGCTGCCATTGTTAAAATCCGCCCCTGGCGCTAATGAATGAGTTATATTAAGTAATGACTGTTGAAATGACCAATTCCTTGTCATTACGTAGAAAAAACCCAAAACACATTCAAAAGGATATTTTATTTAATTAAAATACCAATAAAACATAAAATGCTCCCAATACCCTCATTAAGGTAATAAGAATCCTGGAATGAATATGCTATACATAGTACATAAGGGTGTGTTCGTGTTCGTGAGGACAACATCTTTAAATGCTATACAACTGGAAGAGTTCATATTAAGATTATTACTGTTGATAAAGTGCCATTTAAAATATTTTTTATAAATGAAATAATCTTGTTACCAACAATTATGCTAATGAAAGCCAAGTTAAGGCAATCACTAAAGATTATACGAATAATTTTTGAAATTTCTGTGAAAAAAAGGAATATTTTCTTAGTATGGAGTTGTATTCGTAAATATTCGTAATGAGTGTATAAAGCACAGAATTATATCTGAAACGTTTTATAAATTATTTGGAATTAGGATCACAACCTTTTGTGTTGTTGATTAAGAGAAACCAGCAGAATGTTGATTGCTTCCTTCGAATACTATAGAATCAACATAGAAGACTATGATCTTTGAAAACAGATTGGGAAAGTCATTAAATATGTGAAACTTTGCATGCCCATAAAGTGATTGTGCAACTAAAGGGGGAAAAAAAAAGTAAAATAAATGCACAACTATACTATGCTTACGGTACAAAAATGCACAACTATACTATACTATTGGTAGTAAAGTTGTGCATTTTACTTATTGTCTTCAATATAGTTAAATACCAGCAAATAACTACACATCGTTCACATCGTATGAATATTCAAGCAGATATAGCAAATCAACACTTTCACTGAATGGGGCTACCAAATTTTTATAATTACTTTATTATCTTAAAAAAAACGATAATGAATATTTTGCTTGACAAATATGGTACTCGCTACATGTATATGTACAACGTATGAGTAATATAATTGTATGCGGGTATTATATTAATCATACGTACATTGTTCCAATATAATGGATTAATGGTTTTGATGAGAAATTCCAAGTCAGGGTAAAGGTAATAGGTCCGTACCAAAGGGTTTAACGTTCTCTACAACCAGAATAACCAGAATCTCTTTGGGGAGGTGCCCAAGTAGTTCACATCATCCGATAGATCATGTGTTTCCCGGGCAATGTCGCAGAACATCCATTCAGTGGTAACAAATGTGAGACGGCGCAATATTGGGCTAACTAAATGAGTCTTAGCGACTTGGTAACAGAAGAAACTGCAGCTTAAGACAATAATTATCTTACTGGCTTTAAAATCCCTAAGAAACCAGGATAAAAGATAATGATAATGAAAAAGGATAATGAATATTTAGCTTGACAAATCGGTATGACAGGTACCAACGCTAAGTTAATTCAAGCCCGAACTAAGAAAAAAAATTCTCAAAATTTATTTAGTAGAGTCGTTTAGATAATTTAAAATGATGCTATCAACAATATTTTAGATGTCCTGGTAGGTACACAGTCAGAGTGAAGATACTAGGCAGTATAGTAAAACAACCAAAGGGTTTGATGTTCTCAGGCCAAATTTCTATGACCTTTTATATTTTGATGTTTGTACGCTTAGTGTTTCAGCTGTAACACAAGAACCATTGATGATTTAACACATAATTCTTTTTCAACATTGCAGCTAAGGTTTAAATAAATAATTTCTATTAAAATATTATTGGGCAGAAAATCAAGTTGGACCAATTTAATCGAACGAAATCTTTAAAAACAAAAATATAGTTTTTCGCCCTTATTCATAAATTTTCACCAATAACTCAAAATTTCTGGTTATATATAGGCTGTCTCAACTGTGATAAATAGAAAACTAGTCATAGCTGATGATATTAAAGGGCGACCCTAATACAAATACGGTACTGTACAAATGTAGCGAGTTTGCAAAGGGGCATCGCTACATGTGTATGTACCACGTATGAGTAATATAAAATTTATGCGGATTTTGTATTAATCATACGCACATTGTTCCAATATTGTGGATTTATGATTAATTCACACAGTGGAACAACCAATCTGGAAGAGGCGTGTAATCACCAAGTCAGGGTGAAGTTACTAGTTCAAGATAGTAAAACCATTAAAGGGTTTGGCGTTCTCTACAACCAGAATAACCAGAATCTCTATGCAGAGGTGCCCAAAGAGCTCATAACGTCCAATAGATCATGTGTTCCCCGGGCAATGTTACTGAGCATCCGTTCAATGGTTGCAGTTGTAAGGCGAAATGTTGAGCTACCTAAATGGCATGCCACCTCTAATACGTCTTAGGGTCTAGGTAACAGAAGTTACAAAAGTTAAGTTAAGAAACTAGGACGGTGGCCTAACAAGCAACTCTCCTCAAATAAAAAACTATAATAAAAACATAAAGAAAGAACAAGAAAAGATTCTCGCAAATGTAGACGACCTCCAGAAACGTTATAAGAACCATGATTAAGGATATGTACCTGGAATGTCCGAACTCTTTACAGAGATAATGCCTGTATACAATGAGCGAAAGTATTTACCAAATATAAGCCTGACACCGCCGCCACAAAAGGGAATGCGATGGACTGGACAAGGTTGTACACAACGAAAGAACTGTGATATATTTAACAGCTGCCATGCGGAATGACACGAATTTGGATGCAGAATGGTACGAATTTGTGTAGATAGTCGTTTAGAGACATATTAAACTGGTATTGCGGTTTAACCCTGTAAGTGACCGAATAGCCCTTATTCGCATTAACATCCATCACACTAATTTGTATAAGATCAAGACGAGAACATTAATGGTGCGTTCTATAAGCGCCTAAAGGAAATATATGACCGCTGCCCTGGTCATGACCCTAAAACTGATCTTGATTCAGCAATTTCAGCAAAATTTAGTCTACACAACAACGCCTCCGACAACGGATTCAGACTTGTTAACTTCTCGTCGCCAAGAAACATGGTAATCAGTGGAACCAGCTTTCTATGTATAGATATTCACAAGGCAACTTAAATATCCTCTGATCAAAAGACAAATATCCGGATTGATCACATGGTAAACGATATAAGGCATATCTTAAGCGTTATGGACGGGTATGTGATGTGCTGTGCATATATATATATACTCGGATCACCTCCCAGTTGCAGCCAAGGCATCCAAGCGAATAAGCAGAGCGAAAAACTTCACTCACGCCAACACCGAGCCAAAACTAAATCAGCACGGCAATTGCACGGCTAAGCATGAATAAAGCTGCGGATGCCAATGGACCTCCGGCGAGCTTTTTAAGGTAGACGTCGATGGGCTGGCAACATGCATTTACCAGCTAATAGACACGATTTGACTAAAGGAATGCATACTTGATGATGAGAACCTGAATGTTCTATGTTCTGTGCTTAAGTAAAGCGATCCAACTGTGTGCACCAACTATGGGGATCAGCCTTTTATCCATATTATACCAGGTCCTGTCGAGTGTGTTATGCAAAATACTCCAGCCCATCTTAGCGAATCTGACTGAAACTTATCAATGTGGCTTAAGACCTAGTAAATCCACGACCTACCAGATATTCAAACTACGACAAATCCTGAAGATGGCCCAAGAACTGCAGATCGACACTTACCATCTGTATATCGATTACAAAGTAGAATTCGGCAGTCTGATACCACAGCAACTATTAGATGCTATGTCTGACTTTGGTGGCCCTGCGAAACTGATACAACTTTGCGAGATGACGCCGACCGACATGAAGTCTTCAAGTGAAAATAGGCAAAATTGTGGCAGAGTCATATGTCGAGACTCTAGAAAAGGCGACAGTCTGTCATGTGATCTCTTTAATATCCTAATGGTGATGTTCATGCAGCAGGCTGCAGTACATACGGCTGGTATCATCTTTAATAAAAGTCACATGCCGCCCACATGTGACGAAGAGATATTTACCTCATACATCGATATATCATATATCGGAATGCTGCATGTTACTGCGGCCTTTTCAAGCATTGAGAAGCAGTTGCAAGTGCACTATTAGAGGTATAATAAATATTTTAACTCAATATGTAATTTTTGGAGTTACCTTTATGGAGACCTGATAAAGTTTACTCCAATAATCGTGGCCACCAGCCATTCATACAGCCAGGCAATGTACTTATTATCAGATTAGGTTGGGTCTGGAAAACATGTGTCATGTGTAAATAAAATCAGCCCACGCTATATTCGGTGATCTCATTGTTATTGTCCGATGAACAAGGACGAAGGGTTAGGACAGCAAAACAAGGATAAGTGGTGTAAGAAATAGAAATAATAAAGCCTATTTACCTATTTACCTATTACCTATAGCCTATTTACCTATAGGCTTTATTATTTATATTTCTTACACCACTTATCCTTGTTTTGCTGTCCTAACCCTTCGTCCTTGTTCATCGGACAATAACAATGAGATCACCGAATATAGCGTGGGCTGATTTTATTTACACATGACACATGTTTTCCAGACCCAACCTAATCTGATAATAAGTATATTGGAAAGAAGAGAAAATCGTGGAAATCCCTGAAACAAATGTACCTTTACCAGTCATTTCGGCCCAGTCAACCATGGTAGGAGCCGCATAAAACCTATTACATGATACACTCCGATTTAGAAGAGACAGACTCTAGTTCTATTGCCCTACTGTCTGGATAGGGACATCTTTAAAAAAGAAATTCCATGTTTCGGACTTCTTCTTGTTCTCGCAAACACGACAATCGTCTGGTATAGATCTATCCCAATTGCCGGTAAGGCGTTTGATGTTGCAGTGGCCAGTTAGAATTACACAGGTCAGTAGCACGTCACTCCTACAAAGGTCAACCATATATTCCAATCGGATATGCTATATTCGGACCATAACGATCAGCTGTAATACAATCGGTACAGGACATTCAACGTCTGCTGGCTGTTTTCCACATTCTATTCTCCACAACTGGACTGGTGAACATCTTTCGGAGACTCATGATCAGGCACAGTACAACCTTCTCTAGCCTATAAGTCCGCTGATACATTCCCAGCGATCTCGCAATTTCCCGGGACCCAACAGGGGCAGACATCAAGGGGCTTAAATCCATCCAACTTCTTTATACAGTTCCACATCAACTTTGATTTACACCATGTAGAATTGAACGCTTTAATTGCAGCTTGGCTATCCAGTAATACCTTCCGCGGCTCACTGGATGGTAGCACATCAGCCCAAAAAAATACTGCATTTATTATGTAGCCTAAAAGAGAGGCTTTGATGCAGGTCCTTGTTGCATACACCAGCTCCTGTACCATGTTCCTTAAGTAAAGCCAGATCCATATCTGTCACCTTAAGGAATCAGGCCGTTATTCAATTTAGATTTTTTCGAAATTTCAACATCAACTTTACGAAAATCCACACATTTCGTAAAAATAAATCAATAAGTCATGACAGATGAAAAGAGTTGTCATTTCCCGATAGCAGGAGATTATTTGCCAGATCATGCATGAATTGATGCCAATCGCCAGCTTTCCTCAATAAAATGGAACCTCGGGCTGCAGTAGGTATTGTTATATGGTGGCGTATGATTATCATAATTAATATTCCACGTAAATCATACGCCACGTAGTAAGACTGTTCTATTGTAACTGCTACACAATAAAACCAGTTCAAATCATTTGATGAATGGAAAAGTGAAACTGTTGCTTATGTAGGGAACGTTATATGAACAGATCGGACTATTGGTGCTCGAGTTATGTCAAACAAAAGAGCCTAAAATGTGACAAATTCCCCCTATACAATACTTACTAACTTCAAATCGAAATTAAATAATTATTTCATGTAACTTGACAACACGAATGATGCAGAACTTCTTCTTTTTGGGGTTACTTTCACGTGCAATTCTCAAAATTGAGTCCCAAATCCATAAGCTAAAATAATGTTATACTAAGTAAACTAACCTAATTGTGCTAACTTTAAGGACTTAACATTAAATCGTTTGCATTCTATGCCCAATGATCTGTAGTTGCCCTAGTCGTTATCATACATCTTTTGTAATTACTTAAACAGTAAATTTCCTTGCCCCACCCTACCAACCATCACCCTTACCCAGATGTAAGAAAGTTTATTTTACCTAACGTACTAACAAAACTGCATTAGCTGACAGTTTTCACACAATCAAACATGAAATTATAGTCTCATGTCATGGTGACAGCAGACTTGTGGCCGTAAAGCCAACACTTGTTTGTGTCAACCATAATTTGACCTGTAAAATTTGTACTTCCCCTATTTGCCCGGTCATGCTGTCATATAAAAATAGTTATTTTATTGCAAAAATGTTAACACAATCCCTGTGTAGCCTCAATAAAGTTACGGAGGAAATGAAAAGATCTCAGTTTCATGTTAATATAATGTTCCACTTTATGTCGGCTACACCAGAGTGTCACACCATGGGCCAGCCAATGTCGCAGCATCGTAATCATCCCATATATTTTAAGGGATGACCTGACATCCCGAAAGGAAGCAGGCAGAAAAAAAAACCAACACCACGACGACCGCATAGTTTAGGATTTATTTTCTAATTACGCTCTGTGATATTTAAAACCTGGGAATCATGTTTAATGTCTTTCCTTGCTATTTTTACGTTTCGTGTTATATTTTACACCTCCCATACCTCTGACTGTGAGCAGCGCGTGGAATTTGCTCGAGATGGTGGTGACAACAACAACGGCGACGACGACGACGACGGCAACAACGAGGAGAAGAATAAAGATGCGCAAGCTGTTGGATGGCGCTTAACGCCCATTGAGCCAGTCAGAGGCCAAAGCCAGCTTTTCTTTTGTATGTGTGAGTGTGTGTTTTGATGCTCTCTTCTTAGCATGACTATGGATTAACCTTAACAAAAGATTAGAAATAATTTAATGGCGTATAATAAAAAGCAATGCTTAATATAATTTAATTAATTAAGTCAACACGAATGTCTCCGCGCAAGGACCAAACAGTTACCACCAAACACAACGTCATTGCATGCTATCGCCCATCAAAGATTGAGGTGAGGTGACGGTGATGCGACTACACGTTACAACACACACACACAAACACATCCATACATTCAAAGCTTTGTGTGGTCGTGATGGGGGAGACTGTGTTCACATATGTGTGTGTGTGTATTGGTTGCTGTGGATCATATAACCAACGGCAGCCTAAATAAGATACGATTCTAAATCATTGTCGCCTTTCCCATGGCCGTATTTCCGTGCAGTTCCTTTGCACTGTGTCTTGGTAATATTGGCTTACTATTAAAGAGTTTTATGCCGCCGTGCAGCAATATGCAGCATGAGAGACTTAATTTGTCATTTTAATGGAGAAATTTTGTATTGTTTTAAAATCAACTAAAATCTGTGACGATAGTTTAGAGCAGAGAGTTGAAGGTTAATGTTATTGATATACATATTCTTAAGGTGTTGGGGTTAAGTCTTTGTTGCGGTAGTAAAACTTTTAAGTCAGTAATTAGTAAATGCTAATTGGATAGAGATTTCTAATAGGGGCAGAAACTAATTAATGATGGATAATTAATTTCATACCAACGATATTTATATATATAGGTGATCACTTAATTGTTGTGGCAGAGCGTGGCATGATGCTAAAAACATGCGAGTATTTAGCAGAAGTCTAAAGATCGATCACTATTTCCCTATGTGAGAAATTCCCTATCAGGGTGAAGGTACTAGGTCCGTATAGTAAAACCTCCAAAGGGTTGGGCGTTCTCAGGCCAACATCTTTTGTATGTCCTTTTACATTTTACAGAACAAAACATGATTTTGGGTCTCAATTACTTATGATAATCATTCGCCACGTTTTAACAATATAACAATAGAGCTTAAAACGTGACAAATTCCCCTATACGATATCTACTAACTTCAAATCGACAATAAAATCGATTATGGCATGTATCTTGACAAAACGAATGATACAGAACTTCATCTTTTTGAGGATATTTTCACGTGCAGTTCTCAGAATGGAGTCCCAAATCAATGAGCTGAAAAATTTTGTACTGTGTTTTTAGCTTATCTTGATATTGTCATCTATAACAAAAGAACCATTGATGCTATCTCATTTCATTCTTCGGCATAATTGTAGCTAATGCTTATGTAAATAATTTCTATTAATATATCTATGTAAAAAATCAAGTTTGACTAATTTTATCGAATGAAATCTTCATTCAAACCATAAATCCCCAATATTAAAACGATATGCGTATGATTAATATAAAATCCGCTTTAAATTAATATTACTCATACGCTGTACATTTAAAGAGAGTACCATATGCTAACTTGCATTTCTTGGCACTTCTCAATGACCTTCTGATATGGTCCAATTAAGTTCGATAACAAGGGCTTTAGACATTCGACAGGACTTGTTTGCGGTGGGTGCAAAGCTGATCCCGCCATTATAGGTGCACATACATGAATCGTCTTTCTTAAGCACAGGACATAGCACACTCAGATTTCAAAGAACGTAATGAAATTACGACGGTCTCCATTTCTGTCTTTACAATACAGACAGAAATGGAGCCACCATAAGAAGTCCCGCCAACATTCAATTCAGATCTGTTCAAAATTTCAACATCCCCACATTTTGTAAAACTAAAAGATTTGCCATTACCCGAAAGCTAGAGTTTATTCGCTAGACCATGTATGGATTGATGCTAATGGCCAGCTTCCCTTAATGAGATGGGCTTGATACAAGTCCAGGATTTTGCTCTCTACAAAAATGACAATTCCACTTGTTAAAACAGCCGTTAAGCCTAAAATGAGCCTCATCGCTGAAGATGATTTGATGATACAATTCTGGTTCAATTTGCAATTGATTCTCAGCTCATTTACCAAACACACGACGCAATTGACGGTTCATCTGAGAATGTAGTGAACAAATAGTGGCAACTCAGTACAACACATGATTTGGGACTCAATTATGACAATTGCACGTGAAAATAGCCCCAAAAATAAGAATTTTCTGCATCATTCGTTTAGTCAAGTTAGCTGCCTTAATAATTTAATGGTCATATGAATTTTTAGGATCAAGGTCGATTTTTAGCACTTTTTCTATATTTCCCACCTAGAGCGAAAAAATTCGTATGGTCATTAAATTATTTATGCAGCCAACTTGACAAAACGTATGATGCAGAAGTTCTTATTGTTGGGGCTACTTTCACGTGCAGTTCTCAGAATAGAGTCCCAAATGAATGACGGATCAAAGATGCAACATTACACAGGAGCTGGTGTATACGGCCAGGACCTGCGCTAAGCCTTTATTTTAGGCTACATAATGAATGCAGTGTTTTTCAGGCTGAGGTACTGGTCATTCAGAAAGCCGCGGAGTCTATTAAGGGATATGGCATCGATACTAACAGGCATATAACCATCTGCACGTGTATCGCCAAGCTGCAATAAAAGCGATCAATTCGACATAGTGTAAATCAAAGTTGGCGAGGAACTGTAAGGAGAAGTTGTACGGAGCCTCTGGATGTCAACCTCTGTTGGGTCCCCGAACTTAGCAAGATCGCTCTAAATATATCAGCGGACTTATAAACTAAATAAGGTTGTACTATGCCTGATCATAGGACTCTGATAGATGTTCACCCGTTCAGTTGTTACCGTTTTGGCTTAGTGGAGAATGGGATGTGAAAGACAGCCAGCAGACTTAGGATCTACAGAACCGACTCTATAACTGCTATATAGCTGTGGCCCGAATACAGCAAATCCTGATTGGAATTTGTCGTTGGTCTATGTTGAAGTGATTTGAGACTGTCTTGTGGAATTCTAACTAGCCACTGCAACATCAGAGACCTAACAGGAAAATGGGATAGTTCCATAGCGAACTATTGTTGTGTTTGCGAGGACGACAAGAAGTCCGAAACAATGGAAATTCGTTTTTTAAAGCTATTCCGCTATAGCGCGCAGAAGGCTAAGATACTTAGGGCAATGGACCTAGAGTCTATCTCTTCTTAATCGGGGTATGTCATGTATTAGGTTTTATGCAATGGGCAATGGACCTAGATCTGTCACTTCCTAATCGGAGTATGTCATGTAATTGGTTTTATGCGGCGCCTAAAATGGTTGACAGGGCCGAGATAACTGGCCATGGTAAATTTATGTAAGGGATTTTTATCCTTGCTCTTATGTCCAATACCTTTGTCCTTTTTTTCTGATAATTACAATGGATCAATAGATCACCAAATAAAGCACGTTTTCCTGACCCAACCTAATCAGACCATAGGTATTTTACCATGAAATTAGTTTTGCTACTTTAAAAAAAGATTCGTTCGCTGGATGAATGTCTTATGGACACGATAACTTGAGTAAACTTTACATATTGTGTTAAAATTACTATTATTTAAACCTGTAGTAGTGCACTTGCAACTGCTTCTCAATGCTTGAAATAGCCGCAGTAACATGACACATTCACTTATATGATATATCGATGAATGATATATATAACTTCGTCATATGCGAGCGGCATGTGGCTTTTATTAAAGATGGTACCAGTCATGTGTACTACAGCCTTCCGCATGATCATCACCATTAGGATATTAAAGAGGTCGCATGACAGACAGTCGACCCGCTTAGCGAAAAATTACTCTGTCGCATTTTTGCCTATTTTCATTAAAGACTTCGTGTCGGTCAGTGTCATGCCGCAAAGTCGTATCAACTTCGCAAGGATACCAAAGTCAGCCATAGCATCTAATAGGTTCTATCGTATCGGACTGTCATGCAATCATGTCATGATCAATAATCGTAAGTGTCGATCTGAATTTCTTGTGTCTTCACCAGTATTTGTCGTAGTGTGTATATCTGGTCAGTCGTGGAGTTAACAGGTCTTAAGTCACAATGATAAGGACCAATCAGGATCGCTAGAATGTTATTCAGACTTTCACATAACAATAGAGTGGTTACAAGGCAGATTCCGCGATATGTGGTGCACACACTTAGACCGCCTTTCTTAAGCACAGGACTTAGAATACTCAGATTCCAATTATCAGGCATGCGTACCTTTAGCCAAAGTGTATCTAAGAGCTGGTGAATGCATGTTGCTAGTTCATTGCCGCCGGCTTTAAAAATATCTTCCGGCAGTTCAACGGCATCCGCAGCTTTATTCGTGCTTAGTCGTGGAATTGCCGTGCGATGGAGCAGAATCTACCGCATCGTTTATGATTAGTGTGACTTCGTTACATATGCTGCCTTCGTAAACTAAATGAGAACGAAAGTGTTTTCTCCATGTTGGCAGCAGGCTCTGAGTGTCGGTGACCAGATATCCGTCTCTGTCTTCTTTCCCTGTTTCAAAGCCTTCACCTCACTCTCTCTTTTTTTTTGCTATCCTGCCTCTCTCTTTTTTCCATAGATGAGTTTTTTCCGCCCGACGGCGTTCAGTGTGTTCAGTGCAGGTTTTGCATTGTAAGCAACGTACATTTCCTCAGACAATACGCCACATTCTTATAGTACCAGGGCATGTTTGAGCTTGGGTTTTCATATGCCAGTACCGTCGCTTCGGCAGTGGTCATAAAATGCCCAATACTATGTTGCTACTGTGTATCGGGAACATCAGAATTAGAGGATTTTGTTTGTAGTAGTTGGGAGAGCTGGTTGAAGTAGGCATTGGCTATCTCGGTGGTAGGCAGGTTTGTGATGTTCACTTTTTTTTGATGATTGTTCTTCGCCCTGCTTAATCTAGTGCGTACCTTGGCTGCGAGTCTACATATGCACCGCACAAACCACATGCTCGTCCATAACTCTTGAGACATGTCTCCCATCGATTACTACGTGCTCAATATGGTTTCTTGTCTTATCATCCGGGGATATTCAAGTTAGAAAAACAAACTACTTAGTTTCACTTTACACCCATGAATAAGGTATGGGATAGCTTCTCACGTTGTTGTGAATTAATACGCATTTTATTTTAGATTCACAACAAACGGCACCTACTTGTTTATCGACGTATGCGAACGTCACTGTTTGAGAAGCTTTTTACTGGACATGCCGATTGATTCGACACTTATACTGCGAAGTTGCTGTCGACAACATCGAGTGGCCGGCAATGAAAGGAAAATATAAATGACTGGAGCCAGTAGTCTTACTTGGGATCTCCCGCATGGTAATCGCGTGTTCTAACCATTTACATAGGATGTTGGTTCCACTAACTAGCAAGCTTAATCTTGGCGACGCGAAGTTATCCAAACTGACTTTTTTAGACTATTGACACAATTTCGTACAATTTGGCATCCAAATTCGTGTCATTCTGTCATTCATTTTAAAGATATCACATTTCTTTCGTTGTGTGCACCCTAGGCCAGTCCATCATATTTCCTGTATTGCGTCAAAGTCAGTCTTATATTTGACAAAGACTAATTGGATAGAGGCACCATCTCTCTAGAGAGTTCCAACATTCCAGGTACATATCCTTAAAACGTGGTTCTTATAATGGGAAGAGGTTGTGTTTGTTTTTGACTTGTTCTTTCTTTGTGTTTTCATAATAGTTAGAGCTTTCAAAAAGCCGTTGTCCTGAGATTCAGTAACTTCTGTTACCTAGTCTTTAAAACGCATCAGAGGTAGCATGACATCTAAATAGCTCAACATTACGCCTTCTCACATTTGCCACCACTGAAGCGATTTTAGGTGACATTTTGCGGAAAACACCCGATCTATCGGACGCTGTGAAATGCTTGGGGAGCTTCGCAGAGAGATTTTGGTTATAGAAAACGCAAAACCCTTTGGTGTTTTTACTATGCTGACCTAGTACCTTCACCCTAACTTGGAATTTCTTACCCCCCAGAATGGCTGGAAGGTATTAAAACAAAAAATCCACAATATTGGAACAATGGGCGTATGATTAATATCAGATCTGCATACAATTAATATTACTCATACGTTATATACAAATATCTTTCAACGATTACAGTTTTATAAAAAAATAATGTTTTAAATATGCTACATGACGACGCCGCAGATCACAGTGCAGCGCATATCTTCAAGGTGTAATAAATACATGAATTACTCTATTCAATGACAGCTTTATGTCGCAATTGCACACATGTTTGTGTGTGAGTGGGAGTGTGTTTAAGGAAATTGTAAGGAAATGCCAACACACGCACACACACCTGTGTGCTAGGCTCTTATCTCAATTTGTACATATGGATATATGAGTGTGCGTGTGTGTGTTTATCTTCATTTGTCTGAGCAAAGGTTAGCTGCGTGTTATTTATGTCTCAGCATAATGTAATTGTGTTTTGTGCGCTATCAGTGTGTGTGTGTGTGTGCGAGTGTGCCTTTGTATTCTTCCAATGGAAGTGTGAGCGTGAAAGAGTCCTTGTTTAACATCTTCATTATGTTCATCCTACAAAGTTAACCGAAAACCGAAGCCCCAACGAAGTAAAGAAGATAACGCAAACTGCAACAACAACAGCAACATCAACAACAACACCAACAACATTTAATTGCAAAACTCACAGCGTGAATTGTGCTAAATTGCTTAATCACAATTAAAATGTAATTAATTGATACAATGTTTAGCTACAACGAAACCAGGTGAGTGCGTCGTGAGTGCCTTTATCGTTGGATCACTAAAGTCTCATGTTGTTGCATGTTTATTCAAATAACAAGAAATAACGCAATAAAATCTTTAGCATCTTAATATCATCGTTCACTCTCATCCGCTGAAGAATAAAACTGCAATCAAAGATTAACTTTGTGTGCAATTTTGTGCCTGTGAATTTCTAGGGTGGGTTAATGAACACAAGTGTAGTGGTGGTGTATTAATGACAATCTTCATTCATTTAAATAATGATGAAATGTGAATAAAGTGTTTAATTTAATGATTGCTTTTAGCATCCGTGGCATGACAAAATCCTACGAAATGAAATTGCAAACGGAACTTTAATGGCCACGCGTATTCTTAGGTTACTAACATGTATTTGCTATTGTTATTGCTTGAGAATACACGTAGTTAACATAGTTCCATCAACATATCGACGCGATAACAGCAACGGGTTTGAAATAAAATTACAGTTCTTGCTTAAATAAAAAAGTGTAAATATACAACTTAAAACTAAACTTCCCTTTACACCCCATGAATTAGGTACGGGATAGCTTTTCGCGTTGTTGTGAATTAACACGCTTTCAATTTTTTGATTCACAACTAACGGTACCTACTTGTTTATCGACGAATGCGAACGTCACTGTTTGAGAAGTTCTTACTAGACATGCCGATTGACTTGACACTTATTCTGCGAAGTTGCTGTCGACTACATTCGAGGGGAGCCGACAATGAAAGAATTTTTTTTTTTAAGATGACTGGAGCCTGAAGTTGATCCTGTGATCTCCCGCATGGTAGTCGCGTGTTCTAACCACTATGCCACGGCCGGTATAAAGTGTGGGCCAAATACTTACTTCCTTACTTACTTAGCTGGTACTTCTATGCAATCCCAGTGGATTATATACCGCATGTAGAAAAATATTATAAGCGCCTCGATCTTCTGCGCCTCTTCTCCAGTTAGTCACACCGAGTTCTGTAAGGTTCTCAGTAACCTGGTCTTTCCAACGGAGTTTTGGTCGCAATCTTCTGTGCCGTCCATCGAGTTCATTGTCGATGACTTTTCGAGCTGGAGCTTTTTCGTCCATGCGTACAACATGACCTAGCCAATGCAACCGTTGCACCTTAATGCGTCTGACCACTTCAATGTCAGTGAACAGCTCGTACAGCTCATGATTCATACGACGTCGATACTCTCCGTTATCGATGATGGGACCATATATTTTACGGGGTATTTTTCTCTCGAATACCGCCAGAACCGATTCATCCGCTTGTGTGATAACCCAGGATTCTGAGCCATATATTAAGACAGGTAGAACCAGGTAGCAGGATTTTTGTTCGTCGAGAGAGGGCTCTGTCATTGAATCGCTTGCTTAGTCCGTAGTAGCATTTATTTGCAAGCAGGATTCTTCTCCAGATTTCTAGGCTGACATTATTTGCTTTGTTGATAGCGGAGCCTAGGTAGACAAAATTATCTACCACCTTGATATTATAGTAGTCAATGTTCACGCAGTTTCCCAAACGAGTAGATTCTTTGTTCGTTGAAACTAATAACGTCGTTTTGTCCTCGTTCACCGTTAGGCCCATTGTCTCTGATTGTTCCTGTATACCTGAGAAGGCTGCAGTTACATCCCGCAGTTTTCGACCAATGATGTCTACGTCATCAGCGTTGGCGAGTAGCATGTGGCTTTTGTTGAATATAGTGCCACTCGTGCTTACCGCAGCTTTTCTCATTATCATCTCCATCACTATGTTGAAGAGATCACACGATAGGCCGTCGCCTTGTTTTAGGCCTCGTCTGGTACAGAATGGCTCCGTAAGGTCCTTCCCAATCTTCACTGAAGACTTCGTGTAGGTCAGCGCCATTCTGCAAATTCGTATCAGCTTCGCTGGAATACCAAACTCAGCCATGGCTTCAAGTAATTTCTGCGGTATCGGGCTGTCGAAGGCAGCTTTATGGTCGACGAAAAGATGGTACGTGTCGATCTGTTTCTCTTGGGTCTTTTCCAGGATTTGCGAAGTGTGAAAATCTGGTCAGTTGTTGATTTTCCAGGTCTTAAGCCACACTGATAAGGCCCGATCAGGTTGGATAATACTGGCTGATCCCGCGGTAGTTGGATCACACACTTGGATCAACTTTTTTCATCACAGGACATAATACGCTTACATTCCAAATCATCGGGCATGCACTTTTAAATCCAAACCGTGCGCAGAAGCTGATGCATGCTCGTTATCAGCTCCTCGCCACCGAACTTCAAGAGCCAAATACAAGATTATTTTTAAAAATGCAATAAAATTAACAATAGCCTAAAACGTGACAAATTTCCCTATACAATACTTATTAACTTCAAATCGCTATTAAATTATTATGGCATGTAACTTGACAAAACGAATGATGCAGAACTTCTTTTTTTTTGGGGCTACTTTCACGTGTAATTCTCATAATAGAGTCCCTGTAGCTCACTGATTGCTTTGATGATATTGGCCTTATGTGATTGAAGCGTTTCTCGATTGTTGTATAACAACGGTCCTAACCTATGATATGAAACAAAACTTGTATTTAGACTACCCTGTATATAAGGCTTGCGTGACTAACTGACCACTCCCCAGCCCAAACGGGTAAAGATGGGACCTTGAAAATTGGCATTAATATTTGTTTTATGACGAGGACGCGCACCGCATAGTATTTTTTGGAAATTCGGATTTCATGGAGGTGAAAAGGGCGTTGCACCACACCATACAGATCGAATTTTGAAATGGCTATATCACATAATAAATGTAGGTACAGTGTAGATATTTGGTACTTAAGTTGGGCGTACAAGAACAATTTCTTTGTTTGTGGAGAGTGGGCGGTGCCACACTCCTTTGTTGTATCGGCCAAATGAACCGATTGGAATGACGTTTTCACAGTGTGTTACTGTCCGTAGGGCCTCTGTTATAGGTTACATGAAAACATAATTAGACAAAGGGGCGTGGTAACGGCCACAAAAATCGTAATTTCAATCAGTCATAACTCACGATCCATTAGAGGTATGCAGATGAGATTTGCTACATATGTTATTGGTACAAGGAGGATAGTGTATCGCTATGAAATGGGCGGTGCCACGCATTTTGTAAAACAATCTTTAAATCGGTCATATTAATGAACCGAATGTTATATAATTAAACAAAAGGGCGTGGCACCACCCACACAAACCAAATTGCAATCAGTCAAATCTCACGACCCATTAGATGTATACAAATGAGATTTTCTACATATGTATCTGGCACCTCTTGCAATGAAATGGGCAGTGCCACGCCTCCTTTGAAAAAATCATTATATCGGTCATATTAATGGAACTGACTGATCACATCCCAGCCCAAACGGGTAATGCTAGAAACTTGAACCTTTGGCATGTATCAGTTTGCTTCCGTAACATAGGTAATGGGCTATAGACAGAATCGCACAAATTACGGCTAATGACACAATTTGAGGGTCATTGTCTCGGAGGTGAACCAAACCAATATCAAACGATAGCATTTGACCTCAGTAGCAAAAAAATAAACTCCATTTTGCTCCACTACGTCACAAATTTTTTTACAGTGGTTTAAAGTTTATATTTTAAAGTCAAAAGTCGATTTAAAGAATATGAAAAATCAAACATTAAAGTACATTTGGAGTATTTCATGTCTTCAGAGACCTTTACTAAAACATTCAGGGGAATATTTCCTCGGGACATTTTAGCCCTCTAGCTCCCACCCGTATGGGAAATTTTTGGCCCAATTTTGAAAAACTGTTTAGATGTCATCTTTGGAAAATTTCCGGAAAATTTCACTAAGAGTCACCGAAGACAAATAACCTCTACGAGTCAAAAGTTAAAAAATAAATTCAAAATTAAATGTTAAGAAAGCTGTTTTTGAGCAAAGATTGCAACAAGTTTTTTCGGGCGTGAACAAAACTAATATCAAACGGTAACATTTGACCTCAATAATAAAACCTTAAGCTCCAATTTGCTCCACTACGTCACAATTTTTTTTATAGTGACAGAAGTTTGATTTCTTTTTTGGTTAAAAGTCGAATCAAAGAATTTAAATAATCATGTGTAAAAATACATTTTGAATAGTTCATATCTTCGGAGACGTACATTAAAATTTTCAGGGGAATATTTCATCAGAACATTCGAACCCTCTAGCTCCCACCCATATGGGACATCTTAGGATGAATATTAAAAAACAGCCCAAATTTCTTAAAATGTTCAGTTGAGTGGCAGTTAGAGGGTTAAAATGTTTTCAGGAAATATTCTCCGGAAAGTTTTAATGTAGGTCTCCGAAGACGTAAACTAACCGAAATCTATTTTACACATGATTTTTCATTTTCTATTGACCAAAAAAAATCAATCTTTAAACCACTGTAAACAAAAGTTGTGACGTAGTGGAGCAAAATGGAGTTTAGGGTGTTGTTACTAAGGTTAAATGCTATTGTTTGATATTGGTTTGGTCTACTCCCGAAAATGTGTGTTGCATCGTTGCCCAAAAATAGTTTTTTAAAGTTCCATTAACATTTCATTTTGATTTTTTTTTTTGGAACCTTTTGACCCATAGAGCCTATTTGTCTTCGGTGACTCTTAGTGAAATTGTCAGGAGAATATTTCTATCGAAGATTCTAAGCCTTGACATCCGTTCAAAGTTGTCTTTTAAACAGTTTTTCAAAATTGGGGCAAAAATCTCCCATACGGGTGGGAGCTAGAGGGTTAAAATGTTCCGAGAAAATATTCCCCTGATTGTTTTAATATAGGTCTCCGAAGACAAGAAATATCCTAAAAGTATTTTAATAGATGATTTTTCATATTCTTTGAATCGACATTTGACCAAAAAATTTAAACTTCGAACCACTGTAAAAAAAAATTGTGACGTAGTGGAGCAAAATGGGTTTAAGGTTTTGTTACTGAGGTCAAATGCTATCGTTTGAAATTGGTTTGGTTCACCCCCGAAAAAGTGTGTTGCACTGTGTAATTTGTTTATAAAATAGTTGTGCGATACGAAAGGATTTTTCAAAATGTGTACTATTAGGGGTAATAAGACTGAAAGAAGGATAAAACTGGTTTCATGACCTAGACCATTCGACTGAAGCTATATTTTTCAAAAATGGTATTTTTAGGGGTAATTGGAATTTGGAATTGGGCATTCCACAAACGTCATTATACCGTATTTTGCATGAAGACTTGAATCTTAAGGCTAAAATAGTTCAGTTAACCCAAGAACTCAATCCGGCCGATCATCAACAACGTCGATTACAGATTGGGTCCTTGAAATGCATGAAAATGATCCGGAATTCCATCGAAAAATCATCTTGACTGATAAGACCCATTTCCACCTCGGTGGCTACGTCAGAAAACCCAAGAGCCTCTCCATCCTCAACGTGTGACGGTTTGATACGGTTTATGGTCCGGCGCGGTCATTGGAACTTACTTTTTCGAAAATGAGGTTGGATCAACAGTTACGGTAAATGGATTGCGCTATCGAGTCGGAGTTAGATCGTATTGCTCTGGACAACGTGTACTTTCAACAAGACGGCGCTACGTGCCACACAAGCAACTAAACCATTGATCTTTTATGTTATCTCTCGAAGAGGTTATCACAATTGGCCACCGATATCTTGTGATTTAACACCTTGCGACTTCTTCCTTTGGGGCCACGTAAAAGATAAGATCTACGCCAACAGCCCATCGTCGATTCAAGACCCCAAAGATAAACTTCGTGAGGCTATCGAGGACATAGGACAGCCACTATACGATTTGGCTATGGAAAATTTCAAGAAAAGGATATGGTCCTGTAAGCTTGCACGGGGTGGCCATTTGGCTGATGTTGTCTTTCAATTATTAACATCTTATCATCTATCTCAAAAAATTCCGTTTTTCTTTGAATACTAAAATAACACTTCTTATTGGAAAACCCTTTATTCGGTATTCTGGGTGCGTTCTCAAGTTAGTCCTAGTCCGAGATAAGGTGGTGTTACTAAAGCTCGATTTCTTGGTTAACATTATTTATCTTATTGACGAAAGATCCGAGGTAGGTGAACTCATCTACTACCTTAAAACAATAATTTTCAACGATGACGTTGCGTCCCCATCGAAAGGACTCTTTGTTCGTCGAAAGGACTCTGTCCTCGTTTATTGCTGACTTATCCTGGGCATGCTCTCCTCTAGCCATGAGCTGATGCATGCTCCTAATCAGCTCCTCTCCACCTGTCTTAATTGTACCAGAGAGAAGTTAAAGCGACCGGTCGACATAAAATACGTTCCGACATTTATCCTTCTTCTGCCGTATAAACATAAAAAACACATTTTAAGTCTGTATATTAATGTATAACGTTAAAAAATATTAACTTTCATAAAGTACCTCGCACTTATTAGCGAATATTGCAAAACATTTATGAACTTTTTTCTGTGAAGGCAAACATATAATCATAAATCCGCTCTATGCAATTGTGAGAGCCCACTCTTTTTAACATAACACACCAAAAAGAAGAAAGCAATAACAAACGAATAGAAATAAACAAACTGTTTTAAGATATGGATGCTGAAAACAACAAACTGTTAGAAACAATAGCGAAGAGACCAAGAGAATCTCTTTCCATCATTGAGAGCTTGACGAAAGCACTGCGATCACTTAAAACTGATTCAAATTTTCGAGCAATGCAATCTCTTGACAAGAGATTTGAAAAACTAACTCTTGAACTCACAGAGACCATAAAGGCAACAATAACTGTAGAAGTGAGCAAGATAGAGACAACAATTGTCGAATTGAATGAACAACTCACAAAAGAGATATATGCGAGTATCGAGGGAATAAAGAGCGAAGTAGGATCGGTTAAACATCGAATAGATGCAATCGAGAAACAGTGTTTCGATATCACCGATATGACCGATGAATTAAGTAAGATGAAGTCCTCTATCTCTTACTTAAGTTCAAAAATGTCGCAAGAAGTAAATGCCTTAGTGGCAAATGATTCACAAAAATCACAGTAATTCCGTGGTATAATGGTGAACATTTACCAGAAGTTTTTACCAGTATATGTTCTCTCCATATATTCAGAACGTTATCCGGGTCCGTCACTAGCTGGCCATTGCTGTCCTTACAGAAGGGCAACCCTGATCCACGCAGTTTATATTCTCATATTTTGATCCAGGGATATTCACGTTGCCCTGTTGATATCATTCTGTTGAATGATATGCTACAAAACAATGCTAATACATCGCTCGCTGTGTGTACTGTCTTGCTGAAATTAAATGTCAGCAATGTCACGGGCTTCCATGTTAAGCAACAAATTGTCCGTTATTATGGTGAGGTAGTTCTCGCCACAGATAATTTTTGTTCTGTCCAGCCTCATTTTTAAAGAGTTAATGTATTTTGTGGATGTGTTTTATTACCGGGACCGGCCGAGGCATAGTGGTTAAAACACGCGACTACCATGCGGGAGATCGCAGGTTCAAACCCGGCTCCAGTCATCTTAAAAAAAATAATTAATAAATATAATTTTCTTTCATTGTCGGCTCCCCTCGAATGTTGTTGACAGAAACTTCGCAGTATTAAGCGTCGATTCAATCGTCGTGTCTAGTAAGAGCTTCTCAAATAGTGACGTTCGCATTCGTCGATAAACAAGTAGGTGCCGTTAGTTGTGAATCTAAAAATAGAAAGCGTGTTAATTCACAACAACGCGAAAAGCTATCCCATACCTCATTAATGGGGTGCAAAGGGTAATTACGTAAGTAGTTTTATTAATTGAGCTAAAAATATGACCTGTCTCTGAACAAAATTCCCGCACAAAACAGTGGATCTTTATTGAGCTGCTACAGCCTCATTGACTGAAATTAATGCGCAAATTCAAGTCTGGCTTCTTGAATTCTTCAATGAATTGCGTAAAAATCGGCAAGTTGTTGCACACGAAAGGCCAACAGGCTACACGGTCATAAGCCACTATCGCCGCAATATTCTCCTGATTAAAAGCTAGATGAGGTCATTAATTAAATAGGTAAGGGCTGAAAGTACACTGGTACACATATTTACGGATGTTATTGGCAATAACATCGATTATACAAACCCTTACATTGTGCGAAGTGTCTGAAAACCAGTACAGAAGTTTCAGTCAGGTGAACTGACTGATAAATACCCTCATCCTGTAAATGATATTGTTTAACTTTCAAGTTATTGAAATTAATTAATTTTTAAACGTTCACAAACATGTATTACAACAGCAGAAAATATTATAAGGTACAAATTGTTAATGACTACGCCAACAACTGTTAAAAGTTCAGTTCAATATCTCTGGGCATAATGTTGTATAGCGGTGCTGTTTCTAATTAATTCTCACAAAAACCTTCCACTACCGGGAAGCGCAGCTAAGCGCTACGGGACTTGTCGACAGGTTTCGGATAGTGGTTTCTCACTTCGTGCAATCGTGGACAGCTCAGCAGTCACAAGAAGAGGGTCTTGGGGTGACGTCTCTATGCATGGACTATCCCACAAAACTCAAGTACCTATGAGACTTTTTACGTCAATAAGGCCGATTGCCAGCGCCAGTAAATAACAAGTACGCACGTTATAGTCCAGTTTAACTTGGGTGGTGAGAAAGAACCTTGACGTATAAGAAACGCCTTCTAGACAATCCTTTGGGTGAGGATCGTATAACCAGATAGGGTTAAAATGCAAAATTGCGGGCCGGATGCCGTCCAACAATTCCTTCTCTCGGGGAGAGTAGGGTGACCAACAAGAAATAGTTACCTAGGGCTACTTATATTGGTTATGTTGTGGATCAACGCAGTGTAGAATGTCTGATTGATATCAAAAAAGGATAAAAATCGGGTGGTAATATAAACCCAAGCTTCGGTGGAGTAAATCAGCTGCTCTCTTCGTGTCGCCAGCGGCCACATAAAAACTAGTTTAAATGTTGACGCCAAGCGCAATGAAAAGGACATCAATAATAATAATACTAAGGTCGGACTCAACTTTAGAGAGGTAAACGACAAAATTTCAATGCAACATGAAGAGCTACTTTTCCGCCTCTCGCAGATGCGGGTGAAGCATAAAGGGAGAAGTCAACTCGTTCTGTACCCATCCTGCAATGATTTACGGACAAGGCAATGGTGAGTCTACTTTTGAATCTCTCTCTCTGATGAGGAAGGTGTCATCTTTGTAGGTGAGCCTTTGTCTGATGACAAGGTTTTTCTAGAATCCTTTTAGACGAGACTCGATAAGGCTCAACTTCGACAACTCCACGACAATAGAAGGTACCGACCTGGAACTGGCCAAAGTCGATTCGAGTGTCCCTCCTCACTGTAGACAGGATGCTATAGAAACGTTACTAACGGAAGAGCGAAGCCGGTCTTCTCCTGCTGAATCTTCATGTAGGACCACTTCGGTAGCCTGCAAAGAGGCAGGGGACCGGTGGTTCCTCTACTTTTTATGGGGTCTACAACATCCGTGGTTGAGACAGACGTTCTTGCTGTTTCACATACAAATACAACATTTTGTTTTTAGTATTAATTTTCAAAATTTGGTTTCAAAAAACCAAAACAAAGGGCATGGTACCTTCCATACAAATGATCGAATTGACCCTCATAGTTTTACATACTTATCTTTTTTGCAAGTAGACTGAATTTAGTCATATTTTGCGAATGATGTAAAAGTTTGACTCTGGAAAGAATATGGCCTTCCCCCTTTCTGATACCTTCCATACAAAATTATCTTTTTTTGGGAAATTATTATTTCTTCCATAACATCCAAAAAGACAGTTGAAGGACATTTAAAACAGGTCAGTACAAACCCTCTTAAAAAAAAAACTTAATTTCCCTTTGCACCCAAAGAATGAGGTATAGGAAAGCTTCTCACTGTTTGAGAAGCTCTTACTTGACACGCCGATTGACTCGACACTTATACTGCGAAGTTGCTGTTAACAACATTCGAGGGGAGCCGACAATGAAAGAAAATTTTTTTTTAAAGTTGATGGGGCCAGGTTTGAGCCTGCGATCTCCCGCATGGTAGTCGCGTGTTCTAACCACTATGCCACGGCCGGTCCCAGACAAACCCTCAAAAAACCAAAATTTTTGCCGCGCTCCTTCTTGCAACTTTCACACAAATGATAGAGCTGACCAATTTTGCATACACTGCCCAGCAGAGGAATTGTTCAAGTCTTCACCATAAAATGCATTCTTGAAGGCCTCTTAGTAGATCCGCCATAATATTCCGCATACCTGATTCAAGAAGGCCTTAATAAAGGCCTTTGTGTTCATAAACCAACATAGAAATAAAAATTTGTTAAAGTCCCATTAATCGACATTCCACCGTTTGGACATAGAAAGTGATTTGGTTTGATTTGATCGATAGGGAGTTTAGTCTTGTGAGGTGTTAGGTGCGTTGGCGTAAACATTTGTTTTTATTTGTAAGTGCTAAGTGCAATAATATAAATAAATGTAAAAAAATATATAACCAGTACAGAAATTTCAGTCAGTTAAACTGACTGATAAATACCATCACCCAATACAAGATATTGTTTAAGTCTTGAGTTATTGAAATTAACCGATTTGTAATTAAAACCAGTTAAAGAGTTTCAATCGGGCAACCCAACTTACATTTACCCTTGCCCTCAGCAAAACAAATAATTTTCTATTATATTGATATTAATACTCGATTTCTAAAGTGGGCGGAGTGGTACATTTGTATGGGAGGTACGAGAAGGGGTGTGGTTAGGCTTCCAGATTTATTCTCCATTACTTTATCCTGTTATAGCTTTACTAATTACAGAATTTGGGCACGCTTGCCTTGGGTGTACTGATATTATTAGTACATCCCTAAAGTGGGCGGAAAGGTACATTTGTATGGGAGGTACCATAAGGGGCGTCGCTAGACTTCCAATGTTTTCTCCAAAACTTTGTCCTGTTATAACATAACAAAATACAGAATTTGGGCACGACCGTGTCGAGTGTATTGATATTATTACCCTATTTCTAAAGTGGGCGGAGTGGTACATTTGTATGGGAGGCGCGTGTCTAGACTTAAAGATTTTTTCTCCAAAACTTTATCCTGCTTAAACTTTACCAAATACAGAATTTGGGCACGATCGCGTTAGGTCTTTTAATAATATTAATTGATTTCTAAAGTGGGCGGTACCTGATGTGTATGGGAGGTACCAGATGGGGCGTGGATAGACTTCCAATTTTTCTCTCCAAAACTTTATCCTATTATTGCTTTACTAAAAATAGAATTTGGGTACGATCACGTTTGATTTATTGATATTATTTCTCCATCTCCATAGTGGGCGGAAAGGTAGGTTTGTATGGGAGGTACCAGAAGGGGCGTGGCTAGGCTTTCAAAATTTTTTCCAAAACTTTATCCTGTTAAAGCTTTACTAAATACAGAATTTGGGGATGATCCCGTAGGGTGTATTAATATTATTACTCGATTTCTAAAGTGGGCGGAATGATGTATTTGTATGGGAGGTATCAGAAGGGGCGGGGCCATGTAGCCCATTTGCAATACCGTAAGTGGTTTTTAAGAAAATAATAATTCGTGCAAAATTTCAAAACATTTGGTTGAGTCTTTCGAAAGTTATCATGCGAACCAGCCGGATAGCCACCAGACGGACAGACAGACGGACATGGCTCAAACGACTTAAAAAGTCATGAATCGAATTTGGTTCAAAGAAACCTAGGGTCTAAAGTCACTCCTTCTATGTGTTACACTTTTGGATCGTATCAAATGATATATACCCTCATCCATAAGGGTGATGGTATAAATATATTTTTATTCTTTTCAGGGGTTATGCCTAAGGTCTTCTTGCAGGCCCACCACAGAAGGCCTTCTTGAAAGACTTCCACTGCATGGTATTTTATCCGAAAAAGGCCTTCTTGAAGGTTTTATACATGAAGGTCTTCCAAAGAATGCATTCTTAAAGGCTTTGATCGCCAATGTCACCCCATGTTATTTGGAAAGGAAGTGGCAATGTGTATAGAATTGCTTCCAGAGTCTAAATAAGACTTGGTGGAAGGCCTTCGAAGACATGAATTCCGTTACTGCATGAATTCAATTATATTTCAGTAAAGTTAAAAAAAAAACATTAAATGTCAAATGTTGGCTGCTTACACTCTCTAGCACAGCCACTGAAATCTTGGATAGTAGTTGGCTTATCGCCAAAGACCTTTGATTACATATCCTGGCGGCAGCTTGAAAAGCTTGTTGTCGGCTTTGGATTTTTTGGACAATGCATTCCGAGTGCAAAAAAAGGAAAAATTCCGACTAGAACGATTTTCTGGCGAATACGAATACGACATTAAACTTGTTAGCATATTTGTTGATTTATTGGCTGTTCGACTCGCTAAGCTGAATTATCTGCTGTAAAATATACACGTTGACCTTTCTCCAGGTAAAACCACCATGTGTAGTATTTCGAACAGATATTCTAAAGCAACCCACGCCTATGCAGCTAACCTATTTATATTTTTAGGCTTTAGTAAAATTTCTCACAAAACTAAATTAGTATTGTTTGGATTTTAAATAAAAACAATGAAAAAAATGGAATCAATATTTTCGACAGTAATTGGCGGCTTAAATGCCAAACTTGTTCAGGATTATTAATGGCAAAAACAGAAAAAAACAAAAAACAACTAAAAAGGTATTGCCTTTAAAAAGGCTGTAAAACGAACTGTTGTGTTCATTCCATGGAATAAGTTAAAGAGCTTTTAAACTTTTATTTTGAAACATTTTTTAAATCCCAACACTACACGTTCTGTGTAGTGTGTGTGTGTTTGTGTAATATTTACTGTGTTGACTGTTGCTGCTACTGAAGCTAAAGTTGTTGTTGCTTCTGCCTTTTGTGCGGAGTTAACTTTTGATAGATTACTGCAGTCATTTATAACAACAATTCCCCCATGAACCGAGCTCACCAACAGCAACAACAACACCAACAACACAAAATATGTTTTAACAAATATAAAAGCGAAAAAGTGAAAACAGTCACAGGATCCTAAGAAGCGCGAAAAAAAACGCCAGCAAACTCCAGGATTGACTGACTACTGACTGGAAAGCAAATGTAATTCATAAACCTTATTTTTTTTCTCATTCCGTCCCTTCATTCATTCTTTCGCATTCCTTTGTCACGGCATTAATGTAGCAAGAGTGGGAGGAGGAGGAGGGGGAGGGGTTTTCGAAAAATGTTCCTTCTACAAAGGCTACCATAATAGAAGGCTCGACCAAAACAGGGGAGGACAAATGGTGGCTGGATGCATTAACGAGGTATACAAAGCATATGGGACACTCCATTGCGGGGATTATTATTTAAGTTGGAAGAATGTGGGCCAGTAAAATCGATTGAAGTAGCGATGTAAGTAAAAATTGTGTCATAGACCGGTTATAGTATCGGTCGATGATAAATCTGGATTTTTTACCATCACCCTTACAGATGATGGTAGATATCATTTAATACGAGAAAAAGTGTAACACATTAAAGGAGACATGTTAGACCATCAAGTATCTTAAGACCAAATTCGCTTCATGACCTTTTAAGCCGATTGAGCCATGTCCGTCCGTCTGGCTGGTGGGCAGGATACCTCGAGTAAACCTTACCCAGAAGCGGAATTTATGTCTTCGAAGACATTCTACTGCTTTAGACTCTGGAAGGCATGCTATACACATTGCCACTGCCTTTCCAAAATACTTGGGGAATGAATGTCTTGTGAAATGCCATGAAATGAAGCCATTCAATCAGGCCTTCAGTTAAAAACCTTCAAGACTCATTCAAGAATGCCTTTCGAAGAACACTTTCAAGAACTTATTCCAACTTTCCTACTATGGGTAAGTCTTCTACCAGGCCTTCTCTAAGAAATGAATGGGCGTAATATAATTCTTGCTTTAAAAAGAAGGGCAGCAATGCCTTAATTGAACTCTAACAAAGGAAATGGAAAAGAAATCTAACCTTTCATTACTTACTTACTTACTTACTAGCTGGTACTTCTATGCAATCTCAGTGGATTATATACCGCACGTAGAAAAATATTATAAGGGCCTCGATCTTCTGCGCTTCTTCTCCAGTTAGTCACACCGAGTTCTGTAAGGTTCTCAGTAACCTGGTCTTTCCAACGGAGTTTTGGACGCCCTCTTCTGCGCCGTCCATCGAGTTCATTGTCAAAGACTTTTCGAGCTGGAGCATTTTCGTCCATGCGTACAACATGACCTAGCCAACGCAACCGTTGCACCTTAATGCGTTTGACCACGTCAACGTCAGTGTCCAGCTCGTGCAGCTCATGTTTCATACGACGCCGATACTCTCCCTTAACGATAATGGACCCATATATTTTACGGAGTATTTTTCTCTCGTATACCGCCAGAACCGATTCATCAGCTTGTGTCATAACCCAGCATTCTGAGCCATACATTTAGACAGGTAGAACCAGTATCTGTATCTGGTATAGCTGGAGTTTTGTTCGTCGAGAGAGGGCACTGTCTTTGAATCGCTTGCTTAGTCCGTAGTAGCATTTATTTACAAGCAGGATTCTTCTCCGGATTTCTAGGCTGACATTATTTGCTTTGTTGATGGCGGAGCCTAGGTAGATAAAATTATCTACCACCTCGAAATTATAGTTGTCAACGTTCACGCAGTTTCCCAAACGAGTAGATTCTTTGTTCGTTGAAACTAATAACTTCGTTTTGTCCTCGTTCACCGTCAGGCCCATTTTCGCTTAATCCTTCTGTATACCAGAGAAGACTGCAGTCACATTCCGCAGTTTCGAAATCGTAGTTGTCAACGTTAACGAAGTATGCCAAACGAGTAGATTCTTTGTTCGTTGAAACTTATAACTTTGTTTTGTCCTTGTTTACCGTTAGACCCATTTTTTCTGATTCCTTCTGTATACCTGACAAGACTGCAGTTACATCACGCTGTTTTTGGAAAATGATGTCTACGTCATCAGGGTACGCAAGTTGTTATCTCCATAACTTCATCGAAAATGTCACAAGATATAGTAGAAAGGCTCCAAAAGGTCGTTGCCAATCTTCATTGAAGACTTCATGTTAGGCAGCGTCATTCCGGAAAGGCGTATCAGTTTCGCTAAAATACCAAACTCAGTCATGGCTACGAGTAATTTTTGACGTTTGAGGGCTATCGAAGGCAGCTTTATAGTCGTCGAAAAGATGGTACGTGTCAATCTGATTCTCTTGGGGTTTTTTTTACGATTTGCATAACGCCCGATCAAGTGGGATAACACTGTCTTTGGTCTTTCACATAGTTCACTCGACAGGACCTTATATGCGGTGGGTAAATGTCAGATCCCGCTAAAGTGGAAGCTCACACTTGCATCACTTTTTTTCAGCACAGGGCATAATTAGCTATGATTGGAATTGTTCTCTCCATATATGCATCTACGTTAAACACAGCTCACTTGGGTCCTGGTATGAGTCCCGTTGTGATACCATTTTAAGATTTTCGCACCAAATGTTCCCATTCTATTTGGCCAACGTCGCTGTCAAGCCATTTCGTTGCTCTGATGAAGGCATGGATATTCCGCAAATCGCCTACGGATAGACAGGTATTGTCTAGAAGTGTCCGATGACCAAGCTTTTCGTATCTCAGGTCACCAAAAGCAGGGCAGTGACATAGAAGATGTTCCGTGGTCTCCTCTTCTTCCTCATGATTGCAGCTTCTACAAAAATCGTTATAGGGTAGTTTCAGCCTCTTAGCGTGTTTACCAACCGGCCAGTGACCAGTTATTACAGCTATGATGTTCCTTAGGAGGACTCTGGACAAGTTCAGCACAAATCGTGTCCTCTGTGCATCCATTGTAGGCCAAATTTGTTCCCTTAAATTGTACACATTGTAGTTTTATATCAAGTACTTAATATAATACAACTTCGCAATTCCAACACTTATTTCATTTCAATCACTTAATTAACCCCCTCTATGTGGAATGACCCATACAATGATGTTCGTTTTATATGTATACACAAAAATAATTCCTCTTGTTAACTTTTCATCAATTTCACGGTATTTTCTTGTTTTTTTTTTTGTTTCTCTTCTTGTTTTTTGCTCTCTTCTATTTTGTTTCGCCAAATACATTTTCCACTGGATTTATGGATAGTGAGCTAAGTGGGGGGGAGGTGGGCTTTGGCTTCGGCGGCAAACTCAACTGAAGTGAAGTGGATTGGCTTATTACGAGTACAACAAGTATTTTTGTATTATTGCTACAAATGTTACAGCCGCTTTTGATGATGTTCCCGGTGTTGTTGCGTTTGCCGTTGCTATTGTCCTTTTGCAGGCGTTGTAATTTGTTATTATGTACGTTTGCATGGAGCTTTAAAATAACTACACATGGCTCAGGGATGGGGGGCCAAGAACGACAGACACTGGCACCCTTAGACACTTGTATTGTAAAGTGAGTGGTGCATCATCATCATTTATCTCCGAATAAATTCAAACTGACAACATATAAAATTCTATATTTATTTAAAATGTTTCGTCGTCGTCGTACACTTGAATATGTTCTTAAGGTGCGGCGAGGTGAGGGGTACATCGAATAAGACGAGCTGAAAATGTAAATGTACTGTCATTACAATAAACAAATAAACATGTTGTTTTCACAGGATGTCTTATAGTACACGCACTCACACACGTGCTTCCACTGATGTAAGATTGCAAAAATGAACTCACACATCTGTATATATGTATGAGTGTAGACAATTTTTTTTTTTGACAAATTAACCTAACATTCATTAAGAAAGCGGTGGTGGCGGCGGCAGCAACTCCGATTCCTTTGATCTTTAAGGTGACTATGAGAAATACTCGTAAGATTTGAGTATGTGCTACTGGAATGTCCTGTCAGTTAATAAAGAGTTTCTTTGGCTGGCCTCAAATGAGGAAAAATTTTTTATGTGACAACAGACAAGGACGATAACTATCAAATTATGTGGTTATGGGAAAGTTAATGAGACATTACCTCTATAAATATCTGATTAATAATTTCTGTCTTTGCCATTTATTGAGGTAGAGCAGATACTTACTCTTTCACTAGGAAAAAAAATTATAACCATAATGTGGACAGTTGAACCTTAACCGCCGGATTGACTGCAGTAAAAATTGAACTACCATTATAAAAATGTCCAGGCGTCAAAGCAGAAAAGAAAAGAATTTGAATGTGGATTCATAGTCCGGAAGAGACTTTGACATATCGCTCATTTGCTGCAAGACCGGCATAATTCAAAAAACGTGATTTTTGAGTTAATGATGTAGAATTGTTCATTCTATCAAACTCTATGTTGTGAAAAAAATTCATTTATACACTACGCATGAGAGCTATTTGAATTCCTCCATTTCGTACAAGTTGGGTGTAAATTGAAAACTTTAAACGCGTTTATCTCGGAATCGATTTTTTTGAGTTATGCCGGTCTTGCAGCAAATGAGCGATATAATCTTGCGGTTAAACCCTGTAAGTGACCGAATAGCCACTATCCGCATCTACTATGTTTACATCACGCTGATTTGTGTGTACGCCCTGACGGAAACAAAGACATTAAAGATTCATTTTATGAACGTCTGGAGATTTTAATACTTTGGATTTTAAGAAGCTCTGGGTTCACCAGTCGGATAATTCCGTCTACACAACAACAACTCTGATAACAGATTCAGACTTATTAGATTCGCGTCGGCAAGAAACATGTTAGATAGTGGAACCAGATATCCACAAGGCCACCTGGATATCCTCTGATCAAAAGACTAGAAACCAGATGGATCATGTAGTTATCGATAGAATCCATGTGAATGTGACTCGGATCATCTCCTTGTTTCAGCCATGGTAACTTAAACCAAACACAAAGGAAGCTGGACATCACAAAGTTCCATGTCACCGCCATAGCCACTGCCTACTTCAACCAACCCTTTCAATTACTTTAAACAAATCCTCTAGTTCTGATCTTCCCGATACACAGTTGCAGCATATTACGAATTATGCCCCAACGACCGTATTGGGTTATGAAATACCATGCTAAGAAAAGCACTGCTACGATAAGGAATATTGCGCAAAGTCGAAGAGTATAATATTAGAGTTTTATGTCCTGTGCTTTAGATAGGCGATCCAAGTGTGTGCACTAACTATCGCGGTATCAGTCTTCGTAAGATGGTCCAGATGAAAGAGCCGTTATGTGAGCTTGCTGTGACGAATTATCGACGGAGCGTAAAATACCTAAGAGCTTGGAATTATTTTCTACGTTCAGCTACTGATGGATGAATTTCTGTTGTTAAAGTAATATAAGAATAATATGAAGGCTAATGCGAACTTTTCTGTTTTAATGGGAAAATAAGCAAAAATGTGCAAGAAGGAAAAGCTTTTGCGAGTAAGAACACATCCGCTGAGACCTAGTATACAATTCATTTCATTTTGGAGTCCAGAGAGAGGCAAGGAGCACTTTATGGTCCTGATATCTATATGTGACGTTCTGATGTGCATAATTGGCAGTAAGAATATCTTGAGAATTTCGGATAAATTCTTTTGACAGGAGTGTTGATGCGCCAACGAAAGTTGTTCCGTCATTGAAATTCAAATGTTATAGAAATTTCTGGTGATACGAATCTCTAAAACGAAGCCATGAAAGTGGTAGCCGATATATCTGAAGTTAATTCTAAATCCCTGCATTTGGAGGGGGAACGAATATATTTTCTTTGGAGCGCTCTTCTGCTGCTACTAAAGTTTGCTGTTACTGCCACCACAAAGGATTCGGAGCATGGAGCGGCCTTGGTTTTCGGGATCGTCGAGCGGAGCGAAAATATTCTCTTTAAAGCGCTCCGACTCCCTGCCTTCATGTCAAACTGATATGCGATATCAAGGCCCCTGCGAGTAAAAGTACTTGAAAAATCCGATCTTTCTGACGGCAACACAGCCATCAACTGTTTATGACATTTCGCATAGCGTCTGGAGAACACAATGCTGCTTATAGAGCAACGCTATAGCCAATTGTAACCCGGGCTGTTGGGGAAAGGCACAAGGAGAAAGTAACATAGGCGAGGAAGCGAAAAAACATCAGATCAAGGAACGGGAGAACAAGGATACAGATAGGCACAGGATTAAAGGTGAAGAAAGAAACTTTTACCAGAAAGTAAAAGCAAAAGATTATGGTAATAGTACTGTAAGGACACGGATGGAAATCTGGTTACAGATACGCAGAGTGTGCTGCATATATGGAAAGAAAACTTCCAGCAATAGCTGGTTCCGGAAAGCCAATTGTCGTCGATGGCTTAGATTGCCCACCACCAAAACGAACCGAGGTAAGAAAAACTATACCGCGGCTGTATAATAATAAAGCAGCCGGTGTCGATGGACTTCTTTTAGAGCTCATCAAGTCCGGTGGCAATGAGCTGATAACGAGCATACACCAGCTCTAACGCACGGTTTGCCTTAACGAGTGCATGCTATGCGGAGATAATGCGATTCAAGTGTGTGCTCCAACTACCTCGGGATCAGCCTTTTACCCTTCGCATATTATGTTCTGTCGAGTGTGCTATGCGAAAAACTAAAGCTAGTGTTATCCCACCTAAACGGACATTATCGCTGTGGCTTGAGGCCAAGTAAATCAACAACTAACCAGATATTCAGACTACGGCAAATCCGGAAATAGACAAAGGAAAAGCAGATCGACATGTTCCATCTTTTTGTCGACGCTGCATTTGACAGCCTGTTACGCCAGAAATTACTCGAAGCCATGGCAGAGCGAAGCTGGTACGCATATGCGTAATGACGCTGACTGACACGAAGTCTTCAGTAAAGATTGGCGGCCATGACCTAACGGAGCCTTGTCTATACCAGATGAGGACTAGAACAAGGAGACGACCTATCGTGTGACCTATTCAATATAGTTATGAAGATGATAAAGAGGAAGGCTGCAGTAAACACGAGTGAAGCCACATGCTACTTGCGTACGCTGATGACGTAACATAGACACTGCAATATGTGACTGCAACCTTCTCACGTATATAGAAGGACAAAAATGGAGAAAAAGTTAAAAAATCGATCTGAGAGTGAAATGGGGACAAAGTTATTAGTTTCAACAAACAATGAATCTTTTCGTTGGGGACACTGCGTAAACGTGGAAACTATACTTCGAAAAATATATAGTCCTTTCATCCTTTAAAGAGAGTATCGACGTCGTATGAACTTAACTGGATGTAACCTGAAACTATCACCAGCGAAGTCGTCAGCAACACTCTCCACCATCTGGACGTAGGAGGCAAACCTAGAATTATGCATCCGTATTTGGGCATACACTACGGTGTCCAAGTACCGACTGAAGGTCACCTTTGACAGCCTGTTTACCTCCTCAGCTAATGCCACTCCAATAACGCACATAATGCGAGCTTGGAACATGGGACATAGACAAAGAAACCTTGTTAGCTACCTACAAAAAAATTAGCCCGTCAGTGGTCCTCTATGCTGCGCCTGTGTGGTCTCCTCCGCGGAGTGATAACCAGTGGATAAATATTCCATGCACCCAAATTCTGCCCTAAGGACAGTAACGGGTTACATGCAGATAACCCGCCTACATAAAGAAACGAAGGTCCTCAGTAAGGGAACAGAATGACAATTAGTCGGTCAGTGGTCAACTATCCTGCTGCTGTATGCCCTCCATCGCCTAGTGGAGAAATATTCAAACCAGCCAAAATGCCCTAAGGACTATAATGCATGCAGATAACCTTTAAACCCCATCTATATGAGGAAACTAAGGTCCTCCCAGTAAGGGAACAGAATATCATGCTGACCAAACAGTTTCCCTCTGGGATGTCATCATTACACAGTTGGATGCCCTCCCGAGGCATGTCTGGGAAGGACATTCGTGTAAATATACGAGAAGAACAGTCGAAAGTAGGTACAAGATCCCTTGGATCGTTTCTCGTATGCAGCAGCTTTTACGACATTAAAAAAGACGATATCAATACAGCGGTTGCAAGTTACCTTGAATGTCATTCTTGGAAAACCTGTCACGGAAGACAAGAGTTGATCAGGCACAACTTAGATCGGGATAGAGCAACAGGCTTAATACGTACTAGTCCCGCAAAGACCATGCTGTCCATAACATCTGCCCAACATGTGTTTAAGGGGACCCTTGATACCCACCATATATTCAGTTGTCCAGATTACTACTTCACTTAACCCAATGTATTTATGGACTTATAGCATACTTTTTAGTCTTGGACCTCAACAATAAACCCCCGGACTTATATTGTATAGTATATGCGGTTACAACAATAACAACAACGTCGTATGAATCAAGAGGTGTATACCGCTTAATGCATTAAGGTACAGAGGCTGCTTTGCTTAGGTTATGTTTTAGGTGCCGTGACAAAACCCCACTCGGACATAATCCCCAAAACGATTTAGTCGCAAAATCAGTTTGGGTGCTATGTCCGTTATATTTGTTGGGGCTTATGTCCGTTATGCCCCGCGGACATAATCCCAAATGCAAATTGGGCATAAGTCCGCAGAGCGTGGCGGACATAAGCCCCAAAATCGTATTGGGGATTATGTCCGGGCACCTATGTTGTACGCATGGATGAAAATGTTTCAGCTCGAAAAATCTTCGACAATGATTTTGGTGGACGGTGCGGAAGAGGACGACCTATAACTCTATTCCTGCGGAACTTGGTATGACCAACTGGAGAAAAAGCGCTATAGATCGAAGCGCATTAACTACCTATCTACGTGCGGAATATAATAATTGCAAAGAAGAGCCAGCTAAGTAAGTACTTATGTTCAGTTATGTACTGATCTTATATATTAATAGATTTTGTTGCTTGTTGTTGTTCCACACAATCAACAAATATTGAGTATTTTCCCATGTTGTTGTTGTAATGTGCGTAGAAAGTGTGTACCTACTTTACTCGATCATTTCGGGTATGTTTAAATAGATACGAAAAGGGACCAACGCTTGTGTACACATTACAACAACATCAGGTAATAAATATTGTATGTATTTTGTTTACTTTAGGTTAGATTAGAATGTAGAATGTTTAGTTGTAAGAAACCATATTATAATAAATTGAGTTCCCTAAGAACCGTCAAAGGATTCAGTCGCATTTTAATTTCTTCCCGCGCTCTTCCAGTGCGTAAAATTTGGTGACCCCTGTGAAAGTTCGCGCAGCTTCTATTAATATTTGGTTAACCATTTGGTGACCCCTGTGAAAATTCACAAAACCTTCTGTTAATTTTTGGTTCATCATTTGGTGACCCCTGTGAAAGTTCGCGCAGCTTCTATTAATATTTGGTTAACCATTTGGTGACCCCTGTGAAAATTCACAAAAACTTCTGTTAATTTTTGGTTCATCATTTGGTGACCCCTGTGAAAGTTCGCGCAGCTTCTAATAATATATGGTTAACTATTTTGGTGACCCCTGTGAGAGTTCGCAAACTTCTTAAATAAATTAATAAAGTGATTTTTTAAATAAAATAATCTTAAAATAGTGATGTAATTTCATGAGCAGTGTTGCTCAAAGCGGTGTTGTGCTGGAAGAGATGTGCGTTGTATTTTCTTGTGTCAATTTCTTCATTAAAGAGGAGAAGTTTGATGCCAATGTTGGGGAACTCCTCCCATTGTCACCTTAGACTTATATTCATACCAAATTTAGTCGAAAAGGTGTGGGAAACGATGAGGAATTGTAATAGTTCGTACCCCCACCACGACATTAGTGTTTTTCAAGGGGGGAAAGATGAACTCCTTTATCGTACAAATTCGTCGGTCGCGCCTGAAAGTCGTATGGCAAAAGACCAAATAAATCATTCTTTTTGTTTTGTGTTCATTTAAATCAGTTGAAACTAATTTTCCAATATATGGAACTCTTAATTTCCCACAATTTCCGCTAAAAATAGCTATTAGGAAGTATAAATTAAAAATTAAACAAATTACGAAAAAATCGTTATAAATTGAAGCACAAGTTAGATTTATATCACGATATACTTCTCCTAGCATTCAAAAAACTTGGTGAAAAAAAAAATCAACTTGGTTTGTATTACATGGGATACTGGATTCATATTTAGCGATCCAGTTTGAGTTACATCTAAGAAAACTAGCAATTGTCCAAAGGTGGTTAGGCTATTGATTTTCTTATATATGTACCGTTCTTTGAAGACCAAATTATTTATAGGTAGAAATAGCCTTTGTTTGGTAAACTTCAAGAATCCCTTAGTTTGTAAAGGCAGGCCTGAAAAATTGGTAAATCCTTTCAGATATGTAACACAACGTTTTTGGATGTTATGATGGATGAGTATATGGATATATTTTCCAGTATATGGATACAACTAACGTTTTATTAAGTGTGGTGTGGTGTTAAGTAGTGCAAAGGAAACTGATGTATATTAAGATACAAGTTTGAGTATCTTCTGCGAAAATCTCGGACATTTCCAAACCAGTTAGTGCTGTTGATTTTCTTAAGCAGAGGTATCGTTCTTTGAAGGCCAAATTATTTATAGGTAGAAATAGCCTTAGTTTGGTAAATCCTTCGGGAATCCTATCGTCCTGAAAGGCAGGCCTGAAAAATTGGTAAATCCTTCGGACTTGCAATACAATGCAGTCCACCATCGAATATATATATATAAAAAAAAAAAGTTACCAACGTAGCAGAATATTATGTTAATTTAATGAAATTACGTGGTGCTGCCATAATTTTAATCTCCCAGATGGAGTAAGTTGTGGTAGTTTACAAAATTGCTTCCAAATAGCTGCGGATATTTGTGGTAGAAGAACAAATATAATATTTGAATGAACACCAAACATAGGAAACAGTTTTTCAACATAGTAATAATGTTTTACTAGGAAACATCCTCCTCCTAAAATGAGGACTCTTCCGCTAAAAAGCTGCAGGCGGGGGAGGGTCATCCGAAAGATCATTAATTCGGATGGCTTTAATAAAAAGTAGACGTAAGGACCAGCAATGGGGAGACTTGTCAGTCCGCAATGTATGTCCTTTTCCTACCATAGATGATTTAAATAAAGAATCAAATCTTTCAGGTATGGACAATAACATACAACAAAATAAAAAAATGTAATATCAAAAGCAAAATAAAATGAAAAAGTAATTTGAACTTTTTTGGCAATGCTAAGTCCAACAAATAAAAAAAAAAATTGCAATGTAAAAAATAAATAATAATTGTTGTCATATCTTACAACACAAGTCCGGCAAAAGATTTTATAAGTAAGCTATTTACAAAGAAATAGGTATTTTCTTCAGCCAGGAAGCAACGGTGGAATTGACGGAAACAGCGTTGGACAAAATGGTAAATACTAGCAGAAGCTCAAAGGATCAGAGATGAAGAGATGCAGATGTTTCAAGCAGTTTATGGGTGATGGAAAAATAATTGGTTTAATGTAATCGATCGTCAAATCAGCGGATAGAAGGATGACTATAAATTCAACGTTGGAGTTTTCTTCTGTGGAGCTCGTTCGAGTCACAATGAATATTGTCAAATTTTACGTTGATAGGTCATTTCCAATGGTCATCATTATTGACATCATACAGAAGCGTCAAATTCTACAAAGGAGCAAAGTCGATTGTCATGTGCGCATTCTTGACGGAAGATATTATGAAGCGAACGCATTAGAGATGCTACCTGCGAAAAAGGAACTTATGGCCGCATACTGTTAAGAAACTGATGCTTAATGTGTATTTCCAATTCTTTAATGGGTTTATTACTCAAATGCAAAGATTTTGGTGTATAAATCTCTTGATCCTAATTTATGGCCATCCATCCATGAATTTCCAACTCTACCAGACGACTCTCAACATATCATTCATTTACCTACCTGCCGCCGTTGTAATGCCTGGTATTATGTAGGGTAAAGTAAGTGAAACAAAAGTAGCATCAAATAAAGAGTTTGTTAAAAGATTAGGATCTTTTAAGGCCGGCAGAATGTTCAGTTATGTACTGATCTTATATATTAATATATTTTGTTGCTTGTTGTTGTTCCACACAATCAACAAATATTGAGTATTTTCCCATGTTGTTGTTGTAATGTGCGTAGAAAGTGTGTACCTACTTTACTCGATCGTTTCGGGAATGTTTAAATAGATACGAAAAGGAACCAACGCGTGTGTACACATTACAACAACATCAGGTAATAAATATTGTATGTATTTTGTTTACTTTAGGTTAGATTAGAATGTAGAATGTTTAGTTGTAAGAAATCATATTAAAATAAATTGAGTTCCCTAAGAACCTTCAGTAGAAGAGGTTGTGTTTTTTTCTTCCCGCACTCTTCCAGTGCGTAACAACTTATTTACATACATATCACAGTACAATACATGATTTTGGGACTCAATTCTGAGAACTGCACGTGAAAGTGGCCCCAAAAAGAAGAAGTTCTGCATCATTCGTTTTGTCAAGTTACTTGCATTATAATTTAATATCGATTTGAAGTTAGTAAGTTATGTATAGAGGAATTTGTCACGTTTGAGGCTATTTTGTTTGACATAACTCAGAATTGAGTCCCAAATCAATGAGCTGAAAAATGTTGTACTGTGTAAGTGGATCATTACAACTTACGAACGTGGTTCAATACTTAGAGACCTGAAGCATTCAAGAATTTCACACGTTTCGGTCTTCTGCGTGCGTTGTCCGGATAGTCCTACAAGATGATAGCACGTCGCCCACCAATTGGTACTTCCAACGATGTTTTGGTCTCCCTGCACTAAGCCATCCTTCAGGTTCATACATTCATCCTGTCAACATGTTCCAGCCATCGTAGTCGTTGGATTCTGACTCTTTTAGCTACGTCGATGTCGTGGTAAAGCTCATACAGCTGATGGTTCATCTGATGGCGAAACTCGCCACCGACACAGATAGGCCTATATATTTTTCGCAGTACTTTTCTCTCGTATGTGCATGTCCGCACCAACGATTCGACGGCATACAACAGAACGTGTAAAGCTAACACCTGGTATAGCTGTCTCTTGGTATCCCGAGAAGAGGTGGTGTTACTAAAGTACTGCCGAAGTCCGTAAAACATCTATTAGCGAGCTTGATTTCTTAGCTGACATTTTTTTCTTGTTGATGGAAGATCCGAGGTAGGTAAATTCATCTAATACCTCAAACAATAATTGTCATCGTTTACGGTGCGTCCCCATCGAGAGGAGTGTTTGTTCGTCGAATTTTCATTAATGCCGACTCCTTTTCAAGCGATGAGAAAACTGCAGTAACATCCCGCATATTTCGGTCAATGATGTCTATATCATCGGCATAGGCTAGTGGCATGTGGCTTTTGTGGAATATGGTGCCAGACACCAGCCTTTCTCATCACCTTCTCCATAACTATATTAAATAGTGTACAGGACATGCTATCGCCCTGCCTGAGACCTCTTTCCATGTTGAATCGTTTAGAGGGATCCTTACCAATCTTAATAGAGGATTTGGAGTTTTCCACGGTACATCTGCAAAGTCGAATTAGTTGTGATATGACTTCATATTAACTTACTCCTTATCGGAGAGTCGAAGGCAGCTTTGTAGTCAACTAAGAGGTGGTAGGTGTCGATTTGCTTTTCTTGACTTTTTGGGGTAACCGCGGTATTGATTGCTTTTCTTTACATGTCGTTCATAGCTGCTGCAAACGACGAATGATCCAAGGGATTCTGCACATAATTGCGTTTGTTCTCCTCGTATACACGAAGGTCCTTTCTGATATGACTCGGGGGAACTGCCAACTGTGTGATGTTAAAGTTGGAATGAGTCCTGCGATTGTTGTAAACCAAGAGGTGTCGATCTGCTTTTCATGACTTTTTGTTTTTTTCTGACTAAGTAAATACTTTGAATAAGGTTTTGTAACATAATTTCTTCAATCATTAGTATTATGCCACATGAAATATTGAATTTGTGCTAATTGAGAATTCGAGAGCGGTAAATCTATGTAGTTAAGAAAAGTTTGAATTCGTAATATGTATTTTTCATTTCATTTAGTCCCGGCCCTCATTATAACCCATTCTGGAGTTTAAATTTAATAATTTCTATGGTCATCCTTTATATCCTTCCTTATAATATGTATTACGTTCTGTCACCTAGTGTCATGCTGTAATAATAGAAAATAATTTATCTCATAAAACTTTTTAGTTATACATATATGTTATCATATATATTTCGGTGTTTCAGTTAATTTTTTTTTTTTTTTGTTTTTGTTTAGCTGTTGCACAAAACAATTAAGCGAATATATCGAAATCGTAATTTAAGAAATTCTCAGCATTTTATACTTTATGTTGTGTGTTGATAGTGAAACCTCTGCTCTTCTCATGCCGCTGCACAAAAGGGGACCATAGAGGCTTGGGTGTCGGAGTGGTGGTGGCAGGACATCGATGACAGACCATGAAATCCAGTATAAGTATACAATAACAAACGACCAAATAAAAATTTTATAAAGCAACAACAAGAACAGACTTATGTGGCAGATTGACCGTCAGAAGTCAACAAATTTGTTGGGTCTGCTGTTGCAACCGGCGAACTGGATGATGGTGATGGTGCTGCTGCTGCTGCCGTCAGCGGCCGTGGTGTTGTTGTTGACGATGCTGATGCTGAAACTGTTACTGATGGTGATGATGACGATGATGCATTTGCCGTTAAATTCAATGACTGATTACTGTTGAAATCGGGTGGTTTGGACACGTCATGTGATGCTGTACCTACTGCGGCTGCAGGTGGTGGTGGTGTTGGCGTTGCCATTGCTGATGTTATTGGGTTGGGATTTGTTAAACGTTCAACGTTACCAGTGTCGATAATACTACTACTACTACTACTGCTATGATGAACATGATGACCTTCCCTTGTATTTGCATAATTACCAGCGGCATCATCATCGCCGTTGTGCTTTACTTTTGTTGTCATATAGGGAACGGACACCCCGCTCTCTATTGTTGTTGAGGCCGTTGATGATGACGATGACGACGATAGCGATGCTGGCATGCTTGTTGTTGTTGTTGATGTTGCTGTTGCCAACTGGTGGGTGGCTATTGTGGTTTTCGGTTTGTTTATTGTATCATCATCAATCATTTCGTCGTGTATTGTATCAATTTGTTTTGTTTTCGCCATATTGTGGTCTCTGGCTTCCATGGCCGCTGAATGTCCATAAGCATTTTTGTTATTTTCACCACCAGCATCGTTGTGATCGTTTGTGTGCTGTCTGTGCTGTTGTGGATTTGTCAAGGACGAGTTATACAAATTACCATCGCCTTGTTGATGTTTGTCTTTAGCTTGATGAGATGTATCTAGACATTCGACTTTGTGATCTACCGGTTGTAAGATATTAAACGTCTGGGGTGTAGTGACCGCACCTGCGTCTCCATCTGGTTTAGGGCCGTAAGTGGCTTCAATTGCCAAGGGATTTATAGCCCCAGCCACCTTAGCGACACTTATGCCAACACCTGTTGTTGTTGTTGAAGAAGAAGAGGAGAGAGTAGTGGCACAACTTGCAATTGATCCATCAATAACCTCCGGCAGCGGCATCTTAGCATCTGTACTCGTGTTTTCCTGCAAAACTATAGAATGTGTTGTTGGTGGTACAACCCCGATATCCGTTTGTTGACAAAGGGTAATGTTAGCCCCCACACCACCACTGGCCGCCAACACCACTCCTCCATCATTTCCATTGTAATGCTGGTGTATTTCCGCTGTCGCCGTAGTATTTGCGGAAATTGTATTTGGATTTAGATATTCATCCCTCTGATTTGTTATGACATCTTTAGGATGAATGGATGGACGGATGGATGGAATAGTCAACCAACAGTTCAATTTGAGACGGCAAAGATATGAAAGAAAGCAAAAAGGACAACGATTAGTATAAAGAATCAACAACAACAACAAAAAACAACAACAACATAAATATCATCAAAATATGAAAACAACATAAAATGTACAACAATCATTAATAATACAAGTTTATATAACAGATTGATGTTCATTGCCAAAGCAACAGGAAATAATAAAACAAAACATCTCAACTCAGGATATCGCAAGGAGTGAGAGGAGTGTATGTACTTCACTTAAAGGACGAATGAATAAATGTGTATGATTTTGACACAGCATAGCAGTCAAGACTTAAGTTCATATTTAAATGTTTATATTTTAAGGACATTTGACATTCGCATATATATATTTTAAAACAAGAATCTTTCTTTTTAATGTTACGCAAATTACTGCCATTGGTCATTGGTTGGAAACGCCACCCGATATATGTTAATTTCCGGAAATTATAAGGTTATAAGGGCTTATCACAGCGCCACCACCGTCACAGCATTGAGTTATTGACTCGTAAATGTTTCCGTTTCCTTTGCGTGTGTGTGCGTGTGTCAGTGTAAATACGAATATGAGTTTGTCATTTGATTTCCGTTCATAGGAAAAAATAAATACAAATTAGTTTAAATTAACAACGCCTCTGCAGTTTCCGTGATATACTTATAACACTGTTCAACAAATGCTGGTAATTTTATTCTTCAAGTAGAAATTAGGACTCAATATCGAGAACTGCACATGAAAGTAGCCCCAAAAAGAAGAAGTTCTGCAACATTCGATTTGGCAAGTTACTTGCCATAATAATTTAATATCGATTTGAAGTTAGTAAGTATAGGGGAGTTTTTCACGTTTTAGGCTCTTTTGTTATATTGTTATATGGTGGCGTATGATTATTTTAGGTAATATTCCAAATATTCCGCCACAGAGTACAAAAGTTTTATTGTATCTGCTTTAAAATAAACCCAGTTCAAACTCATTTGATGAATGGTAGACAAAATTATCTACCACTTCATAGTTATAGTTGTCAACGTTCACGCAGCGTCCCAGACGTGTGGGCTCTTTGTTCGCTGAGACAAATAACTTGGTTTTGTTCTCGTTTATCACCAGACCCACTTCAGCCGACTGCTTTTCAATGCTCGAAAAAGCCGCAGTAACATCTTGCAATCCACATCCAATAATATCCCTATCATCAGCATACGCGAGCAACATGTGGCTTTTGTTAAATATGATGCCATTCCTGTTTACTGCTGCTTTCTGCATGATCATCTCCATTACGATGTTAAAGAGATCGCAGGACAGACTATCGCCTTGTCTAAAGCCTCGCTTCGTAGAAAATGGCTCTGACAGATTTTTGCCAATTTTCACTGAAGGCTTCGTGTCACTCAGTGTCATCCCGCAGAGTCGAATTAGTTTTGCGGGGATACCAAACTCAGCCATAGCATCCAACAATTTCTATCGTATTGGACTGTCGAATGCAGCTTTCTAATCGATGAACAGATGGTAGGTATCGAATTGCATTTCTTGGGTCTTCTCCAGTATTTGTCGTAGCGTGAATAGCTGGTCGGTGGTGGATTTACCAGGTCTAAAGCCACACTGATAAGGTCCAATCAGGTTCGCCAGAATGGGCTTTAGTCTTTCACATAACACACTGGACAGGACCTTGTATGCGATGGGTAAAGAGCTAATCCCAGATGGTGCATGCATGTTACCAGGTCATCGCCGCCGGGTGTAAAAAGTTCTGCCGGCAGTCCATCGGCTCCCGCAACTTTATTATTTTTAAGCCGCGCTATTGCCGTGCTGATCTCGTTTTGGCTCTGTGGTGGACAGTCTACTCCATCGTCGATGATTGGTGCGATTTCATCACTTATGCTGCCTTCGGGTACGAGAAGAGATTGAAAGTGTTCCCTCCATATTAGCAGCACACTCTGAGTGTCCGTGACCAGATTTCCGTCTCTGTCCTTACAGGTGGGGATCCCTGTTCCAAAACCTTTTCTTTTTACCTTTTGGTAGAACTTTCGGGCATCACCTCTATCCCTGTAGTTTTCGATATCCCGACTCTCTCATTTCTGTCACAGACGCTTTTTATGTCTGAACAGGCGTTTCATCTCCCTTCTTTTCTCTTTATAACGCTCCGTCACCGCACGCGTCGCATTGGCTGTAGTTTTGCCTTGTATGCAGCATCCATTTCCTCAGACATTTCGCGACATTCATCATCGTACCAGGGCTTGTCTGAGCGTGGTTTTCCATAACCCAGTACTGTTGTTGCGGCAGTGGTCATAGAATTCGCAATATGCTGCCACTGCATGTCGGGAACATCAGAACTAGGGGGATTTGTATGAAGTTATTGAGAGAGTTGGTTGGAGTAGGCATTGGCTATCTCAGTGGTATACAGCTTTGTGATGACTAGCTTCCTTTGCGTTTGATTACGAGTGTTTTTAACACTACTTAATCGTGTGGTTATCCGAGTCGATATTTGCACCGCGCATCACACGCACGTCCATAACGCTTGAGACATGCCTTCCATCAATTACCACGTGATCAATGTGATTTCTTGTATTTTGATCGGGAGATATCCAGGTTGCCTTGTGGATATCTTTATGCGGGAATCTGGTTCCACTCACAACCATGTTTCTTGCCGACGCGAAACTTACCAGTCTGAATCCGTTATCCGAGGTATTGTTGTGTAGACTGAATTTTCCTACTGCTGGACCAAGAGGATCTTCCCTTCCTATTTTAGCATTAAAATCTCCCAGACCAATTTTAATGTCATGTGCAGGGCAGCGGTCATATATATCCTCCAGGCGCTTATAGAATGCATCTTTGATGTCATCGTCTTTGTCTTCCGTCGGGGCGTGTACACAAATCAGCGTAATGTAAAAATATTTCGCTCGGATGCGAATGGTGGCTATACGGTCACAGGAATGCACTGACCCTCAGATACAGAGTCCACAATGTTTTACATGAGGCCTTATACATGGTGTACTAAACACACTGGGCATATTACAATGCGATTGCCAGCGACCCCTGGGATAGCTTGAAATATCTGGGAATAAGAGTCGAAAGTTTTGGGAGCATGCTACCACACTTGTCGACTCTTTTTTCCAGCCAAAAGTAACCATATTGGGTATAAGAGTATGGAACATCCCCCCCTATGAGGCCCATCTAACCCACATTCCTACTCTATAGGTCGGAAGCACCCGGTTGTAATGAAACTACACATTTGAGTCCAAAAACTCTACCAGCGATTTCCCTTTTAAGTGCAGCCCCGCGTTATGCTCCCACAAGGGGACCTACGACTAGTGCAAACTAGGCGGGCATCGTAGCAATCGTATGTTGGGATTATATGTCGCACGTAGAAAAATATTATATGCGCTTTAATCTTCTGCACTAAGTCACGTCAAGCTCTGCAAGATTCTCAGTTACCTGGTCTTTCCAACGGAGTTATGGTGTCCCTATTCTGCGCCGTCCATTGAGTTCATTGTCGAAGACTTTTCGAGCTGGAGCATTTCCGTCCATGCTTCCAACTTGACCTAGCCAATGCAACCGCTGTTACTTAATGTGACTGACCACGTCAATGTCTGTATAGAGCTCGTACAACTCATGATTCCTACCACGTTGTTGTTGTTGTAACATCATAAACTATACAAGTTTAGTCCGGGTTTTCATCGTTGAGGTACAAGTCAAAAAATAGGGCTACATCGACTGTGTTATTTCATAAATCCTTTGGGATAAGTGAAGTAGGGTGGACTGAACAAACTAAATATGTGGTGGGTATCATGGGGATCCTGAACACATGTTGGGCATATATAAGGGATGGCACGGTCTATGCGGGACTAGCAGACATTGACCCGCACCATTCAGAGCAACTCTTGTCGGCAGGTTTTCCTCTATTTAAGATTACGGGAGGTTGGCGACTTTCAAGAACGACATTCTAGTGGTAACCTGAAACCGCGGTATTTATGGCATCTCTATGAATATTGTTCAAAGCTGCTGTATACGAGGTATGATCCAAGGGATCCTGCACATAATTGCATATGTTCTCCCCTTATACACGAAGGTCCTTCCTTACATGCCTCGGGGGAGCAGCCAACTGTGTGATGGTAAAATTGGGATGACTCATCCGATAACATTCCAGGATGAACTGTTGAGTCAGCATGACATTACGTTCCCCAACTGGGAGGACCTTCGTCTCCTCATGTAGGCGGTGGTCAGAGGTTATCTACATGGTACCCGTTACAGTCCTTAGGGCAGCATTGCGGCAGCTTTGAATATATGTCCACTAGTTGACCACTGACCGGCTAATTGTTTTGTAGGCAGCCAACAGAATTCTTTGTCCATGCCCCAAGTGATGCCGGCTATCGTCGCTTTGTTTTAGAGTTCTCACGATAGGACGGGGCCTTGATTTAGGCTTCGTGTGGTATAGAAAGGCTCCGTAAGGTCCTTGCCGCCAATCTTCACTGAAGATTTTGTGTCAGTCAGCTTTGTACTGCAAAGGAGTTCCAGCTATGGGGCTCTCATAGGCCGCTTTATAGTCGACAAAATATGATACGTGTCGTTGTGTTTATCTTGGGTCTTTTCCAGGATTTGCCGGTCAGTTGGAAACGGTTCGAAACTATACCATACTACAGGCATGCAGTACCTTTACCCTCAGTGGGAGGCGAGGAGAACTCCAAACCCCTTCCGCTTGACGGTTCTTTGAGGGTAAAGCTGTCTGATTCGCCCACAAGGTACGAAGATCAATGAAGCCACGGAGGAATCTGGAAACCTGTCCCTGAAACTGCCAGACACAGCTCGCATTGCGGCGGGCAAACTCCTTATGTCCCCATGAAAGACTTAAGGTTCCAGAACCACAGCAGAACCGATACCAATCTCAGACAATTATTGATCGAGATCCCACATTGTTGCATACAAGTCATACAGCCATTCTAATACCACGCCTTCACATATATTTTTTTTTTTTTTTTTTTTTTTTTTTTTTCATTTATTTTAATTCATTAGTTATAAGTACAATTATTATTATTAAGTGCCCCAGCGCCTTATAGGCATTGTAGAGGCTAACTGGCAACTATATAAATAACAAGTATTAAAATTTTACAATTAAAACAATTATGCAAAAAAAAAAAAGTTTTTAAAAATTTTTACAGTTAAAACAATTATGCAAAAAAAGGATTAAAAATTTTACAATTAAAACAATTTCAAAAATTATTTTATGAAGAAAAGAAAAAATACTTTATATATGCAATATATTTGATATTACGTAAGAAGTGCTTCTATATTGTTAAGAAGATATTCTTTTACAGATTGTTTAAAAGTGGAAATAATTGCTATATTTTTAATTTCGTCAGGTAAACTATTGTATTCAAGTGATCCTGCATGTTTTATTCGTTGTTTTGTTAAATCGATTCGGCATCTTGCAACTTGTAGGTGATTAGCCTGTCTTGTGTTTCTCCCTGTTGTCTGCACATTTCGGCTGAAAGACACCCCGGAATCTGGGGATCTTATGGATTTAAACATAAATAAAAATAATTGTTGTTTGTACAGACCACGAACAGGTAATATGCTTGTTGCTTTGGTTCTATACAAATCCAAAGTAGGGTAACGCATTGGCAAATTGAATACGATTTTTAAAGCTTTGTTCTGAGCAGATTGTAGAGATCTTAGTGAATTTGATGTTTTGGTAGCATACACAATGGGAAGGTACGATATTACAGAATTAATAAGAGCTTGAAATATAAGCATTTTGACATTGGTACTTAACTTGTTTTTGAATTTAAACAGTATTCCAGTTGCAGATGATACCTTTGCTCTTACCTGGGATATATGTTCATCCCATTTCAGATTTTGTGTCAAAGTAACACCAAGATATTTTACACTTAATGATTCTTCAATTATTGTGCCGCCAACGTGAATTGTCATCAATTGTTCATTTTTAATACAATGCGGTCTAAAACGAATAAATTTAGTTTTTGACGGATTCAACATTAATTTGTTCACACGGGCAAATTCAGCTAATATTGCCGCGTCATATTCAATATGGGCCTGCAGAACTTTTTCATGTTGGTATTTGTAAAAAATACAGACATCATCAGCAAATAAATTAAGTCTTCCATTGAATTCAATATTTTTAATATCATTTATAAATATTTTAAACAAAAGTGGGCCAATGACACTGCCCTGAGGAACACCATGATTAACGGGTAATATTTCACTCACCGATGAACCAATTTGAACAAATTGCGATCTGCTTTCGAGAAAAGTCTTCAATAATCTTAGAGAAGAGCCTATCAAGCCGATGCTCTCAAGTTTCAACATTAAAATATTGTGATCAACAAGATCAAACGCTTTCGAAAAATCAAAAAATACACCTGCTACACCCTTGTAACCATCATCAATTCCAGAACAAATATATTCTACAGCGTTGACTAAAGCCTCCCTAGTTCCCGATCCTTTCTTAAATCCAAATTGATTTTTATATAAAATTTCATTATCATTAACATACTTTGAAAGTTGGTTAAAAAGAAGCTTTTCAAATATTTTATCTATCACTGATAGAATTGAAATAGGCCGAAAATCAGAAACATACTTTGCATTTGGTTTCTTTGGTATAGGTATTATCTTGTGAACTTTTAAAACACTCGGATACGTTCCCTCCATAATCATTTTATTAAAAATACATACTAATAAATCAGAAACAGCTGATTGTCTTACAAACAACATTCTAGTAGTAATGTTATCAAAACCAGGGCTTTTTGAGGATTTTAACTGTCGTAAAACGTTTTCAACTTCTGTTTTATTTACCATTTGAAAAGTAAAGGTGGTAACCTCAGACCGTAGCGTTCGGAAAACATTAACATTATCATTAGAGTGCTGTTCAATATTATTATGTATATTGTTAACAGAATCTATGAAATATTTGTTTAAAACCGAAGCCATTTCCTCATTTGATCTGAAACAATTTCCTTCTTCAGATATTACTTCCTTGATTGCTTCTTTCTTCCTTCCAAGTTCCCTATTTAGAAAATCCCACGTTTTCTTGGTATTATCCTTACAAAAGCTAAGATTATGTACATAATAATCTTCCATTAAAAACTTGTTACAAATCTTTATAACTTTACTAATTCTCTTTAGCCGTTCTTCTGTAGAATTGTGTCTATGCTTTCTTCTAGACTTAAGTAGTTTACATTTAAGGATTTTCAAAGCAGCAAGGTTTTTATTTATCCACGGAGCTATTTTTCTTCTCATATCTATCGGAGTTGAAATAATTTCTGTACTTTCCAAAGCAGCTGATGTGAAAATATCAATAAATTGCCGGCACAAATCTGAAGAGCTTGTCACATTTCTTAAAGACGGTAATTTGTTGTCCAAAATCTGACCAATTTTTGAATAATGTACAATTTGTCTTCGTGACTCACACTGTCTATTCAGATTTGAATTTACACAAACTTTACAACTTAAAAAGTTATGATCGGATAATTCGGTTTCTATACAATCTACAGATATCTTGCCAGGTTTATTACAACATACCCAATCAATTGAAGTTTTGCTTGTAGGTCTTGTTATATGGTTGTGACACATTTGCATACCAAACTCCTGAAAAAGGTCATTTATTAATCTGAATTGTCTACTAGGTATTCGCAAGTCAATATTAAAATCACCGACGATCAATACAGGGTTGGTGGCAAATTGAAGAAGATAATGATCCATTTTACTCATTAAAAAATTTAAAACACATCGTTGTGATCGATAAACAGACATTATACACAATTTTCTATTATCTAATTTTATATCATCCAACTCAATTGCAATTACATCCAAGCTGCTTTCACTGTTTTTAATAACAACTTTATACCGCAAACTGGAGTTTACATACATTGTCGTGCCACCAAAACCATCAGATCTATCACAGTGTATAGCATCAAAACCAGGAATAGAATATAAGTTTAAATTATTCCCACTAAACCATGTTTCCTGGATAGCAATTATTTCCGGAATTTTAACAAGTTCACTTATCTCACTTTTGAAACGATTAAATTTGTCTAAAGATGAAACACTTCGTACGTTTATCGATAAAATATTAAAATAGTTTAGATTTTCAACAATAACACTTTCATTATATGCATTTGTATTTTTAAAATAACCTGAGATCATAAAAAACAAATTAATTTTATTAAATTATTCAAATTTTAAATTTAAACACAATTATAATTTAATAAATTAGGATAGTGCATCAGCATCATCAAACTCATCATCATCATCGCTATCTTCATCATCAACATGCTGCATACCACGAACTGTCTTGGGACGTTTACACGTAGAGCTTAAGAGCATTTTATCCACATCTTCCATATTCCTTATTCTGATTTGCCTAGAATTAGCTTCCTTCTTAGCATAAATCTTCCCATCTCTCGTGTAAACAGAATAAAACCCAACAGTCTTCAAAGATTTCGCATGCTTTAACACCTCCAGACTATCCTTTGACATAAAATCATTTATGTAAACTGATTTCGTATCTTCCAACGACTTCAAGTTCTTCTTGTTCTTCATTAAAACCATTTTGTGTTTTTTGTTTACAAATTTAACGACAACAGATGATTTATTGGATTGCCTATTACGACCCATGAAATACGCGTCATCAATGTCATCCTCGCACACATCAGCTCTCGCCTTCTTCGCTATATCTAGCATTAATTATTAAGACTAATCAAACAGTTTTAGTATATAAATAAAAATTTTGTTATATTCATAAAATGTTACAAGCCAACGTCGCTGTACTTAAATAGAATTAATCTTAGCAACCTTAAATCTGGTGACAATTACTTGTTGAGATTACTAGATTGTGATTTTCATTTGCCACTTCACGCCGCCATGAATGTTTTGTCGCTTCATGTCCCCAGGGAAATATTTCTCATAACCACATAATTGTGCCCAACCACTGAGTTGTAGTAACCCACATTTGCATTCCTTTCTGTCCGCCTCCACACACACATACATACACACACCCACCCACACTTACCCACAATCTTAAACAATTTAAACTGACATTATGCAAAATATCAATAAAATTTATGCAAATTGATGAAATGAAAACAGCAGCATTTTAAAAGGAAAACATTATTTAAGATGCTGTGACGTGAAATACGCTGCCACCACCCCATGTCCTGGACTAAACGATAGCGGAACGACCAACCAACCAACAGACAGTTTGTATGGTAAAAGCTAAGTGGTTCACAATGTTAGCGCAACTGTTGACTGTCTACCCTCTTCCGTCTGTCCGTCTGGTTAAATGTCACTGCCGCCACTTGTACTTAATGTAAACGGCCGCCCGAATGGTGAAGATGATGATGGGTGGGCGTATGACAAGGAAATTTAACCGGATATCCAGTGTTTGTGTCAATGTTATAGCCGTCAGGATATTAGGGTGGCTGGTCGGTCGGTCTGTCTGTCGGTCGCTGCTCTAAATCGACCATAATATTGTAGCAATGTTAATTTCTTTCACAAATATGTCGATGGGCAATAAAAAAAAGGAACATAAATAAACAACTTCCAGTTATGGCAATAAAGCAATGATGACACATAATTTAAGACGTGCGTAACAATAAGGCTGCACAGTGTGACGAAACACTTAATACTTTAAATGGTTATTAATAATTTTTAAAAATTACACAATTTATTCAAACTTAGTAACTCAATAGTCCAAATAGTCTTAGTTAACTTTTTTGCTTGATTATTAATTTGTTGTGACGTGGCGAAAATAGTCCGTACATATAACCAATACCTTAAACTACACTATGATCATCTGCCCAACATTAGAAAATCTACTGCAAGGGCGAACAACAACGGCCAAAATCAGCACTATAATTAACACATTTGACAATCGTTGCGAATAACGAATGAACACAACAAAAGATACTCAGTCGTGCACATTCGGTACCACACGAGAAGTTGTGCCTCTGTGCGTACCTGAATTTGTTGAACGATGTAATTCTCATTACATCAAGAGTTAAAGTTGAGAATTTTGGTTGGATCTTCGGCAAAATTTATTGCGATGTTGTTTTGACCCCAATCCCTATTTCCCTTCTACGAGCAAATAATCCAACTATTGTAAATTTAACCTAGTTTTGATTTCATATGATTCTGGTCAAATTTTAGTCCGTTGAAACCATCTGTGATTGGCTGACCCCAATTTCTATTTATTTAACTCGACTCCGGTCTGTTTAATCCAACTTCGGTCTGTTGAACCCAATTTCGATTGATTGAACTCAATTTCAGTTGGTTTAACCCAAATCTGGTCGGTTCATTCAGACTTTAAATTGTTGCAACCAACTTTCGTTGCTTGAATCCAATATCGATTGGTTTAATTCGATTCAGGTCATTATAATCGGACTTATGGTCTCTTTAATCTAACTTCTGTTGTTGAACCCATTTTTCGTTGGTTTCACCCAAATTCGGTGGGTTTAATCGGACTGTTCGGTCTGTTAAAACCATATTTTGCTGGTCGAACAAAATTATGTTTGGTTAAACCCGATCCCATTCGGTTTAATCGGACTTAGATCTGTTGCATGCAACTTGGGTTGGTTATCCTTAGTTTGATCGGTTTAAAACGACTCGGGTCGGTTTAATCGTACTTAGGTCTGCTGAACACAACTATGGTCAGTTTAATCGAAGTCTTATTGAAATAATCGGGCTTTGGTCTGTTGAATCAATTTCGGTTGGTTCAACCTAATTTGAGGTGATTTAACTCGACTTAGTTTGCTTTAATCGGAATTCAGTTTTTTGTTGGTTGCTTTAACTCGACTCTGGTCGTTATAATTTGGTTTTATCTGTTGAACTCAACAACGGTTGGTAGAACCCACTTTCACTTCTGTCTGCCGAGTCCAATTTCAGTTGGTTTAACCTGACTTCACTCGGTTTAATCGGACTTCGGTCCGCTAAATCCAATTTCGGTTGGTTTAACTCAATTTCGGTCTGTTTGTTTGGACTTAGGTCTGTTGAATCCAACTTCTGTTGCTTGAACCCAATTTCGGTTGGTTTAACCCGACTCGGGTCGATTTAATTGGACTTTAGTCCTTAGACTCCATTATGTTTGGTTAAACCCAATCCCATTCGGTTTAATAGGACTTAGGTCTGTTGAACTCAACTTCTGTTGCTTGAACCCAATTCCTTTTGGACTCTGATCGTTATAATCAGACTTCGATCTGTTGAATTCAAAATCGGTTGGTTGTTTCGAATTACGGTTGGTTTAATCGGACTTCTGGCTGCTGAAACAAATTTTAGTTGGTTTCACCCGACTCCGGTTCGTTTAATCGATCTTCGGTCTGTTGAAGTCAATTTCGATTGGTTAAACCCAATTCCGATTAGTTAAACTCGACTCTGATCGTTATTATCGGACATCGCTTTGTTAAATTCAAAATCGGTTAGTTGAACCCAATTTTAGACTTAGCTCTGTTGAATTAAATTTTGGTTGGTTTCGGACTTTGCTCTGTTGAATCGGTCTTTGTTGGTTAAACCCCATTTGGTGGATTGAACAAATTATAAATTAAAATAACCCAACTCTGGTCGGTTGGATCGAAATTCGGTCTGGCACAAGAATATACTCGAATCAATACGATCGTGAGCTACAAAAACGATGTTGAATGGGCGAAGAACCCGAATTATTAACAAGATCTCCAGATATTAATCTGAATTTCCGACAAATCCGAGTAAACAATACGTTAACGGGTTGCAGATACGACAAACCCGAGTTACCAACCCGATTACGAGTTGCAGGTACGAGGCTGAATTACTGACAAACCCGAGTTACCAACGTGATTCCTATACGAAGCTGAATTGCCGTCAAACTAGAATACCCAAAACACAATCCTGGGTTGTAGACACGAAGCTGAATTGCTGTCAAACCCGAATAATCAAAACAATTATGATTTGCTGCTGAAACTGCTGATACGAATCAGAATTGTTGATGTACCCGAATAAATAATACGTTCCCTAATTTATGATATAACTTGAATACGTTCCCGAATGGCTGATATGATCGTGAACTACCTACAAAACCCGTTGCTAGTATGAACGTAAATAACCGACAAACCCGAAGCATCACTACACAATTCTGAGTTGCAGACACGGAGTTGAATTTCCGCCAAATCTGAGTCACCAACATGATAACGAGTTGCAGTTACGAAGCTGAACTGCTGACTAACTCAAGTAACTAACACGTCTTCGATACGAAGCTGAATTGCCGTCAAACCCGAATAACCAACACAATCCGCAGTTGCATATACGAAGCTGAACTGCAGAAGATCCCGGGTTATTAACACGATTCCAAGTTACGGAAATAAGCTGAATTGCCGATAAACCCGAGTTACCAATACGATACCTAACTGCTGATACGAATAAGAATTTGTTAATATATCCGAATTATCAGTACGTTTCGTAATTGCAGATATGACTAGAATTGCACAAACTCGCATCATCAATACAAACACGAGTTCCCGAACCTGAATTGCCGACATCCCTGAATCATCAATACGTTCCCGAATTGCTAATATAAACTTGAATTGCCAACAAACCCCGTTCAATTACTACGATGATATCAACTTGAATTGTCAACAAAAAACCTGTTCCATCGCAACGATCCTGAGTTGCAGATACAAAGCTAAATTGTCGACAAACTCGAGTTTCTACCTTGATTCCGAGTTGCAGGTTTGAAGCTGTATTGCCAACAAACCCCAGTTACGAACATTGATTTAAATATGAAGTTAAGCTGCGAACAAACAATCCCCATTTTTAGACTTGAGTTGCCAAAACGAAGTTGAATTGCCGACAAACCCAAGTAACTAATATGAATCCTAAGTGCTGATGCGAACCTGAATTGTTGACGTACCCGGATCATCAATACGTTTCCTAATCGCTGGTATAACTTGAATTGTCGCAGAACTCGTATCACCTATACGAACCCAAGTTGCTGAACCTGAATTGCCGACATAACCGAATCATCAAAACGTTACAGAACACGAATGATATGGACATGAATTACCAACAAACTCGTTCCATCACTAAGATCACTAAGCTGAATTGCCGACAAACCTGAAGCATATCAGCAATACGAACCCGAGTTGCTAAACCAGAATTGCCGACATAAATACGTTCCCGAATTTTTCGATATAAACTTGAATACCAACAAACCCTTTCCATTACTAAGATCCTGAATAGTTGATATGAACCTAGATTGCCGACAAACCCGAAACATCACTACGATCCCGAATTGCGGTTACGAAGCTGAATTGCAGACAAATCTGAAGTATCACTAAGAACCCAAGTTGCAGAATTGCCGTCAAAACCGAATAACCAACAAGATCCAGAGTTGCAGACACGAAGCAGAATTTTCAAAGATTTCGGGTTATTAACACGATCCCAAGTTGCAGAAACGTAGCTGAATTGGAATTGCTGACAAACCAGAGTACCAATACGAATCCTAACTGCTGTTGCGAACCTGAATAGTTGACGTCATAAATACGTTTTCTAAATGCTGTTATAACTTGAGTTGCCGACGAGCTCGTATCATCAATACGAACAGGAGTTGCTACTTACCCAAATCATTAGAACATTCCCGAATTGCTGATATGAAATCGAATTGTCAATAAACCCGTTCCATAGCTACGATCCTGAGTAGCTGATATGAACCTAAGGCAGCACTACGTTCCTGAGTTGCTGATACGAACTTGAATTGCCTAACTAACTTGGATCATCAATAACTTCCGCAGTTTCAAATCAACCCGAGCACCGAACCCTGTCATCACAGTGACAGATAACATCAATATATCTTGAGTGAATACCAACACCTCAAATCGGTCTGGGTATCACTAATAGAACTAATAACATCGCTATAGCTGAAAATAAAATCAGTAGATTACAGATCTGAATTTCGTCATTAATAAACAATTCTGTTATTATTGCGCAAGTCAGCGAAAATCTACCGAGTTATTATTCCGTAAGGTTATAGGGTGCTTATGGCGACACTGGTGGCGTTACACGTTACACTGTTTTTAAAAGAAATCTATGGTCGATTTAATTAGACTTCGGTGTATTGAATTCAACATCGGTTGGTAGAACCCAATTTCAATTGGTTTAATCGGAGTTCAGGCTGCTGAATCCAATTTTAGTTGGTTTAACCCGACTCCAGTCGGTTTAATCGATCTTCGGTCTGCTAAAGTCATTTTGGTAGGTTGAATCCAATTTTGATTGGTTGAACTTGACATTGATCGCTATAATCGGACTTCAGTCTGCTGAATCCAATTTCGATTGGATTAACTGGACTCCGGTCAGCTTTGTTTGAACTAAGGTCTGTTGAATCCACCTTCTGTTGGTTGATCCCTATTTCGGTTGATTTAACCCGACTCCGGTCGGTTTAATTGGACTTTGGTTTGTTGAATCTAACTTTTGTTGGTTTAACCCAATTCAGATTGGTTAAACTCGACTCCTGGTAGTTATAATCGAACTTAGCTCTATTTTTTTCTATTTTGGTTTAACCGAATTCCGGTTGGTTTTATTCGATAATTGTCGGTTTAATCAGACACAATTTCACAATTTCAGTTGGTTAAATCGGACTTCGCTTCGTTGAATCGTATTTCGATTGGTTTCGAACATCGCTCCATTGAATCGATCTGTTGAATCCAACTTTTGTTGGTTAAACCCCATTCCGAATGGTTTAATCCAATTTTGGTCATAACGTCTTCTAACCAAGACCTTTTACTGATCTGTCAGATCTTGAAGATCTGACAATACGTTTGCTAAAAGAGTCTTCTTTCCAAAAGTATGCGGCATAGAAGTTATCAATAATTAAGTTCAATTATCTTCTTGTTTATATTTAAAGCTCTTTGTCACTCAAAATAAAGTTCATTCAAATTATCTAATTTTGGAATAAAAATACTGAAGTCTGTGAAATTTAAAAATTTAGCACTTTAATTGTCTTTATAGCCGCTTTTTATTTGCCAATCATTTTAAAAGTCAAAGTAAAAGTAAAACTTTACCACTGTCCACTGTCTCTAACTAAGGACGAAAGAGTTGGACGGTTATCTCTTAGCTGGCATCAAATGTTACAATATTTAAATCAGAATTTTAAACATTTTTTTTTTAAATATGGAAAATTCTTACATTTATATACGGTTGTTAATGTCAATAGCAATAGAACGAGAGTGAAAAACTTCAGAGTAAAAAAAAACACAAGGAATGAAATAAAACACAACCCATTTAAAAAAAACGCCAATGTTAGGTCAGATTACCGAAAAGGGGTTGCCTGTGCAAGGGTTGGAGGGTACGAGGAGTGTACAAAGAAATCTCATGGCAACAATTTTAATCTCGACTTGTTCGATACACCACATTATAATCATCATAATCATCTGATGCTGTTGCTGCAGCGGATGATAATGATTACAATGCCGACGGTGATTCAATACAACATTTCTAGCATAACAAACGACCATGTGAGCGACATAGCAAGGAGGTGGAGTAAGGGTTTACATCAATGGGGTGATAAGTGTTTTCACTCTATAAAGATGCTTCACTACAATTTAAGAAGTACTTCAACTACATACACACACACACACACTGGTAATATTTCGTTAGCCCCCTAACACAACCAACATCACTCTGCTGTGGAAATTCCTTCAATTACACAATATGTTCCAAACGATTTATAGCATTCGACTGATACTTTAAGTCAGGCCAGAGGGCTCAAAAACAAAACCAAAAGCCAAAGCACAAAGCTGAATGAATGAAAACGAAATGTATGAAATGTATTCCAGAAATAAAATAACATTGGATTCAATTTAACCCACCCACCACAATTTAATCGAACTGTAGTAGTATAGTGTAGTCTACTCAAGTGTTGTAATGATGCAGAAGAGAGAGAGAGGGCAGAGATGGTGGCGCAGCATCGCTTGGATCAAAGTCAAGGGACAATGGATTTAACCAACTAACACACATATACATATTTATATATATATATAAGTATTTGAATATGCCAAAGAGTCTCGTGGCTGTATATACGTATGTATGCTCTGCGATTTACGTAAATCGCTAGGATGGTTGTTGTTGTAGCTGTTGCTGTACTTCATTTGTTGTAGTACTTTTTCAACTGATTTAACAATCAATTTAATTTAATTTAAGCTTAAGGGTTAACCGAGGGAAACACAATCAGTTTAACGGTTTTCCTTTTGTTACGTAATAGGCAGACAGCACAACCAAATGTGTGAATAATTTACGTTAAGTGATTAGATAAGAAACATGACGGCATCTGACAGAGGAATGTGGCGCGTTATGTGAAATCTGTTAAATTCAAGGTTTGAAATCAATGAAATCTACATTTCATGTGTCAAAATGTAGTATTTTCCAGCACTAAGGTCTTCCGTTCAGTTGGTTCGATCGGTTTAATTGGACTTAGGTCTGTTGAATGCAACTTGGCCTGATTGAACCTAATTTGTTTAGTTTAACTCGACTTCATTCGATTTTATCGGACTTAGGTCTATTGAACGCAACTTGGGTTGGATGAACCACAGGTGTTTAGTTAAACACAACTTGGGTCGGTTTAAACGCACTTCGCTTTGTTGAAGACAATCTGATAGGTTTAGTCGGACTCTGATTTGAACCTGGAACTTCGGTCTATTGAATCCATTTCAGTTGTTTGAACCCAATTTCAGTAGATTTAGCTCGACTCCGTTCGGTTAAATCGGAATTCAGTTTTTTTAATCCAACTCCTGTTGGATGAACCCAATTCCGGTTGGTTTAACTCGACTCTGATTGTTAAAATCGGTTTTCGGTCTGTTGAATTCAATATCGGTTGGTTAATACGAATTTCAGTTAGTTTAATCGGACTTTGGTCGGTATAACTCAACTTTTGTAGGTTGGACCCAATTTTGTTTGGTTTAATTTGACACAGGCCGGTTCAATCATACTTCGGTCTGTTGAATTCAACTTCGGTTGGTTAAACTCGACTCTGTTTAGATAAATTGGAATTCAGTTTTTTGAATACAACTTTTGTTGGTTGAACCCAATTTCAGTAGATTTAGCTCGGAATTCAGTTTTTTTAATCCAACTCCTGTTGGTTGAACCCAATTCCGTTTGGTTTAACTCGACTCTGATTGTTAAAATCGGACTTCGGTCTGTTGAATTCAATATCGGTTGGTTAATACGAATTTCAGTTAGTTTAATCGGATTTCAGTCGGTATAATCCAACTTTTGTAGGTTGAACCCAATTTTGATTGGTTTAATTCGACACCGGTCGGTTCAATCATACTTCGGTCTGTTGAATTCAACTTTGGTTGGTTAAACTCGGCTCCGTTTAGATAAATTGGAATTCAGTTTTTTGAATCCAACTTTTGCTGGTTGAACCCAATTTCGGTTGATTTAACTAGACTCTGATCGTTACAATCGGACTTCGGTCCGCTGAATTCAACATCGGTTGGTTGAACTGAATTTCAGTTAGTTTAATCGGATTTCAGTCGGTTTGATATGACGGCCAACTTTGGTTGGAATTGGGTTACGATTGGTTTACCTCGACTCTGATCGTTATAACCGGAATTCGATCTGGTGCAAATTTTGTTTTGGTTCAACCAAATTCCGATTGGTTTAATTCGACACTGATCGGTTTAATCAAACTTCGGTCTGTTGAATTTAACATCGGTTGGTTCTACCACAATTCAGTTGCTTAAATCAAACTTCCAGTTACTGAAACCAATTTCGGTTTGTTTAGCACTTTCCCTGCTGAATCGGTGTGTTGAATACAACTTTTGTTGGTTAAACCCAATTCAGATTGGTTTAATTCCACCCCGATCATTTTAATCAGACTTTACTGTGTTGAATCCACCTTTTGTTGGTTAAAACCAATTTCGATTGGTTTAATTCGTGACTGGTCGGTTCAATCAGATTTCGGATTTTAAATTCAACATTGTTTGTTTGAACCCAAATTCAGTTGATTTAACTCGACTCCGTTCGGTTTAACCGAAATTGAGTTTTTTTGAATTCAACCTTTATTAGTTGAACCCAATTCTCAATTCGTTTTGATTAGACTTCGATCTGTAAATCCATCTTTTTCTGGTTTAACCCGGTTCCGATAGGTTTACCTCCACCCTGATCATTAAAATCAAACTTTGCTGTGTTGAATTAAACTTTTCTCGGTTGGACCCAATTTTGATTGGTTTAATTCGACACTGGTCGGTGTAATGACCGACAATGTCGGTCAAATTGTCGTTACCAGTGTTTAATAATTTAAAATAACAAATTGAAGTAGTTTTATTGAAAACGTGCGATACATGAACCGTCACGCACTGCTGTTTCCAACAAACTGCAATTTTTTAACTTCTACTTTCCTCTTTTCAATTTTATGTCGTTATTGTTCCGTGACATTGAACTTTTTTATTTGATGCACGACAACATTAGTATTTTGTCGGTCAGCTTGTCGTCTATCGAGTGTTTTGACGACAAGTACATACATTTTTCACATTTTGTCTTGAGGACAGCGTTGACGACAAAGTCGTGTATGACGATACTTCCTACTGGGTTTGAACACTATACGCAGCAGCTTATACTCAATCGGTAAGAGGCTAATTCCACGGTAGTTTTTACACTCACTATAGCCCAAATATACCTGCTTTCTTTTGTGGAAAGCGAAATTATAAACTATAAATATTGCCGGTACTGCATTCGTCACTTTAACAGGAAGATATCCAAAATCCTTTGGCATTTGTAGTATGAAATAATTTACATACTGCCTCTTAAAACACTTTATTTGAAGAAATGGTCCCAGGAATTGCTAACGACACAATCATTACGCCGGAATTGCCAACTGATTCTGATAGAAACATTCAGTTCACAGAAAATTTTATGGTTGGTATGCGATTTCATCATATGCCAGAAACATATCACATTGGCTTTTGATTTAAACAGCAATTGAGGAAAATTCTTTTTATGACCTAGCAAGAGTTTTTAACAATCACATGTATGACGACAGAAAAATTGCATTCCATTATTTTGGTTAGTACATATTTGTAAAATAACATTACAACTAAATAAAACAAGTATTAATATCTGATATTAGCGATAATTGTTAACAGTTGCGCCCACTATAAATTCTGTTAAAAGCCATCCAATAATACCTGCAGTTATTTTATAATAATAACTATTGATTGCTTTCGATACTTTTAAACAAAAATGTGCTCTTGTTTTATTACTCGTTACAAAAACTTAATTGCCTGTTTCACTTCAATTCTAGGGAACCAACAACATAACTGCCTTCTAGATATGATAGCTACCCCCTCCACACACACACATTGTTGCAATTACATGTAGGCTACGCTGGTTGCCACGACAAATGATATGAATTGTTGTATACCCCAACAACGGCTGGATGGCTGGCTGGCTGGTCTTCCTTAATGTTTTCTTTTCGTTTTCTCATTTTCCCATCATGATGTGATAATACTTGGTGGGCACACTTATATTTCACTTGAAATCAGTTCGAAGATAATAATATCTTTTGTTTCTGTAAATCTTCATATAGGATCCATTAACGAGTGTCGAGTACTTTACTATTGGCTGCATCATCTCATCTCCAACGCAGCCCTCAACCCTCATTAAAATCCAGACGCACCTCAACACATACATATATCGACATACACATAGACATACACAGAGGTTACGCGATGACTGCGATAGATTTATCTTTTGTTTTTGTTACATTGCTTCGCTTCGTTTTGTTTTGTTTTTTGTGTGTCGTGATTCTCGTGTATTGTATTAATTTGGATTATATTTATTTTTGAGTTAATTAAGAAAAGCTGTCATAAATGACGGATTTATATGTCTTTATTTGGATGTGTGGAAATGGTGTAGTTATCCTCATTAAAAATAAATAATTTTAATTGGTATTACGTGGATACAATTTGAAGTTCTTCTAAATACTATATAGAAATACAAATACTTAAACAAAAAAAAATTTAAATTGAATTGAAATTATTATTAGGAAATTTAAGTAAATATTTTAAGAATTCATAGAAATTTTGGCAGCGAATTGTGCGAATAACCAAAATGCAAATAAAATACTAATTGCCTGTGAAAGTTGTCATTAGATGGGATTAATAGTTTTTAATCGATATAGAAATTATATATGCAATATAAGGGCGACAAAAAAAATAACCGTGAATATAAAAGTGTCACAGCCATAGGTTGAGGATATATCCCACTAATGAATAAGAATCATCAAAGACTACAACTAAGAAGGATGTAAAATCCTTAAAACAAAAATAACATCCTCACTTTCTTTCTGGTGTAGATCCTCCGGCATGACCCATGCGGGAGATGCGCTATCATGCGGTAGATTCATTCATCCCTTAGAGGATATAAGCTTGCATATTAAATTTCTGCTAGATATTTACTAAACTACGGCTGTAATCACGGGGACAGATAAACGGACCCCCCAAAAAGTGGAGTTTTTATGAGAGGTGTGAGTAGTTTTGTCTAATCTTACTTATCTTGGGAATGGGACTTTGCCCAGAGGCCGAAAATTACTGATTGTCACTTACTTGGGAGTGACCAGAAGCGATTTCTTTTGTGACACTGTCCAAGCAGCTAACCACTTCCGGGCTTAGACCAAGTATTCCCCGGGCAATGACTTTAAAGGAACCGCTTAGAAGTTAGCTAGAGTTAGAAGGCGAATCGTTGAGTAACCTAATCGGCATGCTACCACCGATGCTACTTAGGAAGTAGGTAACAGAAGTTACTGAAGCTCAACACAGGCTTTCTTAGTGGCAGCCCCAAGAAACTAGGATCGGGAGCGGTGGCCTAATAAGCCACTCTCCTTAAACAAAATTTATTATGAAAACGTAATATGTCCTATGCTGAAAAAAGGTGATCCAAGTGTGTACTCCAACTACCGCGGGATCAGCCTTTTACCCATTACATATAAGGTCCTGTCGAGTGTGCTATGTGAAAGACTAAAGCCAGTGTTATCCAACCTGTTCGGGCCTTATCAGTGTGGCGTTAGACCTGGAAAATCAACAACTGACTAGATTTTCACACTTCGGCAAATCCTGGAAAAAAAAACATCGTGCGATCTCTTCAACGTAGTGATGGGGATGATAATGGATGATAAACAAAATACACATGCTACTCCCGTATGCCGATAACGTCGACATCATCGGTTGAAAACTGCGGGATGTGACTGCAGCCATCTCAGGTATACAAAAGGAATCAGCGAAAATGGGCCTAACGGTGAACGAGGACAAAACGAAGTTATTAGTTTCAACGAACAAAGAATTTAATCGTTTGGGAAACTGCGTGAACGTTGACAACAATAGTTTCGAGGTGGTAGATAATTTTGTCTAACTAGGCTCCGCCATCAACAAAATTATCAATCCTGCTTGCAAATAAATGCTACTACGGACTAAGCAAGCGATTCAGTGACAGAGCCCTCTCTCGACGAACAAAACTCCAACTATACCAGATACTGGTTCTATCTGTCTTAATGTATGGCTCAGAATCCTGGGTTATGACCCAAGCGGATGAATCGGTTCTGGTGGTATTCGAGAGAAAAATACTCCGTAAAATATATTGGCCCATCATCGTTAAAGGAGAGTATCGGCTGTACGAGCTCTACACTGACACTGACGTGGTCAGACGCATAAAGGTGCAACGGTTGCGTTGGCTAGGTCATGCTGTACGCATGGACGAAAATGCTCCAGCTCGAAAAGTCTTCGACAATGAACTCGATGGACGGCGCAGAAGAGGGCGACCAAAACTCCGTTGGAAAGACCAGGTTACTGAGAACCTTACAGAAGTCGGTATGACTAACTGGAGAAGAAACGCAGAAGATCGAGGCGCTTATAATATTTTTCTACGTGCGGTATATAATCCACTGGGATTGCATAGAAGTACCAGCTAAGTAAGTAAGTAAGTAATTTTTTAATACATCAAGTGGGCGTGGCCCCGCCCATTGGACCCTTGTTTTTCCAATTGCCTTGATGTATTTGTGTGGATGCATTTGGCAGCTGAGTTCGTGAGTCAACAAAAAAAAGGGCGTTGTAGGTTCAGTGGGCGTTGTATAAATCTTGAAACTTTAAAATTCTGTATCTCATAAACTATGAGAGGTATAAAGCTGATATTTGGTAGGTGTTGTTTCAGTACATTATGAATTACAGCCAGGAGCTGTGCCACGCCCCAAAATAAAAATATAGGATAACGATAACTTTCGAAAGACGTAACTAATTAATTTGGCCACGCCCCTTCTGGTATCAGGCCCCATACAAATGTGCCATTCCGCCTGCTTTAGAGATAAAGTAATAACATCAATACATCCAATGCGATCGTGCCCAAATGCTGTATTTCGTAAAGCTATAACTGTATAAAGTTTTAGAGAAAAAAATTAAAAGTCCAGCCACTCCCCTTCTGGTACCTTCCATACAAATGTACAATTCCTCCCACTTAAAAATGTGGTAATAATATCAATACACCCAACGCGATTGTGTCCAAATGGTGTACATATTTAGTAAAGTTATAACAGGATAAAATTTTGGTGAAAAAACTGAGAATCTATCCACGCCCTTCTGTTACCTCTTATACAAATGATCAATTTCCACCAACTTTAGAAATCGAGTAATAATGTCAATACACCCAACGCAATCTTGCCCAAATTCTGAGTTTTGTTAAACTATAACAGGATAAAGTATTGGAGAAAAAACCTAGAAGTCTAGCCACGCCCCTTCTGGTACCTCTTATACAAATTTACCACCCGGCCCACTTTAGAGATGGAGTAATAATATTAATACAACCAACGCGATCGTGCTCAAATTCTGAGTTTTGTTAAGCTATAACCGAATAAAGTTTTAGGGAAAAGATTTAAGTCTAGCCACTACTCTTCTGGTACCTTTCATACTAAAATTTTATTCCGCCCACTCTACAATTCGTTTTATAATATCACTACGCCCTTAGCATGACTTGAAACCAACTGCAACTTTCGGTACATCTTACCGTGAACTCGGAATACTAAAATTTCCCCAGCAGACTATAAAGGAAATTTGTTGTCGTTATCTGCAAATTTTGATTACAATTTCCATCACTTTCCATCACCAGTTTAACATAAACCTTTATCTGTCCGAAATTACTAATTCCACTTATATTATCTCAAAATCTATTACAACTTTAGAAATACAAATTTCGTATCTTATTTAATTAAACATAAAAAATTATAAGCCTCTCTACTTTCTACTGTAGTACATATTTAATTCAAACACTTTTCATCCATTACTCTATTCTCTTCAGTCCCTGCATTGCGTTGATATGGTTGATGTCCCGATGTTACGGCTGTGGCATTTGCTGCTTTTTTAATTTGTTTATGTTGCAGTATTTTCTTTCATATTTTCCTAGATGTTTACATAATGTAAACAATTATTATATAAAATATTTAATAATACCATAGTTGAGGTAATCATCACCATCATCATATTTAACAACAACAAGTTGCCTATTGCATGTCGTACAACTGCGTCATCAACAAGTTATACCCCTAGTTGCCTTGCTGCGCCTGCCACAACAGTACATTGCACAGGCGATGCTGCTGCGTGGCACAAGAGTACAAAATAAATAGAAGTGTAAAGAAAAACTGTTGCATTCATCTGCAAAAAAGAATCTTAGAATAATTTATTAGTGAAACTACTGTAGAAAACCACCTTTGGCAAAGGTGGCTGGCTTAAAATGGATTAAAGAGGTGGCGGCTGCTGTTGCTGTTGCTGCTGCTGCCACTCACGGGGTGATAATGGCAACGATGTTGCTGCTTGGCTCGAGTTATTTAAGTAATTTTAGCTTTAATGCATTTTATCTTCATTTGTTTTGCAATTCTGGCGGAAAACTAAAAGTATTGGGTTTCATAATATTCATTTAATTTAAGTAGACATTTTTACGAAAGGCATACAGAAGGAACCGCTAGTTATAAGAACTCGTTTTTTTTCCCCTTTTTGCATAATTGCAAAGTTGGAATGAGAGATTAAGGGAATCAGTAAATTATGTAGCAATCAGTTAAAACGAATGATTTTGGTAATTGCAGCGAAAATTAAACGTTGAAAGTGTAAAGCCTCCGGTGCCTAATGCTTTGGAACATGGTTAAAAACTTATACGTGAAAATGTTTCATAGTTCAACGACTCTACACCACGTCCCATAAAAACAAAATATATTTGTGATAATACAAGCACCAATTTTGAGCCGGGTTAGTCGATAGCATCGTCCACAGCTCGTATACGGTAAGTAGAACATTATTTTTACAAATTCAGTCTAATAACATAGAACAACAATTTTCAGCTCATTAATTCGGGACTCCATTTTGAGAATTGGAAGTGAAAGCAGCCTTCGCATCATTCGTTTTGTCAAGTTGGCTCTTTTCAATATTTCAACACGGTATAATCTCGATATAATGTTACGGTATATCTCTTTTATGCAGCTGGAATGTTAGAACACTGTATAGACCAGGTGCCTCCATTCAACTGGCGGAAATCCTCGAAGAATACAAGGCTGACATAACCGCTTTACATGAAATCCGGTGGGCGGGACACGGGTGCTCGCGCATGAAGACGTGTGACATCTACTATAGTGGCCATGCTGACAAGCACGAGTTTGGATGTGGATTTGTGGTTGGCAAGAGACTGCGACACCTAGTCTCAAGGTTCAACCCGGTGTGTGGTCGTATAGCCACAATAAGAGTCAAAACAAAGTTTTTCCACATAACACTTATATGTGCCCATGCTCCGACAGAAGAGAAAAGCGATGAGGACAAAGACGAGTTCTACGAGAGCCTAGAAAATGTATATGACCGTAGCCCGAGCCATGACATTAAAATTGTACTAGGCGATTTTAATGCTAAAATAGGCAGGGAAAACGCATTTGAGCCTACCATCGGAAAATTCAGTCTGCACACCGAAACGTCGAACAATGGCATCAGACTGATTGATTTCTCTGCGGCAAGAAATATGGTAGTTAGCAGCACTAGATTTGACCATAAAAATATTCATAAAGCAACATGGTTATCTCCAGATCAATTGACAAGGAATCAGATTGATCATGTGGTAGTCGATGGAAGGCACGCATCGACTGTTCTGGACGTACGAGTGATTAGGGGTGCGAACATTGACTCCGATCACTTCCTTACCGCAGTTAAGGTACGCACAAGGCTAAGCATGGCGAAAAACGTACGTAACCAGGCACAACGAAAGCTGGACATCGGTAAACTGCGGACCACAGAGGTAGCAAACGCCTACTCCAACCACCTAACTCAACTGCTGCGAAATGCTCCAACCCCTGACAATATAACCTCGCAGTGGCAAAATATAGCCGACTCCTTAGAACGGGCTGCGAGTAGCGTACTTGGGTACTCAAAGCCGTCTCAAGAAGATGCCTGGTACGATGATGAATGTCGCAATGCCACGAGAGAGACGGTTGCTGCATACAGGGCGAAACTGCAGCCAATAACAACGCGAGCTGTTCGTGAACGGCACAGGGAGAAGAGACGAGAGGCAACTCGTCTTTTTAGAAAGAAAAAAAAGGAGCTGAAGAAGAGGCAGGTTGAGTGCACTGAGTTGCTCCGAAGCAGAGGGGAAGCCCGAAAATTCTACATGAGAGTTAAGGCGAGAATGCGTGGAATAGGGTTACCCTCCTGCAAGGACAGCGATGGTCAGCTAGTGACGGACCCGGATAACGTTCTGAGGATATGGAGAAATCATTTTAAAAATTTATTGGATGCAGACACCACTCCTGAAGACCCCGCTCCAATCCATGACGATGGTGTTTACTGTCCGCCTCCGAGCCAGAGCGAGATACGTGTGGCAATCTCCCGCCTTAAAAACAACAAAGCTGCTAGAGCCGATGGTCTCCCTGCTGAATTGTTTAAGGCTGGCGGGGAGGAGCTGTTTAGGAGCATGCATCAGCTCATGGAGAACATCTGGCAAGAGGAGAGCATGCCCGGGGATTGAAGTCTCAGTCTGTTATGTCCCATATACAAGAAAGGAGATCGTAGTGAATGTAAGAACTACCGTGGAATAAGCCTATTACCAATTCCGTACAAGGTCCTTTCAAGCATATTGTGTGAACGTCTAAAGCCAATTGTAGAAAAACTAATTGGACCATATCAGTGTGGCTTTAGACCTGGCAAATCTACGACGGATCAAATATTCACTCTACGACAAATCCTGGAAAAAACCCATGAAAAGCAGATCGACACCTACCACCTCTTTGGAATAAGGAATAGGCCATATAAGGCTATGTCTGAGTTTGGTATTTCTGCATAGCTAATTCGACTTTGTAGATGTACCTTGGAAAACACCAAATCCTCGATTAAGATTGGTGAGGATCACTTTGAACCATTCAACACGGAAAGAGGTCTCATGCAGGGTGATAGCTTTTCCTGTACGCTATAGTAATATAGTTATGGAGAAGGTGATGAGAAAGGCTGTTGTCAACATGTCTAGCACCATATTCCACAAGAGCCACTAGCCGATGATATAGACATCATTGGCCGAAATCTGCAGGATGTTTCTGCAATTTTCTTATCACTAGAAAACGGTCAACAAAAATATTGATTTCGACGAACAAAGAGTCCTTGCGATGGGGACGCACTGTGAACGTTGGTTATTATTGTTTTTAAGTAGTAGATGAATTTACCTACCCCGGATCTTCCATCAATAAGAAAAATAGGGTAAGTCAAGAAATCAAGCGGTGAATAGTGCTCGCCAATATATGTTTTTACGGACTTCGGCAGGACTTTAGTAACACCACCTTATCTCGAGATACGAAGAAACAGCTAAACCAGATGGATATTTTACCCGTTTTCGTGGGTGCAACGGATAAACAAAACCTGGGAGTATTCGAAAGAAAAGTACTCCGAATGAAAAATGAGCTGTATGAGCTTTACCACGACATCAACGCAGCTTGAGTCAGCCAAGAGTCAGAATACAATGACTTCGATGGTTGGAATATGTTGCCAGGATGGATGTAAATGCTTCAGCGAGAAAGGTGTTTGAAGGCGAACCAGAAGTACGGCACAGAGGTGGGAGACACAAACTCCGATGGAAGAACCAAGTGGTAGGCGACGTGACACCATTTGGTAGGACTAACTGGAGAACACACGCAGAAGACCGAAGCGTGTGGAATTCTTTAATACTTCAGGCCTCAAATTTATGAACCACGTTCGTAAGTTGTAATGGACCACTTAAGTAAGTAAGTTTTCTCTCAAACACCGTCTGATGAGCTGCATCCGCCTGTCTAAGCACCCATACAATTCATACCTGGTACAGTTGGACTTTGGTTCGAGATAGGGTGGTGTTTATTAGGTGCTCGCGTAGCCCAAAAAAACACTTGTTAGCGAGCACTATTCTCTGTTTTATTCCATGGCGTATCCGAGGTAGATAAATTCATCCGCTACCTCAAAGCAATAGTTCTCAACGTTCTAGGTGCGTCCCCAACGGCTGGGCAATTCGTACAATGATACCATTAACTTCGCTGCCAAACCCATTTTTGTTGACTCCCTTTCAACAGATGAGAAAACAGCTTTTACATCTCGCATCGTCCGACCCATAATGTCGATATCATCGGCATATGCGAGCAGCATGTGGCTCTTATTAAATATGGTGCCAGACATGTTAACCGCTGCTTTCCTTAACATCTTCTCCATCACTATGTTGAACAGTATGCATGACAAACCATCACCCTGTCTAGAACCTCTCGCCGTATCGAATGGCGCAGATAGATCCTTGTCAATCCGTACAGAGGATTTGGTGTTCTTTCCATATTCTCAGTACGCTCTCGGAGTCAGTAACAAGGTGATCATCCTTTTAATTATAAGACGGAAGACCTGTCTTCAATGCATACATAATTCTGCTCCTTCAGCTCTCTTGTTTTCGCCTGCCTCCCGCCTATTCTCCCAGTACTTTTCATGAACAGCTCGCGTGGCTCGCGTGTCAGTGGCTGCAGTTTGGTCTTGTATGCAGCATCTTGTTCCCAGGTGGCAATACGGCATTCGTCATCGGGAGTAATGTTACACTGCTTATATACTCTTCGAGGACATCCGCCAGTTGAATAGAGGCACCTGATCGGTATAGAGTTCTAACATTTCAAGTGCATATTCTCAAATCAGTCAAATTTCCCACTGTGCATCGTAAGAACCTTCGCCAAACGTTATGTTATACTTATGTTATATTATATTTGCTATACATGAGCCTTTCATATAAATGAGATTTTCGTTTATATCTATCACACAGTTTGTTTTATATCATGGCAACGTCGACCCGCCCTTATTAAAAATCCATTTATTTTCTTAAAATTTCATCTATTTCAATTTCAAAACAAAATTTTCCTTTTATATCAAGAAAGTATTTTTTTCTCCTTTATTTTACAAAATGTTCACATAAACGTCAAAATATACCGGTTACCAAAAGTTATTGCGGTAAACCGAAAAATAATTTATAAATACATAAACTACCGTTAAACCGGTACAACCGCAATCGCCACCGTAACCGTTATACGTTTCTCTATGATGATACCGGCTGGTCTTAAGAATAAATCAGGCAGCTGCTTATTTGTGTTTTCACTTAAATTCACTTGCAGCTTAACAAACAATAACAACAATGCAGCTCTTACTCACCATTTGCGTTGGTGACACAATCCGTTGTTGCTGCTGCTGCACTCGCCGTTGATGATCCGTCACCAGAGCCCGTAACAACAATGCTACTGCCCGAATTGACGGTAGTGTTGTTCGAACTGCAACTACCACTGCCACCGGCACCATCATCTGTGATTGTGGTGGTGGCCGTTGATGTTTCATTCGAGGCATTCGTCGTTGCCGTGGGAGTCGTTGGGGCACGTGCCAGATTTTCGGGATTTATCTGTATGGAACCCAAGTTAATGCGTTGCAAGTTACCAGCCGCTTGGATGCGTACACGTATGGGTGGCTGGCGCCAACCTCGGGCAAACAAGGACCTCCGTATCATGCCCAGGGCACCGCCAACATTTTGTCCGGCATAATGTTGTAACAGACCGCCAACAAATGGCAGCTGCTGCGGTTGCCCATGTGGTTGTTGTCCACCAACACCACCACCACCACCCATGGGTGGAGGCTGCTGTTGCACTGGCACTAGGCGAAAGATGCGATTTGCCACAAATGTACCTGGTGGCTGATGGTGCTGTTGCTGTTGACCACCAACAACACCGCCGCCAATGCGGTTAGGTGCTCCCTGTTGCTGTTGTTGTTGTTGTTGCTGCTGTGGTTGTTGTTGCATAATGCCGGCAACAATATTTCCGCCACCGCCGCCATCGTTTTGATTACGTGCTAATATGAGTACTTGGGCCTGTTGCATAATTACGGGCAGCTCGTAGTGATGGAAGAAATACAGCATAGAGTGCTGACCATTGTTTTTGCATCGACATGAAATGAAAGAGAAAATAAATTCATTGCAACGAAATTAGAAATCAATCATATAATATCGGCTGTAGAGCTGTCACAAGGTCTAGTTGCATGCATCTAATTATATAACGACGAGACATTTATTAACTAATACTATATAGAATAATAATGATGAGTTATGTCGCTAAATAATGCTACATAAGGGTAAGGCAAGAGAGTAAGAGGGGAAACTGCAGTTTTTAGAGGGATCGGATATGTTCCGTCATCATTTAAATGTTATGCAGCAATATGATGTCGCAAGTGTGTAACAGAGAATTAGCGAGAGTATAAGAATAAAACCGTAGTATGGAACATTACACTGTGAACAATTTTCAGAGTAATTGTCAAGGGGGTGAGAAGTTCCAAGTCAGAATGAAGGTACTAGGTTAGAATAACAAAACTCCCAAAGGGTTTGGCTTTATTAGACCAAACATTTCTTATGACCTTTTATTTTGTTCCTTAAACAATACAACACATGATTTTAGGTCTCAATGCTGGGAAGTGCACGTTAAAGTAATACCAAAAAGTAGAAGTTCTGCATTATTCGTTTTGTCAAGTTACATGCCATAATAATTTAATATCGATTTGAAGTTAGTAAGTATCGTATAGGGGAATTTGTCACAATTTAGGCTCTTTTGTTATATTGTTATATGATGGCGTATGATTATCATAAATATTATTCTACGCAAATCATACGCCACGGTGTACAACAGTTTTATTGTAACTGCTACAAAATAAATCAAGTTAAAAATCATTTGATGAATGGAAAATTGAAACTGTTACTTATGTAGGAAAATGTTATATGAACAGATGATTACAGGAATTGTAATTCTTAATTTTTTTAAATTTGTTTCAGCTAAATCGGACTAGTGGTTCTCGAGTTATATCAAACAAAAGAGCCTAAAATGTGACAAATTCCCCCATACGATACTTACTAACTTCAAATCGATATTAAATTATTATGGCATGTGACTTACTTACTTACTTAAGTGGCCCATTACAACTTACGAACGTGGTTCATAAGTTTAAGGCCTGAAGTACTAAAGAATTCCACACGCTTCGGTCTTGTGCGTGTGTTCTCCAGTTAGTCCTACCAGATGGTGGCACGTCGCCTACCACTTGGTCCTTCCAACGGAGTTTGGTTCTCCCTGCTCTGCGCCGTCCTTCAGGTTCGCCTTCAAACACCTTTCTCGCTGGAGCAGTTACATCCATGCTGGCAACATGACCAGCCATCGTAGTCGTTGCATTCTGATTCTCTTAGCTACGTCGATGTCGTGGTAAAGCTCATACAGCTCATGGTTCATCCGATGGCGAAACTCGCCGTCGACACTGATAGGTCCATAAATTTTTCGGAGTACTTTTCTTTCGAATACTCCCAGGTTTTGTATGTCCGTTGTCATAAGCACCCCTGATTCGGCAGCATACAAAAGAACGGGTAAGATTAGCACCTGGTAAAGCTGTTTCTTAGTATTCCAAGATATAGTGGTATTATTAAAGTGCTGCCGAAGTCCGTAAAAACATCTATTGGCTAGCACTATTCTCCGCTTAATTTCTTGCTTGACATTTTTCTTATTGACGGAAGATCCGAGGTAGGTAAACTCATTTACTACCTCAAAACAATAATTTTCAACGTTGACGCTGCGTCCCCATCGAGAGGGGTCTTTGTTCGTCGATATCATTATTTTGTTTTGTCCTCGTTGACCGCTAAACCCATTTTGCCGACTCCTTTTCTAGTGATGAGAAGACTGCAGTAACGTCCCGCAGATTTCGGCCAATGATATCTATATCATCGGCGTAGGCTAGTGGCATGTGGCTTTTGTGGAATATGGTGCCAGACATGTTGACACCAGCCTTTCTCATCACCTTTTCCATAACTATATTAAATAGTGTACAGGACAGGCTATCGCCCTGCCTGAGACCTCTTTCCGTGTTGAATGGTTCAGACTGATTCTTACCAATCTTAATCGAGGATTTGGTGTTTTCTAAGGTACATCTGCAAAGTCGAATCAGCTTTGCAGGAATACCAAACTCAGACATGGCCTCATAAAGCCTATTCCTTATCGGAGAGTCGAAGGCAGCTTTGTAGTCGACAAAGAGGCGGTAGATGTCGATCTGCTTTTCATGGGTTTTTTCCAGGATTTGTCGTAGAGTGAATATTTGATCCGTCGTAGATTTGCCAGGCCTAAAGCCACACTGATATGGTCCAATTAGTTTTTCTACAATTGGCTTTAGACGTTCACACAATATGCTTGAAAGGACCTTGTACGGAATTGGTAATAGGCTTATTCCACGATAGTTCTTACATTCACTACGATCTTCTTTCTTGTATATGAGATAACAGACTAAGACTCCAATATCCGGGCATGCTCTCTTCTAGCCAGATGTTCTCCATGAGCTGATGCATGCTCCTAATCAGCTCCTCACCGCCAGCCTTAAACAATTCAGCAGGGAGTCCATCAACTCTAGCAACTTTCTTGTTTTTAAGGCGGGAGATTGCCACACGTATCTCGCAATATCAAACAATTCAGCAGGGAGTCCATCAACTCTAGCAACTTTCTTGTTTTTAAGGCGGGAGATTGCCACACGTATCTCGCTCTGGCTCGGAGGTGGACAGTTAATACCATCATTATGGATTGGAGTGGGGTCTTCTGGAGTGGTGTCCTTATTCAGTAAATTCCTGAAATGATTTCTCCATATCTTCAGAACGTTATCCGGGTGCGTCACTAGCTGACCATTGCTGTCTTTGCAGGAGTGCAACCCTGTTCCACGCATTCTCGCCTTAACTCTCTTGTAGAATTTTTGGGCTTCCCCTCTACTTCGGAGCAACTCTGTGCACTCATCTTGCCTCTTCTTCAGCTCCTTCTTTGAGTACCCAAATACGCGTCTCGCAGTCCGTTCTATGGAGTCGGCTATATATTGCCACGGCGAGATTATATTATGAGGGGTTGAAGCATTCCGCAGCAGTTGATTTAGATGGTCGGAGTAGGCGTCCGCTACCTCTGTGGTCCGCAGTTTACCGATGTCCAGCTTTCGTTGTGCCTGGTTACGTAAGTTTTTAGCCATGCTTAGCCTTGTGCGTACCTTAACTGCGGTAAGGAAGTGATCGGAGTCAATGTTCGCACCCCTAATCACTCGTACGTCCAGAACACTCGATGCGTGCCTTCCATCAACTACCACATGATCAATCTGATTCCTCGTCAATTGATCTGGAGATAACCATGTTGCCTTATGAATATTTTTATGGTCAAATCTAGTGCTGCTAACTACCATATTTCTTGCCGCAGAGAAATCAATCAGTCTGATGCCATTGTTCGTCGTTTCGGTGTGCAGACTGATTTTTCCGATGGTAGGCTCAAATGCGGTCTCTCTGCCTATTTTAGCATTAAAATCGCCTAGTGCAATTTTAATATCAGGGCTGGGGCTACGGTCATATACATATACAGTCTCCGTAGAACTCGCCTTTGTCCTAATCGATTTTCTCTTCTGTCGGAGCATGGGCACATATAAGTGTTACGTGGAAAAGCTTTGTTTTTACTCTAATGGTGGCTATACTTCCACACACCGGGTTGAACCTTGAGACTAGGTATCGCAGTTTTTTGCCAACCACAAATCCACATCCAAACTCGTGCTTGTCCGCATGGCCACTATAGTAGATGTCGTACGTCTTCATGCGCGAGCATCCGTGTTCCGTCCACCGGATTTCCTGTAAAGCGGTTATGTCAGCCGTGTATTCTTCGAGGACTTCCGCCAGTTGGATAGAGGCACCTGGTCTACACAGTGTTCTAACATTCCAGGTGCATATCCTCAAATCATGGTCCTTAATTCGTTTGCGGTGGTCGTCAACATTTTGGGTGGTCCATTTTATTCTTTTCTTACTTCTTTTCATTGCAATTGTTCAAACGTCGGTGGCGGGTTGCAATCCCAGCGCACCACGTCGCAGTTTTCTTCTCCTGCCAGAATTTTATTGCAGCCGCCCATTCTGGGTCAGACGCTGACCAGGGTACCGGTCACTCTGAGCTGACGTGCCTGGGTTTTATTTATGTCGAAACCATGTCGAATCTTTGTCGTTTTTCAAATATGACATCATTGGTGTCGTTTTTGAGACTAAAATACGACTGTCCTTGCTTCTATCATGTTCTCCTTCATCAGATGATGAAAAATTCTCAACACTAACCATTTCTGTAACTTATTACTAATTTTGTTCAAATAAAAAAAAAACAAAAACAGTCGAAAGTCGACTATAAGGAGCGATTATGTCGTGGGCTGTCCATGCTCCTATCATGTTATCCTTCATCAGATAATGAAAAAGTTTCAACACTACACTTAAAAAAACTTAAATTCTCTTTACACCCCATGAATGAGGTATGGGATAGCATCTCGCGTTGTTGTGAATTAACACGCATTCTATTTTTAGATTTACAACTAACGGCGCCTACATGTTTTTTGACGAATGCGAACGTCACAGTTTGAGAAGATAATAAATAGATACGCCGATTGACTCGACACTTATACTGCGAAGTTGCTGTCGACAACATTCGAGGGGAGCCGACATGAAAAGAAAAATGTAGATGACTGGAGGCGCGAATCGAACCCGGCATCTCCCGCATGGTTGCCGCGTGTTCTAACCATCATGCCACGGCCGGCCCCCTCATCACTAAACATTTGTGTTAATTATCACTAATTTTATTCAAATTAAAAAAAAAAAAACAATCGAATGATGTCGAAAGTCGACTGCGACATACGTAATAAGGGGGATTATATCGAAGGCGAAATGCATAACGAGGCGTTGGTACTTCTTGAGGACAAATTCTTGCAAATATTTAATAAAACGCTGCCACAAGTTGGTTAAGATAAGTCTTTCAAGACCAAAGAACGATGCTAACGATCGAAATCTTCAGTGTGAGAGTGATTACAATCCTAGAGCAATGTTGCATACTCCCTATATAGCCAATGTCTATTCCAACGATTTCTCTCATTTCTGCAACCAAATCCTTTAATTTTGAAGTTCCTAATACGCAGTGTTAGCATATTGCGCACTCTGACCAGTGCCATAAAGACCATATATGGGCATAGAAAACCACGATCAGAAAAGTCCTGATACGAAAAGGAATGTCGCCTATTTTTCTAAGGAAGTGGTTGTCACATACAAGAAAAACTGCGACGTGGTGCGCTGGCCTCGCAACCCGCCACTGACGTATAACCGATTGCAATGAAGAGAAGTAAGATAAGAATAAAATGGACCCCCCAAAATGTTGACGACCACCGCAAACGAATTAAGGACCATGATTTGAGGATATGCACCTGGAATGTTAGAACACTGCATAGGCCAGGTGCCTCCATCCAACTGGCGGAAGTCCTCGAAAAAAAAAACAAGGCTGACATAACCGCTTTACAGGAAATCCGGTAGACGGGACATGGGTACTCGCGCATGAAGACGTGCGACATCTACTATAGTGGCCATGCGGACAAGCACGAGTTTGGTTGTGGATTTGTGGTTGGCAAGAGACTGCGACACCTAGTCTCAAGGTTCAACTCGGTGTGTGAACGTATAGCCACCAGCAGAGTCAAAACTTAGTTTTTCCACATAACACTTATATGTGCCCATGCTCCCACAGAAGAGAAAAGCGATGAGGACAAAGACGAGTTCTACGAGAGCCTAGAAAATGTATATGACCGTAGCCCCAGCCATGACATCAAAATTGTACTAGGCGATTTTAATGCTAAAATAGGCAGGGAGACCGCTTTGAGTCTACAATCGGAAAATTCAGTCTGCACACCGAAACGTCGAACAATGGCATCAGACTGATTGATTTCTCTGCGGCAAGAAATGTGGTAGTTAGCAGCACTAGATTTGACCATAAAAATATTCATAAGGCAACATGGTTATCTCCAGATCAATTGACGAGGAATCAGATTGATCACGTGGTAGTCGATGGAAGGCACGCATCGAGTGTTTTGGACGTACGAGTGATTAGGGGTGCGAACATTGACTCCGTTCAATTCCTTACCGCAGTTAAGGTACGCACAAGGCTAAGCTTGGCAAAAACGTATGTAACCAGGCACAACGAAAGCTGGATATCGGTAAACTGCGGACCACAGAGGTAGCGGACGCCTACTCCAACCACCTAACTCAACTGCTGCGGAATGCGCCAACCCCTGATAATATAACATCGCAGTGGCAATATATAGCCGACTCCTTAGAACGGACTGCGAGAAGCGTACTTGGGTACTCAAAGCCGTCTCAAGAAGATGCATGGTACGATGATGAATGTCGCAATGCCACGAGAGAGACGGATGCTGTATACAGGGTAAAACTGCAGCCAATGGCAACGCGAACTGTTCGTGAACGGCACAGGGAGAAGAGACGAGAGGCAACTCGTCTTTTTAGAAGGAAAAAGAAGGAGCTGAAGAAGAGGCAGGATGAGTGCACAGAGTTGCTCCGAAGCAGAGGAGAAGCCTGAAAATTCTACATGAGAGTTAAGGCAAGAATGCGTGGAACAGGGTTGCCCTCCTGCAAGGACAGCGATGGTCAGCTAGTGACGGACCCGGATAACGTTCTGAAGATATGGAGAGATCACTTTAGAAATTTGCTGGATACTGACACCACTTCAGAAGACCCCGCTCCAATCCATGATGATGGTATTAACAGTCCACCTCCGAGCCAAAGCGAGATACGTATGGCCATCTCCCGCCTTTAAAACAACAAAGGTGCTGGAGCCGATGGTCTCCCTGCTGAATTGTTTAGGCCTGGCGGGGAGGAGCTGATTAGTAGCATGCATCAGCTCATGAAGAAAATGTGGCTAGAGAAGAGCATGCCCGGGGATTGGAGTCTCAGTCTGTTATGTCCCATATACAAGAAAGGAGATCGTAGTGAATGTAAGAACTATTGTGGAATAAGCCTATTACCAATTGCGTACAAGGTCTTTTCAAGCATATTGTTTGAACGTCTAAATCCAATTGTAGAAAAACTAATTGGACCATATCAGTGCGGCTTTAGACAAGGCAAATCTACGACGGATCAAATATTCACCTTACGACAAATCCTGGAAAAAACACATGAAAAGCAGATCGACACCTACCACCTCTCTGTCGACTACAAAGCTGCCTTCGACTTTCCGATAAGGAATAGGCTTTATCATGCCATGTCTGAGTTTGGTATTCCTGCAAAGCTGATTCGACTTTGCAAATGTACCTTTGACAACACCAAATCCTCGGTTAAGATTGGTAAGGATCAGTCTGAACCATTCAACACGGAAAGAGGTCTCAGGCAGGGCGATAGCCTGTCCTGTACACTATTTAATATAGTTATGGAGAAGGTGATGAGAAAGGCTGGTGTCAACATGTCTGGCACCATATTCCACAAGAGCCACATGCCACTAGCCTATGCCGATGATATAGACATCATTGGCCGAATCTGCGGGATGTTACTGCAGTTTTCTCATCACTAGAAAAGGAGTCAGCAAAAATGGGTTATGCGGTCAACGAGGACAAAACAAAAATAATGATTTCGACGAACAAAGAGTCCTCTCGATGGGGACGCACAGTGAACGTTGTCGACGAATTTACCTACCTCGGATCTTCCGTCAACAAGAAAAATAATGTCAGCCAAGAAATTATGCGGAGAATAGTGCTAGCCAATAGATGTTTTTACGGACTTCGGCAGCACTTTAGTAATACCACCTTATCTCGGAATACTAAGAAACAGCTTTACCAGGTGCTAATCTTATCCGTTCTTTTGTATGCTGCCGAATCATGGGTGCTTACGACAACGGACATACAAAACCTGGGAGTATTCGAGAGAAAAGTACTCCGAAAATGTATGGACCTATCTGTGTCGACGGCGAGTTTCGCCATCGGATGAACCATGAGCTGTATGAGCTTTACCACGACATCGACGTAGCTAAAAGAGTCAGAATGCAACGACTACGATGGCTGGGTCATGTTGCCAGGATGAATGTAAATGTTCCAGCGAGAAAGATGTTTGAAGGCGAACCTGAAGGACGGCGCAGAGCAGGGAGACCCAAACTCCGTTGGAAGGACCAAGTGGTAGGCGACGTGCCACCATCTGGTAGGACTAACTGGAGAACACACGCACAAGACCGAAGCGTGTGGAATTCTTTAGTACTTCAGGTCTCAAACTTATGAACCATGTTTGTAAGTTGTAATGGGCCACTTAAGTAAGTAAGTAATTAAAATTTAAAAACAAAAATTTAAATGAATCAACATACTAGTAACTGCAATGGCGGACAACTTTCATTTCGTGTCTGGGTCTACTGTCGACTGCTGTATATCATTAAAATGTACCAAATATCGATCAAAATAATGTAAATAACTTTACAATTAAAAAGAGACACCCACACAAAACATTGTTAACTAAATCGAAAATCTCCCCCCTCGCCCATATCTTTTGACTAGTTGCAACAAAAATTGTATCTAGTACAGTGTTTTATATTTGTCAGATTCCAATTCATTGATTCAGATGAATTGATGAATATATTTTTCATCCCAACCTCTCTCTCCTCCAATCCTAAGCACATACACACACACACACACACACACACCCACCCCACCTCGTACTCATACAACGGGGCTGCTATTGAAACAAATGCCAATCCAGTCAACCACTGTCATCCATGGCTGATGATGATGCGTCTTTTTTTGTAGTTATTGTTGTTGTTTTCTTTTTTTTTTTTGTACACTTCTGTATGTTTATTGGGAAATTTGTTTGCTTATTTATTTGTTTGCAATTTACCTGTTTGTGTCAGGTTCATTAATATGAGATATCAATGAAAATGGGAGGAGGGGGAGGCTTGCGTAGGTTAGGGCAGAATGAATATGAATATTCTTTCTCGTCATCGTCGTCACTCACTCACTCACTGCGAGCATATCCGATATGATGATAGTAGGTATTATTATTATTATTATCATCGTCATCAATGTCAGATTCAACAACAGCAGCAACATCCCGTCGACACATTCTAAAGATTATGTAGTTATACATGCGGCAGACAGACATACATATATATGTAAACTAATCCTTACATACATTCGTATGCTCATACACATTCAAACACAGGCAGGCCTTACATGTCATTTGTTTTTAAATGTGGACCAATAAAATAACAAATATTGACGAGTAAACCTAGGTAAATAAGTCATCATATGAACATTCAGTTGTATGTGTGTGTGTGTGTGTAAGAGAAACATGCAGAGAGTTACCGCCAATGCAGAGGATTTTTTATTTACCTATGGGTAGACGTGGGGTAAAATAGAGATACGAGCATAGTTCTTCTAGAAATATGACAATATCGGTATGAAATCAGATTGACATAGGAAAATTTTTAGCGAACATAGTCTATTACACAGTGCAACATATGATTTTGGGACTCAATTCTGAGAACTGCACGTGAAAGTAGCCCCAAAAAGAAGAAGTTCTGCATCATTCGTTTTGTCACGTTACATGTCATAATAATTTAATATCGATTTGAAGTTAGTAAGTATCGTATAGGGGAATTTGTCACGTTTTAGGCTCTTTGTATACAACAAATACATGTTATATGGTGGCGTATGATTACCATAAGTAATATTCCACGTAAATCATATGCGACGAAGTACACGAAGTAACTGCTACAAAATAAACCCAGTTTAAAATCATTGCTAATGTAGGGAAACGTTATATCAACAGATTAAAGGAATTGTAATTCTCATTTTTTTTTTAATTTGTTTCAGCTAAATCGGACTAGTGGTTCTCGAGTTATGTCAAACGAAAGAGCCTAAAACGTTACAAATTCCCCTTTACGATACTTACTTACTTCAAATCGATATTATGGCATGTAACTTGACAAAACGAATGATGCAGAAGTTCTTCTTTTTATGGCTACTTTCACGTGCAGTTCTCAGAATTGAGTCCCAAATCAATGAGCTGAAAAATGTTGTACTGTGTAATGTGTCAAACTTGGGGAAAATCTAAGATATCCTTGTTTAGTCCCATTTAGGTCAAAGTTCACTGTTTTCGGTACGATAACTTTCGAAATACGTAACCAACTTAAAATTTGGCATGGGTAACAACTTTCTCAAAGTTACTTATAGGATTGCATATGGGCTACATGGCCACGCCCATCTGGTACATCCTATAGAAAATTACCGATTGGACACAATCGTGCTCAAACTCTCTATTTAGTAAAGCTATAAAAGGATAAAGTTTTGGATAGAAAACTGGAAGTCCAGCGACGCCCCTTCTGGTACCTCTTATACAAATTAATCATTCCTCACACATTAGAAAACGAGTTATAATCTCAATACAACCAACGTGGGTGGTCGTGCCCAAATTCAGTATTTTGTAAAGCTTTGTATTAGAGTGGGTCAATTTGTAAGGAATGCAATAAATGCACCAAGCGGGTATCAAAGCGTAATCTATGACGAATTCTAAGATAATTTGTCCATGGGTTAAAATCAAAATGGAGCCTTCCGGTTTTTAGCAAGAATCTCTTCGTATTGGGCAAAAAATCCACAACTAGCTTCGCAACTTCCTTGGAATCGCCCCTAGAGGGTTCAAATGTAAGAACGACTCCCAATAATTTTGCACTTCTAACATTTTTCCCAAACATACCTAAACCCAATCTTCACCCCCTAAGGGGGCACCCATTTTTATAAAATTTGCTCCCACAGCTCTAACTGTCCACAACAAGCCCCGCTACTGCCCCTGAATCCCTTAGAGGGTTCAAATATATGAAAGACCCCCAGTCATTTTTTCCCTCCTTAATTTTTTTCCAAATATACTTAACCCCCATTTTCATCCGCTAAGGGGGCACCCATACAGAAAACAAAATTTTATAAAATTTGCTCTTGCCCCTAGAGGAATCAAATGTACGACCGACCCCCAATATTTGTGCAACCCCAACAGTTTCTCAGATCATATCTACCCTCTATTTTCAACCCTTAAAGTAGTCCCCATACAATTTTTTTTAATTTTTTTTATGAAATCAGCTCCTGCTGGTCCAATGGTGCCTCCTAGAGGAGTAGTCGAGAAAAAATTGTTGGAAAATCTAACCAAGCATAACCAAGCGTTACCGAACCCCTTAATTCGCTGTGTTATGTGTACTGTGGCGCATCGGATAGTTTGCAGTCAGGGGTATCCGACTGTATTCTAACGGAACCTCACTTATTTACATGGGCGTCATAGTGAGTAATATGATAATCTACCAAGTCTTTAACGTGTTAACCTACACTCTTGGGTTTCTCCCCAGTCGGAAGAGAATATGGAAGAAAATACGATTATTGAGTGCTCTCTCTATTGGACACCACTCAGGTTCCAAGGAAGTCTGAATCAGACTGTGATACGAAGAAGTACACTAACACGGTGAAAATACCACTTGGCCACAACCAATCAGGGCAACCTGAAAAGTACGATCGAAATCAGTATGGGAAAAGTGGGTAAGACAGAAGGAGCCGATTTAACAGGCAGGAAAAGGAACTGGTCTAAGAAGCAGAATGGCCGTAACGCGTATCGGCAATCATGTAACCTCCTTGCGAGGTTACCGGATCGCGACGCCACTCTGCTCTCTGAGTAGGGAAGAGTCTAATTCAGAGGAATATGTCACAAAGTTTAAAAAGAAAAATTGTGGCGCCATGTTCTTTAGTGTTAAGAGGCTTCTCAAATCAGATCCTCTGATGGCTATTAAATCCTGCGAAACCGTGCAGTAACACCGCGGTAATAGGACAACCGTGGACAGTAGGTCCACGGCTTCTCAATAACTGACTTTGGTTATGGAGGTGAGGCTATCAACTGTAAAGGCGGCGAAGTGTAAGAAGCCAGATGATTCCCTTAGCTTGTCAGCAAATGACTAAAAGGTTTACATGGTTCGCTCTGGAGGTGAACCCATTAAAGGAGCACAGCGGTCAATGAAACAAATAAACTTGGGAGTCAATCCTTCTCTTTAGTACTCAATCAATGACTGCAGTTGTGAATGTAAGACTATAAACTGTAAAGGCGGCGAAGTGTAAGAAGCCGGGTGATTCCCTTAGCTTATCAGCTAATAACAAAAACGTTACGAGGACTCGCTTTGGGGACGAACTCATTAAAGACACGAAGCGGCCAAGGAAACAAACAAGGCTGACCCGGACGGCAAAATCAGCACAATAAACTGGCTAAAACTTGAAGAGAAGTTGACTCTGAGTATGGCCGATCTTAGTATCAGGATCAGATCAGGAAAGCTTTCTGAATGTGTACCGGTCGAAGGGAGTCAAAACAATTGACTGAACGAATTAGAAGACAGTCTTAATTTACCTTTAAACCCCATGAATGCGATATGGGATAGCTTCTCGCGTTATTGTGAATTAACACGCTTTCTATTTTTAGATTCGCCACTAACGGCACTCACTTGATTATCAACGAATTCGAACATCACTGTTTAAGAAGGTTTTACTAGACATGCCGATTTACTCGACACTATACTGTAAAGTTGCTGTCGACAATATCGAGGGGGACGGTAATGAGAGAAAAATGCAGATGACTGGAGGCAGAAATCGAACCTGGGATGTTCCGCATGATAGTATCATGTTCTAACCATCATGGCACGGCCGGCTGCCAGAAGACGTTCAATCTTCTATAATCATGGTCAATAACTGTGGTAAATTCTGGTCTAAATCGTTCCTAGATCGGTGTTTCTACTTCGGCATATCATCACCGCACATTCAAACGTCAAAGAACGCTATTCAAATGCTGGCGAAACAGAATCCCTCCTCCTACATCGGTACGTGGCAGGAAATCTCCTTGGTGCTATGTTCTGAGAACGGACGGGTGAATCTTCGGCTGTCAACTGATGCAGACACTTTGTCCCAACTGGTTCCTAAGGAGGCCAGGATGAGAGTTGGATTTGGAACTGTAAGGTTCCGTCATTCCTCTATCACTAAGAAGTAAGAAGTAAGCCAAAGAGGTGCAGATTTATGTGCACCACTGTGTTGCTGTTGCGGCAAACATTCTTTCTAGCCTCAAGGGCCAAAGTGTCTTATGTTTTTTTACTAATGTTTGCTTAAGGAATTGTATTTTGTTCTCCCAAATATGTAATAGTCAAATATTTAGGCCTCGCTCATTTTTGCCGACTTGGTTCCTAATACTTAACTTAATTTCACTTTGCATCCCATGAATAAGGTATGGGATAGCTTCTCGCGTTGTTGTGAATTAACGCGCTTTCTATTTTTAGATTCACAACTAACGGCACCTACTTGTTTATCGACGAATGCGAACGTCACTGTTTGAGAAGCTCTTACTGGACACGCCGATTGACTCTACACTTATACTGCGAAGTTGCTGTCAACAACATTCGAGGGGAGCAGACATTGAAAGAACAATTTTTTTAAGATGACTGGAGCCAGGTTTGAACCTGCGATCTCCCGCATGGTAGTCGCGTGTTCTAATCACTATGCCACGGCCGGTCCCTGGTTCCTAATAGTCTGGTTATATGTCTACTTTACTGTGAAAGTTTGAGGAAAGAGGCGTGGCACAGCCCACTTTCACCCTGACTGTTATTCATACTGTACCAACAACACATAGTAAATATCATGTTTAACCTATACAGCTTTTTTGTGACGAACATGCCTGAAAGGGTACGCATCTGTACTATAGCTAAGAAGGGATTTAATATGTACTTTATGTAGACCCTACAGCTCACTAATTATGCGACAACGGAATGAAGTGATTATGGGTCCACCTATTCTTTTCCTACATTGTACCGTTTTCTTTTCGACTCTCAGAACATAATCCTGCGCTTGTGTCATTACCCAGGATTCAGCGACGTGGAGCAAGATAAGAAGAACCCTCGTCTGTTACATCGAGAGAGGGCGGGACTAGCACGTAATAACAGCTGTTTACGATTAATATCCATCTCTTGGTCTTTGGGCTCACGACATTACCTTAATTGTTTACGGTTACTTCGCTTCAGACACAAAAGAGATATTCCGTACGGTAAACTGAAATATAACCGTGTTTATACGTAGAAAAAGAGCTTAAAATCCACTTTGAGCAAGAAAAAATCGTATGGCCATTAAATTACACAGTACAACATTTTTCAGCTCATTGATTTGGGACTCAATTCTGAGGACTGCATGTGAAAGTAGCCCAAAAAAGTAGAAGTTCTACATCCTTCGTTTTGTCAAGTTACATGACATAATAATTAAATATCGATTTGAAGTTAGTAAGTATCGTATAGGGGAATTTGTCACGTTTTAGGCTTTTTTGTTTGACATAACTCGAGAACCAATAGTCCGAATTAAGTGAAACAAATTAAAAAAATTGAGAATTATAATTTCTTAAATCTGTTGAAATAACGTGTCCCTACATATGTCACAATTTCTCTTTTACATTCATCAAATGATTTTGAACTGGGTTTATTTTGTAGCAACTACAATAAAAATATTGTATTCCGTGGCGTATGATTTACGTGGAATATTACTCATACGCCACCATATAGTATTTATGTTATGCCAAACAAAAGAGCCTAAAACGTGACAAATTCCCCTATACGATACTTATTAACATCAAATCCATATTAAATTATTATGGCATGTAACTTGACAAAACGAATGATGCAGAACTTTTTCTTTTTGGGCTGATTTCGCGGGCAGTTCTTTGAATTGAGTCCCAAAATCATGTGTTTGTACTGTGAAAGAGAGGAAAGACCCAAAAATAAAACCTGTATTTAAACCATAAGTTAAGATTTTGAAGGTGGGTTAAGAAACTTTGGAATACATATTCATGTTGTACTTAACCAGACCTACGGTTACAATTCAAGTTCCTTATTTAAAACGTTTATCAAAAAGAAATAAAAAGCAAATTTGCAACATTGTTGTCGCCAATCGATTATCGAACACTCATCCCAGTCAGATGAAACCAGAAATCATTTAATTCCTACAAAACTAGGCAACCCTCTACGAAAACACTAAATATGTGTCTACGTGTATATATTAGTGTTTTCACAAACATATGTATGTATGTATGTATATATAATGATTTTATTTATTTCTTTTCTGTCATAAACTTGGCTTTTGGTTACGTATGATTTATTAAATAAACAATACATACATATGTACATGTGCAGTAAACACAATCACACATCCATAATAAAAATTATATATACACCTATGCCTTGGTATATATATGCTATTTATGAAATCTACACTCTGCTGCTGTTGTTCAATACACCAATAGCAACAATTACGACCATACAATTGCTTGTGTTACATCAACAGCCGTTGACACGTGTATTGCTTGATGAGAGTCATACAAAAAAAAAAAAATAACAAAAAAAAAAAATAACAAAAAAAACGAAATACACGTGATTTTTTTTCCATGGAGTCAGGGGCTTCAGTGGTTTGGGGATGAGAGAGACGGGATTATATGTTCTGCTATGTAATACCACCCAAACCAAAGTAGTTGAAAAAAAAATACAAAGACAGCTTTAATTGCCATTATTTACTAAACTGGTAGCGAAGTAGAACATATTTATAAAGAAACTTTGGCAAAGGCCTGAGATGAAACTTCAGTAAAAAAATTAAGGGTAAGGGGTGGCCAGAAGCTCTCCTGGGCAAACATTAGAAATACTCAAGGCCGTAGAATAACTTATAGTAGCTGATCAATGTCACTCGATTTATGCGTTAAAATCCACAATGTTTATTTTCCCTCAATTAGTATTATTATATTTTCTGAAAACTTACAAATTGTACCCAAATTTGTCTTAAGGAGATATTAGTACACGTACAGGGTGGAGGAAAATGGCTGCGCATTTTGGTCAAAGTTAGGGGGAAAAAGAAAAATCGGCATAAAGCACCGAAACTGCACTGGAGACAGTAAAATGACCTATCCCCAGTAATTTTCCCAAAACCCCCATCTTCGCCCCTTAATAGGGCTTTCCCGTAGTATTTCCCTACTATAATTTTTACCGAACATACCTACCCCCTAAATTAACACATTAGGGGGCTCCGATACAAAAATTGTATGGGAGCCCAAATAGTTAGTGAGACCACCATGGGTTTATTGCGGAAGACTGTTCAAGCTGGTGCATTTTTGTCAGCAAATACTGGTTCATTCGACGACGGTACTCACTGTTAACAATGATGGGTCCAAATATTTTTCGAAGTATTTTTCTTTCAAAGACTCCCAGAAACTATTGATTCGCATGTGTCATTACCCAGGATTCTGCTCTGTAGACCGCGACAGGTAGGGTCAGTGTCTGATAGTTACCGATCATTGTTCGTCGAGAGAGGGATTTGTTATTAAATCGTTTGCTTAGCGCATAGTAGCAGTGGTATGGGGTCAATACTCGTCGCTTGATTTTCCAGGCCGCATGACAGACTATAGCCTTGTCTAAAGCCTCACTTGGCAGACAAGGCTCTGGCAGATTTTGCCTATTTTTAATGAAGACTTCGTGTCAGTCAGTGCCATCCCGCTAAGTCATATCAGTTTCGCGGGGATATTAAACTCAGGCATAACATCTAATAATTTCTGTCGTACCAGACTGTCGCAGCATTGTAATCGGCAAACAAATGGTAAGTGTCGATCTGTATGTCTTGCATCTTCTTCAGGATTTGGCGCAGTTCGCTAGGATGGGCTTTAGTCTTTTACATAACACACTATACAGGACCTTGTAGGCAATGAATGAAAGGCTGATGACGCGCCTTTCTTAAGCACACGACATAGAACACTAAAATTCCAATCATAGGGCATGCATTCCTTAGGTCATATCATGTTTATGAGTTGGTTCATGCACGTTGCCAGCTCATCGCTCAAAATGCTCTGCCGGCAATCCATCTGCCGTGCAATTGCCGTGATCTTGTTTTGGCTCGGTGACGGACAATCTACTGAGTCGTCGGCACATTCTGCGTTTCCGTGATCAGATTTCAGTCACTGTTTTTACAGGGGGGAGGGGGATTCCAGTTCCAAAATTTTTGCTTTTTACCTTTTGGTAGAACTATACTTTTTTATATCCTGGCATCTCTATTCCAATAAAATTCCAATCATGGGGCATGCATTCCTTAGGTCATATCATGTTTATGAGTTGGTTCATGCACGTTGCCAGCTCATCACTCAAAATGCTCTGCCGGCAGTCCATCTGCCGTGCAATTGCCGTGATCTTGTTTTGGCTCGGTGACGGACAATCTACTGAGTCGTCGGCACATTCTGCGAGTCCGTGATCAGATTTCAGTCACTGTTTTTACAGGCGGGGAGGGGGATTCCTGTTCTAAAATTTTAGTTTTTTACCTTTTGGTAGAACTATACCTTTTTATATCCTGGCTCTCTATTTTCTTCTATATGTTATTCTCCGCTCGAATAGGCGTTTTGTCTCTCTTCTCATCTCGTTATATCGTTGCGTCACAAATTTAGTTTTGGCTCGGTGGTGGACTGTCGATTATTGACACGATTTCATCACTTATGCTGCCTATGGTAACAAACAGAGAACGATAATGTTCCCTCCATATTTGCAGCACAATCTGCGTGTCCGCTACTAGATTTCCATCTCTGTTCCTAAAAGGGGGGATTCCTTGATCCAAAACCTTAGCTTTTTAACTTTTGGTATAACTTTTAGTGCTTCACCTCTATCCCCGAAATATCCTGGATATTTCTGTTTCCCTCAGACACATTTCCGCTTAAAGAGGCATTTTGTCTCTCTTCTCTTACCGTTACGTCGTTCCGTCACAGCACGCACTACCATTGGCCTTGTACTCAGCATCCTTTTCCTCAGGCTTGTCTGAGCGTTCTTTGTCATATCCCTGTACGGTCGTTGCTGTAGTGCTCATAGAATACTTAATATGCTACCAATGTGTGTCGGGAGCATCAGAATTAGGGACTTTTGTTTGTAGTAATTGAGAAAGTTGTTTGGACTAGGCATTTGCTACCTCTGTGATATGCACCTTTGCGATTGAACAATCGGTACATACCAATGTCATTATTATATATAAATTCCTGTTCTTCCTATAAAGAGCATAGGGCCTCAACGATTATGTTCCATTCTCAGTCTCAAGATTTGTTAAATTTAGCTATTTCCATGTCCAGCTGCCGTCGCCAAGTGTGACATAGACGTCATCACCTGTGACTGCCCTGAGGATTCCATTCTATGGCATTTCGAGTTATGTCGAAATGTAGTCTTCGCAAGGCATGTCAAATCCAACTCCATTTTCGTCTTCGAATCTTAGTTTCAACTGGGATTTGACCAGTTTTGTGCCCAGTGCTGAGCGTTGCTAATTGTGTTTGTCCAGAAGATTTTTAGGGTTTGACAAAGGAAGTGCTATGAGATCACATCGAGCTGCATTCTTTGATTCTCATCCGTATAGGGCAACGGACTTCACACAGCTGTTAAATATGTCCAACTTGGTACATCTAGAGATTAAATTTAAGTTCCAAACATGCTTTAGTTAAGCATCGGCTAGCCTGGCTTTGAAGCTTCTGGATGATGTTATGATGCATCTGAGATAGCAAAACGATTGGACTTCTTCGATATGCTATTGTGTTTGAAGTTGGTTATATTTGCCGTATTAACTCGCATTGCCTTAGTGTTGGGTAAGTTAATGTTAAGGGCGTGTGATTCTGCATGTCATCAAATTTATGTGACAACAGACATATGTTGTCCGCATAATCCAGATCTTCGAGACGGCCATTCAGACGCCATAAGATGCCTCTTTCTGTTGATGCGACTTTCGCCATTATGTTGTCAATAACCACATTAAACAGTAAAGGCGATAGTAGACATCCTTGGCGAAGTCCTACTTTTACATTTATGGGGCTGCTAATAGCATATTCGTGTTGTATGCGGAATGTAGCATGTATAGGGCCACAATGAGAGATATGATCTTTTCTAGAATTTCTTTACAGGGAAGTGCGTTCCATATGCCACAATGAAGTAGCGTGTCAAACGCTTTTTCGAAGTCTACGAATATCATATACAAAGATGAACGCCATTCTACCGATTGTTCCGTGATTATTCTCAGACTATTGATATGATCAACGTCGGATTTGTTGGGGCAAAAACACACCGTCGTCGGCGACAGCGTCTGTCAATCATTTCCTCAGTATGTTCACAATGACCTTGTTTATCATTCCGTAAAGTCTCCATTCTTAGGAATTTTATTTATGAGTCCCTCTTTCAATTCGTCGCTAAGACTGTTGCATCTTCAAAACTCGTCAATAATAAGGCTTAATAGTTGGGCACTTATGACGGCATCTGCCTGTAAGTAGGTGAAAATGACACGCCAAAACGCCGCGACACGTCAACTTAATATTGGATCGTAGAATCCAGTGGTGTACCCCGTTTTGAAAAGTTAGCTCAAAATCACGAAATATTTCGATTTAAAATGAAAAAACTTTAAAAGCTTAATTAATATTAAACAGACGTCCAAATAGACGTCTATTATACCAACGGTTACATTTTGTCGAAAAGAAAATATATAAATTGATTTAACAAAAGCTTTTGCAGGTTTTTCGCTCAATTAAAATCAAAAATCACCTTAAATCTACTACAAATTTTAAATCGAAATATCTCGTTATTTTGAGCTAACTTTTTAAAAGGGAGTATACCACTGGATTCTATGACCCAAAAATTAGTTGGGGTGTCTCGGTGTTTTTGTGTGTCATTTCAAAAGTTAAAATTTTACTTACAGTTTTATCTATGCCAGGCGCATTGTTATTTTTGAGAAATTTTAGCGCATTTTCTATTTCAGATGGCGTGGGATTGTCGATGGAAATGTCATGTCTTTCTTGATGTTGGAGACAGCGGCATATGTGGGTATTTTGCATTGATATGGGATTCAGCTAGTACGTATAATGTTCCGTCCATACATCCAATTGACCGATCTATGACGTAACCAAGCATCCATTCTTGTCCTTTAGCACTTGTGTTTCTGTGTTTCTCTGAGGCTGACTATGCTTCTTTTACAAGGTTATCAGTCCAGGGATGTTTGTCACGCTTAACTTCCTTGTCTTTGCGGGTGTGTTCCTGTTCGGCACTCTTGTTCTCGTTACGTGTCTTTAACTTGTTGAGGTCCACCTTACATTTCTTCCTCTTAAAAATAAAGTCCCATATTTCATCTGAGAACCATTAATTCCACTCGAGGATTTTGTAGTTAATGCTATTTGTTGCGACTTTAAAGAAGTTGGCCTTTATCGCTGGCCAGTCTGCCCTTGTGTTGTGACCATATGATTCAAGAGATGTTTGCAGGGTGTTGACGTACTCTCTGTGGCATGCGGTGGTGTTAAATTACATTATTGGGAAATTGTTATTATAATTTTCCGTTTCGGAACTGCCATCTATCCTCCTAGATCGTGTAATATGACATCTCTAAATTTTGTTCTATTGGGGTTATGAGACCGGGACCGGCCGTGGCATAGTTGTTGTTGTTGTTGTAACAGCTGGTGGTAGCTGGGGTGATAATTCTTTATACCGATTTTTCTATTTATTGACACTCGATAGTCCGATTATCATACGATCATTGTTGGCAACTCTGTTCGTTCCTTTGCAGATAACAAGGTTTGTGTCAAGGATTGTTAGGTGTTGTTGTTGTGAGTTTTTACGCCAAATTCCACCAAAGATGGCGCCACCTGGCTTGTTGATTTATATGAGATGTTGATAAATCATTTTCCTTGATCCTTGCGCAATCTGGATTTTTTGTAGTGGAAGCATCTAGGATGAGTTTTGTTGGCTAGAGAACTCGAAAGTTTTTGAAACAGTAATTTTTTATCGATGTCGATTTTGACCAGTGCCCTGGCCGGGAATCGAACCCGGCACCTTCGGATTGCTAGTCTACGTCGCTTCCACTGAGCTATCGAAGGTCATGCCGTGGCATAGTGGTTAGAACACGCGACTACCATGCCGGAGATCACAGGTTCAACTAAAGGCTCCAGCCATCTTAAAAAAAAAAAATTCTTTCATTGTCGGCTCCCCTCGAATGTTGTCGACAGCAACTTCGCAGTATTAGTGTCGAGTCAATCGGCATGTCTAGTAAAAGCTTCTCAAACAGTGACGTGCTAATTCGTCGATAAACAAGTAGGTGCCGTGAATCTAAAAAATAGAAAGAGTGTTAATTCACAACAACGCGAGAAGCTATCCCATACCTCATTCATGGGGTGTAAAGGAAAATTGGGTTGGGTTTTGGGGGTTATGTGAAGTCAAATATCTTCATGGATAAGCCTGTGAAAGACGAGGAAGCCAAAATTGCATGCGAAATTCGCGTGATACCGAAGCCAAAGCTCACAAAAAGTAATCGAAAGTTGGACCATACAAGTCGCGGCCAACATTTGAATGAAATTATCTTGAAATAATGAATGTCAAACATAGTTCTTTCGGGTCCTTATATAGAATTTAATTGTATTCTATTTTAAATATTTTATTTAAAATTAGAAAAGATTTACGTACTTTGTTTACTTGTGTAAACTAGTAAAAAAAAGTTCGATATTGTTATATTTTATATTGTATTTATATACACGAGTACACAGCGTCTCACGACATATCACCTGGTACCTTACTGCTACAACTTAGTATTAGATCAAACTTACCTGTATAAAAAGCCATGATGAGACCAAAGCCAAACTGCGATTTTGACCACTAAAACGATAGTGATACGCATAGAACGCAAAGTGATACAAATAGAAGAATCTGAAAAGGAACAAAGAAACAATAGAATATTAATAAAAAAAAAAATAAAAATAAAAAACAAATTTTTTCAGATATAATTTATTGGGCAAAAATTATTTGAGTTCGCACTCCCATTCTATTCTAAAATCATATATTGTTGAAAATGTCATAATGCATTACTAAAAAATAGCTAAATTTATTGTCGCAACTTAAAAAGGTAGCTCTATATTTAAGAATCACCACTGCAGGCGAATTGTTAATCAATTTCATAAAATATCCTACAGCAATATTAATAGTTATATAAACTTTGATGAGCAATCAAGAATCGCTAATTTCTTATTTCATTGCAATGCAATGTTATCTTCCAGTTCATATTGTTCTTAATGTTAAAAATTCTTTATGTTTATTGGGTATTACCGGAATTACGAAAAATTTAAATATTTCCCACGATTTCCCACCAACATGAAAAATTTCAAACAATTTGCAATAATTTTGTATAATGAATTCATCTCCACATTGATTTTTGTGTGACACTATATGTTTTTATACACTTTACTGCTACATATTGAATGATGGTATGTTAAGTTGTTGATACTCATTGGAATTAGGTGTAAAAAATACAGAAAAAGCGCTTTAAAACCAACTTGAGCTAAAAAATCCAACTTGGCCATTAAATTGTTAATGCAGCCAACTTGACACAACGAATGATGCAGATGTTCTTATTATAGAGGGTACTTTCACGTGCAATTCTCAAAATTGAGTCCCAAATCAATGAGGTAAAAAAAATTTGTACTGTGTAAGTTTTGCGTTACTATTTCGCCACAAATCTATATAAATTTAGTAGTGTCGCGATCTCATCATCAACCCTTAGAAAAGATTGTCCGCATTTCCTTACTACAGAACACACACAAGAATTGTGGACAGGAATTGACGACTGTTCATTTACTTATAAAAAATTTCTCCGAAAGGATTAAGTATTTCGACCAGGTAGTTATGTATGAATTTCCCAAAACTTTTTCGCATTGTCAACAAATTTTTGTTTTTCGTTTATTAAGAATATTTTCTCTTTTTAAATAAACTGTAATGGTATTTTTTTAAACTAAATTTAAAAAAACCAACAAAAAAATCTACAATAATAATTACCAGGCAACAGGAGATGGAATTTCTGGCAAACATGCAAACAACAATGCAACACAATAAGAGTACTCCAATATGAGAAAATAACAAATAAATTAAAAATATATTGTTCGTTAATAAGAACTTAATTGACATTCGTTGAATTGGCTATGGTGAAGGCATAAATGACGGCGAAACCATATACGGCATTGGTAAATATTTCATAAATACACAATGGCTACTATGGTATTTTCCATATCAGATGATATCGTTTTACAACGTCACAACATTATGATGATGATGATGGTTGCACTGTGTAGGCGAGGGGGAATACACAAATAGCCCTAAAGGCAGGGGCGGGGCAGGGTGCTGAAAGTCTCGTTATTCTCAAGTAATTAAAATATTGCAATTAAACTGAAGTTATTGATATAATTAAATATGTTTAAGATATGGAAATTTATAGAAAATTTCGGGGAAAAAATATTGAGACTACAAGATATTGAATGTATTGAGATTTTTAAAGGTAATAAAAAAAAGTGTTAAAAAAAATAAAGAAAAGTGTTAAAAAAAATAAAAAAGTGTTAAAAAAAAATAAAAAATTTTACAAACAAATTAGAAAATACAGATAACACATAGAATATATTAATAAAAATACAAAAAAACAAAAAAAAACACAATAAGGAAAATATGGGAAATATAGGGGCAATTCTATTGTGACGGGTGTGACCAACTAACTCACAATGTATTATTTAAAAAAAAATCTGGGATTCTCAAGGATGTTAATTTTGAAAACGTTTAATAACAGGTAGACACTGAAAAAACTAGATATCTGCTCAGAATGGCCGTTTGTACCAAAACGTACAGATTATTGTACCAAAAAGTACTTTTATAGTACCAAAAAGTACATTTATGGTACCAAAATGTACTTTAATCATACCTAAAGCTACATAAAAATGTCCTTAGTATGTAGTATCGAAATTACCGTAGGCTATATATTTATGACTCATTGGGCGGTGTAGGCGTGGCAAAACATATTTTTAGAGCTAGGAAGATAAAATTTAATACACAGATGCATATGTGCATAAGAAATAATATTTGATACACAGATAATACACGGCAACGCGAATATGAATATAAAGACGAAATTTTAATTTTGGGTCAGTGGGCGGAGTAGGCGTGGCAAAACTTTATTTTAGGCTTATAGAAAAATTTGGCATCCAGATAGTACACGACAACACTAATGTGAATATGCAGACGACATTTCAATTTTGAATCTATGGGGGAAGGCGGCGTGGCAATACTGTTTTTAAGTCCTAGAGAGATAAAATTTAATACACAGATTCAAAATATTTCCATGATAACGTCATTAAAGTAATGAAAGTATTGAAAGTAGTGAAAGTAGTGAAAGTAGTGAAAGTAATGAAAGTAATGAAAGTAATGAAAGTAATGAAAGTAACTAAAGTAATGATAGTTATGAAAGTAATGAAAGTAATAAAAGTAATGAAAGTAATAGAAGTAATGAAAGTAATGATAAAGTAATGAAAGTAATGAAAGTAATGAAAGTAATGAAAGTAATGAAAGTAATGAAAGTAATAAAAGTAATGAAAGTAATGAAAGTAATGAAAGTAATGAAAGTAATGAAAGTAATGAAAGTAATGAAAGTAATGAAAGTAATGAAAGTAATAAAAGTAACTGAACGATTGTCCTTTAATAAAAACAACCGATCCGGATGAGTAGTTGTAAATTACTGATTTTATTTCTGAAAAATATGAACTTACTTGCTAACATTGAAAATAAATCTTAACTAACCTAACCTAACGATAGACAAAGACAGAAAAGGAAGAAATAATCTATGTATCATAATAAGCGGCCACACAAGCGCAGTATGAGTGCACACACGAGGCCGCGCAATCGCCTTATCAGCATGGAAAATTCCACAGCATAAACACCCCGACCCTAAGTGCATGGTTTCCCTTATCTCCTGCTACATGCAGACGACGATTCATTTATTTGTGTCAATAAGGGAACACCACACATTACAAAAATATAACACACATGTTCAATTTTGAACATTCTGCAAGGGGCGATAATACTATAGACATATATACTTGATATTACTAAGAGAAAATAGACTGTAGATAAAAAAACTTGTAATATAAACATTGTTGTTATAAAACTAAAATATCATTTAAAACTATGTTCAAATCTGAACATTCTGCGAAGGGCGAAAATATTCTTATGAAATTATAATTCCTTATTTATATATACTTTTAAATGTATACTCTTACTTTAAGTGGACTGTATTGAGTTAAACTTCCATCGCTTTTTGAACACCCAGATGACTTCTCGCTTGGGCATCCATTTATATGGTTCAGCTTCATTTGCTTGCTCTTCTATTGCTGGATTTTCAGTGGGTGCTTCTTCTTTGTTTGAGGAATCTGTCTTCTTTCCTTGCATCCCGTTGCTTCCTTCCTTCTTGGCAGACTCTGATTTTGTTCTCTTAATGGCCTCCTTACGTTTCTTGGCATTATTCTCATCTTCCTTGTGGTGCAAATTGGATATCTGTGCACTTTCCTTATCATCAGATACCTCTTCGGAATGTTCATTGGCATGGGCGTCATTTAAAAGTTCCTCGAAGTCGTCATTTATTTCTTTTTCAATTACACCCACAAAATCGACGCTGGTGAATATATTCAAATCGATTTCACGCATTACCTCGTCACCATTGCTATCGGAATCCAAATCTTTTTGTGATGCTTCCACCATGGAAGCATTGGTCTGCAAAGTCTGGATCAACTTTGCATATTCCGTTTTAAGTATGATGTTTTCTTCTTTAAAACATACCAGTTTTCGCTCTAGATTCTCATTAAGCATTTGAATGGTTTTATAGTCTTCTTGGAGTGTTTCAACTTTATGTTGTGCTGCGAAGAGCGACGACGTTTGACCACTCAAACGATTCTGCACATCCTCATTCAGCTTTGTCAACGACAAGACCATTGATTCTGCTGCCAGCTTAAGAGATTGCTCATGCCGCAACTGCTCTTTCAGCGATGATTCAAATTCCTCTTTAAGGCGCAGTTGATTGTAAACACCTTCTAACTTTTCTTGATTGGATTTGTTGCATTGTTGTTCGTTTCGCAGCATAGCCTCTGTATTAGCTAAATGGTTATCGGTCACAGTGCTAGCATATTTCAATCTTTCATATTCGTCTTTTAGAGTTTGTAGTTCCATCTGAACAGCCGTCCATTGTTCTTTCTCTTCAATCAACTGGCTTTTTAATTGTTTGTTTTCCACATCCAAATTGTAGCATTTATTGTACAACCGGATGTTATTACATATGCGCTCCATCAGTTCTTTTTTCGTTGTCTCCAATATACGACTTTCCATATATAAATCATTTTTTAAGTCTGCTATCTCCAGTTTCATTTCATCTATTTTTGCATCTTCTTTATTCTTTAAGGAAGCATTTGGCCAAGTTTCCAGATTTTGATGTTCTTTTTTTACACCCTTCCTTAAGGCCATCTGCGCGGTATATTTAATTTCCTCAAAGGTGTGTTCCGCTTCTTCGTCTACCAAATTTTCTTCGCATAGTCTATCGTATGACATCGAAATCTGTTGTAAACATTGTTGAATTCCATCTTTATCGTCAGACTCAATCGTTTGCAGACAATCAATTATTCTCGCTGCTTTCCGAAAGAATATTTTTCGTAGAAATTCCATTCCAGAATTAACCGACGACTCCTTTGTTTGCGGCATTTTGTTTTCCGCGTCTTCTAATTCCAACGTGGATGGTTATTAGTTGGTTGGGGACTAACCTACAACTCTGCTGTTTGTGGCGTCCTTGTATTTAGGCTGGTTTTTAGGATTAACCTACAACTCTTTTGTTTGTGGCATCCGTAAATACAAGCTTGCAGTACTTAATAGGCTCAGGATTAACCGACAACTCTTCCGTTTGTGGCATCCGTTTGTCCATGTACTTAAATAATCTTCGTTCGCGTTCGCCTTAAGCCTCTTACCTCTGGTGGGGGAAAACTTAAGGAATCCGGCTCGAAGGACCAAATGAACGATTGTCCTTTAATAAAAACAACCGTTCCCGATGAGTAGTTGTAAATTACTGATTTTATTTCTGAAAAATATGAACTTACTTGCTAACATTGAAAATAAATCTTAACTAACCTAACCTAACGATAGACAAAGACAGAAAAGGAAGAAATAATCTATGTATCATAATAAGCGGCCACACAAGCGCAGTATGAGTGCACACACGAGGCCGCGCAATCGCCTTATCAGCATGGAAAATTCCACAGCATAAACACCCCGACCCTAAGTGCATGGTTTCCCTTATCTCCTGCTACATGCAGACGACGATTCATTTATTTGTGTCAATAAGGGAACACCACACATTACAAAAATATAACACACATGTTCAATTTTGAACAGTAACGAAAGTAACGAAAGTAATGAAAGTAATGAAAAGCAATGAAAGTAATGAAAGTAGTGCAAGTAGTGAAAGTAATGAAAGTAATGAAAGCAATGAAAGTAATGAAAGTAATAAAGTAATAAAAGTAATGAAAGTAATGAAAGTAATGAAAGTAATAAAAGTAATGAAAGTAATGAACGTAATGAAAGTAATGAAAGTAATGAAAAGTAATAAAAAGTAATGAAAGTAATGAAAAGTAATGAAAGTAATAAAAGTAATGAAAGTAATGAAAGTAATGAAAGTAATGAAAGTTATGAAAGTAATGAAAGTAATGAAAGTATTGAAAGTAATGAAAGTTATAAAAGTAATGAAAGTAATAAACGTAATAAAAGTAATGAAAGTAATGAAAGTAATGAAAGTAATGAAAGTAATGAAAGTAATGGAAATAATGATAGTAATGAAAGAAACGAAAGTAATGAAAGTAATGAAAGTAATGAAAGTAATGAAAGTAATGAAAGTAATGAAAGTAATGAAAGTAATGAAAGTAATGAAAGTAATGAAAGTAATGAAAGTAATGAAAGTAATGAAAGTAATGAAAGTAATGAAAGTAATGAAAGTAATGAAAGTAATGAAAGTAATGAAAGTAGTGAAAGTAATGAAAGTAATGAAATTAATGAAAGTAATAAAAGTAATGAAAGTAATGAAAGTATTGAAAGTATTGAAAGTAATGAATGTAATGAAAGTAATGAAAGTAATGAAAGTAATGAAAGTAATAAAAGTAATTAAAGTAATAAACGTAATGAAAGTAATGAAAAGTAATGAAAGTAATGAAAGTAATGAAGGTAATGAAAGAAATGAAAGTAATGAAAGTAATGAAAAGTAATGAAAAGTAATGAAAGTAATAAAAGTAATGAAAGTAATAAAAGTAATAAAAGTAATGAAAGTAATGAAAGTAATGAAAGTAATGAAAGTAATGAAAGTAATGAAAGTAATGAAAGTAATGAAAGTAATGAAAGTAATGAAAGTAATGAAAGTAATGAAAGTAATGAAAGTAATGAAAGTAATGAAAGTATTGAAAGTAATGAAAGTAATGAAAGTAATAAAAGTAATGAAAGCAATAAAAGTAATAAAAGTAATGAAAGTAATAAAAGTAATGAAAGCAATAAAAGTAATGAAAGTAATGAAAGTAATGAACGTTATGAAAGTAATAAAAGTAATAAAAGTAATGAAAGTAATGAAAGTAATGAAAGTAATGAAAGTAATGAAAGTAATGAAAGTAATGAAAGTAATGAAAGTAATGAAAGTAATGAAAGTAATGGAAATAATGATAGTAATGAAAGAAACGAAAGTAATGAAAGTAATGAAAGTAATGAAAGTAATGAAAGTAATGAAAGTAATGAAAGTAATGAAAGTAATGAAAGTAATGAAAGTAATGAAAGTAATGAAAGTAGTGAAAGTAATGAAAGTAATGAAAGTAATGAAAGTAATGAAAGTAGTGAAAGTAATGAAAGTAATGAAATTAATGAAAGTAATAAAAGTAATGAAAGTAATGAAAGTAATGAAAGTAATGAAAGTAATGAAAGTAATGAAAGTAATGAAAGTAATGAAAGTAATGAAAGTAATGAAAGTAATGAAAGTAGTGAAAGTAATGAAAGTAATGAAATTAATGAAAGTAATAAAAGTAATGAAAGTAATGAAAGTATTGAAAGTATTGAAAGTAATGAATGTAATGAAAGTAATGAAAGTAATGAAAGTAATGAAAGTAATAAAAGTAATTAAAGTAATAAACGTAATGAAAGTAATGAAAAGTAATGAAAGTAATGAAAGTAATGAAGGTAATGAAAGAAATGAAAGTAATGAAAGTAATGAAAAGTAATGAAAAGTAATGAAAGTAATAAAAGTAATGAAAGTAATAAAAGTAATAAAAGTAATGAAAGTAATGAAAGTAATGAAAGTAATGAAAGTAATGAAAGTAATGAAAGTAATGAAAGTAATGAAAGTAATGAAAGTAATGAAAGTAATGAAAGTAATGAAAGTAATGAAAGTAATGAAAGTAATGAAAGTATTGAAAGTAATGAAAGTAATGAAAGTAATAAAAGTAATGAAAGCAATAAAAGTAATAAAAGTAATGAAAGTAATAAAAGTAATGAAAGCAATAAAAGTAATGAAAGTAATGAAAGTAATGAACGTTATGAAAGTAATAAAAGTAATAAAAGTAATAAAAGTAATGAAAGTAATGAAAGTAATGAAAGTAATGAAAGTAATGAAAGTAATGAAAGTAATGAAAGTAATGAAAGTAATGAAAGTAATGAAAGTAATGAAAGTAATGAAAGTAATGAAAAGTAATGAAAGTAATGAAAAGTAATGGAAATAATGATAGTAATGAAAGTAACGAAAGTAATGAAAGTAACAAAAGTAATGAAAGTAATAAAAACAATGAAAGTAATGAAAGTAATGAAAGTAGTGAAAGTAATGAAAGTAATGAAAGTAATGAAAGTAATGAAAGTAATGAAAGTAATGAAAGTAATGAAAGTAATGAAAGTAATAAAAGTAATGAAAGTAATGAAAGTAATTTAATGAAAGTAATTTAATGAAAGTAATGAAATTAATAAAATTAACGAAATTAATGAAAGTAGTGAATATAATGAAAGTAATGAAAGAAATGAACGTAATAAAAGTAATAAAGGTAATAAAAGTAATAAAAGTAATAAAAGTAATAAAAGTAATAAAAGTAATAAAAGTAATAAAAGTAATAAAAGTAATAAAAGTAATAAAAGTAAAAAAAAATTATGAAAGTAATGAAAATAATGAAAGAAATGAAAGTAATAAAAATAAAAAAAAAATTAAGGAAAATAATGAAAGCAATTAATGTAATGAAAGTAATGAAATGAAAGTATTATAGTAATGAAAGTAATGAAAGTAATGAAAGCAATGAAAGTAATAAAAGCAATAAAAGTATTAAAAGTAATGAAGGTAATGAAAGTAATGAAAGTAATTTAATGAATGTAATGAAATTAATAAAAGTAATAAGAGTAATGAAAAAAGTTAAAGTAATGCAAGTAATGAAAGTAAGGAAAACATATAAAGTACAAAAAGTTAAAAAAATTTAGAAGCTAAAAATACGGCACGGAAATAAAATTCGAAATTCTTACTAAAATACTCATGTTGTATAATGGACGACGAAACGTATGTACTAGCAGATTTTCGCAGTTTCCGCGTCAAAATTGAAAATTGAGAATTGAAAAGCACAAAAAAGGTTACCAAGTGTCATCCGAAACAGTCCTTCGAACTGATCATTTAGAAAATGTATACAACGACTGCATGGACAATATACGAGCAAAACTAAAAAATCAATTTATATGGATCTCAATCGATGAAACTATAGATGCAACAGGCAGAAATGCGGCAAAAGTTTTAGAAGGTGTATTAATTAAGTGGGAAATTTCTACTACATACGAAAGTCTTGGAAATGCCTAAGTACTCAACAATTTCTCGAGTGTGGGACGACGCCATTAAAAATCTGGACGCCACTTTCAATAACAATAATGTTTTGCTTTTTGTGACGGATGCTGCTCCATACATGGTAAAGGCTGCAAAAGCTTAAGTGGCATTTTATCAAAAAGTGACGCATGTGACATGTATTGCTCATGGTGTCCATCGATTGTGTGAATGTATTTGGAATTTATGAAAAGGGTATTTTTAAAAGCTTCATGTAGACCAGAACTTCCATTACTTCCAGAAGCTATAACAACACGATGGGGAACATGGCTTGAAGCATTTAATTACTATGCCAACAATTATGAATACCTTTTAGGGGTCCTAAGTGCATTAAACGATGAGGTTGCACAATCCATTAAAACTGCAAAAGATTTCTTGACATACCCCCAAACTATATCTGACTTGATTTATATTGCTTCAAATTACGTTTTTTTTTTTTGCAAAACTTATGAAAAATTTGCAAACATCAGGTCTTACGCAAACAGTGCAACATTTCTAAGGTCATCGTCTGGTGCCGCATCGTACCCAGATATTTTTGAAGTATATACCGATACTAAAAAAATCTCTAAAGCATTTGGCCCTATCACATCGAAACATGTTTTTATGGATACTTCAATATTTTCACCCAACACGATTTTTTTTTATCATTTTTACGGAGTCCATTTTCATTAACCGTTCGAAATTTTTTCTTTTTGTCTTCGGCAAAGTTGTAGATCTGAACCAGAGCAAAAAAAGTGTCAAATAGACCGACCCAAAAAAATTGCATCCAGTGCATGAAAATTGCAAAAATATGGGAAAAAATTATATTTTTTCATGACGCTCGCGAAACTTAACAAAGTCTTATACAATAAAAAGATTTTTGGAAGCTCTCTTTGTTAATTAACATAACATTTATTGCTATTGCCAAACGAAAGCACCCCAAACCCAAAATTGCAATGCCACCTATACATACGAGACTCATTTCCTTGTATTTCATTGTGCTGTAATTTAAACAATGGAAAATAAATAAACACAAATATATAGAACAATAAAATCAACACAAAAGACACGACATCGTCGTATGAGTATGAGAAAATAAAGTAGCAAATAAGAAAACCATATAAATGACGGAGACCATCATAAACAATTCTTGAAATTAAATTGTATTTAATTCAAATAAAGGAAGTAGAAAATTCAATAACACAAGGAGGGGCCGGGGGCAGGACCACGTGATGGAGTTGGGGTCCACCAAAGACTATATTAAATTTATTTATTGTCATTGTTGTTGTACTACTACTTGACGTTGTTGTCTGTGTAATTTGTGTAACTTCCGGCAGTACACACTCATACTAGCCAAAAAAGTAAAACAGTAAAACATACGAACACATACACATAAACATAAACAGGAACAGGAAAACATTATCAAACATCCCAAGCCTTATGTGAGTGTGTGTGTATGTATTTATAGGAAACACTACAACAGCACAGCAACAATGTGCTGCCACCCGCCCTACACCCACCTTTACACCCAGTTCATCATCATCATCGTCATCATCTTCATGGCAACAAGCAAGCAACACAATCAACCGACAAAGTTCTTCCTTCAAACCAAAAATCAAAAGAAATATAAAATTGACAAGAACACTAAGTGTGCCTGTGTACGTGTGTGTGTGTGTGTGTGTGTGTGCGCTCACATGAAATGACAGTAAAACAGACAATTATGAGTGGAAAATTCATAAACCACAGAATGTCCACTTTAAAATACAAAAAGCAAAAGTTCCAGCAAATGTTTAAGCCAACATCATATTACACATACACACACACACATACATATATGAAATTGTCCAGGGCCCAATTTACATTGAAAGTAGAATTAAAGTCAAATGTCATCATCAGGTAATCTGGTCAATTCCTAACATAACATAAAAGTTGTCTAGAAAGTAAAACGATTATATGGAAAATGTATAAACTTTGCATAGAGTACCACCGCAATGTCTCTGCATGAAAATGTCACAGTTACTTAAAGTTTTAAAGTGGTAAGCGTAAACGTCGTACACAATAGGCTATAGAAATACAAGTTATGTCGCATAAAAGCTGCCAAAACAAAGCTGACGTTGAAATTTTCAAATTATAAATATGACATTATTTTTTTGTATTTTTTTTTGTTTTATGGAAATTTAGTGGAAATAATGAAAATCAACAAAAAAAAAACAAATATTGCTTATTAAATGCGACATCTTATAGCTGCTTTGAGCCGATACTTACTTACTTACTTAATTTCCCTTTACACCCCATGAATGAGGTATGGCATAGCTTCTCGTTTTTATTTTTAATTCACAACAAACGGCAATTATTCGGAATCATTTGAGACCAAAGGAGTTCTTAGACAAGGTGCAAGGTGCACGCATTGTAGCATCTCTTGAATGTCTCACAAGTAAATATGCAATCAGTCGCTCATACGTACATATATATCGTCAGCTGAACATTGAGTGATATTACTGCAACCTTATCGTAGAATGAAAAGAGTGATGCAAAGTGGATATGACAGAACCTTGAAGAACTGCATTAAGTTATTGTGTTGTTTTTTTTCTATCAAACAAAGGATAGTTCACATACATGTACTATTAAGGGGGGTGAAATTGGGGACCGGCCGTGGCATAGTGGTTAGAACACGCGACTACCATGCGGGAGATCGCAGGTTCAAACCTGGCTCCAGTCATCTTAAAAAAAAAGAAAAAAAAATAAATAAAATTTTCTTTCATTGTCGGCTCCCCTTGAATGTTGTTGACAGCAACTTCGCAGTATTAAGCGTCGATTCAATCGTCGTGTCTAGTAAGAGCTTCTCAAACAGTGACGTTCGCATTCGTCGATAAACAAGTAGGTGCCGTTAGTTGTGAATCTAAAAATAGAAAGCGTGTTAATTCACAACAACGCGAGAAGCTATCCCATACCTCATTCATGGGGTGCAAAGGGAAATTAAGTTTTTTTTTTAAGAAATTGGGGATGTAAAGTGAATCTTGCATCTCAAGCCAACTCACAGCCACCTTCGTGGTGGCACCTGGGCAACGGTGTTCGTAATATTTTTTATAATGAACAGCGGCGAACCCTGATGGTTGGGCTAGGTCCCGCCTTCAGGTCCCTTACTGGCTATGAAAACACGACATCACGCTGAAAAAGTAACAAACGGAACCCCCCAAATGTTGAAGACCCCCGCAAACCAAATAAGGACCATGATTAAAGGATATGCACCTGCAAGGTCCGGACTCTCTATAGAGAAGGTGCCACTATCCGACTGGCGGAGATGAGATGGACAGGACAAGGATGCTCGCGTTGTAAAAATTGCGGCATCTATTACAGCTGCCATGCCGAAGAGCACGAATTTGGATGTGGATTTGTAGTTGGCAAGAGACTCAGACATCTTGTCTCGCGATTCAATCCTGATAGTGATCGAATAGTCGCAATCCGCATCAATACGAAATATTTCTATATCACGCTGATTTGTGCTCATGCCCCGTAGGAACATAAAGACGGTGAGATTAAAGATGCATTTTACGAGCGCCTAGAGAAAACATACGGCCGCTAACCTGGCCACGACATTACAATTGTTCTGGGAGACTTTAATGCAAAAATAGGAAGGGAAGATGTTCTTGGTCCATCGATCGGTAAATTCAGCCTGCATACCGACACGTCAGTCGACGGGTTTAGGCTGGTTAGCTCTGCAGGCGGAAAGGAACATGGTAGTGAGTGGAACCAGAATCCAGCACGAAGATATCCACAAGGCAACTTGGCTATCCCCCGATCAAAACACCAAAAATCAAATTCATCATGTGGTAATTGATGCATGCAGGCATGCGTCTAGTGTCATGGACGTGCGTGTAAACCGTGGTGCTAATATGGGCTCGGATCATTACCTGTTTGGAGCCAAGGTCCGCACAAGATTGCAGAGCGAAAAACGCACGTAACCAAACACAAAGAAAGCTGGACATCGCGAAGCTGCAAACCACAGAGATTGCCACTGCCTACTCCAACCAGCTCTCCCAATTACTACGACACAACGCTTCTACTTCTGACATTCCCGAAACACAGTGGCAGCATGTTGCGCATTCTATGGCAACCTCCGCAACAACCGTGCTAGGATATGAAAAACGGCTCTCAGGCGAATCATGGTACGATGAAGAACGTCATATAGCGTCTAAGAAAAAGATGTTGCTTATAGGGCAACGCTGCAGCCAATTGTAACCCGGGCTGTTAGGGAACGGCACAAGAAGACAGTAAGACAGGCGAGACAGCTATTTATGCGCAAAAAACTTCAAATGAAGGAAGAACGAGAATATAGAGCGATACAGGGATATAGATGAGGCCCGAAAATTTTACCAGAAAGTAAGAGCAAATGGATACGGTAATGGCCTCCCCTCCTGTAAGGACCGTGATGGAAATCTGGTCACGGATACGCAGAGTGTGCTGCACATATGGAGAGAACACTTCCAGCAACTGCTGGTTCCAAAAGGCAGCGCACGTGAAGTTATCACGCCAATTGTCGACGACGGCTAAGATTGCCCACCACCAAGTCAAGCCGAGGTAAGAAGAGCAATATCGCGGCTGAAAAACAACAAAGCAGCCGGTGCCGACGGTCTGCCCGCAGAGCTCTTCAAGTCCGGTGGCGAGGAGCTGGTAACGAGCATGCACCAGCTCCTGCGCACGGTTTGGCTTAAAAAGTGCATGCCCGACGATTGGAATGTAAGCGTATTATGTTCTGTGCTGACAAAGGGTGATCCAAGTGTGTGCTCCAACTACCGCGGGGTCAGCCTTTTACCCATCGCATATAAGGTCCTGTTGAGTGGGCTATGTGAAAGACTAAAGCCAGTGTTATCCAACCTGATCGGGCCTGAAAAATCAACAACTGACCAGATTTTCACACTTCGGCAAATCCTGGATAAGAGCCAAGAGAAACAGATCGACACGTACCATCTTTTTATCGACTATAAAGCTGCCTTCGACAGCCCGATACGGCAGAAATTACTTGAAGCCATGGCTGAGTTTGGTATTCCAGCGAAGCTGATACGTCTTTGCAGAATGACGCTGACTGACACGAAGTCTTCAGTAAAGATTGGCAAGGACTTTACGGAGTCATTCTATACCAGACGAGGCCTAAAACAAGGCGACGGTCTATCGTATGATCTCTTCAACATATTGATGGAGATGATAATGAGAACAGCTGCAGTAAACACGAGTGGCACTATATTCAACAAAAGCCACATGCTACTCGCGTACGCTAATGACGTAGACATCATCGGTCGAAAACTGCGCGATGTGACTGCAGCCTTCTCAGTTTTACAGAAGGAATCAGCGAAAATGGGTCTAATGATGAACGAGGACAAAACGGAGTTATTAGTTTCAACGAACAAAGAATCTACTCGTTTGGGAAACTGCGAGAACGTTGACAACTTAAATTTCGAGGTGGTAGATAATTTTGTCTACCTGGGCGCCGCTAGCAACAAAGCAAATAATGTCAGCCTAGAAATCCGGAGAAGAATCCTGCTTGCAAATAAATGCTACTACGGACTAAGCAAGCGATTCAATGACAGAGCCCTCTCTCGATGAACAAAACTCCAGCTATACCAGATACTGGTTCTACCTGTCTTAATATATGGTTCAGAATCCTGAGTTATGACACAAGCGGATGAATCGGTTCTGGCGGTATTCGAGAGAAAAATACTCCGTAAAATATATGGGCCCATCATCGTTAACGCAGAGTATCGGAGTCGTATGAATCATTAGCTGTACGAGCTATACACTGACATTGAAGTGGTCAGACGCATAAAGGTGCAACGGTTGCGTTGGCTAGGTCATGTTGTACGCATGGACGAAAATGATCCAGCTCGAAAAGTCTTCGACAATAAACTCGATGGACGGCGCAGAAGAGGGCGACTAAAACTCCGTTGAAAAGACCAGGTTACTGAGAACCTTACAGAACGTGGTGTGACTAACTGGAGAAGATGCGCAGAAGATCGAGGCGCTTATAATATTTTTCTACGTGCGGTATATAATCCACTGAGATTGAAAAGAAGTGCCAGCTAAGTAAGTAAGTAAGTACTATTAAGGGCACATTGACAACTAAACCTCAGATGTAGACATTCTTCCCAGATTCAATGGAAATAAAAAACATATTTGTGTATTTTATGAAGCTAACTGACACCAAGTCTTTAGTGAAGACTGGCAAGGATCTACGTGGATATTCTATACCAGACCAAGCCGAAAACAAGGGGACGACCTATTATGAGACCTGTTCAACATTGCACATTGGTCGGATCTGTCTAAAATTTAGCCTTAGTATGAAGGAGATTTCCAATGTTCAAAAAACATGGTTCAAAGAGGGTTTTGGGGTCGCTGATTTCGAATCCGGAGTCAAATTTGGAAACAACAAATCTGGAATTCAACAATATAATGTGTAATACACACATTGTGTTTTTGGAGTCGCTGGTTTCGAATTTGAAATCAAATTTGGTATTCAACCGACATTGTGCCTATGGGAGTTTTTGAGGTCGCTGGTTTAGAATCTGGAGTAAAATTTCTCAAAAACAAAATGGCGAACATTTTGTTCAGGTGATTTCCAACGGGAGTGTAATGCAAGGTAAAGCTTCTGATTGGTTTAACTTGGCAAACCCAGAGTGATCCTTGCCAATTGCACTTCAAGCCTACTCACAGAGCTCCGTATTCGTAGTACTACTGCGGACGGAGTACCTCCACGTGGTGACGCCTGGAAGCGTGCCTCTGACACCTGTCAGAGCACGACTAACTGTGAGGGGTGAAACCTAAAACCCAGGCACGTCTGCACAGAGTGAGCGGCACCCTGGTCAGCGTCTGACCCAGAATGGGCGGCTGTAATAAAATCCTGGCAGGAGGAGAAAACTGCGACGTGGTGCGCTGGGCTTGCAACCCACCACCACCGACGTATGAACAATTGCAATGAAAAGAAGTAAGAAAAGAATAAACTGGACACCCCCAAAATGTTGACGACCACCGCAAACGAATTAAGGACCATGATTTGAGGATATGTACCTGGAATGTTAGAACACTGTATAGACGAGGTGCCTCCATCCAACTGGCGGAAGTCCTCGAAGAATACAAGGCTGACATAACCGCTTTACAGGAAATCCGGTGGACGGGACGCGGGTGCTCGCGCATGAAGACGTGCGACATCTACTATAGCGGCCATGCGGACAAGCACGAGTTTGGATGTGGATTTGTGGTTGGCAAGACATAGTCTCAAGGTTCAACCCGGTGTGTGAACGTATAGCCACCATAAGAGTAAAAACAAAGTTTTTCCACATAGCATTTATATGTGCCCATGCTCCGACAGAAGAGAAAAGCGATGAGGACAAATACGAGTTCTACGAGAACCTAGAAAATGTATATGACAGTTGCCCCAGCCATGACATTAAAATTGTACTAGGCGATTTTAATGCTAAAATAGGCAGGGAGACCGAATTTGAGCCCTACCATCGGAAAATTCAGCCTGCACGCCGAAACGTCGAACAATGGCATCAGACTGATTGATTTCTCTGCGGCAAGAAATATGGTAGTTAGCAGCACTAGATTTGACCATAAAAATATTCATAAGGCAACATGGTTGTCTCCAGATCAATTGACGAGGAATCAGATTGACCACGTGGTAGTTGATGGAAGGCACTCATCGAGTGTTCTGGACGTACGAGTGATAAGGAGCTGAAGAAGAGGCAAGATGAGTGCACAGAGTTGCTCCGAAGTAGAGGGGAAGCCCGAAAATTCTACAAGAGAGTTAAGGCGAGAATGCGTGGAACAGGGTTGCCCTCCTGCGAAGACAGCGATGGTCAGCTAGTGACGGACCTAAATAACGTTTTGAAAATATGGAGAAATCATTTCAGAATTTTACTGGATACGGATACCACTCCAGAAGATCGCACTCCAATCCTTGACAATGGTATTGACTCCACATCCGGATCTTCCGTCAATAAGAAAAATAATGTCAGCCAAGAAATTAAGCGGAGAATATTGCTAGCCAATAGATGTTTCTACGGACTTCGGCAGCACTTTAGTAACACCACCTTTTCTCGGAATACTAAGAAACAGCTTTACCAGGTGCCAATCTTACCCGTTCTTTTGTATGCTGTCGAATCATGGGTACTTACGACAACGGACATACAAAACCTGTGAGTATTCGAGAGAAAAGTACTCCGAAAAATATATGGACCTATCTGTGGCGACGGCGAGTTTCGCCATCGGATGAACCATGAGCTGTATGAGCTTTACCACGATATCAACGTAGCTAACAAAATCAGGATCCAACGACTACGATGGCTGGGACATGTTGCCAGAATGGATGTAAATGCTCCAGCGAGATAGGTGCTTCAAACTCCGTTGGAAGGACCAAATGGTAGGCGACGTGCCACCATCTGGCAGGACTAACTGGAGAACACACGCAGAAGACCGAAGCGTGTAAAATTCTTTAGTACTTCAGGCCTCAAATTTATAAACTACGTTCGTAAGTTGTAATGGCCCACTTAAGTAAGTAAGTAATTCCAACATTTTTTGAAAATAATGTCTGCCATTTTGTTTTTTTGTTTTTAATCTAATTCCGGATTAGAAATCAGCGTGCGAGATGACGGAGCAGAAAAAGCGGAATAAGTTTCTCTCGAAGAAAAGAGAGAGCCATTGATAGAGTTGAAACTTAACTGCTCTACCAAAAGGTAAAATTAAAAGTTTTAGAACAGGGATCCCCACATGTAAGGAAAGATATGGAAATCTGGTCACTGACACTTTCAGTGTGTTGGAAGTATGGAGGAAACACTTTAGTGACGAAAAATCACGCCAATCAGCGACGACGGAGAAGATTGTCCACCACCGAGCCAAAATGAGATCAGCACGGCAATCGCACCTGAGGTAGCCGATAGACTTTCAGCAGAGTTTTTTAAGGCCGACGACGATGAGTTGGCAACGTGCATGCACCAGCTCATTAACTTGGTGATTTGGCTCAATGAATGCATGCCTCAAGATTGGAATCTAAGTGTTTTATGTCCAGTGCATAAGAATGGCGATCCAAGTGTGTGTGCCTTTTACCCACAGCATACAACGTGCTGTCTAGTGTGTTATGTGAAAGACTAAAGTTCATTCTAGTTAACCTTAATGAATCTTATCATCGTCAATGTTCGACCAAAACATCGTCGGAAGGATCACGACGTTAAGGTGATTGTATCCAAACCAGATGTGAAAAACTATCTACGGAGGGTAAATTGCAATTAATATATTAATATAGTATGTATTGTCTCTCAAGCGAGACAATTATAAATGTGACTTTTTATTGATAACACAGTGCAACAGCCAGTATGGGGGATGAGAAATTCATGTATGGTACTAGATCTTGTATATTTTTATGATCTTTTATATTATTGTTTCTTTTCTTGATGTCTGTTCACTTAGTTTTTTAGGTATAACTCAAGAACCATTGATAATTTCTCATTTCATTATTCAACAAGTTTCAAAAAGATTGGTCTGAGAAGTTCAAACTCTTTGGGGTTTTTTTCTGTACTGAAGAAGTACGTTTACCATGACTTGGAATTTCTTACCCCCTAGACAATGATCCCTAAAATGTTCCACATTGTAACAATGAAAGACTATTGTTTGATATGCTTAGCATTTAAAATCGCTCTTTCTGAATTTGTCAGTTAAATAAGCAACAACAACCAAAAATTCCTAAAATACCGTTTATATTACTTAACGAGCTTCACTAAAAAGAAACTAACTGTTCATAGAACCTGTTTTATTTCTTTGGAAACAAATATTCATTACACACATAGAGCCACAGTGCTCATGGAGCAAATGTTATGCAACAGAAAGACATTGACAAACTTTGTAAAAAAAAAGTATGCAACCCCCCTGTTGTAGGAAATTATAATGTAAATTTAATAAATTAAAATAACAGCTCCATATGCTATTCCTTTTAAAGTAAGATGAGATTATTACATACATACAAGAGCGTATATTTTACTAATTGTTTTGTAGTAGTAATTGTAAATTTCTAAGTAATTGTAATAGACATTTAAGGTTACAATCAAATGTGTCTTGCTGGCTCATTAAATGTATGAAATATTGTAATTGTATTTGTAATTCATTGTCGTCGTCGTAGTCGTCTATTGTCCAAGATATCCATTGTGTTGGAATTATACAAAATGTTCGATAGATTGTATTGTTTGTTGTCGTAAGCTTCTTTGGCTATTAATTTTACTTTTGCGACAAAATTACCTTCATGTATTAGCGTCATTAGCGTTTAAGTTTTCAACAATTGGCGCGGTTAGGTCAAGAAATTACGGTTTGAAAAATTGATAACACTGTGGAACATTTCATTATCATGTAAGAACATACTTGGACAGTATATTGAAGACTCCAAAGAGTTTGGCATTCTCAGGCTAAACTTTTTCCATGACATTTTATAATTTTTGTTCTTGATGTTTGTTCGCTTAGTTTTTCATCTATAACACAGTGCAACACACTTTTTCCGGAGTGAACCAAACCAATATCAAACGATAGCATTTGACCTCAGTAACAAAACCCCAAACTCCATTTTGCTCCACTACGTCACAAATTTTTACAGTGGTTTGAAGTTTGATTTTTTTGGTCAAAAGTCGATTCAAAGAATATGAAAAATCATCTATTACAACTTGCAAACATGGTTCATAAGTTTCAGGCCTGAAGTACTAAAGAATTCCACACGCTTCGGTCTTGTGCGTGTGTTCTCCAGTTAGTCCTACTAGATGGTGGCACGTCGCATACCACTTAGTCCTTTCAAAGGAGTTTGGGTCTCCCTGCTCTGCGCCGCCCTTCAGGTTCGCCTTCAAACACCTTTCTCGCTGGAGCATTTACATTCATCCTGGCAACATGACCCAGCCATCGTAGTCGTTGCATTCTGGCTCTTTTAGCTACGTCGATGTCGTGGTAAAGCTCATACAGCACATGGTTCATCCGATGGCGTAACTCGCCGTCGACACAGATAGGTCCACACATTTTTCGGAGTACTTTTCTCTCGAATACTCCAGGGTTTTGTATGTCCGTTGTCGTAAGCACCCATGATTCGGCAGCATACAAAAGAACGGGTAAGATTAGCACCTGGTAAAGCTGTTTCTTAGTATTCCGAGATAAGGTGGTATTACTAAAGTGCTGCCGAAGTCCGTAAAAACATCTATTGGCTAGCACTATTCTCCGCTTAATTTCTTGGCTAACATTATTTTTCTTATTGACGGAAGATCCGAGGTATGTAAACTCATCTACTACCTCAAAACAATAATTTTCAACGTTGACGCTGCGTCCCCATCGAGAGGACTCTTTATACGTCTAAATTATTTTTTTGTTTTGTCCTCGTTGACCGCTAAACCCATTTTTGCTGACTCCTTTTCTAGTGATGAGAAGACTGCAGTAACGTCCCGCAGATTTCGGCCAATGATATCTATATCATCGGCATAGGCTAGTGGCATGTGGCTTTTGTGGAATATGGTGCCAGACATGTTGACACCAGCCTTTCTCATCACCTTCTCCATAACTATATTAAATAGTGTACAGGACAGGCTATCGCCCTGCCTGAGACCTCTTTCCGTGTTGAATGGTTCAGACTGATCGTTACCAATCTTAATCGAGGATTTGGTGTTTTCTAAGGTACATCTGCAAAGTCGAATTAGCTTCGCAGGAATACCAAACTCAGACATGGCCTCATAAAGCCTATTCCTTATCGGAGAGTCGAAGGCAGCTTTGTAGTCGACAAAAAGGTGGTAGGTGTCGATCTGCTTTTCATGGGTTTTTTCCAGGATTTGTCGTTAAGGTGATTATTGATCCGTCGTAGATTTGCCAGGTATGGTAAAGCCGCACTGATATGGTCCAATCAGTTTTTCTACAATTGGCTTTAGACGTTCACACAATATGCTTGAAAGGACCTTGTACCCAATTGGTAATAGGCTTATTCCACGATAGTTCGTACATTCACTACGATCTCCTTTCTTGTAAATGGGACATAACAGACTGAGACTCCAATCCCCGGGCATGCCCTCTCTCGCCAGATGTTCTCCATGAGCTGATGCATGCTCCTAATCAGCTCCTCCCCGCCAGCCTTAAACAATTCAACACCATCGGGAGACCATCGGCTCCAGCAGCTTTGTTGTTTTTAAGGCGGGAGATTGCCACACGTATCTCGCTCTGGCTCGGAGGTGGACAGTTAATACCATCGTCATGGATTGGAGCGGGGTCTTCTGGAATGGTGTCAGTATCCAGTAAATTTCTAAAGTGATCTCTCCATATCTTCAGAACGTTATCCGGGTTCGTCACTAGCTGACCATCGCTGTCCTTGCAGGAGGGCAACCCTGTTCCACGCATTCTCGCTATAACTCTCTTGTAGAATTTTCGGGCTTCCCCTCTACTTCGGAGCAACTCAGTACACTCATCCTGCCTCTTCTTCAGCTCCTTCTTTTTTCTTCTAAAAAGACGAGATGCCTTTCGTCTCTTCTCCCTGTGCCGTTCACGAACAGCTCGCGTTGCCATTGGCTGCAGTTTTGCCCGGTATGCAGCATCCGTCAATCGTACCAGGCATCTTCTTGAGACGGCTTTGAGTACCCAAGTATGCTTCTCGAAGTCCGTTCTATGGAGTCGGCTATATATAGCCACTGCGAGGTTATATTATCAGGGGTTGGAGCATTCCGCAGCAGTTGAGTTAGGTGGTTGTAGTAGGCGTCCGCTACCTCTGTGATTGTGCCTAGTTACGTACGTTTTTCGCCATGCATAGCCTAGTGCGTACCTTAGCTGCGGTAAGGAAGTGATCAGAGTCAATGTTCGCACCCCTGATCACTCGTACGTCCAGAACACTCGATGCGTGCCTTCCATCGACTAGCACGTGATCTATATCTGATTCCTCGTCAATTGATCTGGAGATAACCATGTTGCCTTATGAATATTTTATGTGCTGCTAACTACCATATTTCTGAAATGATTTATGAAATGAGAAATCATCAATGTTCTTGAGTTATAGCTAAAAAACGATGCAAACAAACTTCAAATAAAGTAAAACAATAAAAAAGGTCATTAAAACGAAGTTTGGCCTGAGAACGCCAAACCCTTTGGAGGTTTCAATATACCTGAACTAGTACCCTCACCGTGACTTAGAATTTCTCACCTCCCAAGATTGGCTGTTGCACTGTGTTAAAAAACCAGTGCGGTATGCAAAAACTATAAACACAACTTGATTATTTTGAATGGAAAGTTATTTTTCGTATTTGTCGTTGTCCCTAAACCTCAGAACAACTTCTGCATTGACTCCGACCCCAACCACGTCCATGACCTTTAATCAACTATAATGTAACTGAACTGTATTTTTTGTAACGCCACTATAGTGTTTGAACTTTTATAACTATAGTGCGTAAAACTTTGCCTATGGCGAAAGGTGATAAGCCTTTAAGTCTTTCTCACACAAAATTATCAATTACCTTGCTTTACCATTAGAATCTTTCACTGTAATCTATGTTGCTGAGAAGCAATCTTTGTTGCTGTGAAGCAATCTATGTTGCTGTAAAGCAATCTTGTTTATTGACCCATTCGTCCATTCATTCACTCATTCATTCCTTCATTCGTTGGTTCTTTCATTTTCAACTCTTTCGTTTTAATCGAAAGCAGATAATTTCCATATGAACAGATTTGCAATGAAACAAAACAGAATGTTCACATTCTCAACTCAACTTGAACATTTCAAAGAAATTAACTTATCTTTTCTGACATTCGCAAATAAAGAAATTCTCATCTCTTTTTACTGTTACCAACGGCGCAAACATGTGCAAATCTGTCCATCCGTCCGTCTGTGTGTTCCTCCTCCTGTCTGTCACATTGTCAATCACTCGAGATGTGATTTAGACGAAAGATGTAGAAGGAGAGAGTTGGATAATAATGATGGTGGTTGTGGGGGGTTGGTGTTAGTGGCTCGTGTTCGAATGATCTGGTTATTCAAATTCGACTTTCGTTTAATAAATCTGTGCAGCAACAACGACTCCTTGGGTAAATCCAAATCACTCTTCGGCTGCCACATCCATACGTACACATACACACATCAATGTCCTGGCTTACACTTTCCCACTCCTATGGTCTCCCTTTCCTTAGGAGAATATACATATAACACTTGTTGTAGTTGTTGTTGTTGTTGTCAGCAAGATTGTTGACGACAACAACGACATCCATCGACATTTTTTTATGTTGCAACTGTCGATGGTGTTGCTGTCATTTTGTTTTTACGCAACATTACGCTGCCGAATGAGATGTAAAGGAAAACGATATGACAAGCCAAAGAAAGAATGACGACGACGACGACAGCAACAAGAACAAAATAGATTTCTCAACATCTCAATAGTTTGAACAAATAGAAATAAAAATGTCGTAATTACAAGATTGCAATAGAGTGTGGGCGACTTACTAAGAGCGGTATGTAATCCTAACAGATGTTGATCTCCAGACACTTTGTGCCAATAGTTGGGAAGGGCAAAGGTGCAAATCTGTCCATTCGGGTAATGAAGTAAAAAAATACGAAAGCATAAGTTTCAGTTTTAGAGGTTGAGGATGACCACATCCTTCGTATATGCCACAATTTTCGTTCCATCCTTATGGAACGATTTAAGTACTCTGTTTATCACAAGGACCCAAAGAAAAAGTGACACGACTGATTCTGTGGTGTTCCTCTATTAGCTATATTTTCATGCAGCTTAAACCAGGTTCGGAGGCAGTCTACCCAATTCACAATCAGATGTGATACATTTGATGTTCTCCAAAGAGTTCCTCATTGCGAATGATGTCACATTGTCGAAAGCCTCTTCTATCCAGGAAATATTTTACATTTTAAAGATGCATTCTGTGAGCTTCTGGAAGAAATATATGACCGCTGAGCTGCCATGACATAAGAATTATTCTGGGAGATTTAAATGCTAAAATAGAAAGGGTTCAGCAGTTGGAAAATTCAGTCTACACTATAATACTTTCTATGAGAAGGGAGAGGGGTTTTTCTATCCAGCCGCGAAATTATCAAAGCCTTCTGCAAGCAGGCATGCAACATGGCTTTCTGAGACATTCAAACGTCATGTCTTCAAGGCCTTGTTTCCACATGCCTTCTTCTTTACCACTATTGCAGGCCTTCTTTGAGAAGGGAGAATCAAAGTTTTTGATGATTTGTTGTTCCACCATTTCGTGTGTATTAACGTTCCGTCTACCTTCTAATAGAAGGCATGAAAAGAAAAGACACAAGAAGGTGTTCGTCACACAATTCGAATGCAATATCATAGGCAACATGACTTCAGCAAGAGAGAAATATATAGAAGAGAGAAATATATAGAAGAGAGAAATATATAGAAGTGAGAAATATCTAACAATAAACTAAACAATTTGAGGGCGACCAACAGCATATTTTGGCCTTCCATTATGCCTTCTTATAGGAAGCGACAATGGATGGCCTTGCCTCTCTATGTTATTTGGAATAAAGATGGAATCCAGAGCGCAGGCCTACTGACTGCTTTTTATGCATTCTGTAAGGCCTTCTAGGCCCATCCTTTCGCCGCTGGGTAAGTAATGCTAAAAATGAAAGAAGGTGCATTTAACCGAGATAGCCAATGCCTAGTCCAACCAACTCTCTCTCAATTACTATAATCAAAACCCTAATTCTAATGTTCCCGACACACAGTCTCAGCATATTGCGAAGCCTATGTCCAGTCCCGCAACGACCGTACTGAGATATGAAAAACCACACTAAGAAAAGCTCTCATACGTTTCAATTTCAATTTCTGAGGTAGTATATGCTGCATACAGTGCAAAACTGCAGCCTATGACAATACGTTCTGCGACGGAATGATATAATATAATGGAATGATATAATGCCTTTTCAGGCACGAAAAGCATCTATAAAAGGAACAGAGGCAAGTCGATGGCCGGTGAAGATGAGCTGGCAATGTGCATGCACCAACTCATAAACAAGATTTGGTTCATGTTATACATGCCAAAAGATTAGAAACTGAGTGTTCTATGTCCTGTGCTTAAGAAAGGCGTTCCAAGTGTGTGTTACAACTAACGTGGGATCAGCCTGGGATCAGTGTGTGTGTGGGATCCTGTCTAGTGTGTTATGTGAAAGACTTAAGCTCATCCTAGCGATCGTGATTGGACATTATCAGGGCGGCTGTAGACCTGGTAAATACACGATCAACTAGATATTCACAATACGACGACAAATCCTGGAGAAGACCCAAGAATTATATATCGACACTTATCATCTGTATATCGATCACAAAACTGCATTTGACAGTCCTATACGACAGAAACTACTAGATGCTATGGCTGAGTTTGGTATCCCTTCGAAGCCGATATGACTTTGCGGGATGACACTGACTGACACGAAGTCTTCAGTGAAAATATGCCCAAATATGTCAGAGCCATTTTCTATCAAGACAGGCTGCAGACAAGGGAATAGTCTGTTATGCGGTCGCTTTAACGTCGTAATGAAGATGATCATGTAGAAGGCAGTAAACGCGACTTGTACCCTCTTTAACAAAAGTTAGCATATATCATCGCGTATGCCGATGATATAAATATCATTGGCCGAGAACTGTGAGATGTTACTGCGGTATTTTCAAGCATTGAGAAGCAGTTGGCAGAAGTGGGTGATAAATTAAGACAAAACAAAGTTATTTGTGTTTCAACGAACAAAGTGTTTACATGTTTGAGACATAGCGTGTCCTTGGGTCTCATGCATAAAACGTGAGCTTGAGCTCGGACTCGATTTTTTGAGTAAAAGGAGCTTGTCGTATGCATAATAAAATTTGATGTATTTGCTTTTACTCACTGCTCACGTTTGATCTCGTCTTGCTCAGTTTGAACTATGTTAGATGTGCTTGTGCTCGTTTCATATGCATAAAAACATGCTTTTGCTTTCTTTAGTGAGCTCTTGCTCAAATTTTGTTGAGCATGCCTTATAGTTGACTCGCGTATACTAAAAAGGAATCATGGCCGAATATTTTGTGCCACAAAGAAATACAAAATGTTATCAACAGCGAAAAACAAATTTAGCAAGTGAGGAAAAAAAATTATACAGGTTTGTATTCTTAATTATTATTTTTTTTACACTCACCCTACGGGTAGGAGGGTATCTATCATTTGATTCGGCCCAAAAGTGTAACATATAGAAGGAGTCACTTTAGACCCTAGGTTTCTTTGAACCACATTCGATTCATGACTTTTTAAGTCGTTTGAGCCATGTTCGTCTGTCTGTCTGGCAGTCCGGCTGGTGCGTACGATAACTTTAGAAAGACGCAACCAAATGTTTTGAAATTTTGCACGGGTTCATATTTCCCAAAACTATTTACGGCATTACAAATGGGCTACTTGGCCCCGCCCCTTCTGGTAACTCCCATACAAATACATCATTCCGCCCACTTAAGAAATCGAGTTATTATATCAATACACCCAACGGAATCGTACCCAAATTCTGTATTTCGTAAAGCTTTAACAGAATAAAGTTTTGGAGAAAAAAAATTGGAAGTGTAGCCACGCCCCTTCTGGTACCTCCCATACAAATGCACCTTTCCGCCCACTATCGAGATGGAGTAATAAAATCAATAAATCCAACGTGATCGTACCCAAATTCTGTATTTAGTAAAGCTATAACAGGATAAAGTTTTGAAGATAAAATCTAGAAGTTTGGACACGCCCCTTCTGGTACCCCCCATACAAATGTACCACTCCGCCTACTTTAGAAATCAAGTAATAATATTAATATAATAGAAAATTTTATGTTTTACTAAGGGTGAGGGTATATGTATGTCGTGTTGCCCGACTAAATCTTTCTCACTGGTTTTTATTACATTTTTCCCCGTTAATTCAATGCCAAATTTTTGCTTATTGGTAATGCTTTTGGTAATTGACTTTTTCTAGTAAATATTTTTTTTTTATTTTTCTACTAAAAATTTAGAAATGTCGTCAGTTTCTAGTTTATTATTATTATATTATTCTACTTCACTTTCACTTGACGACATGTTTGCACTTCAATAACAATTAGATGTTTGATCTTCCTTTGCTCAAGTAATTGCAATTGGTTTGAACTCATTTTTATGCATACGAAATTGAGCAAAAGCTGTTGCTGTTTGATTGAACTCGACTTACGAGCAATTGCTCACCTGACTCAACTCAGCGCTTTTACTCGTTTTTATGCATGAGACCCCTTGACGGACAATAATCCAACTGTACCGGACACTAGTTATATCGGATTTGCTGTAGAATTATCGGTAATGACAAAAAAGGATAAATCGGTTTTGGAAATCTTCAAGCGAAAATACGCCGAATCATCGTTTTCAGAGTGTAATGCTGTAGTATGAATCGTCACCTGTATGAGTTTTATAACAAATAAAGCTCTAGCAATGTTGTGGAAATGAACATAAACTCTCTAACACAAAAAGTCTGCGGCTCTAAAATCGATAGGCGGTGCAGATAGGAACGACCAAAACTTTATAGGAAGGACCAGGTTAGCGAGTTAATACCCAATATAGGTATGGCGAACTATCTAAGGAGCGCATAAGACCGAAGCGCTTGAAATTATGCGGAAATTGATGTATAAATGCATGTTTTTTCTGTCAAATAAGAAGAATAATATGTGACACAAAATACCAATACATCTCGTAATAGGCGTACAGGTATAGAGTAGATATCGCTTATAATTTGACGGTTCAACTAGCGCTGTACCTCCTGTGGCTCCTGTTAGATGCCTTAAGTATTGGCAGACTTGTACATCCATCAAATATTTTTGGAACCTCATGCGACCTTTTGAACATCGAGTGTGCTTTCAATAATGTGAAACCTGAATCTGTAATTGACTCAATGAAGCAATTGAAGATTAACCCAGTGGTCATTTCATTAGTTAATAAACTCCTAAGATTAAGGCACATTAGATCTAGTCTGAGCGTGTCAAACATTTCTGTGATGGCTGTTTGTGGTACTCCATAACGAGGAGTACTCTCCGAACTACTATGAAATCTCAACATAAATACTCTTTTGAAGACGATGGGAAAAACGTGCTGCACAACCGTCGCGTATCACTTACCCCCATAGTTCCTAAATTACTCTCTGAGCTTATGGAATCTGCTCTGAAAATTCTGTTAAAATGGTGTCAAGACCGTGGACGGGGTAAAACGAAACTGATGCGATTCACTCGGGCATACATAATACCCCAATTTGCCAAACCCACGTTAAATGGAATCGCACTTAGACTTTCTGACAATGCCAAATACCTTGGGCACATGTTGGAGAGTAAACTGAATTGGAATCTGAACACTTAGATAATGGTATTAACCCCAAAAACGTAAACTGGTAACATGACTTTATTATTAAATTTATTTCGGCAGTTGATGGCCGCCGCTAGAAAAGGCGCTCAAAAAACTGAAATACGAACGCATTACAACATGATAACAGGGACAACTAGTACTACACCAACAAAGGCACTCTTTACGATCTAAACCAGACATTTAGACGAGCAAGATAGCAGCGAACACCGCAATACGTTTAGCCATGGATGCACAGGAACTATGACAATGCTAAAATTCTAGACTTAATTTGTGTAAAGTGTCACACGGATTCCACTGTAACACAACCTGTTTTCGATCGGGGTTTTATGAGGAACATGCCAGTTGGATCCTACTGTGATGATAATGATAATGCCCTACACGTTAGGATGAATGTTAGTCTAATTTTCACGAACGGTTCGAAATTATGGGGAAAGAGCGGACTGTGGAATCTTTTAGCAGAAGTTGAATTTGCAACTATCGATCAAGTAACCTGATTATTGTGGCATAGTTAAGGTCGAAATAGCGGCCATTAGCATAGCCGTAGAGAAAATTCAGTATCGTTGGTGGTATTGGGCGGCAATATCTACATCTACTTTCTGATAGTAAAGCGGCTATCAGATTTCTGGAGAACGTGTGTACTACTTTGGGCGTCGGGAGTGTGATGCAAGGTAAAGCTTCTGATCGGTTTAACTTGGAAAACCCAGAGTGATCCTTGCCAATTGCACTTCAAGTCTACTCACAGAGCTCCGTATTCGTGGTACTACTGCGAACGGAGTACCTCCACGTGGTGACGCCTGGAAACGTGCTTTTGACACCCGTCAGAGCACGGCTAACTGTGAGGGGCGAAACCCAAAACCCAGGCACGTCAGCTCAGAGTGAGCGGTACCCTGGTCAGCGTCTGACCCAGAATGGGCGGCTGCAATAAAATCCTGGCAGGAGGAGAAAACTGCGACGTGGTGCGCTGGGCTTGCAACCCGCCACTGACGTATAACCGATTGCAATGAAAAGAAGTAAGATAAGAATAAAACGGACCCCCCAAAATGTTGACGACCACCGCAAACGAATTAAGGACCATGATTTGAGGATATGCACCTGGAATGTTAGAACACTGTATAGGCCAGGTGCCTCCATCCAACTGGCGGAAGTCCTCGAAAAATACAAGGCTGACATAACCGCTTTACAGGAAATCCGGTGGACGGGACACGGGTGCTCGCGCAAGAAGACGTGCGACATCTACTATAGTGGCCATGCGGACAAGCACGAGTTTGGTTGTGGATTTGTGGTTGGCAAGAGACTGCGACACCTAGTCTCAAGGTTCAACCCGGTGTGTGAACGTATAGCCACCATAAGAGTCAAAACTAAGTTTTTCCACATAACACTTATATGTGCCCATGCTCCGACAGAAGAGAAAAGCGATGAGGACAAAGACGAGTTCTACGAGAGCCTAGAAAATGTATATGACCGTAGCCCCAGCCATGACATCAAAATTGTACTAGGCGATTTTAATGCTAAAATAGGCAGGGAGACCACATTTGAGCCTAAAATCGGAAAATTCAGTCTGCACACCGAAACGTCGAACAACGGCATCAGACTGATTGATTTCTCGGCGGCAAGAAATATGGTAGTTAGCAGCACTAGATTTGACCATAAAAATATTCATAAGGCAACATGGTTATCTCCAGATCATTTGACGAGGAATCAGATAGATCACGTGGTAGTCGATGGAAGGCACGCATCGAGTGTTCTGGACACACGAGTGATCAGGGGTGCGAACATTGACTCCGATCACTTCCTTACCGCAGTTAAGGTACGCACTAGGCTAAGCATGGCGAAAAACGTACGTAACCAGGCACAACGAAAGCTGGACATCGGTAAACTGCGGACCACAGAGGTAGCGGACGCCTACTCCAACCACCTAACTCAACTGCTGCGGAATGCTCCAACCCCTGATAATATAACCTCGCAGTGGCAATATATAGCCGACTCCATAGAACGGACTGCGAGAAGCGTACTTGGGTACTCAAAGCCGTCTCAAGAAGATGCCTGGTACGATGATGAATGTCGCAATGCCACGAGAGAGACGGATGCTGCATACAGGGCAAAACTGCAGCCAATGGCAACGAGAGCTGTTCGTGAACGGCACAGGGAGAAGAGACGACAGGCAACTCGTCTTTTTAGAAGAAAAAAGAATGAGCTGAAGAAGAGGCAGGATGAGTGCACTGAGTTGCTCCGAAGTAAAGGGGAAGCCCGAAAATTCTACAAGAGAGTTAAAGCGAGAATGCGTGGAACAGGGTTGCCCTCCTGCAAGGACAGCGATGGTCAGCTGGTGACGGACCCGGATAACGTTCTGAAGATATGGAGAGATCACTTTAGAAATTTACTGGATACTGACACCACTCCAGAAGACCCCGCTCCAATCCATGACGATGGTATTAACTGTCCACCTCCGAGCCAGAGTGAGATACGTATGGCCATCTCCCGCCTTAAAAACAACAAAGCTGCTGGAGCCGATGGTCTCCCTGCTGAATTGTTTAAGGCTGGCGGGGAGGAGCTGATTAGGAGCATGCATCAGCTCATGGAGAACATCTGGCAAGAGGAGAGCATGCCCGGGGATTGGAGTCTCAGTCTGTTATGTCCCATATATAAGAAAGGAGATCGTAGTGAATGTAAGAACTACCGTGGAATAAGCCTATTACCAATTGCGTACAAGGTCCTTTCAAGCATATTGTGTGAACGTCTAAAGCCAATTGTAGAAAAACTAATTGGACCATATCAGTGCGGCTTTAGACCTGGCAAATCTACGACGGATCAAATATTCACCTTACGACAAATCCTGGAAAAAACCCATGAAAAGCAGATCGACACCTACCACCTCTTTGTCGACTACAAAGCTGCCTTTGACTCTCCGATAAGGAATAGGCTTTATGAGGCCATGTCTGAGTTTGGTATTCCTGCAAAGCTGATTCGACTTTGCAAATGTACCTTAGACAACACCAAATCCTCGGTTAAGATTGGTAAGGACCAGTCTGAACCATTCAACACGGAAAGAGGTCTCAGGCAGGGCGATAGCCTGTCCTGTACACTATTTAATATAGTTATGGAGAAGGTGATGAGAAAGGCTGGTGTCAACATGTCTGGCACCATATTCCACAAAAGCCACATGCCACTAGCCTACGCCGATGATATAGATATCATTGGCCGAAATCTGCGGGACGTTACTGCAGTCTTCTCATCCCTAGAAAAGGAGTCGGCAAAAATGGGTTTAGCGGTCAACGAGGACAAAACTAAAATAATGATTTCGACGAACAAAGAGTCCTCTCGATGGGGACGCAGCGTCAACGTTGAAAATTATTGTTTTGAGGTAGTAGATGAGTTTACCTACCTCGGATCTTCCGTCAATAAGACAAATAATGTCAGCCAAGAAATTAAGCGGAGAATAGTGCTAGCCAACAGATGTTTTTACGGACTTCAGCAGCACTTTAGTAATACCACCTTATCTCGGAATACTAAGAAACAGCTTTACCATGTGCTAATCTTACCCGTTATTTTGTATGCTGCCGAATCATGGGTGCTTACGGCAACGGACATACAAAACCTGGGAGTATTCGAGAGAAAAGTACTCCGGAAAATTTATGGACCTATCTGTGTCGACGGCGAGTTTCGCCATCGGATGAACCATGAGCTGTATGAGCTTTACCACGACATCGACGTAGCTAAAAGAGTCAGAATGCAACGACTACGATGGCTGGGTCATGTTGCCAGGATGGATGTAAATGCTCCAGCGAGAAAGGTGTTTGAAGGCGAACCTGAAGGACGGCGCAGAGCAGGGAGACCCAAACTCCGTTGGAAGGACCAAGTGGTAGGCGACGTGCCACCATCTGGTAGGACTAACTGGAGAACACACGCACAAGACCGAAGCGTGTGGAATTCTTTAGTACTTCAGGCCTCAAACTTATAAACCATGTTTGTAAGTTGTAATGGGCCACCTAAGTAAGTAAGTAAGTGTGTACTACTTTGAGAAATGTTTGAGAATGCCGGTCGTTTCTGGAGGAGATAGCGAGACATTTGACAGTTGCCCTCAGATTGGTTGCAGAACATAGAAACAACATTTCTGGTTTACGGTCACATTATTTTCATAAGGGAGAAACAGCTAATGCGAAAAAACTGAAGCTGATTTTTAAGGATTTCAGAACATGGGACAGCATATATGGTAACCAAAGAGCCGATACATTGGCAAAGGCCGGGACCACCTTGAACTCGGGCGAAGTTTACGGTCACATTGTTGTTGCTCTCATAAGGGGGAAACAGTTAATTGCGAAGAAACTAAACCTGATTTCTAAGGAAAGGTGGGTGGGAGAACCCACTTGCACAGCAACCATACAGATTTGGGTTCAAGAACATGGGGATAACATTTATGCTAACCAAAAAGCCGATACAATGGCAAGGGCCGCCAACACCCTGAAATCGTGCAAAGTTTACGACCACATCGGTATTCCTTTCACAAGGAGATCAACAGCTAATTGCGTGGAAACTGAACCTCATTGCTAAGAAGAGATGGAGAAGAGATGCACAGCAACCAAACAGATTTGGCCTTCCATGAAAATACAGAGGACACAAATTTAGCTGAACCTGTCTAGAGTCTATCAGAGGAACATCATATGTTAGCTATAATAACCGAGCACTGGCCGTTTGGAAAACACGCTAAAAGGTTGAAACCTTTTTACATATATTTCCGGAGAAGTTACAATGTAGAGAAGAAAGAGGAAACTATGGAGCATCTTCTATGTCACTGCCCTGCTTCTGGATAACTGATATATGAAAAGTTTGGTCATCGGACACTTGTGGACAATACCTGCCTATCAGTAGGCGATTTGCGGAACATCCATGCCTTTTTCAGAGCAACCAAATGGCTTGAGAACGATAATGACCGAATAGAGTAGATATAATTGGTGAGAAAATTTAAAAATGGTTTCACAACGGAACCTACACAAGGACCCTAGTGAGCTTTACTGAGCGCACCTGCCGAATTAACCTAACTTAATGAGAAAACGTCCAAAAGTTTATATGTTTTAGACTTTCGTTACTTTGGTCCTAACAATCAACTAGTACCAAAAAGTAGATAGTTATAAGCGCGACTGCACAATATATGAAAAGTTACCACTTTTTATACAATTTCGAAAATAGATTTCACATAAATTCGGTTTTGATACATGAAATACTGAAAAATATCACAGATATCACAGTACAACATTTTTCAGCTCACAGATTTGGGACTCAATTTTGAGAATAGCACTTGAAAGTAGCCCCAAAATTAAGCACTTCTGCATCAATCGTTTTGTCAAATTGGCTGCATTAATAATACAGTACAAATCATGATTTTGGGACTTAATTCTGAGAACTGCACGTGAAAGTAGCCCCAAAAAGAAGAAGTACTGCATCATTCGTTTTTTCAAGTTACATGCCATAATGATTCGTAAGTATCATATAGGGGAATTTCCTACGTTTGGGCTCTTTTGTTTGGCATAAGAAAAGTTTGTATTGCCATCACATTTTTAATGCATATTTTTGGGGCTACTTTGACATGCAATTCTCAGGATTGAGTCCCAAGATCAAGTGTTGTACTGTGTATGTAAACAAAATAAAGCAATAAAACCTCAAATTCCATACAAAATCGGTAACATATACGAAAGGCGGTGGCCAATTTGGCTGCAATCTAAATTACACGAATATCAAATGAAATTTTTACTTATATAAGATATCACCAAATCGATACATTAACTCTAAAGAATGCTAACTTTATATTCTATTTGAGAACCTCAGGTTATTCATTTAATTCATACAGAAGTTCTAAGGAAATGGAAACCCAGCATAGAACTAGAATCTATCTATATTACTCCAAAACTTTGAATGCGTTTCCGGTAAAAGTTACATTTTATACTAAGCATAGTTAAGAATTAAGGTATCGATATCATAGTGTGTTTCTGCACATTATTCGATTGTAATCGCTTATATGAACATATCATATAATCGATATCCACTGTATATATTAGACGACTTTTTCGTAGTAACACTGTACTTTGGCAATGTTTTTCTATAGAAATTTTCTATCAAGAGAATTTTTAGACAAGAACACGTAAACAACATTTTATTTATAAAAAAAATTATATATCAAAGGAAAACTTAGTGGTTTTTCCTTCTTCCAATGATTTCTATTTCTATTGGAGTGAATCTTTTTGCATTGACTATTTTTCATGTAATATATACACAAAGTCACACACACCAACAAGCAAACATTTGTATTTGTATGCGGTTTCTGTGGTTTTTACGCAATTGTTACAATAAAAGCTGCTGCACTCGTTTCCATCGCTATAATTCACCTGACTGGTCATTATATTATTACTTCTTCATTCACGCCGCCTTCGTCTGTCTGTTTATCCCTCCTCTGACATTGTCTCCTTTTTAAACAGTTGCTTTGATAATGATACCAAGCAATCGAGACAGTTGCTATGAGACTGCCGCCACTTACATCTGGGTAGCCATGGGTACCTGACCCTCAGTCACTCTGTTCGTCTGTCTGTCTACGTCTTGAAATCAGTGGGTGTGAAATTATCACTTTTAAAGATACTTAGTCAGTTGTTGTTGTTGCTGTTGTACATCTTCTTCTAGTACTTTGGTTAAGGTTAAGTCGAGGAATCATAATAATTAGTTTAATATGCATCATTGGGTTTCAATTCAAATGCCAAAGTGACCACATAAAACTATGATGAACTATTACATTTGGATAGAAGCAATAGAAATGTAAGAAAGAAAAAAACTAAATTGAACAATTTGATGTAGACAGTAGATAAGAAGGAATAGAATAAGTTTGTGAACCATCAAATGTGCATTGGTCGTTTTTTTAGTCATTGTAAAATAATACAAATTAGTATTAAGGGAGGGAAGGAAGCTTTAGGTACCATAAAGTAATTCCATAAAATTGAAGTGTTTTATAAAAAATAACAATAACAAAAATAAAGTTCCAATTGAAATTGTAGTATATTAAAATGACATATTTTACCAAATTAAAGAATAGTTCGTATCATGCTAAATTGAAGGATGAAGTCCACGGATATAATATAACTAACACAGTACAACACATGATTTTGGGACTCAATTCAGAGAACTGCACGTGAAAGTAGCCCCAAAAACACGAAGTACTGCATAATTTGTTTTGTCAAGTTACATGCCATAATAATTTAATATCGATTTGAAGTTAGTTACTTACTGCTCGTATAGGGGAATCTGTCTTTTTTTTTAGTCTATTTTGTTATATTGTTATATGGTGGCGTATGATTATCATAAGTAATATTCCACGTAAATCATACGCCACGTAGTACAACAGTTTTATTGTAACTGCTACAAAATAAACTAGTTGTTCTCGAGTTATGACAAACAAAAGAGCCTAAAACTTGACGAATTCCCCTATACGATATTTACTAACTTCAAATCGATATTACATTATTATAGCATGTAACTTGACAAAACGAATGATGCAGATCTTTTTCTGTTTGAAGCTATTTTCACGTGCAGTTCTCAGAATTGAGTCCCAAATCAATGAGCCGAAAAATTCGTAGTGTGTTATGTGACTATATAAAGTTAACCCATGCGTATGAGTTATGTGGAATTTTACTTATTACTCATGCGTAAGTCAAAGTAAAGGCGCGTGTAAAGGCGCGTTTAGACTAAAGGTCTGCAAAAAACCATCCAAACACACTTGTTGAGTGTAGTTCAATTTTATTATATCTGCTTGTATCTGTTTCGCTCTCTTTGGATTGAGCGCGTATGGAATATTTCTCTTTTATATAACGATGAAATAGGTATGAGAGAGTGAAAGTACCAAGTATCAAAAATACTTGTATGATTACATACACAACAAACAGATATATCGGTATTCTTGTTATCTGAGCTTGGAATATGTGGAGAGCGTTTATGTTTACTTACCTCCGACATTTTTGTTTTCTTTTTTGTTAAAATTTGCCACAGCATTTCTTTTTGTAAAAAGAATGAAAAAAAAGGAAGAGAACAGCACCAACGCAAAGCGTACGACCTGGAATATCCATATTAAATGGATATTTCCATTTAAAAAAGAGGAACAACAGTTACTTTACTGCGTGGATACAATGAGAGCCGAAAGGGTCTTATACGGTACCAACTGAGAACTAAGGAAAACGTCTCTTATACATAAATTGTAATAAAAAATCTTAAAAGAAATCATTATTTCATATTGGTGAAGTAAACCAGTCGGTTACTTAAATTACACCTATGGTTAGGTTAGGTTAATTCGGGTCCTAATGTGAGTCCCGTTGTGATCCATGAGAGAATCATGGTTTGATTCCATGATTCAGTTTTATACATTTTATACAGTGACGTTCGCATTCTTCAATTAGCAAGTAGGTGCCGTTTGTTGTGAATCTTGAAATAGAAAGCGTCTTTATTCACAACAACGCATGAAGCTATCCCATACATCATTCATGATATTAAGTAAGTTTAAGTTCGGTCAACGTCGCTCTCAAGCCATTTCGTTGCCCTGATGAAGGCATGGATGGTCCGCAAATAGCCTACTGAGTCCGATGTCCAAGCTTTTCATGCCTCAGATCACCAAAAGTAGGGCACTGACAAAGAAGATGCTCTGTGGTCTCCTATTCTACCTCATCAAAACTTCTACAAAAATGTTGTAGGCAAGTTTCAACCACTTATTGTGTTTACCACCGACTACTGGCCGATTCTTACAGCAATGATGTTCCTCTGATGGACTCTAGGACAGTTTCAGCACTAATAGTGTCCTCTTTACATCCATAGTAGGCCATATATGTTTCGTCGCTGTGCAAGTGAGTTCTCTCACTCATCTTTCTTTAGCAATGAGGTTCAGTTTCACCATAATTAGCTCTTATTCCGTTATGTAAGGAACACCAATGTGACCGTAAACTTCGCCCTAGGGTACGGTGATGTATCGGCTACTTGGTTACCATATACACAAGGGCGTAGCCAGGTAGGAGCAGGGGGGGGCAGCTGCCCCCCCCTACAGCTTGAAAAATTTGGTCAAAATCCTAGAAAATATGAAAATTAAAATAAAATAGTAGCGAAATTTTACAAAAGGTGAACTGACTAATAAAAACTTTCTCTACATGTTCACTCTCAAAAATTGTAGTGGATATTTTTTAACTCGGATTCAATGAAATTAACTGATTTTTAAGTAAAAGTACTTATGTATTGTTATTGTTCTGCTTGTGCAGGGGTAACTGTTGGCCAGACGTTTACAGCCATGTAGCAAAGCTGTAGAAATGGTTAGAGTTTAGAGAGTGTTAATAAATTCAAAAAATATTAAAAGTTCCTCCTTGAAAATATTGGGAAAATTTAGACTACATTGTGTTGGAAGTACTAGTACGCAGAGCGAGGCTCTTTTTTATTCGTAAGTTAACGTTCAATAACTGATTAGATTGTGCGAAATTTTAACTGTATTTAGTGCAATTGCAATAAAGATACTTTGTATGTATGTAAATGTACCAAATTCAAATATCTTCCAGCTTTTCATTAGGAAGTTATATTTTTATTTAGGAAGTTAAAACCAAATTTTGAAAATTAACAAAACTGTTATATCTTTAAAAGGGTCAGTAAAGTTTACTCGAATTCTCCTTCACACCAGCCAGCCGCCCAGACAGACTGACACTTTTCCAGAATTGAATTCGATTTTCAGATACTTAAGACCCAACGTGTTTCCTTTAACTGTACACTTTTTCTCGTGTCAAATGATTTATAAGGTGGACCAAATACAAGTTAATTTTAAAATCATAGTTTATTTTAATCCAGAAGCGATTCAAACACTTAAGGCCAATATCATCAAAGCAATCCGTGAGCTACAGCCCGAAGCATTAGCAAGGTCTTGGAAAATTGGAGTGACAGAATGAGGTACTTCGATGCGAGCCGCATGCAGCCAATTGAACGAACACAGTATAAATATTTAAAAAAAGCAATCGAGTGTGAAACTAATCATTTTTGAGGCAACTAATTCCGTACTCGATTTTCGAATCGATTCTTTTAACAAGACAAGATACTAAATTAATTAGTTCTTTGGATTTGTAGATTACATTCTGTGAATAAGAACACTATGGTAGTCGAAACAATAGACAAGACCGGACTCGACGGTTTTAACCTTATTCGGAATTGTACTGCATCATTAGATTTTTGAGTTACAATGACGGTTTCGTACCAAATTTTATTTAAAGTTTTTTTTACTTTGAATAGTGTTTAAAGGGTTGAATTGATTTGCGCCAAGCTATAGTTGGGATTTCTGGTAAGCAAGACTTTGTCGAAGACGGCATATCCGAAAATCCAACAATGGTCTGCGAAAATCGATTTGAGAAAATAAACCCCAAAAAATATTTGAAATTAAAGTCAAAAATTATTTTTTTTCAATCGACTTTGACACATTTAAAAAAAAAAATAACCATGAGGAATTCAGAATAAAAAAAACGGTTATTCTGTGCACAGTTTACTTCAAATAAGACAAGAAAAAAAATTTTAAAATTGCTCAAGAAATTCGGCTTAACATTTTATATGTCCAAAAAAAAAAAAGGCAACAAAAACAACAGATGAATAAAAATATTTTTTTCTGAAATTCGACGACCTAAAATTTTTTTAAAAAAATTTAGTCTGGTCTACCTTTGTTTAATAAAATATTGTCAAAACAATGAGTATTGATTTTTCGTTAGGTACTTAGTTTTAATTGTTTTTTTGTAAACAAACTATTAACATTAAATGTAAAACCGACTGCCCCCCCCTACGTTAGATCCTGGCTACGCCCTTGCATATACATATGTATGTCCCAATGTTCTGGAAGCCATGTCAGGCTAATTGAGGTTAAGATTACCCACAATTAGCGGTTTCTGTCTTATGATAGGAACACCAAGTGGCCGTAAACTATGCCCGAGTTCACGGTGGCGGTGGCGCTTGCAATGTGGTGGTGTACACGGGAGAGGGTAAATTAATTATGAGGCATCGTGTAGTCAAAAGTAGTGGAAAAGGGAAAAAAAACAACAAGCCCCGAAACTACCTCGCAATCGCCCTATTGGGTTATAATGTATGACTGACGTCCAGTCATTTTTCCCTCCTAAAATTTTTCCCAAACATATCTACCCCTTAAAGAGGCTACCATTAAAAATTCAAATTTTTATAAAATTTCCTCCCACCGCTCTTACAGTCCTAAAGGTGTTCCTAGATGAGTCAAATTTATGACCGAATCCCAATATTTTTTAAACCCCAACAGTTTCTAAGATCATATCTAATAGGTTCTCAAACATACCTACCCAATATATTCACCCCCTAAAGGAGTGCCCATACAAAATGCACTTAAAACCACCAAAACAAAACAATTCTGCACAAAAAAATATTTCCGTTAAATGTTTTCGTTATTATTGAGAAAAATTAATTTCGTTTTTTTTTTTGTATGGGCGACAAGAATTTTTTAAAAAAAAATTAGAAAGAGATATTTAAGAAAATAAAAAAATTGTGTCGTTTTAGGACGAGATAGACTTAGTATTTTTAAGATACGACTATGCTAATGGCCACTATTTGCTACAGTGATCCGGGAGCCTGTACGATGGTTGCAAATTCAACTCCTCCGAAAGGATTTCACAGCCCGTTCTTTCGAACCGTCCGTGAAAATTTGGATGACAACCTCCCTAATGTTATCATTATCATCATAGTAGGACCTATACAGGATGTTCCTCATAACACCCGTTTCGAAAACAGGTTCTGGTACAGAGTAATCCGTGTGACACTATACTTTGATTAAGTCCAAAATTTGGGCATGGCCATAGTTCCTGTGCATCCATGCGCCCACTATTCCACAATACTGAATTTTCTCTACGGTTATTCTAATGGCCGCTATTTCGGTCTAAAGTATGCTACAGTCATCCGGCAGCCTGATTAATAGTTGCAAATTAAACTTCTCCCAAAAGATTCCACAGCGCGCTCTTTCGCTCAATTTCGAATTGTCCGTAGAAATAAGGATGACACCCTCCAGAAAGTGTAGGGCGTTATCATTATCATCATAGTAGACCCTATCCAGGATGTTCCTCATAACACCCGTGTCGAACACAGGTACTGGTACAGAGGAATCCGTGTGACACCATACTTTGATTAAGTCCAAAATTTGGGCATGGCTATAGTTCCTGTGCATCCATGCGCCCACTATTCCACAATACTGAATTTTCTCTACGGTTATTCTAATGGCCGCTATTTCGGTCTGTACTAAGCTACAGTGATGCGGAAGCCTGATCGTTAGTTGGAAATTCAACTTCTCCGAAATGATTCCGCAGCCCGCTCTTTCCCCCTAATTTCGAACCGTCTGTGAAAATTAGAAAGATATTCATCCCAAAGTGTAGGGCATTATCATTATCATCCCAGTAGGATCCATCCGGGATGCTCATCATAAAACCCGGATCGAAAACAGGTTCTGGTATAGTGTAATAAGGATTTAGTCCAGAATTTTGTTATGATCATAGTTCCTGTGCACTCATGCTCTCGTGGCGTATAAACACATTGCGGTGTTCACTGCTAGTTTTCTCGCCCCAATGTCTGTTTAGGATCGCAAACAGCGCCTTAGTTGAAGTATTTCTAAGTGTTATCAGGATTGCCACCTGCTTCATAAGGCTCTCGAATTTCATTCTTTGAACCGCCTTCTCTAGTGCCGGTCACCAAACTTCTGATCCGTAAAATAAGCTTGATTTAATAACAAAGTCATATAACCAGTTTAATTATTTGGGGCTAATACCCCAGTTTGGTCCGATTGATCTTATGCAGCTGAATATAGAACCGTTGCCGCTATACCAGTTCTGGCCTGAGTATCAACTATGAATACAAACTATTAAAAGTAAACTATTTTCAGCATTTATAGAAGGTACCAGTAGGAGTAACACAATGTGACCGATTTTTTTGGGGTGTGTCTGCTATTACAAGGTTATCAAAAAGACAACAATTAAATATCCTCCGTCTGTCCGTTTGAAAGTTCTTGGAGAAATATAAATTTTCTAAAATATAGGTAATTTTGTATGGGAGGTACTGGAAGGGGTTGGCCGATTTAGTCTATATAGTTCGATATTTCTGAGTCAAATTTTTGTAAGTGTATATCTTACACAAAATATGTCTGAGTTCAGTGTACTTACATTAAAGATATGCATGTAGAACTTAGGGGTGGTGATTTCAGACATTTGTATGGGAGGTACCAGAAGGGGTGAGTCCAAGGTTTTGGTGTTTTGAGGTTTTGCCTACTATTATAGGATAACTAAACTGATCAAATTCAAATATTCTCCAGTTATCCGTTTAGAAGTTAAGGTAGAAATATTAAGTATCCACCAATAGGTAATTTTGTATGGGAGATACCACAAGGGGTGTGGCTATTCTGCCCATTACCAATCAAATTACTTCATTTAAAAAAATATATATTAATACAGGTACATTTTCATCCACGTTTTCTCCTGTCCACCAGCCAGCCGGAAAGACGGACGTGGCTTAATCGTCTTAAAAAGTCCTTAAAGATACTAGGGGCCTTACTTGATTACACTTTTCCCGTATTTTACGATCCTCACTTAGGGATGAGGGTATAACAACACCGTTGTTTGTTATTCGCATCAAATTCCTGCAATACTATTTTATCCCACTGTGCCCCCATTAGCTGGTCCCATGTTGCCATTGGAAAAAGAGTTAAATAAGTGAAGACGAACAACAACAAAAAAACACAACCCAACTTGTGTGTATTTCGTTTCTTATAATGTTATTTTGCAAATTAACTTTGGTTTGGTTTCATTGGTTATGAAAGTTGTACCCTGAAGGTTTGAAAGCTTTTATTACACAATTCGTAATTTCTTCAAGTGGCCGGAGTACATATCCCCTTTGCTACAACAACGCTGCAGTATCCTCGCCAATACTCTCACGAGGATATATAGCTCTAACGCCTTCCCCTCCCACCCCTTCCTGGTTGACCGTCTGGTTGGCAGGAAGTACGTCAGGATATACTCGTATAGGGACTACGAGTTGTAATCGAGACGACAACGACGGCAACAAAAAAAAAATAAGTAAACCAAACAGTTATACATTACAACAACATGAAAATAGGCCACAAATGGTATAAGTAACTGCAAAATAGACTTCAAAGAGAAATGTGTAATAAAGTAAAGTAAGGTATGGCATAAATATGAACTTGCTAGTATCCTTTATAATGGTTGTTGTTTGTTTTTGTTGTTATTTTATATATTTCTCAAAGTCCTAACGTTGTTTTTTTTTGCATAAACACACTGACACACTCTCGTACACCACAACAACTGAAGTGGATTTCCACATCGGTGTTCTGCTCGGCATCTGCCTGTGTGTGCAAGAAGACCAGGACAACAACAATAACACCAACAACCACTGTGGTCATTTACTACTATCTAGGATGTATTAGAAAAAAAATTAGATATAACAGCAAAACATCGTCATGAACAAGAATTTCAATACCAACAGCATAACATCATCATTTAAGTCAACATTAGAAATAACAAACCCAATACACTCAAAAAAAGGAGCTCCTCCTGTTACACTGGGCATCAAAATTAAGTGTAAAACAATAGAATTTGGGAAAAAAAAAAAATACAAAAATAACGACTATGACTTAGGTGAAACCATTGACAAGCTAAATGGTATGCTATCAGGGATGCGTCTTAGGGAGTAGGTAACAAAAGCTACAAAAGTTCAATACAAAGGCTCTTTTAGAGGCTTTGGCAGCCCCAAGAAACTAGAATCCGGCGAGAAGGACTAATAAAAAAAAACTCTATACATACAGCAAAACATATCATTATAATTCACCCTTATGCCATTGCAGACCAGTGTTATACACTCATTCCACAAAGTAAGTAGTACAGCGTAAAGTGGTTTGTAGTGGCTTGCTGGATGGCTGCTAGGCTGGCAGGGAGGGAGGGAGGTAGGAAAGTGAAAGCTTAAACGAGTACAACATAGCCCATTGGGGCTTGTTCGTGTGGAGTGGAACCCAACCATTAGCAAACATTTAAATAAGCGCTTCGATAAACAGCACAAAATAACCAGCAAGACAACAACAACAACAGCGAGCGAGGGTAACATGGATACCCAAACAACAAACAAACGGACATTTAAACAAGCTGACGTCGTAACAGCCTGCAACAACAACTAAAACACCGACACAAAACAGCAATAATATAAATTGATTATAACAACAACAACAACAACCGCAACAACTGCGGCGGCTGAAGGACTAACGGAAACACGCAGGAAATAGGTTCAAACAACAATCCATTCAATTTAATAAATAGAAACACAAAAAAAAAGGAATTATAGCACAGTAGTTTGGCTGCTTGCCGATAACTTTTGAAAAACTATGTACATATAGACGTCATCACTGCATATGACAATAAGAAATCGACTTGACATAAAGATTTTCTTTATAAGAAAAGAAAGTTGTTCTATTACTTACTAAAAAAACATCTTATCTGTTAGATATAATTTCAGAATAAGTACAGAAATGTAAGTCAGGTAAACTGACTGATAAAAAACTGCGTGTACATAATGCCGTTCATCAGCCGATATTCATTGTCCCAATGTAAAATTATATTGACTCAATGAATAATTTTATTGTGTGTATGTATGATACATAAAATCATTCATAAAGATTTTTTTTATATAAATTCAATGAATCTATTCATTGCCTTGATGTATCCGTACATTGATTTTAATAAACATCTCTATTAAAACTGATTTAAGCCCAAAAGAGCTGAAATGCGTCGTAATTGTTCATTAAATACTGAAAAAATTTTATTAATACAAATACTAATTGTTAGATTCATGGTAATAACATAATATATTAGTTTGCATGTACATACACTGTCCGTACAGATCATTAAACGTGTTCATAAAACTATTGTATGCGTACATAAGGAGTGAGATCGAAAAAATCTTAACATATATTAAGTTCTATAATTTGAAAACGGTTGATCTTAGAGTGTTATTTTTTCTTTTATTTTGTTGATATTGTATTACAGATCACAGAAAAATATAATTTTTATATTTCAAACAAATACTTATGAAATCATGGACCTTTTATGGTAACCCTTCTATTGGAGATTTTATAGTTGTTTTAGTCACTATTTTGGAACAGTTTGCTCAACTCTTTTTGAAAACTTCAATATTTTGGGAAACCTTTTTTTGTGCTTATCAATTCTCTTTTCACAAGAGTCCAATATCTCTTCACTGGTCTAGGCTCCGGACAAAATTGGAGGACTGGCCTCTCCGCTGTTTCGCAGCGTGGGTAATTGTCAAGTGAAGGTCCAAAATAGAACGTAAAAACCTCTTTGAAAAAGATTGCTTAAACAATGGAAGAATTAAATATTGTAAAGAAGGGTATTAACTATAATTTAAAAGAATTATAAACTTTTCAGCATGTTGTGTCTATTTTATTAAATTAATTAATTATATGTGCCTATTTCAGTACTAAATTGTGTGTAGACTTAAATTTCACAAATTTGTTGTAAAATGTTTACCTATATTTACAGATTATGTGATGTTAATTTCAGCTGCGGAAATTTGCGGTGTGTTGAGTTATCTTCAATAGAACAAAGCGGCCTCAAAGCTTTTCGGTGTCTTTTTTTGGTTGTGTACTCTAAGGTCCTTGAATACTATGTCCGACATTGATCAAACTGTAGATTTAGTCATAGATTGATAAAATCATTGGATATACCGGCTTTAGTGAGCGTACTATGAAATTTAAATTTTCAGGATATAAGAGAGATCCTTGAATCCTTTGTACGACATTGGCCAGATTTTGGATTTAGTCATAGATTGATGGAATCAATGGATAGGCCGACTTTGGTGTGCCTACTATGAAATTTAAATTTTCCGGATCTAAGAGAGATCCTTGAATCCTTTGTCCGACGTTGGCCAAATTTTACATTTAGTCATACATAGATTGATGGAATTAATGGACTTTGGTGTGCCCACTATGAAATTTAAATTTTCAGGATCTTAGAGAGGTCCTAAAATCCTTTCGCAGATTTTAACCACTGTGCTCCGGTTGGTTATACCGACTCGTCGGTAATAATTTATGGAAGGATATATTACATGACTACTTTAGCTGGTACTTCTTTGCAATCCCAGTGGATTATATACCGCACGTAGAAAAATATTATAAGCGCCTCGATCTTCTGCGCTTCGTCTCCAGTTAGTCACACCGAGTTCTGTAAGGTTCTCAGTAACCTGATCTTTCCAACGGAGTTTTGGTCGCCCTCTTATGCGCAGTCCATCGAGTTCATTGTCGAAGACTTTTCGAGCTGGAGCATTTTCGTCCATTCGTACAACATGACCTAGCCAACGCAACCGTTGCACCTTAATGCGTCTGACCACGTCAATGTCAGTGTACATCATACGACGCCGATACTCTCCGTAAACAATGATGGGCCCATATATTTTACGGACTATTTTTCTCTCGAATACCGCCAGAACCGATTCATCCGCTTGTATCATAACCCAGGATTCTGAGCCATACATTAAGACAGGTAGAACCCGTATCGGGTATAGCTGGAGTTTTGTTCGTCGAGAGAGGGCTCTGTCATTGAATCGCTTGCTTAGTCCGTAGAAGCATTTATTTGCAAGCAGGATTCTTGTCCGGATTTCTAGGCTGACATTATTTGCTTTGTTGATGGCGGAGCCTAGGTAGACAAAATTATCTACCACCTCGAAATTATAGTTGCCAACGTTCACGCAGTTTCCCAAACGAGTAGATTCTTTGTTCGTTGAAACTAATAACTTCGTTTTGTCCTCGTTCACCGTTAGGCCCATTTTCGCTGATTCCTTCTGTATACCTGAGAAGGCTCAAGTCACATCCCGCAGTTTTCGGCCGATGATGTCTACGTCATCAGCGTACGCGAGTAGCATGTGGCTTTTGTCTTTTGCTTTTATCATTATCATATCCATCACAATGTTTAAGAGATCGCACGATAGGCCGTCGCCTTGTTTTAGGCCTCGTCTGGTATAGAATGGCTCCGTAAGGTCCTTGCCAATCTTCACTGAAGACTTCGTGTCAGTCAGCGTCATTCCACAAAGACGTATCAGCTTCGCTGGAATACCAAACTCAGCCATGGCTTCAAGTAATTTCTGCCGTATCGGGCTGTCGAAGGCAGCTTTACAGTCGACAAAAAGATGGTACGTGTCGATCTGTTTCTCTTGGGTCTTTTCCAGGATATTCCGATGTGTGAAAATCTGGTCAGTTGTTGATCTTCCAGGTCTAAAGCCACACTGATAAGGCCCGATCAGGTTGGATAACACTGGCTTAAGTTTTTCACATAGCACACTCGACAGGACCTTTTAAGCGATGGGTAAAAGGCTGATCCCGCGGTAGTTGGAGCACACACTTGGATCACCTTTTTCCAGCACAGGACATAATACCCTTACATTCCAATCGTCGGGCATGCACTCTTTAAGCCAAACCGTGCGCAGGAGCTGGTGCATACTCGTTATCAGCTCCTCGCCACTGGACTAGAAGAGCTCTGCGGGCAGACCGTCGGCACCGGCTGCTTTGTTGTTTTTCAGCCGCGATATTGCTCTTCTTACCTCGGCTTGACTTGGTGGTGGGCAATCTAAGCCGTCGTCGACAATTGGCGTGATAACTTCACGTGCGCTGCATTCTGGAACCAGCAGTTGCTGGAAGTGTTCTCTCCATATGTGCAGGACACTCTGCATATCCCATTACGGGCCATTACCGTATCCATTTGCTCTTACTTTCTGGTAAAATTTTCGGGCCTTAGTAGACGGTAATACGAATATGAATATTTAGCCGACATATTTTTTTTGGGTCAGTGGGCGGTGAGGGCATGACCAAACAGTAATTTATCCACAGAAAGAGAAATTATGGTACACAGATAGTACTCGGCACTTCAGGTTCAAATTTGCAGACGATCTCAATCAGTGGGCGTGGCAAAACATTATTTTAGCACTAGAGCGATAATTGATGCGCAGATAATACTCGGAACCAAAAAGTACAATTAAATAAATAATAAATAAAATATTGAATCGAAAAGTACATTTATTGTACTAAAAAGTACAATTAATTGTACCAAAAAGTACTATTATTGTACAAAAAAGCGAATTTATAGTATCAAAAAATAAAATTTTTTGTAGTAAAAAGTACAATTTATTGTATTAAAAAGTATTCAAAAAATACAATTTATTGTAGTAAAAATATTGCGAATATTCCTAAATTGTTAAGCGAATGCCAAAAAATGGTTTACGCAAACGAATAATTTACTGTCTGCCTTTTAAAATAAATATATGTATTCCAGTTAAGTAATTAAACATAAAATATTGATTTTAAAGTAAAACAAAAACAAAAATATATATAATTCTCAGAAATTCAGTCTTTAAGGTAACTTAACGATAATTTTATTTACTTTCGAAAACTTTGACGTATTCTGTATTCAAAGTTTAGTAGAGCCAAGTTGTATTTAACAAAAAGAAGCTTCGCTGCTTTTTCGCTATGCAATCTAGTTCTTAGTGGATCATAGATAAGTCCGGCTCTACTAAACTGTTCGCTGGGAACACTTCCCAAAGACGTAGCTAAGAACTGGCGCGCCAATGGTACTAACTTTTGGTATTTCGAGCTGTTTCGTTTCCACCACAATAAAGGATCTTCTGAAATATGATTTTTTTTCTCTTTATTGTATTCAGCTAACAATTTTTTTACACGAGAGATTGCAAACGTGATCTCTTGAATGCCGTCATCAGTCTCAGTATTACTATTACTTGTATGAATGCGAAATGCGAAGAATTAATTGTACCACTGAGTACCTTTATTGTACCAAAAAGTACTTTAAGTGTACTTTCTAAGATTTTGCCTGCTATTACAAGATGATTAACCTTATCCAATTCAAATGTCCTGCAGTTTTCGGATGAAAAATTATACATATTATATTATATTGTATGGAAAGTACTAAAATGGGTGAGACTGGCTATTCTGCATATTTGCAATCCCATAATTGTGCTTTGGCAAATTTTAAAGCTGGTACACTAAAATAAGGATCTGTGAAATTTTACTCGAGTTATCCTGCCAACCAGCCAGCCAGACAGACAGACGGACATAACTCAATAGTCTTAAAATGTACTGATACGAATTTGGTCTAAAGTTCTACGGGATCTAACTCTCCTACCTTCGTGTGTTACACTTTTTCTTGTATCAAGTGATATATATCTCCATTACTATGGGCGAGGGCACAAAAACACTCGTTGAACTCAAAGTGCTTTATTTTAAAGTAGTGGAAAGATAAGGAAAAGTATTTAGCTAATATAACACGGCGAATCTCTACATTTTTCAAAAAAAAAATACGCTTTGAAACTTTTTGGAAGAATATGCTTGCACGAGTAAAGCGCAACGTATGAGTAATATTAATTTTATGCGGATTTTATATTTATCATACGCACATCGTTCTAGCATTGTAGATTTATGGTTTAATAACACGGTGCACTCGCCAATTGGGACTCAATCCTGGGAATTGCACGAGAAAGTAGCTTCAAAAATAAGAACCTCTGCATCATTAATTTTGTCAAGTTGGCTGCATCGGTTTAGAACTGACTGAGTTATCAACTCATCAAAATCTACAACTTTGCTTCCGACACAAAAGAGATATTCCGTACGGTATACCAAGATTTAACCGTGATAAAATATAGAAAAGGTGATAAAAATCAAATTTGGGCAAACAAAATTCGTTATGGTCATTAAATTATTAATGCAGCCAACTTGAAAAAACTAATGATGCAGAAGTTCCTTATCTTTGGGCAACTTTCACGTGTAATTCTCAGAATTGAGTCCCAAATCAATTAGCTGAAAAATGTTGTACGGTATTATAAACTTTATGGTATTCTAATAAAATAGTGGCTAAAAACTTCTTCAAACATACAAATATAAAAAGAGAAAACTCAAAAGATTTTGAGGCAAAAAATGACAGATATGGATGTTATCTATATAAATATATGTGTACGTATATCGTTAGATAGTGTAATTTTATATAAAATCTTAAAAAAATTAAGTGTTTCAAAAGTAAATTTCATCTCAAATCGTATATATTTCGATTCGATTTCCTTTTAAACTACTGTTCCTCGTGCCATCAACTCTCCCACAGATATATTTATATAAATTCCGCCATCTCTCTCTCTCAAAAAGAAGTGCGGGGTCGCTTTTATAAAAACTCTCATCTGGCCTACAAACACAAATTTTCTAAACACCATTAATGACTACGCACGTTACGATGGCTTTAAACGAAGGACCTTTACAAGTGCTAGCATTAATACCACGCTCCGACACCACTCCTTTGCTAATGAAACATTTTTCGCCTTTGATCATTGCCTCTTATTAAATAGATGGGGTTAGGGCATTTGTCTGTCTGTCCGTTGGTCTGAAGGGGGTTTGCTTGATTAGTTGCTAGGTCGTTGGGTTACGCGGTTTTAGTTAAATGTTAAGTTGATTTGTCGGTTGGTTGAATGGTTAAGTGACCGACCTTTCTTCCTCCCACCCCCCCCCCCCCACATGCCCCCACGTAGCAGACGTTATCCACTATAGAAATGAAAAAGAAATTATGACAGATTTTAACTATATTAACAATATTTATTAGCTACTGTTGATATTGTTAATGGCTTCGTTGGCTGGCTGACTGTCGGCTGGTTGGATGTCTGTTGGCCTACAATGAAAATCATTTGTTAATTTCTGTGCCCCCCCCCCCCCCCCCCATTAAAGACCGCCATTCAGTTGGGGCTATATGCGGCATCAATTATTCATTGATTCGTTGAATTCAGAAAATAAAGTTCCAAAACCATTTTAATGGGCCATTTAACATCTTCTTGTTTGTGTTAATGACTGACTCTTTGTGCTGTTATTGTGAGGCAGTACGAGGGGGAGCGGGGGGAGTTAAGTAAGTGGAACCTTGGAACAATTATGCATATTAAATCCGTTGCCCGAAATCAGTGGCTTTTCTGATATGGGGAAGGAGAATGACTGTTGCTACCACAGATACATATACATGTTAATCGCTATCAATTACAAGTTGAAATAAATTAAATTTTTGTGAATAGTTCTTTGAAGTAAGGGGATAAAGCTGTTCTTATGGAAAATAACAAGGAGTATCGGTGTTAGAAGATAATATCTTAAACAAAGTTAAGCGAATAAAGTCAGCCTACAAAATAAAAGTTTTGTAACTCAATATGAAAATTTTGAGGAATATCGGGGTTAGTAGGTAATATCATAAACAAAGTTAAGCGAATAAAACCAGCCAACAAAAGAAATGTTTTGTAACTCAATAAGCACTATTTGGAGTGGGATAGTGCACGTGTTGTCAATTTCGATTCGCTACACAGCCTAATTTTGTTAGGTACGAAAAAAAAACTGAATCAGCCTAAAAAAAAATGGGGAGGTGGGGTAGGGAAAATTATATTGTTGGTTTCTGTGCAAATCTTGCATTCAATTTTTTTTTAAATTTTGTAAATATTACCAGAAATATTTATGTAACTCGTATATGCTTTAAACATCGCCTGGTATGACAACAACAAGCTGTACAATTTTCATTTGAATCACATGGATGATATGTGAGATTATAACCAACACACAGACACACTAGAATTAAGCACATGAAGTTTTTCAAAGAAAATGTTTATCAGTTTCTATGAGACATACAAGATATTATTGTGTAACGTGACGAAAGTCGTCCGTACATATATACTTCCTACATATACCGCTCTAGCTCTTACTAATACAATTATGACATTTTAATCTCTAACCACAAAAATTAATTTGCTCTTGAATATTACTAACCAACCCAATTGGCATACATTGTTTTATTTATTCAAGGGCAAATAACAATACCATCGATCACACGATCGCCGTAGACGACGCGTTCGGCAATGCACGCGACAGCCACCAACGACACATTCGCAATCGTCACGAACGGCGCATGAGCGCGACGACCAACCTCCAACCAAACGCATTCAAGAAACGACATCACAATGGAAAGTGTTATGCGATTGAGTGTGACGCGATATAATTCTCATTACATGCAGAACTCCACTTGCCTAAATGATCGAGCATTTGCTTGGTAAATTTGTCTGTTTTTACTGCAGCGAAGTTTATTGCTAAGTTGCTCTGTACCCGATCACCCCTGCCCTTCTCAGGGCAATAATTTATCGAAAATAAGATTATTTTGTTTAATCGGACTTCGGGCCGTTGAATCGAACTTTGGTCTGTTGAATCGGACTTCGGTCGGTTGAATCGGACTTCGGTCTGTTGATTTGAACTTCGGTCTGTTGAATCGGACTTCGGTCTGTTGAATCGGACTTCCGTCTGTTGAATCGGACTTCGTTCTGTTAAATCGGACTGCCGTCTGTTAAATCGGACTTCGGTCTGTTGAATCGGACTTCGGTCTGTTAAATCGAACTTCAGTCCGTTAAATTGGACTTCGGTCTGTTAAATCGGACTTCAGTCTGTTAAATTGGACTTTGTTCTTTTAAATCGGTCATCGGTCTGTTAAATCAGACTTCGGTCTGTTGAATCGGAATTCGGTCTGTTGAATCAGACATCGGTCAAATAAATCGAACTTCGGTCTATTAAATCGGACTTCGGTCTGTTAAATTGGACTTTAGTCTTTTAAATCGGACATCGGTCTGTTAATTCAGACTTCGGTCTGTTGAATCGGACTTCGGTCTGTTAAATCGAACTTCAGTCTGTTAAATCGGACTTCGGTCTGTTAAGTCGGACTTCAGTCTGTTAAATTGGACTTTGGTCTTTTTAATCGGACATCGATCTGTTAAATCAGACTTCGGTCTATTAAATCGAACTTCGGTCTATTAAATCGGACTTCGGTCCGTTAAATCGGACTTCGGTCTGTTGAATCGGACTTCGGTCTGTTAAATCGAACTTCAGTCTGATAAATTGGACTTTCTTTTAAATCGGATATCGGTCTGTTAAATCAGACTTCGGTCTGTTGAATCGGAATTAGGTCTGTTGAATCAGACATCGGTCAGATAAAGCGGACTTCGGTCTGTTAAATCGAACTTCGGTCCGTTGAATCGGACTTCAGTCTGTTAAATCGGAATACGGTCTGTTAAATCGGAATACGGTCTGTTGAATCGGAATTCGGTTTGTTGGATCGGACTTTGGTCTGTAGAATCGGACTTTGGTCTGTTAACTCGGACTTCAGTCTGTTAAATCGTACTTTTGTCTGTTAAATCGGAATTCGGTTTGTTGAATCGGACTTCGGTCTGTTATATCGGACTTCGGTCTGTTAAAACGGACTTGGGTCTGTTAAAACGGACTTCGGTCCGTTGAATCGGACTTCGGTCTATTAAATCGAACTTCGGTCTATTAAATCGGACTTCGGTCTGTTGAATCGGACTTCGGTCTGTTGAATCGGACATCGGTCTATTAAATCGAACTTCGGTCTATTAAATCGGACTTCGGTCTGTTAAATCAGACTTCGGTCTGTTGAATCGGAATTAGGTCTGTTGAATCAGACATCGGTCAGATAAATCGGACTTCGGTCTGTTAAATCGAACTTCGGTCCGTTGAATCGGACTTCAGTCTGTTAAATCGGAATACGGTCTGTTGAATCGGAATTCGGTTTGTTGGATCGGACTTTGGTCTGTTGAATCGGACTTTGGTCTGTTAACTCGGACTTCAGTCTGTTAAATCGGACTTTGGTCTGTTGAATGGGTCTTCGGTCTGTAAAATCGGACTTCGGTCTGTTTAATCGGACTTCGGTCTGTTGAACCGGACTGCGGTCTGTTAAATCGGACATCGGTCAATTAAATCGGACTTCGGTCTGTTAAATCGAACTTCGGTCCGTTGAATCTGACTTCGGACTTTTAAATCGGACTTCGGTCCGTTAAATCGGACTTCGGTCTGTTAAATCAGACTTCGGTCTGTTAAATCGGAATTCGGTTTGTTGAATCGGACTTCGGTCTGTTAAATCGAACATCTGTCTGTTAAATCGGAATTCGGTGTGTTGAATCGAACATCGGTCTGTTAAATCGGTCTTCAGTCTGTTGATTCGGACTTTGGTCTGTTATGCACAGATTTTGGCCTGGTACACGAAGATACTCTTCGTTCCTGTAGCATTGTATAAGAAATTAGCACCGTAGCATCTTGATACTAACACTCCGTCGGGTACGATTATTAGTTCGGTCGCGAATTCGGAATCGAGACAACTAAGAGTTGCAGAAGTTGTTCTACTGAAGAAAACGAATCATCAACACGAACCTGAGTTACGGATACCAAACTAATTTACGACGAAAGCCGAATCATCGATACTACCACGATCTGCAGAAGTTGATTTGCGAGTCACCCTCTCGATCCTGAGTTGCGTATTCGAAGCTGAATTACAAACAACCCAGAATTAACGATGTATATTCCTGAAATGCTGATACAAAAACGTGAACCACCGACAAACCCGAATCATCAAGATGATCCAGTATTGCTGATATAAATCCGAATCACCTAGACAAACCCCGAATTACCAATACCCTTCTGAATTCTTGAAATTAACCTAAAATACCGACAAACCCGAGTCATCAATCCTCACTTGCTGATATTAACCTGAAATCCTGACAAAACCCGAATTACCAAGCTGACCACATACTACTGATATTAATCGTAAACCGCGAAAAAACTCGAATCACCACTACTTTCTCGAGTTATGTCAAACAAAAGAGACAAAAACGTGACAATTTCCCCTTTAGATACTTACTAACTTCAAATCGATAATAAATTATTATGGCATTTAACTTGATAAAACGAATGATGCAGAACTTCTTCTTTTTGGGGCTACTTTCACGTGCAGTTCTCAAAATTGAGTCCCAAATCAATCAGTGAGCTGAAAAATGTTGTAATGTGTTATCATGATAAAAAAAAAACTCAACTTTCGTTGATTGTTTTCTTGTCTTCAAATGTGGTATGTTTAACAGTAATTTTTAGAAACAGGTAAAAATAAAGTTTTTTGATTCCTGCGATATAGAGCAAAAGGGAAAACAAGCTATTCGTCAAAATTAAACAGAAACAAAAAACGGCCTCATCTATTAAAAGTTTGAAATGCAATTTGTTTGTTTCTATTTTTATGTACTTTGGGGCCAAAAAACAACATCGTGCAATATTAAACAAGCCCCACACACTTCGCTTACACATACATACTGTTTTATGGTTTTTTTTTGTCTAATTCGGGCGCATAGAGTTATCATATTACACATTTTATTTGTAATCATTTGTATATTTTATGCCTCATTATGAGTTAGGTAAGGTCGTTGCCTCCTCCTACCCTTGCCTTCTACTTCGCCTTTAGCCATGAAAGCTAACCCATGATGAGGTAAGGTGAGCTGGGAGTGAAACACAATTTAGGTGGCGAACGTAGGCGGTAAGGAACAAAGAGCAACAAAGAAACGTTGGATGGACGGAAGGAAGAAAGGTATTATCATAGCATTCAATTAATTACATACTAATTATTGTATTCAGTTTTTTAGGTCACATTGGTGTGTTTTATTTTTAATAAATTAAGCTTTATTGAAATGGATCCGTCCTGCGTAATTTCTTTTCAAAGAAATCTAAATAGAATAGTACAACACTAACAACACAGAATATATTTGTTGTGTGCTGTATAGTTACCATAATTGGATATTTTGTAGAGAAATTGTTTTTTAACAAGTATTGAATATAATTAATTCAATTTATGTGACAACAAATATTAAATGACAACGAAATAACTGGCGGCGGCGGCAGCGCCCCGGGTTTGTGTTATGCACACACAAAAAATCGTGATCTCACATAATTTCTAGGGAAAAAAATCATTCGGCTCACATTAATTTATTTTGGGTCCTTGATGCTATTACTATATCTCCCAACCACGCCCCCCCGCCCGCCCTTGGTCCGCCCAAGTGTGATGGTACAAATTGGCAATAAAATGTCACATAATGTAAGGCTTACGTAAACTAATTCAAGTGGAAACCTTTATGTAACTTAATTAACGTTGACTGTGGTCATTAGATATGTTTTGTAATCAGTTTATAATAAATTATTTGGATATTATTGTTGTCATTATTGGCGGTATCACACAATGAGTCCATAATAATGGGCATAGGATTACATAGAGCAGAAGAAGAGTTTTCAAAATGCCCTATATAGTTTTTCAAAGAACATTGTATATTGCTCTGACCAATTAGAAAGTGTAATTCAATACAAGGGAAAGTACAACCATATAATTTACTCTTGATATGAACATAGGATTACATAGCGCGGACGAGCTTTAGGAATGCTGTATACTATTCCCAAGGAAATTAAATATTGATACTGATCAATCAGAGTGTAACGCAATACACCATGCGGATGCTGTCTAATTGACTTTATCTCAATATGTATGCCCTCAGAGTCCCACTTTGTGATTCCACAATGAGCTTATGTAAGTGACGGGAAATCGTAGTACGGATGAAAACATGATAAAGTCGCGGGGGCTAAATCTGATTAATACATATAATGTATAAATTTGTTACATCAAGGTATTTATTACAGATTGTTAATTTCGGACACGGGTGCTCGCGCATGAAGACTTGCGACATCAACTATAGTGGCCAAGCGGACAAGCACGAGTTTATATGTGGATTTGTGGTTGGTGTCAATTTTCAAACCGGTATGTGAAAGTATAGCCATCATAAAAGTCAAAAAAAAGGATATGTGCCCATGCTCCGAAAGAAAAGAAAAGCGATGAGAACACAGACGAGTTCTACGAGAGCCTAGAAAATGTATATGACCAGCTATGGGGCACCACTACATTGAAAGCCTTGCATGTGTTTTAATGTTGTATTTTTTGTTTTTCGTTGCAACTTCTTTGTATCGATACGAGTTCTTATGCTCTTGAAGCTCCGAGAGAGCTCCCTGCCCATAGCTGTATATTAGGGCGTTTCACTAAAAAAAATTTGCAACTCTTGAAGCGGAATATTACAGCTTGTGATCTAAAAGAATTTCGGAAAAATTTTTGGATTTTTTGAAGATGGGTATGGGGTCGCTGAAATAGATTTTATCAAAAAAATGAGGTTATGGAGAAAAAATTTTATATTATTTTTTTCTAGTGCTTTTTGTTCATGCAACTTAACAATTCTCTTCTTATGGATCCGATCCTACAACAAAAAAATTATTGGTGTGAGAAATTATTATATTATGGACCACTTTGATAGTCCTAAAAGTGAAAAATTATTTTTCCTAGATTTCAAACCTCGATAACTTGAAAAGTTTTCAACATTTTTTCAAGATGTAAAATGCGTTGGAAAGGTCTTTAAATTACCTTTCATTCGGTACATAGATTTATTTTTACTTGTTGGAAAAATATAAGAAAAAAATTAAAATTTGAGATTTTTTTTTTTATTTATCAAATTTTATGAAAATTAAAAGAATTTTATTATGTTTCGTTCTTGGTTTAGTAAAAAAAAACTTCTAAAATACATTGCTTTAATAAAAATATCAGAAATTTAATTCATCAATATATTTGTATTCCCATACAAAATCAAAAGATATTAAAAAAACAAAACCAACATATTTAATGAACAAATTAAAATTAAAAAGTAAATTTGTATCTAAAATTACAAGACATTAACCATTAAATGTGGAACAACTGTGAAAGTATTTTCAAATTGTTTTCTTAAGAGCTTTTTTAATGACATTTTTGTTAACATTAGGTATAATTTTTTAATTGTTATCAATCCTAATCAATAAGTTTTGAAAATCATTCTCATTCTTTGTAATTTTTTTGTTATATATTGTAGCCGACGCCACGCCTCTTTCTGATAAATCATTTACAACACATAGTTTTTCTAGTTTTTTCTTTGAAGAAACAAAAGCATCATCATTTTCCGATAAAAGTGTATCTTTCGAAAAAAAGGAAGTGGGCAATTTTAATTCATCAAAAACCATTTTACTGTTTGAGGTTACAAAATTATGCATTATGAATTTTTTTACATTTTAAAAAGGGCCGATTTCAATTATTTTAAAATTCAAATAGTGTGAATTTAAAAATAAAAACTAATTTTTTTGTCTATTTTTTATTTTTTTCAACATTTTTCACAAGTAAGATATAAACTTATATATACCAAAATAAAGGTATCTAAATTATCTTTCTAACGCATTTAACATCTTGAAAAAATGTTGACAACTTTTCAAGTTATCGAGGTTTGAAATCTAGGAAAAAAAATTTTTCACTTTTAAGACTATCAAAGTGGTCCATAATATAACAATTTTTCACACCAATAATTTTTTTGTTGTGGGTTCGGATCCTTACGAAGAGAATTGTTTAGTTGTATGAACAAAATGCACCAGAAAAAAATAATATAAAATTTTTTTCTCCATAACCTCATTTTTTTGATAAAATCTATTTCAGCGACCCCATACCCATCTTCAAAAAATCCAAAAATTTTTCCGAAATTCTTTTAGATCACAAGCCTTAATATTCCGCTTCAAGAGTTGCAACATTTTTTTTTGTGAAACGCCCTAATGACCAGCTATGGGGCACCACTACATTGAAAGCCTTGCATGTGTTTGTGTTTTAATGTTGTATTTTTTGTTTTTCGTTGCAACTTCTTTGTATCGATACGAGTTCTTATGCTCTTGAAGCTCCGAGAGAGCTCCTTGCCCATATAATATGACTGTAGCCCAAGCCATGACTTCAAAATTAAACTTGGCAATTTTAATGCTCATATAGGCAGGGAGACCGCATTTGAGCGTACCATTGGAAAATTCAGTCTGGACGCCGAAACGTCGCATAATGGCAACAGACTAATTGATTTCTCTGCGGCAAGAAATATGGTAGTTAGCAGCACTCGTTTTGACCATAAAAATATTCATAAGGCAACATGATTATCTCCAGATCAATTAACGAGAAATCAGATAGATCACGTGATAGTCGATAGAAGGCGCGCATCGAGTGTTGTGGACGTACGAACATTGACTCCGATCATTACGTTACCGTAGTTAAGGAACGCACGAGGCTAAACATGGCGAAAAACGTACGTAACCAGGCACAACGAAAGCTGGACATCGGTAAACTGCGGAACACAGAGGTAGCGGACGCCTACTTCAACCACCTAACTCAACTGCTGCGCAATGCTCCAAAACCCTGATAATATAACCTAGCCTAGTGGCAATATATAGCCGACTCCATAGAACGGACTCCGAGTAGCGTACTTAGGTACTCAAAGCCGTCTCAAGAAGATGCCTGCTACGATGATGAATGTCACGAGAGAGACGGATGCTGCAAACAGGGAAAAATTGCAGCCAATGGCAGCGCGTGCTGTTCGTGAACGGCTTAGGGAGAAAAGACGAGAGGCAACTCGTCTTATAAGACGGAAAAAGAAGGAGCTTAAGAAGAGGCAGGATGATTGCACAGAGTTGCTCCAAAGTAGAGGGGAAGCCCGAAAATTCTTGCAGAGAGTTAGGGCGAGAATACGTAGAACAGGGTTGCCCTCCTGCAAGGACAGCGATGGCCAGCTAGTGACGGACCCGGATAATGTTCTGAAGATGTGGAGAAATCACTTCAGAAATTTACTGGATACGGACAACACTCCAGAAGACCCCATATTTAACTGTCCACCTCTGAGCCAGAGCGAGGTACGTGTGGCAATCGCCCGCCTTAAAAACAACAAAGCTGCTGGAGCCGACGGTCTCCCTGCTGATCTGTTTTGTTTAGGGCTGGCGGGAGGAGCTGATAAGTAGCATGCATCGCCTTAAAAACAGCAAAGCTGCTGGAGCCGACGGTCTCCCTGCTGAATTTTTTAAGGCTGGCGGGCAGGAGCTTTTTAGGAGCATGCGTCAGCTCATGGGAAACATCTGGCTAGAGGAGAGCATGCCCGGGGGTTGGAGTCTTAGTCTGTTATGTCCCATATACAAGAAAGGAGATCGTAGTGAATGTAAGAATGTACCGTCCAATTGCGTACAAGGTCCTTTCAAGCATATTGTGTGAACGTCTAAAGCCAATTGTAGGATAACTAACTCGACCATATCAGTGTGGCTTTAGACCTGGCTAATCTACGACGGATCAAATATTCACTCTACGACAAATCCTGGAAAAAAAAACTCATGAAGGAATATGCTATATGAGGCCACGTCTGAGTTTGGTATCCCTGCGAAGCTAATTCGACTTTGCAGATGTAGCTTGGAAAACACTAAATCCTCGGTTAAGATTGGTAAGGATCAGTCTGAACCATTCAACACGGAAAGAGGCTCAGGCAGGGCGATAGCCTGTCCTGTACACATTTAATATAGTTATGGAGAAGGTGATGAGAAAGGCTGGTGTCAACATGTCTGGCACCATATTCCACAAGAGCCACATGCCACTAGCCTATGCCGATGATATAGACATCATTGGCCGAAATCTGCGGGACGTTACTGCAGTCTTCTCATCCCTAGAAAAGGAGTCGGCAAAAATGGGTTTAGCGGTCAACGAGGACAAAACAAAAATAATGATTTCGACGAACAAAGAGTCCTCTCGATGGGGACGCAGCGACAACGTTGAAAATTATTGTTTTGAGGTAGTAGATGAGTTTACCTACCTCGGATCTTCCGTCAATAAGAAAACTAATGTCAGCCAAGAAATTAAGCGGAGAATAGTGCTAGGCAATAGATTTTTTGACGGACTTCGGCAGTACTTTAGTAATATGTACCACTTCATCTCGGGATACTAAGAAACAGCTAACCAGGTGTTAATTTTGCCCGTTCTGTTGTATGCTGCCGAATCATGGGTGCTTACGACAACGGACATACAAAACCTGGGAGTATTCGAGAGCAAAGTACTCCGAAAAATATATGGACCTATCTGTGTCGACGGCGAGCTTCGCCATTGGATGAACCATGAGCTGTATAAACTTTACCACGACATCGACGTAGCTAAAAGAGTCAGAATGCAACGACTACAATGGCTAGGACATGTTGCCAGGATGGATGTAAATGCTCCAGCGAGAAAGGTGTTTGAAGGCGAACCAGAAGAACAGCACAGAGCAGGGAGACCCAAACTCCGTTGGTAGGACCAAGTTGTAGGAGACGTGCCACCATCTGGTAGGACTAACTGGAGAACACACGCAGAAGACTGGCCTCAAATTTATGAACCTCGTTCGTAAGTTGTAATGGGCCACTTAAGTAAGTAAGTAAGGTTTACTGTAGTAACAACAACTCTACTGTCTTTAAATTCTAAATATTTTGTGTGGCAAACGCTTCGGGGCAAATAAGAATATCTATAGCCGTATGGAAAAACAAGGAAACTAAATTTTTTTGCAAACACGAGAATAACACACAAAAATTTTAAAACGTACCTGGTTTTCTATACATTTTTCCGATTTTTGTTTTTCAAATAACTTTTAAATGAGAAACTAAATCGATAATTTGATCTGACAGGAGGATAGTAAATAAAACGCACTTTTTATTTTTGTTATTGCTATTTTGTGTTATCTCAATTTTTGCAAAAAGTGTAGTTATCTAGTTTTTCCATACGGCCAAAAATATGTTTTCTTATTATTAAAAAAAAATTCTAAAATTTTATGAACTCCCAGTTATAATTACAAAAAATACAACAAAACATAAAACTCGGGACTTACCGTAGCCAATGCCGTTTAGTTATACTGGTGTGACAGCAGATGGCATCATATTGATCGGCCACCCAGACAATTAAAATTATATAAAACGCTGTTGTGGTATCGTTGAAAAACTCTGACATTATAGCCTCCATGCCTGGAATTAAACCAAAAAAATTCACATTAAAAGAAAACAATCAAATAAAAACGTTAATTAGATTACTATCTACTTACCGACTAATGCTAAGATGACAATCAACAGCGGGGCAATGGGGAAACGAGCGGTGACATTGAATTCCAACATTTGCAAGAGATCCACTGAAAAAGTAATAAACAAAATATATGTATAAATTTTTATAGTTTTAATCTGACAAATGTATGTTTTGATCACAGGATAGTTGTTACGTAAAAAATTCACGATTCACGATAAATTCACGATCTGGGCGGCCAAAATTATTTGAAGCAAATTTATGAAGCAGAATGGTAAAATATTACTCGGTGAGGCGTAAAAAATAATAATAATTTAACATTCGGAGGGTAGAGGTTGTGACCGTTTTTATACAAAAAATCCAGGCTGAGATATAGAATCCAGGCTGAGAATAGATGTCTGGCTGAAAACTGATCCGCATAGTTTTTCTTTGATTACTCAGTTACTGATTGTCACTCACTTGGGAGTGACCAGAATCGATTCCTTTGCGGCACTGTCCAAGCAGCTAACTACTTCCGGTCTTAGACCAAGTATTCCCCGGGCAATGACTTCAAAGCAACCGCTTAGAAGTTAGCTAGAGTTAGAAGACGAAACGCTGAGTAACCTAATCGGCATGCTACCACCGATGCGTCTTAGGAAGTAGGTAACAGAAGTTACTGAAGCTCAACACAGGCTCTCCTAGTGGCTTTGGCAGCCCCAAGAAACTCGGATCGGGAGCGGTGGCCTAATAAGCCACTCTCATTAAACAAAATTTATTATGAAAACACGGAGAATAAATAAAACAAGAACCCCCCCCAAATGTTGACGACCCCCGCAAACGATATAAGGACCATGATTTAAGGATATGCACCTGGAATGTCCGAACTCTTTACAGAGATGGTGCCTATTTAACTGGCGGATGTCCTTGACAAATACAAGGCTGACATCACCGCCATACAGGAAATGCGATGGACGACGGGACAGGAATGTACACGACGAAAGAACTGTGACATCTTTTACAGCTGCCATGCAGAAAGACACGAATTTGGATGTGGTTTCATAGTCGGCAAGAGACTTCGACACCTGGTCTCGCGGTTTAACCCTGTAAGATATAGCCACCATTCGCATCCGGGCGAAATATTTTTACATCACGCTGATTTGTGTACACGCCCCGACGAAAGATAAAGACGATGAGATTAAAGATGCATTTTACGAGCGCCTAGAGGAAACATACGACCGCTGCCCTGGCCACGACATTAAAATTGTTCTGGGAGACTTTAATGCAAAAATAGGAAGGGAAGATGTTCTTGGTCCATCGATCGGTAAATTCAGCCTGAATACCGACACGTCAGACAACGCGTTTAGGCTGGTTAGCTTCGGAGCAGGAAGGAACATGGTAGTTAGTGGAACCAGATTCCAGCACAAAGATATCCACAAGGCAACTTGGCTATCCCCCGATCAAAACACCAAAAATCAAATTGATCATGTGGTAATTGATGGCAGGCATGCATCTAGTGTCATGGACGTGCGTGTGATCCGTGGTGCTAATATTGGCTCGGATCATTACCTGGTTGCAGCCAAGGTGCGCAAAAGATTGAGCAGAGCGAAAAACGCACGTAACCAAACACAAAGAAAGCTGGACAACGAGAAGCTGCAAACCCCACAGTTAGCTACTGCCTACTCCAACCACCTCTCCCAACTTTTACGACACAACGCCTCTACTTCTAACGTTCCCGATACACAGTGGCAGCATATTGCGCATTCCATGGCAACCGCCGCAACAACCGTGCTAGGATACGAAAAGCGGCGCTCAGACGAATCCTGGTACGATAAAGAATGTCGCATAGCGTCTGAGGAACAGGATGCTGCTTATAGGGCAACGCTACAGTCAATTGTAACCCGTGCTGTTAGGGAACGGCATAAGGAGAAAGCAAAACTGGCGAGACAGCTATTTATGCGAAAAAAAAAGTCAGATGAAGGAACGGGAGAACGAGGATATAGAGCGATACAGGGATAGAGGTGAGGCCCGAAAATTTTACCAGAAAGTAAGAGCAAATGGATACGGTAATGGCCTCCCCACCTGTAAGGACAGTGATGGAAATCTGGTCACGGATACGCAAAGTGTGCTGCACATATGGAGAGAACACTTCCAGCAACTGCTGGCTCCAGAAGGCAGCGCACGTGAAGCTATCACGCCAATTGTCGACGACGGCTTAGATTGCCCACCACCAAGTCAAGCCGAGGTAAGAAGAGCAATATCGCGGCTGAAAAACAACAAAGCAGCCGGTGCCGACGGTCTGCCTGCAGAGCTCTTTAAGTCCGGTGGCGAGGAACTGATAACGAGCATGCACCAGCTCCTGCGCACGGTTTGGTTTAATGAGTGCATGCCCGACGATTGGAATGTAAGCGTATTATGTCCTGTGCTGAAAAAAGGTGATCCAAGTGTATGCTCCAACTACCACGAGATCAGCCTTTTACCCATCGCATATAAGGCCCTGTCGAGTGTGCTATGTGAAAGACTAAAGCCAGTGTTATCCAACCTGATCGGGCCTTATCAGTGTGGCTTTAGACCTGGAAAATCAACAACTGACCAGATTTTCACACTTCGGCAAATCCTGGAAAAGACCCAAGAGAAACAAATCGACACGTACCATCTTTTTGACGACTATAATGCTGCCTTCGACAGCCCGATACGGCAGAAATTACTTGAAGCCATGGCGTAGTTTGGTATTCCAGCGAAGCTGATACGTCTTTGCGGAATGACGCTGACTGACACGAAGTCTTCAGTGAAGATTGGCAAGGACCTTACGGAGCCATTCTATACCAGACGAGGCCTAAAACACGGCGACGGCCTATCGTGCGATCTCTTCAACATTGTAATGGAGATGATAATGAGAAAAGCTGCAGCAAACACGAGTGGCACTATATTCAACAAAAGCAACATGCTACTTGCGTACGCTGATGACGTAGACATCATCGGTCGAAAACTGCGGGATGTGACTGCAGCACTCTCAGGTATACAGAAGGAATCAGCGAAAATGGGCCTAACGGCGAACGAGGACAAAACGAAGTTATTAGTTTCAACGAACAAAGAATCTACTCGTTTGGGAAACTGCGTGAACGTTGACAACTATAATTTCAAGGTGGTAGATAATTTTGTCTACCTAGGCTCCGCCATCAACAAAGAAAATAATGTCAGCCTAGAAATCCGGAGAAGAATCCTGCTTGCAAATAAAAGCTACTACGGACTAAGCAAGCGATTCAATGGCAGAGCCCTCTCTCGACGAACAAAACTCCAGCTATACCAGATACTGGTTCTACTTGTCTTAATGTATAGCTCAGAATCCTGGGTTATGACACAAGCGGATGAATCGGTTCTGGCGGTATTCGAGAGAAAAATACTCCGTAAAATATATGGGCCCATCATCGTTACCGGAGAGTATCGGCGTCGTATGAATCATGAGCTGTACACTGACATTGACGTGGTCAAACCCATTAAGGTGCAACGATTGCGTTGGCTAGGTCATGTTGTACGCATGGACGAAAATGCTCCAGCTCGAAGTCTTCGACAATGAACTCGATGGACGGCGCAGAAGAGGGCGACCAAAACTCCGTTGGAAAGACTAGGTTACTGAGAACCTTACAGAACTCGGTGTGACTAACTAGAGAAGAAGCGTAGAAGATCGAGGCTCTTATAATGTTTGCGGTATATAATCCACTGGGATTGCATAGAAGTACCAGCTAAGTAAGTAAGTAAGTATTCCACCCAGAACATTTGGAATAGAAACAGGTATGATGTCATTGACATCACCCGGCCGTTTTAAGTCTTTGTGAATGTTATTTACAATTTTATAAATTTATTTGTTAAAATATATATAAAATACATAAATAAAAATAAATATTTATTAATGTGAACTTGATAAAGAAATTCAAAGCAGTTAAAACAGATGTAGCAGTATTTACCGATAAAAACAAATATTTGATGATGAGAAAATCTCAACAACATTGATATGGAAAATGTCTGTAAAGAGAAAGGGAAGAAAAATGCAATTATTACAGAATAAGTAGTTCATATTTTTTACAATTATTTTAAATTATAAAGCTCATATTTCATAATAAATAAATGGATGTATCAAAGATATAGCAAATGTAAGCAACACACAGTAATCTCAAATTTCCCATTTCGGAAACAAATTGAGTATTTTCAGTTAGGACTACATGTTAATACAATAGCTTCAGTATCAGTGCAGATCTAGTTCATATAGGCCAACGCTTTGGATGATTTTGTGCTGCGAATGACTTCAGCAACTTCGTTCGACTCGAAGGGCTCCATTTCGCTTTGTTACTCATGGTGTTCTCTATATACAGACTGTTGAATTAACTCGCGCACATTTTCAGATCACTCTCCGTTAAATCGCCCAATGTAATTGCAGTCTGATAACCTTTCATAAAAGGATTCGAGTGGGTTCCGATTCGAGTGGTTCATAATTTATCGATACCAGAATTTAAGTTGGATTTAACCGACCAGGAATCGGCCAAAGCCGATTCGAGTGTCCCTCCTCTCTGTAGGCAGGATGCTATGGAAACCTTACCAACGAAAGAGCGAACCCGGTCTTCTCTCACTGGATCTTCATGTATGACCACCTCGGTGGCCTGCATAGAGGCGATATCCAAAAAAAGGGTACAGGGGGTTCCTCCACTTATAGGAAACCCATTATATCCGTGGTTAAGACAGAGGAGGGGATCAAAAGATGAAGCAGAAGGCCAAGCTTGGCTATAGACGATCCTGCACTTTCCGTAGGAGATTTGTAGGGAAAGATTTTGCTCGAGCTGTCCGGTAGGGAAAATGGACTGGTCAAAAATCATTTGGGGTATATGGCTAGATTCGAGAACTCGTATTCCCACGTACGCAAAAAGAGCGAAGCCTTCGTCTCTTTTTCCTTCCCGGAGCCCTTCACCTCTCAGAATACAAAGGAAATTGCTGCAAGACCCTAGGCCGGAACACACTGCCAAGTTGGCGTTAACTAGTAGGAAGCTAACGAAGCGAGCCTGTTCTGGTGAGGAATCTCTCACAAATGCAAAGAGGAAAAAAACAGGGCAGTTTAGGTACTGCCCCATTCTACAAGAGGCGGTTATTGATAGGAATGATCGGGATGGTAGGTTCACTCCGGATAATTTTGGTGGTTAAAGACAAACTTATGGATGCAATGGAGGACAAGGAGTGTAGCAAGAATGGGGTTGACTTCAGCGGAGCCGACTAGTCCAAAGGCGTCAAGATTGTGGAATGCGTAAATAAGGAAACCTTGGCTTTCCTTACTTGCGTAATCGATAATATAGGCGAAGTTTGGTAAGGGGCGAAGTTGAGCGTCATACCTCAATCTTCACTTCCACTCTGACTGACAGTTTCAGTGTGGATTACTCCTCCCTCGCGAATGGTGAAACGCAACTGCAACTGCAACGGTGAATAGCGTTCGACTCTGTTTAGTTTCCGGACACAGTGACATTTCAGGAAACGAAATAGCGGATGAACTGGCGTGGAAAGACTGTGTGGTATCACGAGATATTTGGCCAGGACCGTTATACGACTAATTGGAGTAATCACGGGGCACTGCGACGTCAGAGCATTTACATCCACCTGGGGACGATACAGGAGGATTAAGAGGAAACTGAGACTATTGAGCATTTGTTATGCCATTGCCCAGCTCTTCATAGAAGATGGAAGCATTTTCTCGGGAAAAGGTTCTTTGATAGTCTCACTGAACTGTCGTCATGCAACATGCAGAATCTGGTGAAGTTCACTGATGGGTTGAGCTGGCTTAAGGGCAGAGGATCATAGTGTTCCCACGTAAACTCACAACTTGTATATATGAAGTTGAAAAAGAGAACACACCGCAATTATCTTTTAGCACTTCTATGTCTTTTCTACTGTACTATTTTTATGAACTCTTTATTATATTGTAAAATATTCTTCCCTTTATATTTCTCCTTTCTTAAATCAGGACAATCACTATGGACCATAATGGTTTGTTCTGTGTCATTACATGTCCTCAACCTAAACCTTAACCTAAGTTGTATTGATTTCAATGACCCGACCATTCATTCCGCTTATATTCACGGGCTTAAGTCTCAGGTCACTCCTGCACAGGCCAACCATGTACGCCGATCGGGATCTACTGTATTCGGGCCACAGAGATCTGTCAGTTATACAGTCAGTTCCACTAAGGTAAAAAGGTAGCAGGTGGGCGGGTGTGAACATTTTCCAGAGAGTTAAGATCAGTCATAGTAAAGCCTCCTCTGGCCAATAGATCTGCTGATTCGTTACCAGGTATCTCGCAATGTCTTGGGACCCAACAGAGGCTGACATCTATTCAACTTCTCCTAACAGTTCCTCACAAACATTGGTTTACATAAAGTGGAATTGATGGCTTTTATTGCAGTCGGCTAAAATAGCCTCCGCGCCTTTCTGAATGGCCAGTACCTCAGCCCGAAAAACACTGCATTAAGTAACCAGAAATAAGCCTCTCTCTGCTGCAGGTCTTCGCTGTAAACACCACCTCCTGTGCCCAGTTCCATTTTTGAAACGTCAGTAATGACAGAAATGTAGTCACCATAAGTCGTCATTCCATTCCGATCTTTCCGGAATTTCAACATTTACTTTACGGAAATCCACACATTTCTTCAAAAAATCAGTTGTTGTTGTTGTAGCAGAATATGTGTCTGTTTGTCCATTAGGTGTTAATTGGTTCGCCTTGTGTGTAATTTCTGCTGCGTTTGTTTCCAGGCCAAGGAAGGTGGCTACTTCCACTGGGTGGTCCAAAGTAGAACAGGTGTAGTGTGTCGTGTGGTCCCTGGTTGCAAGCGGCAGAGGCATTCGACGTAATGCCATCATTTCTTGTCCAGTACGAATTGTGGCGGATACACCAGCCAGATCTTAGTTAGGCCAAAACAATAATCTTCTGCCGCGGTAAAGCCTCTTCCTTCGAAGCCACTAATGGAGGGTGTTCTCCGAGCACGACATTCACTCTGTAGTTATTCACGGCTTCCACGACTGCATCTGAGTGCATGTCCGCTAAGCCTGCCTGAAATGCTCTTTGATATAGAGGCTCTCTCTTGTACCGTTGGATCTCGCGCTCTAGATCATGAAGGTCTTTCCTGACCTACCTGGGGGGAGGGAGCCTATAGATAAAATGGAGGTTGGGATGGCTGGACCAGTAACATCCAAGCAGGTACTGTTTCGACAGAAGGAATTTTGTCAGCGTGGCATTTTGGCATTTCTGCAGGTTCTTCCACAGCGTCTCGCTCACATTCGGTTACCACACTGTAGCTGCATAGTTCACCACAGACCGACCAATCGCTTTGTAAGAGTTCAACAAGGTTTCTTTGTCAGTTCCCCAAGTGCTGCCGGCTAGCGACTTGATCCTACTTCTCATCTTGTTGTAGATAACAGCGGCGTGCGCGTTGAATCTGAGCAGGCTGTCAAATGTGCCACCAAGGACCTTGGGGTAATTGGTGGTCGGAATTGTTGTGCCATCGACTATCACATTGAGCTGCTCCTTCACTTGTGCTGCCCATGCTGCGATGATTTGGTGTCGTGTAAATTCACAACAACGCGAGAAGCTATCCCATACCTCATTCATGGGGTGTTAAGGGAAATTAGGTTAAGTAAATGGCGTGTAAAGCAGTAGTTGTACTGTGCTGCTTACGGAATCCATGCTGATGATCCGCAATTGGAAAATGTCCTGTCAGGCTCGGGAGGATTAAAGCCTCAAGTGTATTTGTTACTGGGGAGAAATAGGCCTGTATGATTCTCCCCTACTCGCATCTTTGCCAAGTTTTAGCAGCGGGACCACTCTGTCCATTTTTCAGGCTTTGCGTACTACTAGAGTGGTCAGGGACAAGTTGAGGACATAAGACATATATTCGACTCCCGGTGTGTCAAATTGTTTCAGCATCAGCATGGATATTCCGTCAGTGCCTAGCGCTTTGGATGACTTTGCGCTGCGGATGACATCTGCAACTTCACCAACTGTAAATTATGGTGGTGCTTATTCGGCTCGGAGAGCATGAATACGACGCATTTCTCTCCTCTTCGCCCTATCACTCGCGGGGTGCTCAATAAATTGACGGTAAAAATAACACGCGCACCTCTTTGGGTGGTAGCACCAAATGTGATTGCCGTCCGGTCATCTCTCCCGCCAGGATTCGAGAGTGACTTAACCGTTGCCCACAATTTGCCGATACCGGAACTTAAGTTGCAGTGCTATAAATGTTCTAGCCATAGATTCTGCTTATATTCGTCTACCATCTTACTGATTTCTAGATTCATTTCTCCAATTCTTGCATCAGCAGAGTTGGAACTACGAATTCCATCATGCTCATCTGCAAGTCCCGCTGCTTCTGCTGGGAAGTTAGGTCATATTTCGGGTATTCGACTAACAGGGATAAAGCGAGCGGCAGCTGCGCGTATAATGTTTCGGAATTTCTTCTCACATCTGAGGGTATGGGTAGTGCATTGAAGTTGCGGTTGGTGAATTCTCTGAATCCGTTCCAGTCTGCTTTCTTATAGTTCAAGAAAGTTCGTCATTTAGAGATGATGTAATCGGCTGGTCTGTCAATGGAGAGAATTATTTGGAGGTGGTCTGATCCAAGTGCAATGACGGGCTGCCATGTAACGTCATTAATCAGACCTTGCGAAACGATAGTGATATCTGGCGAGCTGTTGCAGTCACCCATAATTCGTGTGACGGCGTCCCCATTCGCTGTGCTAAACGTAGAGCCATCGATTTGCTCGGCCAAAGCAGTGCCTCTCTGTTCAGTACTATGTGTTCTAAAAAAATGTGCTTTAATGTGCTCATTCTAGCTCCAGTAATCCCCATTCCCATTTAACAAATAGCTCATAACTCTCATTCTCCCTCTAAACCAGATAACCATAGCAGATAATTGGCTACACTACCGAGGTATACAGCCATATTGTGACTTTCAGGCTGAGTCCCTTACTTTTACCTATCGAGTTCTGGCACACTTAAAGGGCATTTACACTCCTCTTTGACCTTTCCTCGATATTTTTCACCAATTTCGCATTGGACTTATGTCTGGCATATAAAGCGTGGCACAGTTGTCAACATTTGATATATGTACGTTAGACGTTTTTTTCCTTAGCAGAGTCAGACTTAACTGCAACTACTAAACAATCAATTTACGGGGTTCTCTACAGTTTGTTTCTTAGATCGCAGCGACATTGAAGTTTTGGGGATTTTAGATCATTCCAATTAAATTTTAATAATTGTGCATTTTGTGGTAATTTGCGTTGTACTTATACTTACAAATAACAGCATAACAAAAAACGCTGTGGGATATGAACTCCATGCCGTCCACCAAGTCGAAACAAAACGGTAATGTTCTCCAGTTATAACATTGCGCAGATAACCCTTGTTTTCTTCCTTTTCGGCAATAACGCGTACAGAAGTCATTAGTAAGTCATCATAACTGAAAGTACAAAATGTTTTCAGCACTTTATAATACTTTACAAAAAGATATACAGATTCTCAGCGACTTACCCCAATAATTCCTTTAGCAAAAATTTACTAAATTTATCACCAAAACATTTGTTATTCAAAGGATCTAGTCGTACTACACGCACTGGTATTTGTAAACGTTTACGCGTTGCAGGAGACAGACGCAAATGTCCATATTCCAAAGAATATTCCACAATATATTGTTCATCTGTAGCAAAAAAAAAAAGATATACATTTAATTTAATCTAGCTTGCTGTAAGTTTAGAATGTTAATGTAAAGCTTACCATCCTCCATCTCTGGGTTATCCTGGTATTCCGATGCCTGCTGTTGTTTGTCGTTTAAGTAAGTGTTATATAGATTTTCTTGATGTAAGTAAAATGTAAAAGTCTCATTTGTAGCATGCTTGTGATGGTACAGTTGATTCATAGTTTTGGGTCCTACGCCATAAAAACTAAATGGAAAAAATTAAGCAATTTGTATACAAATTATAAAAAAAAAATCATCATATGATCTACACCATTGCTAATTGAAATCCAAATATTCCTTTTTATATTCAAAACTCGTTAAATAATATTCAAAAATTCTCTTAGAAATTCAGAAGACATCAATTGAAATTCAAATGTTCTATTTGAAATTCGAAAAATTCCATTTGAAATTCCAAAACATTTTATTAAAATTCCAAAAATTTCATGGAAATTCAAAACTCGTCAATTGAAATTTTTCGAATTTTAATTGGAAAATTTGAATTTCAGTTGATGTCTTCTGAATTTCAAATGAAATTTTTGAATAGCTGTTGACGAATTTTGAATTTCAAATTGTATCAAATCAAATGTAATTTTTGAATTTCAATTGGTTTTATTGATTTAAATTGAAAACAGCGTAGTATTTAGAAAACCGACATAAGAAGATATCAACACATCCTTATACTCACTAATCATAGTAAAGTCTTCGCATATTCTTCTCATAAGCTTGGCTTTCTTCGTACAATTCCATGCGCTTGTCCAAATTAGGTATAACTTCAACTCTTCAAAAATATAAAACACTCAAATAAAAACAGGTAAATACTTCATCTATGGTTTAAGCTACTTACCGTAAAACGCCATCTCGTGGCCAATCTTGTACGTTTTCTAGGCAAGTTGCTGGATTTTTAATAAACGACATGTGTATATACACCAAAGCCAAGAAGAAGAGTAAAGCTTTTGCTAAAAAGAAATATTCTAAAGTACGTTGAAATGGCCTGCAATAGAAAGGGCATAGTTAATATTAGTATTACAAATTGTTGCATGTGAACACTTTACTTACTTGGGAAATATTTGGGCATATATTAAAGCCACCTTGAAGTAAATAGCATGGAATAAACGCGTTCGCATATTCATAATATTATTCTGAAATTTAAAATTAGAACAAAGAGGAATAATTAAAAAATTAGAAACCTAAACTTGTACAGGTAATTTAAAAATAAACATAGTGTTTATGTTGATTTTTGTTGTTGTTTTAATATCATGAATATTTTGAGCGTTGGAAAATATATACTGTGCATGACTTTAGTTAGATAATATTAAAATGTTGTCAATATGTCTATAATGTATGCGCTTTCAACAAGTGCACTGAACTGGACCTGTTAGGTTGATATTAAAATTAAGTAATCTATACTAATCTGTTGTTCAAGGGAGAAATTCTGTGTAGAATAATATTGGACTGATAAGAATAGTAAAAATGATTTTAAGTGAAATTTTATTGAGAAGCTTTGCAGTAAGTAGACAGCCTGATAGGCATGAAATTGACCGGAGGCAATTACAGATTGCAGTACTAAGGTAATGTCCCAAATAGTAACAGCATTTGGCACAATTCTTGTTTCAAAAGTTATATACATATATATATATATAAACAACTGTGAATCATTAAGGTAAAGTAATAAAATTATCAGTATTGGACTTAAATGCTATTTACGTTATGCATTGTTAACAACATCATTACCATGCCCGCTTAAATTTGGAAAGATTTCATAACCGGCAACAATGCTTCAGACAGAACTTATCAATACATAATCGATTTGTACAATTATCGCAACGTCATTTGCACAAATGTATGTGCGCATATATCAACTATGACTGTATGTTTAAATGACCAGTTGATATAATTAGAGAGGATCGGTAAGAGCAATTTTGAAATGTTTAAAGGTTTAAGTAATACCATATTAAACTTGTAACAATAAGATGTTTCAATTTATCGCTAAGTTAAGGCCATCTTACATAACGTTTTCTTGTCTAGGCTATTGTCAATAGGATTTGAAGCAGTTTAAAATAATTCTGTATATTATCAGCTTAATTTAATATTAAGAAATGTTTATGTGAACATTTTGTAACTTTAATTTTAATGGCCAAGTAGTATTATTTACTGTATTAATAATATAATTAACGTCATGAAAAGATTATCAGCTTATTTGATTTAATTTGTTTTAATTAAAATTCGTTATCTTTTGTTGATCGTTAACCTGTTATCATGATTACAATGTGAGTTAGTTTGGCCTTAAGTCAGGAAGTAAAAGACTAGTTTAAGCGTGTTGGTGTTTTTTTTCGAATTTATTTTTTTATACAAAATTGTAATTAATTTCTCTAATCATATCCAGGGGTTCTGAATCTATATAAGGATGTTTTCACATAAAATGACCCCTTACAACTCGATAATGAAGTTATTATTTTTAATTTAATTTTCTGCTAATATTACACAAAATATATGTACAGTATGACCTCGGCTACTGCAACCCTCGATGAGCACAACTCCTCGATTATTGCAGCGACTAAAATATTTACATTATAGACTCAGTGTATGCAACTTTGGCAAAAATTTGTGACTCAGTAAACCCAACTTTTAAATTTTGCCGTCAGGTTTTATGTTTTTTCTTAACTGTTAGAGCTGAAATTCTCAGTGAACAAGCAAAGATGACTTCTGTGTCTGATTATATTCATTAAATTACCCCCGACATTACAAATGAAGATATTAATGGAGAAAATAACTCAAATAATGTTGCTGAAGATGAAGATGCTGAAAGCGAAGAGGAAATTGATATCACTAGCATTGTCCAGGATTTGCATAAAATAAAGTTCAAGGATGCCATTAATTCATTAAACATTCAATGGGCTGAAGAAAGCAATATGGGCTTAAAAGAAGTTTTGCTTCTTCAAGATCTTCGCGAAACTCAATGCAGTGCAGTACAAAAAAATAGTCTAAAATTTCTGACTTCTTTTAAAACCCATTACTCTTATTTTGTACTTAAGAATGTGTGTTATTTATATATTTTTTTTTTGTTTAGCTAAATTACATATGTTTGTATGATATGTTTTGTGTTTTATATTAATATTCATAAAACGAATTAAATTTCCTTGAAAAATTATAATTTTCGAAGTAAATTGATAACACTAAAGTTGTTTTATTTAAAAAAATATATTAATTAGCAAACGAAAAATGTTTCCAAATGGCTTTTAGATGAAAAAATATATTTAGTTCAATTCCTGTATTTAATTATAATATCGATATTTTTCACCTATATTTCGTATCTTGAACGTCGGATGTTTTTTTTGCTCAAATTTTTCTAGAATAGTACTAGTTATCTTTTTTATTTGAAGTAGTTTCAAACTAATTCAAAAATACATTCAACTATCGCCTGACTAGAATTTCTGAACTGGGTCTATTCTAGTAAAAAGGGACAAATTTCCCCAAGCCTAGCGCAACTACGTTTTAAATTAGACAGTTGTTTATATGCCAGGTGAATTAGTTCTCTCTCCTATGGACAACTAGTACTAAACTAGTTTCGAATTTGTTTTTTTTTCCTTATTGAATGAGAGGGAGACAGTACTTCTTGTTGTTATTTTATCTCTTCTCTGGGTGAGCTAACTAAAGCAGAAATATCTTAAACAGTTTATCTGTAATTAGAAAATATGAAAACAAGTGACAGAGCTAGGATTCGAACCGACACTCATCGCCGTACGCGTACGTTTTGTCTTTGGGTTAGTGACTCATCAGCGGCGTCGTCTTATCGAACTCAGCTATCGCAGCTACGTGCATTCAACCTTCTATTTATCAGTTTTGTGGTTTTTGTTGTGTTTACACATTATTTGCCTCCTCATTATGCTCTTTCCTCTATCCCTACTGGGGAGCTATATTAAATCGTTCCGGCAGATGTTTGTCTGAGCATCAGATCTTAACGATACAGGGCTACCGACGCCTTAATAACAACATAGACTTGAAAGAAGCCCTTCGGCAATTTGAAAAACTCTAGTTCTTCCCATTGTTTTTAATCTTTTTTATCCTCCAAATAATTTTCATGCGCAAAAAAGTTTAATTGGTATGTATATTAATTGCTAATGATTTATTCGGGTTTTTATGGGTTTTTCAAGTTTTCTAGGCTTACAAGACCACTTATTTTTGTGGTTTTGCTGTCTAGAGCACATACATACGATCTTATGGCATTTTGAAATCATCGACTGTGTGGCTTATGAATTTAGAAGACATCGTTTTGCATCAATAGCTTTATTTAATTCCAATCTTAGTGAACTTGTGGGCTGTGCAATATCAGGTATCTGTCAGGCAAATGGTATAGATCTATACCGGACTGCTGCCGTGTGTTTAAGGAAGAGGATGAGACAAGAAAACATCTTCTTGGTAGCTGCCCGTTTTAGTACATAGGAAGTTTAGAATCTTAGGGGGAAATTATATAAAAGATCTTCAGTCTCTCTCCTCAGTCCGAGTACTTAATATGTTTCATGCGTTGTCTTTCATGGCTAACTTGGCACAGATGACAATTGGAGTTCCCACGATTTTCTCTTTCTTCTCTATACATCCCCTCTTTCGCTTTCTTCTCCCCTTCCCTTTCTCCTTTTTCTGACGGACAAACACAATGTAACAGCAGATCTAGGTGTGTAGTGTGATCTGGTTTTTATTAGATTACACGTGTCCACAACCTAACTTAGCCTATGGGTGTTATTCTTATCAAAGTTTATTTGAGTTTGAGGTCCATATGCTGTAAACCCTTGAATAATTTTTCCATGGACGAAAATATGGAAGATTAAAATTGCTGTAGCTATAAGCGGCCCCGAGGTCTTAGAAAACATGGTGTCAGGAAGTTATTAATTTTATGACCAATTGCTTCATTTTTTAAGGACATAACAACAATTAATGCCTAGTACGCAGAGCTTTGTTTCCTATGTAATTGTGTATAGATTGTAAAAATACATTCTATATAAAAGGACGTTATCTGAATTGGAATTAAAGTATAATATTCCCCCTTATTATGTCGAATCTAAGGGGACACGTCGAATCTTTGTCGTTTTTCAAATTTTGCATAAAAATTTGTGATACTGAAATCAGACTGTCCTTGCTTCTATCATGTTCTTCTTCATTTGATGATGAAATATTGTCAACTCTTCTGCAAATTACACTGTGGTAGTCGAAAAAAATTAAAAGGCCGGAGAAGACCTTTTCACCCTAATTTGGATACGAGGAGTCGAACTGCTTCGTTAGATTTTGAGTTAAAATGACGGTTCCATACAAATTAAGTTTTTTTTATTTGAGGTGTCTTTTAAGGGGTTCAATTGATTTTCGACAAGCTTTTGTTGGTTTTGCGGATAAGCTTGACTTATTTAAAACAACTTTGTTCAGGTCTTATCCGAAAATCAAACTATAGTCTGCGAACATCGATTTCAGCTCATAGACCCCTAACCGATACCATCGTGATTGAACACTACTTATCAGTATCATATTGCTTGCAATGTTATCCACTATAAAAGACGATCCACTATCGTATATATTCAATATACCCTCGATGGTTATAGTCCCAATAACTAACCTACTTGCGTATAGGCATCCTTCCTTCGTCGTCGTTTTCCCTACAGCATTATCTAGAGAATACTTTTTGACAAATGTCCTTCTTATTGTTTTTTATTCGCCAGAAATTTTAAATTCCCAATACTTTCTGATGATTCATGTCACATTCTTCCTCCTTTTTAGACCACAAAAAAATTTGTCAACCTCCTTATAACAGACAATTAAAGCACATCATGCCAACCCTAGTGGTTTCTACTTTACTCCTTAGTTAACCCTAGCAAATTAAAACTATTTCGTATTTCGCTTGTTTATGAACTAATATTTTCATTCACCATGGTTGCACGATTTCCTACTGTTATTTTAGTAAGTTCAAATTCAACTCAGGACATTGACATGTCACTACAGTGTTCTTGTAAACTTACCTGGCCCGGTTGTCCCATGCCACCCGCTCCTCCTCTATTGCGCTGGTTGTTTAAGCCATTAGCAGCCAAATAGCTGACACTAATGACATTTGCAATTTGATTCACATCGATTTCTACAGCTGCAGCAGCGCCGGCGCCTGCTGTTGGTTGTTGCTGTCTCGGTTGTTGTTGCTGCGGCGGCTGCTGTTCGGCTGCAGGTGCAGTATTTTGCTGTTGTTCTGGCGACTGCTGTGATGGTGCTGCGGCCTCTCCACTAGTGGAGGCAGCCGGTGATGTCTGTTGACTGTTGCTGTCCGCTGCATTGTTAGCAACTGTATCAGGTGCCGTAGTTGCCGCGTCGGACATAATGTTGCCCTTTATTACTTCACTTTTGGAAAAACTTTCAGATTATTTTTTTTTTGTCAAGAGATGAATCAGTGGTTTTATAGTGACAACATTTGATGTCCATAAGCGTACAACTCCGAAAACTAATTACGACGGACAGAACAACTGTTCCAGAGAGGAGAAAGGAAAAAGAGATGTTAACACAAAAATCAAAAAGATTTGAGAAACAAACTTTGGGCAAAATCACTTGATTTGAAATGTATTCAGAAAAAGTTAAAATTTATTATTTTTAATTTTCACAGTGGTTGTTGTGCTTGGCTACTGTTGTTCTTTACGCCCGTATCAGACCACAACAACAACAATAATAACGACAGATGTATAACACACGAATACAATTTTGTACGTACTACCAATCAGTCAGCAAACCGAAAGGTGTGTGTGCAACTCCTGACACAATAGAAAACCAAATTATTTATTTAAACTCTTCTAATTGCCTACAACGTAGACAACAAATTGTGAATTCAAGTGTTGTTAGTTCCAGACTCCGTTATTGCGTTAACAACCTGGAAACCAACAACAAAAACTTGCTAATAGTTATTGCCCAACTTTTTTTTATTCAAGATGTATTAATTGATACATCTTGTTTTTATTGACTTCTTTTCACTTAATCGAAGTTTACACTCTCGACGTTTTTTTTTTTGTTCACACACGAATTTTACCTTTTTTCGATTGTTTATTGATTTCGTAAATAACAAAACTTCATTTTATCTGTGTGATCACTCAGTGCACTGCCCTTCCAGTTGTTAAAAATTGTTTTTAAGTCGGGAAAAAGAGGAAATTTGTTTTATATAGTTAAAAATCTATTCTAATAGAAATCTGACTAGTTTTTTTTCTACTTTGACAGCTCAAAAGCAGATGATTGCCGAGAGAGAGCAAAGGATGAGAGAGAAGTATGTCTCTTCTTCTTTTTTTAATGTGGCGTATGGCAGCCCCATAGTTTATACGACTGGCAATTCCAAACTAATAACATTAATTTAAAGTATGGCAATATTGTGATGAGGATACAGTAGACGTGTTTTTTATATCAGGCAAAAAAATAGAAATCACTTAAATATAATGAGATTTTTAAATTGGGCTAATAAATTGTGTCTTGCCGAGTGGGGTCTGGCTGAAAAGAGAAAGATGCCGTTCTATTCAGTTCGGTCTCAGATAACTGCAATCCAAGAAAGAGATTGTTGCTCAAAATAGTAATTCTATCATGACGGCATAAGTCATCACATTACATAACTATTCATTTTTGTACAGGGACTTAACAGATGTTTTTAAAAATTGAAAAATATTATTTTTTTAAACAGGTCTATAAAGTTTTCCTAAAATTTTAAAATATTCAATTAATAAAATTCAACAAAACGAAAAATATATGACTAAAAAAATTTAAATTTACCAAAAAAATTATTTTTACTAAAATTACTAAAATTTCAAAAAGTATTTATCAAAATAATAATAAAAGAGTAATTTAAAATATAAATTCTTTTTTTTTACAAATATATTAAAATTAAAAAAATTTAAAATACAGTTGAACCTCGATTAACCGTGATGCTCGGGACCGGGCTAACCACGGATAACCGAAAATCACGGTTAAAAGAGGTAAAATTGTACATGTATAAATTTTATTATTTTTATTTATTTTTGACAAAAACATGTAAATCTGCGTCTATAAACATGATGTAAGGAAAACACGTCTGAAAATGAAATATTACACACATATGAAAATTACACTATCATGAAAAAGGGGAATCACCGAATTTTAATATGAGTGATGTGTGTGTATTATACGAACATGTGCATCACGGATAATAGAGGTAAATCAAGGTTAATAGAAGTAACAAATCAACCACTCAGCATCACCGTTAATAGAAAATCACGGTAAATAGAATCACAGTTAATCAAAGTTCAACTGTAAATATAAAATTTTGTTGAGTTTAAAAATTAAACAATGTCAGAAAAATCAAAAAAATTAACAAAAAAAACCCTAAATCAACTTAAATTGGTAAAAGCTTTAAAAAAATGTAATAAAAATAAAAGAAAAAACAAACATTAAAAATTTATTGTAAAAATTAAAAAAAAAAACGAAAATATTTAAATTAGTAAAATTTTATTACCAAAAATTATAAAAAAAATAAATAAAATAAAATACTACAAAATAAATAAAATATTTAAAAAAAAAAAAACTAAAACTTAAATGTATTAAATTTACAAAACTTACACATTACTTTAGAATTAATAATAATAAAAAAACATTTTAATTGCAAAAATATTAACATTAATAATAATTTACATATTCCTAAAAATTAAAAAAAAAATATTTAAAAAAATATAAAAATATATGTTGAAGAATTTCAATTATTTTAGATGAATTAAAAAAATAAACTATAATTAAAAACTTAGGAAGAATTAAAAAATTTCCAAGTATAATTACAATAAAAATAAAAAAAAAACATGAAAAATATTTTCCAATTTACAAAATAACGGAAAAAATATTTTAGTTACAAAAATATTAATATAACAATGAATTCATTATGAAAAATTAAAATAATAAATATGAAACAAAAACAAAAGCTACAGAAAAAATACAAATATCAGTTGCGATACAAATGTACAATTTCAATTAAAAAATACTACAAAAAAAATTTATTTTCAAATACTAATTTATTCAAATTACTTAAATTACAAAAAATAACTACAATAATAATAATGAAAAAGTAATTTAAATATTAAAAAAAACAAAATTTTTTGCAAAAAAAATTAAATCGAAAAAAAATGCTACAAAAAAATACAAAATTTTACACCATCTTAACTTTTAACTTAGCTGGCACTTCTTTGCAATCCCACTGGATTATATACCGCACGTAGAAAAATATTATAAGCGCCTCGATCTTCTGCGCTTCTTCTTCAGTTAGTCTCACTAAGTTCTGTAAGGTTCTCAGTAACCTGGTCTTTCCAACGGAGTCTTGGTCGCCCTCTTCTGCGCCGTCCATCTTGTTCATTGCCGAAGACTTTTCGAGTTGGAGCATTTTCGTTCATGCGTACAACATGACCTAGCCAACGCAACCGCTACACCTTAATGCGTCTGTCCACGTAAGTATCAGTGTACAGCTCGTACAGCCGATACTCTCCGTTAACTCCCATTTTTCTCTCGAATACTGCCAGAACCGATTCATCCGCTTGTGTCATAACCCAGGATTCTAAACCTTACATTAAGACAGGTAGAACAAGGTAGAGAGGGCTCTTACGTTGAATCGCTTGCTTAGTCCGAAAAATTAAAAAAAAATTAAAATTGCGATAAAGAAGTACAATTTAAATTATTTTCCTAATTTATTTTCCTGATCAAATTGAAAATAAAATTATTTAAAAAAAAATAATAAAACAAAAACCATGACTATAAAGAAAAATACATACATACATAAAAAAATTAATTTTTAAATACAAAATTATTTAAATTACTTAAATTTCAAAAATAATAAAAAAAAGTAATTTAAAAATTTAAAAGAAAAATATACACAAATATTGGAATTTTAAACAAAACTTAAAACTAAATTTGTTAAAAAATAGATCGACATAAAAATCTAAAATAACCACAAAAATATACAAAGTAAAAAAAAATTAAACTAAAATTTCAAAAAAATTTTACGATACAAAAAAACTGGTTTTTATTGTTAATGATTTTCAATTATTTTTATAAAATTTTGATAAAATATTTATAAACACTTAAAAAAAGATGCAATAAAGAAAACAAACAAAAAAAATTATTAATTATTAAATTAAACAAAAAAAAAACATTTTTATTCAAAAATATTTCAATTACTAATATTTCATTAATAAAAATTATAAAACAAATAAATGAAATCAAAAAATAAAACATAAATAATTCAATAAAAACCAAAAACAAAAGTTACAAAAAAAAATCCACAAAACAAAATATGAATTAATAAAAATACAAAAATGCATCACGATCCATTTATTAAAATTAAACCTCCGCAGATAGCTTCTGGCTTTTCCCATGTGAATAACGATAAAAACCCACATTTAGAAAATCCCTATTCAGGAAAATCACTTAAAAATATAACGATAACATTTATTTTTGCATGAAGCACGTTGCTTGTGTATTCCTATATAAAAAATATTTATTAGGAATAAAAAAAATACTAAGCAAAAATTTACGAATTCACATTTCTAACTAATAAGGGTATGCCATATCAGTTATGTGTAATTTTCCGAACTTTTATTGCATTTTTTTAAAGCTTTTTGCCCGTTCATCTTATCTTGATTGGTTTGGAAATTATTAATATCAGTTTTTTATAGATTATATGAAAAAAGTTTCAAAATATACAAGTTTTTTGGCTTTCCTGATAAGTAAGTCCAAGGATGTAATTGTAATAATAAAGATGACCAAAAAAAAATTTGTTTTTTATTTCCAAAATAATTTATTTATATGTATTAGGACAAATTAATTCTTATTCATAACAATTGAAAGAGTTTTAACATTTAGAGCTAAGTCTCGAGTTATGTTTTTAATATAAAATGGAAGTTTATTTCAAATTTAAAAATAAACATACATACATATGGCTTTACAAATTAATGTTGTTTGTACCTTTAGATTTGTACGACACCAGGATATGAATGGAACGTATATAACATTAAATATAGTTAATATTTAAAACTATAAAATGGTAATAAAAAGTTACTATCTTTCTACCTATGTATATGATTTGGTCTCAAATTGAAATTTGGTTAAAATTTTCGAATTTGTGTTTATGTTAATTTACTATCTAAGTAAATATTTAATTTATTACTATGTATTAAGTTATACTTTATGTTTCGTACATTGGTGGGTTCATCGTTTCGCATTTAAAAGATAGCGTAGCTTTGCTTCATCTGAATCAAAGAATTCATGACGATTTGAGGTTGCAATGCCTAAAAGAGAAAAGAAATAATAAAGAAAAGTTGCTTATAAGAACGATTGTTTTTAATGTGGTACTAAAAAATTGTTTAGACTGGTTATTGATTATAAAAATGTATAAAATTGCTGTATGTAATGGGCAAAGTCAAAAACTACTGAACAGATTTTAATGATATATATTTTAAAACATCAATCTTGGGTTAAAAATTGAAGTAGAATAAAGGAGAATCGATTGGATATCAAATGGCAATACAACGTAATATATGATAGGGGAACCGTAGGGTGCACAGATCAACAAAAAAGTTGATGTCCTCAAATTGAATTCAGAAAAACTTCGAATTTTGTATGACACAAATTGTTTAGTAAAGACAAAAACCTAACGTCGTCACATCAATGATATTTCGGTATTCTGTAACTATCATGAGACGACGTCGACTGGTAATCGATAACATAAAAGAAATGACAACAGCTGATGTCAGCTAATTTATTTTGATTATTATTATGCTGGAAAGGAAAATACTTCGACTATGATCCGATGATTTTAAACTTGCCAAATAACGAGTATGTTCATCGGTGTTAAAATCGTAATTTGAGGTTATCTGTTGGCCGTCCTTCCAAATTTTTTTAGATTCGAGAACTACTTAAGTCTTTATATAGGAGCATTTAATTACGTAATATTTCCTATAATAAAAAGTGAACTCAGAACATATGTTTCAGCCATAATTAAGTTATCAGCAACATTGAGGTCCTTTGGACAGGGGCCTTACAATCTAAGTGTAAGTGCAGCCAGTAGTTGCAAGATTCCTGTCGAAACCCTGAATGCATTATAGAGGTCATTTGTCCACCTTGGAAATAACTGAAGATGACAAATCGGAAGCAAAAACTAAATTTTTTAAACAAAACTGGGTTTTCTGGAGTTATTGGATACGTCGATGGAACTCATATCAAAATATTTGCTACAAATAAAGAAGACCAGAATCGTAACTACAAACGCAGAGGATTCTTAAAGGCGGTCCAAAGGAATTACGTTTTTTTCCCCAATTTTCTCACATTGCCCCTTAAAATTAGACGGAACTGTTTCTCTCTGAAATCCTTGTACCAATAAAGGATTTTGTTTCCAAACCCCTATTTGTTACTCGACATTTTCATTCTTGACGTCATTAAACAAAACCTTTTTTAAATTTACAAAAACTAAAATTATTCCTTCAAATTGTTTCAAGTCGTTACTAACAATTGTGACAACAGATTCAGAGTCGTTGAAATTTACTTCCAATACTAAATTTATCAAAAATACCGAAGAACGTGATCAAGTACTTATGACCATAAACACCCCTAATTTTTTGAAAAAAAAAAAATTCTTTGGTATACTTTGCCATTTTTAATTGATACTCAGTGATTATCAGTTCAAATTCAAAACTCTTTAATTAAATGAGATTTTATGAGTTTTGAATTGCAGATTATAAATTTTGCATTTAAATTGATGAGTTTTAAATTGCAATTGATGAGTATCGAATATTAATTGAAGTGTTTGGGATTTCCATTGACGAATTTTAAATTTAAGTTGATAATTTTCAAATTCAAATTGAAAAATGTAATTTTAGTTGATGTGTTTTGAATTTCAAAAGGTCAGAGTCGTTTCGATTCAACGTCGTCGTCACATTTCCTTATACCATGTCCATACTACAGTCATTTTTCGTAATTCGCGCTCTCATTCGTAATTCAACTCCCAATTACATGGCGAATTACGTAATTCCCCATACAACATTTTGAGAGCGAATTACCTTCTTTGAAGGTAATTCATTTCGAATTACCTTCTGAATTATGATAAAATCGTTGCCATCTCTAATTTTTATCGGAATATATCGAAACAGCTGTGAAAATGAAAATGTAAACAACAAACATAAACACAAAGTGAAACAAATTTTATTCATTTTTTGATATTCGACCTTTTCTTTAATATTTCCTTTTTAATTTAGCTAATTTAAAAAACCACGTGTTGCAACAAGCAAAGCAAAGTAAACAAACAAAAGAAACTGTCAAATCAAATTAAGTACGTGTAGTGTGGACAGGGTAATTCGCGTAAATAATTCAAAGAGCGAATTAGGTAATTCGAGACGTAGTGTGGGCAGTGTATTACAGAATACCAAATTTGTCTCAATATTTACCGATAGTTATCGAAAACGACTACGAGAATACCGGCTTTACAGAGTCGTCACAAGACGACGTCGTTTTGCGTCGACGACGACTACGGGAATAAGGCCAAATGAAAAACCTTCGGAAAAATTTAAAACAAATAATTTTATATTGTTTTTACAATTGCAATGACAAATTTATTTGAATATGTTCCGATTTAACTAAAAATAATTTTTGTATTTGGTCTATATGCTGCTTGGATTTCAGCGGTGCAATGAGTTCCACATCTACAAGGGCCTTAGACACCTTATTGGACATTATCCCTATTAAAATCCCTGTAGAAACAAATAGCCAGTTAAAGGGAACGTCTTTATTGATAGGCAAAGGGTAATAAAAGCATTAACATCCAACGTTTATTTATTTTTAATCACCGCGTAAAACTAATTGGTATTTCTCTGATTTAGTTGAAAATTTTAAAAAATTTAAACAATTAAAATATTGTATTCTCGTATTAAAGTTGTGGTTAACAATTCATTTATAAAAATTCGATAATATGTTCTCATATTTAAAAAAAAATCTTATTCGTACAAAGTTCTATTAATGAATTCATATAACTTTTTATTATTTAAATTGTAAAACAATATTTAGCTAATTCAAGTATTTCTAAAAAACAATTGATTTAAAAAAAATCTTTTAACAAACATTTCATAGCAATGTTATACTATTTAAGGTAAATATGTAATTTTTGTAATAAATTAAAACAAAAAATGTTCTCTTAAATTAAATAAAATTAAAAATAAAAAAATATCTAATTCAATAGCTATAGTAGCGATATTTAAAATTGTTTTTGTTATATAAATTTATTATATAAAAAACTAAAAGCAAATTAATAACCTTTGAACTCTATCTGTGTACAGTTAGCTGTCAAAAGAAGTGTCCACTTATAGATTACAACAAAGATCATGTTTAATATTATTAAAATCTGTAAGAACCGCGACACTATACAATGTACTTTTTTAAACTACATTTCAATATAAATAATATAGGAGATATTTCATTCAACTATTATTTACAAAAAATTAATAACAATAGCAGTTACTAAATTTAAGTTTTTATATACATATTATACAAAATAAAAATAATAATAGAGAAAAAAAATCATATGAAATAACCGAATAAAAATCGGATTGAAATCAATGACATTGGGTCATGATGGCAGATTTCACGTCACTATGTCAACATAATGCTTAATCGACTGTTACTTTTAGAGCGCCTCTTTTTGAGATATGTATAAGGTAGTTCCTTCCGCCCACCTCTCTTGTGACCCTCATTTGTTTGCCTTTACGATGTGTGCTTAGCATGGACGCAATTATTGACTGTATTATGGCGGGCACATCGGTCACTACAAAGACAAACAAGACAAGAGAGACTATAGTAAGTCTAAGGCAAATTTATATGTAATATTTTTATACCCTCACCCTACGGGTAGGGGAATATATCTCTAGATACAACCTAAAAGTGTAACAAATAAATGGAGTCACTTTAAAGGCTAGGCTTCTTTAAAGCAAACTCGATTCATGACTTTTTAAGTCATTTGATCCATGTCCGTCTGTCTGTCTATCCAGCTGGTACACACGATAACTTTCGGAAGACGTGACCAATTGTTTTGAAACTTAGCATAGGTTAATATTTTTCCAAAACTACTTACGGGATGAGCTACGTGGCTACGCCCCTTCTAGTACCTTCCATATAAATGTACCATTCCGCCCACTTTAGAAATCGAGTATAAAAAAATCAATGCACCCAACACGATCGTGCCCAAATTCTGTATTTTATTAAGAAAAATGTATGTTTTACTGAAGGTGAGGGTATATGTAAGTCGGTTTAAACATAGTAAAACTCTCAAAGGATTAGGCGTTCTCTACAATCCTGCTAAAAAAAACAAAGCGACCAAAGATCATGATAAGATAAGCTAAGTTTGGCCTGAGTACCTGTCTGTCCCTGCGATGCTTTAATGTTATGCAAGCTTTAATGGGAAGGTTAAGTTCTTAAGTTCTTGTGACGACGGTGTAAGAACGGTATTCCCGTAGTCTTTTTCGATAACTATCGATGAATATTGACACAAATTTGGTATTCAGTAAGGAAATGAGACAACGGCGCTGAATCAAACCACTCTTAATCTGTCGTCGCAGTTTTTGATAACGACTTGAAACAATTTGAAAGAATAATTTTATTTTTTGTAAATTAAAAAAAAAATGTTTTGTTTAATGGCGTCAAAATTAAAATGTTAAGTAACAAATAGGGTTTTGGAAACAAAATCCCCCATTGGTACAAGGATTTCGGAGAGATACAGTTCCGTCTAATTTAAAGGGGCAATGTGAGAAAATTGTGAAAAAAATTTAATTCCTTTGGACCGCCTTTAAGAATACTTTGCGGTTGTAGTTACGATTCTAGTTTTCTTTATTTGTAGCGAAAATTTTGATATGGGTTCCATCGACATATCCAATAACTCTAGAAAATCCTGTTTTATTTAAAAAATTTAGTTTTTGCTTCCGATTTGTCATCTTCAGTTATTTCCAATTGTATCTAAGGTGGAAAAATTACCTCTCTAATGCATTCAGGATTTCGACAGGAATCTTGCAACTACTGGCTGCACTTACACTTAGGTTGCGAGGCCCCTGTCCAAAGGACCTCAATGTTGCTGATAACTTAATTATGGCTGAAACATATGTCCTGAGTTCAATTTTCATTATAGGAACTATTTCTATAGGAACTATTACGTAATTAAATGCCGCCCTTTAAACACTTAAGTAGTTCTCGAATCTTGAAAGGCCGGCCAACAGGTAACCTCAAATTACGATTTTAACACCGATGAACATACTTGTTATCTGACAAGTTTAAGATATCAGACCTTCGTCGAAGTATTTTCCTTTCCAGTATAAGATATTTCTTGCTTTCCTCATCGCTTGAATTTGATTTGGGCACAAAAATATTTTTTTCATGAAACACAATAGAAATCAAAATAGATCAGCTGATGTACAAATGTTACATCAGCTGTTGTTAGTTCTTTCATGTTATCGGTTACCAGTCGACGTCGTCTCATGGTAGTTACAGAATACCGAAATAGCATTGATGTGACGACGATATTGAAACGAAGTGATGTTGACATATAAACGACGACGATGTCGACGACGACTACGGGAATGCCAATCCCACGGCAGCCGGTTCTTTGTACCGGATTGACCCGAAGCAGCAATTCTTCGGCCAGGGGCTGCCACCTCAGTACTATGTGTCCCTATATGTTTGTTTATCTTTTTGCCTTGGGAGAGGCACATCCCGGAGTGTCTGCTCCGCATTCTGTTGGTCCGTGCCGGGACTGAACAAAACCCCGGACCTACACAATATTTCTGCTCCGTCTGCAGAAACCTCCTCCATCACCGTTCGACATCAGTAAGGTGTAACCGATGCATGGAGTGGGTGCACTTCAGCGGTTGCTCTGGCCTCAGCCACCTAAGGGAGTATTGCCAGGAATATGTTGCTGCTTGCTGTGCCTCCGTATCCCGCAGTTTGTCCCAAGACTCGCAGTCGTCTTCTTCGTCGCCCTCGTCGTGGAGGTGGGGGATTGGCCTTCCTATTGCACCATTCTGTGCAGTACAGACCTATCTCGCCTGAGCTCGACTCTAGAGACCCATACATTGAATGTATGGGGGTAGCAGTTGACTCCGGGACTGCCGAGATAGAGCTGTACAACGTATATATACCGCCGATTGGCAGCTGTTCTCCGCGTTATATGCCTGACATCAGCCCATTGCTCCAGGGCAATAACCGCGTGGTCCTAGGAGACTTTAATGCCCACCATGAACTCTGGCATTCTCTCCTAGCCAATGACCATAGAGGAACAGCTTTGGCCGAGCAAATCGATGGCTCAACGTTTTGCACAGCGAATGAGGATACCCCCACACGGATTATGGGTGATTGCAGCAGCTCGCCAGACATTACCATAGTTTCGCCGGGTCTGATCAATGACGTTACCTGGCAGCCCGTCATTGCACTTGGATCGGACCATCTCCCCATAATCCTCTCCATTGATAGACCAGCCGATTACATCATCTCTGAACGCCGTACTTTCTTGAACTATAAGAAAGCGGACTGGAACGGCTTCAGAGAATTCACCAACCACACCTTCAGTGCTCTACCCATACCCTCAGATGTTCGGGTTGCTGAAAAAAATTTCCGAAACATCATACGCGCAGCGGCCGCTCGCTTTATCCCAGCTGGTCGAATACCCGAGATACGACCTAACTTCCCAGCAGAGGCAGCGGGACTCGCAGATGAGCGTGATGGAATTCGTACTGCCAACCCTGCTGATCCTAGACTCAGTGAACTGAACCTAGAAATTAGTAAGATGGTCGACGAATATAAGCGGAACCTTTGGCTAGAACACTTGAAGAACTGCAATTTAAGTTCCGGTATCAGTTAATTGTGGGCAACGGTTAAGTCACTCTCGAATCCAAGAAGGAGAGAAGACCGGACGGCTATCACATTTGGTGCCACCACTGTGACAGACCCAAAGAGGTGCGCGTGTTACTTTAACCGTCAATTTGTTGAGCACCCCGAGAGTGACATGGCGAAAAGGAGAGTAATGCGACGTATTCATGCTCTCCGAGTCGAAGAAGCACCACCACAATTTACAGTTGGAGAAGTTGCAGATGTCATCCGCAGCGCAAAGGCATCAAAAGCCCCGACGGAATATCCATGTTGATGTTGAATATATGTCTTATGTCCTCAATCTGTCCCTGACCACTCTAGTAGTACCCGAGGCCTGGAAAATGGGTAGAGTGGTCCCGCTACTGAAACCTGGCAAAGACGCGAGCAAAGGAGAATCATATAGGCCCATCTCTCTCCTCTCGCCAGTAGCTAAGACACTTGAGGCGCTAATCCTCCCGAGCCTGACAGGACATTTCCCAATTGCCGATCATCAGCATGGATTCCGTAAGCAGCACAGCACTACCACTGCTTTACACGCCATCACCACACGAATAAGTCGCGGTCTCAACCAGAATAAGCCCAGTGACAGGACGGTCCTCGTGGCGCTTGATTTATCGAAGGCTTTCGATACTGTAAATTACGCCACGCTCTTCGAGGACATCGCCAACACGTCCCTCCCGAACTATTTGAAACGTTGGATCGTAAACTACATGTGTGGACGCCAGTCATACGTGGAATTCAGAAATAGAAAGTCCAAGCCCCGAAGAGTGAAACAGGGAGTTCCCCAAGGTGGGGTGATATCTCCGGCACTGTTTAACCTCTACCTTTCTGCAATTCCACCACCACCTGACGGCGTAAATATTGTATCGTATGCCGATGACTGTACGATTTTGGCGTCGGGCCCCTCGACTGATGACATATGTGGAAGGTTGAATGTCTACCTCGCTGATATTGCCAATTTCTTCGCTGCGAGAAGGATGAAAATTTTCGCCACCAAATCATCGGCCACACTGTTCACCGCATGGACAGCGCAAGTGAAGGAGCAGCTCAATGTGATAGTCGATGGCACAACAATTCCGACCACCAACCACCTCAAGGTCCTTGGTGTCACATTTGATAGTCTGCTCAGATTCAACGCGCACGCCACAGCTCAAGTCGCTTGCCGGCTGCTCTTGGGGAACCGACAAAGAAACCTTGTTGACCTCATACAAAGCGATAGGTCGGTCTGTGGTGAACTACGCAGCTCCAGTGTGGTCACCGAACGTGAGCGAAGTACTAATGTTACATCAGCTGTTGTTATTTCGGGAGTAGGGATGATTAAAACGTTTGTGTAAACACTTATCTCAGACTTGTTCTAAAACTTCTAAAGCAGTGAACGGCAGCCCAATACTACCACAATATGAGTTTGTGTTAGTGAGTTGCTCTCTTCCCTCTCTCACTGTAGTGAGGTAAATTGTTGTATAGTTTTTCATAATTATGAACAAAATTAAAATATAAAAATGCAGGAAATAATTGATAAATATTACTGCCGTGCGCGTGGCAATTGATTTTTACTGAAAAAAATAATTTATTTTATTGCCGTGCTAATAACAAGCGTCGACACAACCGCATCGGACGAATGCTCAAGCGAGACTGAATGGATTTCTTTGTTTTCGTTCAATGTGTGTAAGAATACATGTGTGGCTCTCTCGATCATGTTGCCCAAGGGCTACCTCTCGCGGTTCGCTGTTCTAAAGGACATATTAAGTAAAAAACCCTATATTCAACCCCATATCAACTTTTGCCCTAATGACATAGATTTTATGTTTAATTTTTGTAGTCCAATTTTACATATCAATAATAATTACCCGTACCTGTTGCAACTGGACTTGCCGGCGGTGATGGTGAATCTAATGATATTATTTCAGTTTCTGAAATTATATTAAAACACGTATAAATTAAATAAGTTGCGAATTATCAAACGACAATAACATTTTTTTTCCTGAGAAACTGAAAGAAACCATTTCGTTACCATTTTCATATTTTCTGATATTTATACTTAGACCATGATTAAATATTAGCATTTGAATGCTTATAAATAAAACAACTTTTAAGTACTTGATTTTTTGTTTTGTTTTTAATTCAAATTGTTTTTTTTTTACAATAAATTATCGAATATGTTTTTCTATATTATATTTTATGTAAGGGATATTACAAACAAAAAATTTGTATTTAAAAATAAATTTTGTTCATTCTTCAAATATTTTTCAATATTTTTATTGTGTGTTTAAAAAAAGTATGTATATTGATCCAAAGTCATACATATGTATTTTAGAGATTTTAAACTTAGAAAACAATACGTTTTATTTTTTTGATTTATGTACATTTGTTAAAATAATTTTTTTTATTTTATTTTCAGTTTTAGGTTTTTATTTTCTTTTCGCTACAAACGATTTATTCATAAATGTTTTTTTATGCTAAAGTATAGCTTATATGGGATTTTTTTTTATTATAAATTGTAGCATTGTGTTGTAGTCTTATTTCATATAAGTAAATTATAAATTTATTTCTTTTTTTTTTGTAAAGTTTAAACAAGTTTATAAAAAATTCGTCAATTTTGTTTGCCACAATTTGTGGATTTCAGCTCCATTTCATGTATTTTAGCTTTCATTCAAACATTCTTTTGTTAATTTCTTTTTTTGACTTGTAGTATATAAATAATAGGGCAGGGAGATTTGCTTACCTAATATAGAAAATAATAATTTAAAACACAACATTAAGAAGAAATCAAATAATAGCAATCGAAAAAAAATTATAAAAGTACTAAAAGCATTTATATGTGTGTGTGTGTGTAAGTGTTCTAATAAATTGAGATTTGATTTTCAGATAATGAAATGATTTCTTTACAGTTTCAGTTTAAAATAAAAGGAACAAATAATTGTCTATATACATGCAACAAAATGAGGAAAGAGCAGAAATTGTAAGTCTTAGAGCATTAGAGATTTAAAAGAAAAATTAGTAAAGTTACTTTTTAAAACGTCAAAACGTCGCTACTAAATTTTTTGTTATGTTTTTTTGATTTAATTATAACTATACAACATTAAAAAAAGATTTACAAAATCAAAATGTCAAAGAACTAAAAACGTTTTGAAAGAAAATTAAATAAACCAAAAATATATAAAATATAAAATCCTTATAAATATATATACTTTTTTCTTATTATTAGTACTTACTTATAAACTATTATATATTTAATATAAAAGTGTAGATATATGTGTATATTAGGTTGATTCTTATTTGGCAAAAAAAAAATGTTTTTGGAATTTTTCATGGGCCAAGTTAAAATTTTATTAAGACGTACAAAAAAACTCTATGTGAATTTTTTTAATTTTTTTCTTAAAGGTTTAGGGGTCGCTACCGGGGTTCGAAATTCAAAATTTTACCGTCATCCTGAGGGATAAGCAGAATAACTCGAGTAAACCTTAACTGATCCTTATGAAAATTTTCCAGTATTCATATTTTCCATAACGAAGTAATGAAATTGTAAATGGGCAGAATTGCCCCACCCCTTCTGGTACCTCCCATACAAAATTACCTATTTTTTGATAATTACTATTTCTCCCATAACTTTCAAATGGACAGCTGGATGGCATTTAAACTTGGTCAGTTTAATGACCTTGTAATAACAGATAACCCCCCAGAAAATCAAAACCTTTGTCACACCCTTTCTGGTACCTCCCATACAAATGATTGAATTAACCCCCATATTTTTACCTACATATCTTTTTAGTAAAAATACTGAATTCGATAAAATTTTGTGTGAGATGAACACATGCAAAAATTTGACTCGTGAGTATATATGGACTATATCGGCCAACCCCTTCTGGTACCTCCCATACAAAATTACCTATTTTTAGACAAATTATTTTTTACCAATAATTTCCAAACGGACAGCTGGATGGCATTTAAACTTGGTCAGTTTAATTACCTTGTAATAACCGATAAACCCCCAGAAAATCAAAACCTTTGTCACACCCATTCTGGTACCTCCCATACAAATGACCGAATTCACCCTGATAGTTTCACATAGATATGCTACTTATTTTTGATTTTTTTCATAGGTTAACTTAAAATGTTATTAAGAAGTACAAAAGAACTCGCTTCAGTGCCCTGAAATCCATGCGCAGTTTTAAACGTAGAAGTCATATAATATGACTTATGCATGGTATTTCGGGACTTCCCCGAAATATCAAACAGCAACCATACCATTACAAAAAAAACATAAAGAATTCTGCGGATGCTATTTGTTTTGCCGAAAATCAGCTTAAAGAGTTTCAGCCACGAGATGACTACAAAGAGCTACTTAAGCTGACAATAATATTCTGCGGAGGTGTTCCAAAAACACCAATATTCTTCAGAGCACCAGCAAGTCTTCACCGTGCTAGATGGATGGCTAAGGCAATATATTCCATAAAAATATATTTATTCAGAGAGCAGTTCAAGCTAAAGGAAAGCGAATTATGTTAAATACAGGATGTTTGCATTTTTATAATTAATATTTACCTTAAATATTGGTTTGAATCCACTTCTGGACCTCCTGCTTCAAGAAATGACCTCCAGTTATTAAAAGACTTGAAGTCTTATGCAACAATTAATAAAGAGATAGCGGCAATAGCCTTAAAAAAATTCTAGGTCATCTCTGGTATTTGTCAGAAGAGCTAGATGGATTTGCTTTTTTGATGACAAAGTTTCTCATGAAATTAAGAAGAAGATGGTAAATGCTTTAAACATAGAAGGAGTAGATAATCCAGAAAAACGAGTTACAGTAGATGAAAACCTACTACATTCTAAAAGTCTTGAGCATTTTGTATCCAACAATACTATTAAATTTTTCAGCAGAACGGGTATTATATCGGGTTTCCTAAAAAAAAATGTTGAAGATTGTTGCCGACTGTATATTAAGTAAAGAATTAGTTCGGTCTATGAGGGTTTTTAACGATATTGCTGAACGCGAAGTGGCCTTGATGCAGGAATACAATAAATTGCATACACATAATGAAGAACAGAAGCAGTTTCTATTATTATTGGTGAAAGAATTTAGAAAAAAATATTCAGATCCAAAAAAATCTACCATGTGTAAATAATAATATATTTTACAATATTTTAAAATTTAAAGAAAATTGTAAGCAGTAAATGCAGTTGTTTATAATTATATTTTTTACTGTTAAGTTTTTCATGCAATGAATTGATGTTTAATATTAATATATTAAATTTTTATTTTAATATTTTTTTTTTAACTGTTTAATTTAATTTTTATTTTTGAAATGTATCTTTTTAAATAATAACACAACAAAAACTGATGAACAAATTTGAAATAAATCATTTCTTATTAACTGTACTGTAAAAATTCCTAAGTTGGACTGCAAATTAGTGGAATGGGGCAAGACAATAGCGTTCCATTATCTACGTTGAATATCATATAACATTCATTAAACAAGATTTATAGTTAAGATAAGCATTAGTAAAATTACAATAAGGGTATATATTTACCAAAATATAAATGAATTCAGCATACTTACAAAAAAATGTATGTAAAAATATGGGGGTTAATTCGGTCATTTGTATGGGAGGTACCAGAAGGGGTGTCACAAAGGTTTTGATTTTCTGGGAGTTTATCTGTTATTACAAGGTAATTAAACTGACCAATTTTAAATGCCATCCAGCTGTCCGTTTGGTTATTATGTGTAAAAAATAATTTGTCTAAAAATAGGTAATTTTGTATGGGAGGTACCAGAAGGGGTTGGCCGATATAGTCCATATTGACTCACGAGTCAAATTTTTGCATGTGTTCATCTCACACAAAATTTTATTGAATTCAGTATTTTTACTAAAAAGATATGTAGGTAAAAATATGGGGGTTAATTCGGTCATTTGTATGGGAGGTACCAGAAGGGGTGTGACAAAGGTTTTGATTTTCTGGGGGTTTATCTGTTATTACAAGGTCATTAAATTGACCAAGTTTAAATGCCATCCAGCTGTCCGTTTGGAAATTATTGGTAAATAATAATTTGTCTTAAAATAGGTAATTTTGTATGGGAGGTACCAGAGGGGGTTGGCCGGTATAGTCCACATTCACTCACGAGTCACTTTTGTGCATGAGTTTATCTCACACAAAATTTTATTGAATTCAGTATTTTTACTAAAAAGATATGTAGGTAAAAATATGGGGGTTAATTCGGTCATTTGTATGGGAGGTACCAGAAGGGGTGTGACAAAGCTTTTGATTTTCTGGGGGTTTATCTGTTATTACAAGGTCATTAAACTGACCAAGTTTAAATGCCATCCAGCTGTCCGTTTGAAAGTTATGGGAGAAATATTAATTATCAAAAAATAGGTAATTTTGTATGGGAGGTACCAGAAGGGGTGGGGCAATTCTGCCCATTTACAATTCCATTACTTCGTTATGGAAAATATTAATACTGAAAAATTTTCATAAGAATCAGTTAAGGTTCACTCGAGTTATTCGGCTTATCCCTCAGGATGACGGTAAAATTTTGAATTTCGAACCCCGGTAGCGACCCCTAAACCTTTAAGAAAAAAATTAAAAAAATTCACATAGTGTTTTTTTGTACGTCTTAATAAAATTTTAACTTGGCCCATGAAAAATTCCAAAAACATTTTTTAAGACTCACCCTAGTGTATATAAATAAAAGTTTAAAAAGACTCTTTGATAGTGCTTTTAGACAGAGAAAAGTGTTGTTGTCATCTTAATAATAAAAATCGTGTTTTTTTTACGATTTATATAATTCATATTTGTAAATTTTCTATATTTAGACTTAAAACTGCCTAATGAATAAATTAATTGAAAACTCAATATGAGAATACTTGTATAGTTTTTGTTTTTTTCAAGAAATTAGGAAGCGTTATGCAGATATATTAAATGTCTTCCAACTAAACAATTTTAAGCTTAATAAAGTAAATTGTCCATATTAATGATAATACAGATAACACGCAACCGCAAACACCTATGGGGTTTTTAAAATACTGAACCTTCACTTGGAATTTCTGACCCCCCCAGGCAATGATGATTACGACTTTGAGGTGTTTTTTCTTTAAATTTTAGTTGCGATTCTTTTTAGACTCTGTATAAAACTAACCGCTGTAACTGATCAAATAATGTTTTGCTAATTATCATGCCCAATTGGAAACATAGCGCTATGTAATGCTTAAAAACAAAATTTGATCATTTTGACAGGTACAATAGTTGTTTTTTGTCATACAAAACCAAAACTAAAATCAGCTGTATTTCAAACTCTATCATATCAAATAGACACTTAGATCACGTGCCCTGTGTGCTTGTTTCAGTTATTTGTTAAACTATTTAATTTATTAATCATAAACACATTATTTAATTAATTGTTTAGTTGATGACTCGTCATATGTTTACTTCTTCTAGTTTCCAAAAAATTTCCAATTAGATTGCAAAGCGAGAAAAACTAGCTATAATAAAAAAAATAGCAGTTATATAAATATAGCTCTACACTCATTCTATTGGCTCTTACACTGACTACAAGATTTCAAAGGATAATAACATTTTTCACAAAAAAAAATTTAAGTATTTACTTGGGACCGGCCGTGGAATAGTGCTTACAACACTTGACTACCTGGCAGGAGATCCCAGATTTGACTCCTGGCTCCAGTCATCTGAATTTTACTTTCATTGTCGGCAGCAAGACAGCAACTTCGCAGTATAAGTTTCGAGTCAATCAGCATGTCTAGTAAAAGCTTCTCACACAATGACGTTCGCATTCGGCGATAAACTAGTAGGTGCCGTTTGTTGTGAATCTAAAATAGGAAGCGTGATAATTCACAACGACGCGAAAAGCTATCCCATACCTCATACATGGGGTGTAAAGGGAACAAAGTTTTTAAAGTAAGTATTCACTTGCAACCAACAATATTTTTTCCAATAAATTTGTATTTTTAAAGGAGTTGCTCCGAAAATTCTACAAGAGAGTTAAGACGAGAATGCGTGGAACAGGGTTACTCTCCTGCAAGGACAGCGATGGTCAGCTAGTGACGGACCCGGATAATGTTCTGAGGATATGAGAGAAGACCACGCTCCTATCCATGAAGATGGTGTTTATTGTACGCCTCCGAGCCAGAGCGAGATACGTGTAGCAATCTCCCGCCTTAAAAACAACAAAGCTGCTGGAGCCGATGGTCTCCCTGCTGAATTGTTTAAGGCTAGCGGGGAGGAGCTGATTAGGAGCATGCATCAGCTCATGGAGAACATCTGGCAAGAGGAGAGCATGCCCGGGGATTAAAGTCTCAGTCTGTTATGTCCCATATACAAGAAAGGAGATCGTAGTGAATGTAAGAACTATCGTGGTATAAGCCTATTACCAATTTCGTACAAGGTCCTTTCAAGCATATTGTGTGAACGACTAAAGCCAATTGTAAAAAAAAATAATTGGACCATATCAGTGCGACGGATCAAATATTCACCTTACGACAAATCTTGGAAAAAAATCCATGAAAAGCAGATCGACACCTACCACCTCTTTGTCGACTACAAAGCTGCCTTCGACTCTCCGATAAGGAATAGGCTTTATGAGACCATGTTTGAGTTTGGTATTCCTGCCAAGCTGATTCGACTTTGCAAATATACATTAGACAACACCAAATCCTCGGTTAAGATTGGTAAGGATCAGTCTGAACCATTCAACACGGAAAGAGGTCTCAGGCAGGGCGATAGCCTGTCCTGTACACTATTTAATATAGTTATGGAGAAGGTGATGAGAAAGTCTGGGGTCAACATGTCTGGCACCATATTCCACAAGAGCCACATGCCACTAGCCTATGCCGATGATATAGACATCATTAGCCGAAATCTGTGGGATGTTACTGCAGTTTTCTTATCACTAGAAAAGGAGTCAGCAAAAATGGGTTTAGCGGTCAACGAGGACAAAACAAAAAATAATGATATCGACAAACAAAGAGTCCTCTCGATGGGGACGCACCGTGAACGTTGTCAATTATTGTTTTGAGGTAGTCGATGAGTTTACCTACCTCGGATCTTTCGTCAACAAGAAAAATAATGTCAGCCAAGAAATTAAACGTAGAATAGTGCTAGCCATGAGCTGTATGAGCTTTATCACGACATCGACTTCGATGGCTGGGACATGTTGCCAGGATGGATGTAAATGCTCCAGCGAGAAAGGTGTTTGAAGGCGAACCTGAAGGACGGCGCAGAGCAGGGAGACCCAAACTCCGTTGGAAGGACCAAGTGGTAGGCGATGTGCCATCATCTGGTAGGACTAACTGGAGAACACACGCAGAAGACCGAAGCGTGTGGAATTCTTTATTACTTCAGGCCTCAAACTTATGAACTACGTTTCGTTAATTGTATTTGGCCAGTTAAGTAAGTAAGTAAGAATTTTGAACCTGTAAAACGTTATTAGCTGATAAACAAGAAAAAGAGAATTTTGAAATAATTTCAGAAGTTATTATAGCAAAAGACAGATACTGCTAAATTGATTACTGTGTTTAAGATACTAGTGGAATACTATCTCAAATTTTCTAGAATAGAACTAGATCTAATGCATTATTTTTTTTACTAGTACTCATCAATCCCTTTTAAAGTGGTTCCAAACTACTTCAAAGGAGACACTCAATTACCGCCAGGCTAGAAATTCTGAACTGGTTCTATTTTAGTACAAAAGGGACAATTCTCCCCAAGCCTGGGACAATTACATGTTAAATAAGACAGTTGCTTGTATGGTATGTGAACTAGTTCACTGTCCTATAGAGAACTAGTACTTTACTAGTTCCGAACTAGTAGCATATTTTTCCCTACTGGGGTATGTCGTAGTCACGTCGAATGTTTATCGTTTTTTAAATATGGCATCACCGATGTCGATTGTGAGATTAAAATACGACTCTGTCGAATTCTATTACAAATTGTGGTATTTTGTATGTCGTTTTTGAGCGTGAAATTCCACAGAAACAACGTCGAAAAAAACGAAAGATCATAATCATAAATTAGATTCCGTTAACAAATTTATAGTTAAAAACATCTCGTTTTACTTATTAACGGATGAAAAAATAACATTAAATTAATTTGAAAGTCTAGTTGACTACATGCTTAAAAATCCAAACCTTGCAAAAGGGTACCGTAAAAAAAAGTTGATAGACAAGCAATGGAGTGACATAAAAGGAAGGGGTAAACAGGATTGGTCCTTCTTTACGCGACTCCGAATGGTCTAGGATGAAAGTCTGGGCTACCATATAGACAAATGATTCATATACGCACAGTACTTATTGTAGGTAGCGCAATGCACAGATTAAAATCTTTTCCAGATCCTCTTTGATATCCTTCAGCGAGTATTCGCATAGTTGTTGTTAATTGTGATGTGTTAATAACTTGCGTTGATCGACATTCATCCTAAAGCTTATGTCAGTCACATCGCTCTTATAACATATCTAAAAGCGTCTTTAGTCAATCTATAGTTGATTTTAATCTGTGAGAGAACTATTTAAGTACAAACTCTAGATAAATCCGCAGAAAACTTACATGAAACTTTAAAGAGCGAACATGTGTTACACCGGTGTCTTAGTTGTCTGTATAATTGTCTAATAAGTTCCTTGCACCTATAGTTTTTTATTCATCTGTAGATGAAAAATACTCAACACTCAGTATATCTGTTAGTAATTACTTATTTTATTTAAATTAAAAAATGCAAATAACCTAATAACCGAACAAGAAGTTTATGTGTACCTATCAGCAGTTTCTTGTGAGAGGGTGACCAAAAAACATTAAAATTCTCAAATACAATCTATTACAATTACATTCACGTCGAATGTTTCGCATAATACCAATGAAATGTAAATTCGACCGTCACTACGATACCTGTCGAAAGTCGACTACGACTAGATAATGAGGGGGATTATCTTAGTTGTTGTTTTTTTTTTAAAATTGATTTGGTTAACAATGATACTAACATACAAATCATCAATAACTTAAATTTAAAAAATTATAATTTCTTTTCAAAACAATTATATGTTTGTTTATTTAATTGGTCGGTCGTGTGTTTGGAGAAAATTCAAATAAGTAGTCTTTGAAAATGGTATCATATTTTATAGAAATGTTTTTTATTCTGAAATCAAAATTTGTCATACAAAAACTGGAAAAATACCTTTTAAAAACAAGAAAAATAACCACTTTCTCGAAGAATAAAAAAATTTAAAGAATGAATAACAAAAAAATTAAGGTGATTTTTAATTTTTTAACATGTAGGGAATTTATTATTACGATTGGTTAAAGAATAACTATTTTAATTCGTTTGGAAAACGCTTTTACGATTCGTAAGCGAATCAATTTTACGATATCTACTGTACACTAGTATGGGTCCAAAAAAAAAAGTTGATGTGGACACCCCCTACTATTAAAGGTTTTCCAAAGACAATTTCATGGTTTGGAGGGGTCTTCACGGACATTATAAGAAATGGGCATCATATAAATATAGAAAACGAAATACAGTCGAATACCAAGAACAACGATATAACAGCACATCTAAATAAAACATATGACGGCTGTACGTAGAATCCACGGATAAAAAAAATTTGGTGTACTGAAATTGTCTTTGGATAATCTTAATTGGGGGTTTCCGCCTCAACTTAATTCTTTTTTTTGTATGGCTACCAACCCATACTACTGTGCATTCTTTAAGCAAATTTTGCGATAATTCCGATAATCATGAACTACAGTTCTTATTTGGAATAAAATTATCTAAGTATTGTATCTTAGACACGCAGACAATCATCTTGCACTCGTAACAACATAAGTTTACATATAAAACCGAAGCAAAGTAATGACTTTTGTATTCCCTAGTAGTAGACAAACAAAAAACTGTCTTCATATAGATATTCCAACCAGACAATATTTTCAAAATACTACAACTTGTTAGAGAATAAATAAACTAACCATTCGTCACTCTCTTAATAACAATGCTCCATCAAGAGCACTAATACGGATACAAACACGTTTCCTTGTTAGCAGAAAAAAAAATATTGTTTTCATTTTGTATTTTTCATTGTTATTTACATATCGGACATATCCGATGTGGATGTATTATTATTATTATTACTACTACTACTAGTTAGCTGAGTCGATGAGGTGACAATGCCACCACCAGCAGGATGTGTTAGACGTTGCTGAGCTGCCGAACCCAAAGATGGTGATATAGCGGACGATGTGGTTGCCTTGATGCTGGACGACGATGTGCTGTTATTGTTTTGACGTAAATCCATTAGAATTTGATCCTGTATCGACTCGCCGCCAACCTCTTTATAAATTGCCAATTTTAAACATAGCAATTAGTAATATGCAATTATCAAAAGAAAGAGAAAACAGACAAAAGCGAAGACAAAGACACAAATATATACAAAAAAAAAAACATATTGAGAAAATTATTGAAGCTTATTCCTTGCGGTATTTTTTTTTCTAGGACAATATTTAAAAAAGTTTTATTATAAAATATAGCTTAAGCTTTACAATTTGTTATAGATAAATATGGATACAAAAAACAATTCTATAAAAAAAACCTTACATAATTAAAAACAGTATATGAATAAATAACTTAAAAAATACAACATGAAAACAATTTAAGGCAAAATAAACAAAAATACAATCATGTTTATGATAGAGCTAGATTGAAAATTCTTTAAAAACGACAACGCAGTAGTAACAAAAGGACAACAACAATTTGCTCAATTATCTAAGGCTTGTTGGCAACATGACTAATTGTGATATCATTAATTTGTATTTCCGTATTAAGATTTTTCGAACTTGGACAGTTGTTATTTTCGTTGGTCGTCTTGGTGAGCATGTTCTGAATTCGCAACCTTAAAGCTTTAGCTCTAACTTCAAACCCCTCATCAGTTACATGCATATTTTCATCAAAGAGCCGCTGACGTCGATAACTATCTAGAATGTTTTCAAGACGTCTTGCTCGTGACCTATGTGTTCTCAAATCTACGCCAGCGGCAGTACGAGATGTTAAAACTAAATGAAAGAAGAAGAAAATTGAGTATTTTGAAATACATAATAGAAATAACTAATGAAGAATGCACACAACTCATGATACGAATCATAAATAATGGAATAAATAACATTTTGTCACCCAGAACCGCAGAGAATTATTTTGTCTAATGCGAATTTGAAGTTATTCATACAAAAAGAAGCAGTAATTGTAGATCAAATTAAATGTAACACCTATAATAAAATGAAATTTATTAACTATTCTTAGTTTGGGCTTGAGTTATACGGATGTAGGATATTGCAGAAAACGTGTTAAAAGATTTCATTTTACTTCAGTTAACTAAATGAAAAAAAAAACTTTTACAGACCATTTTAAATATTCCCAGGGAAATGATTTGAGAATTAATTTTTCCAGGAAATACAATAGGGGAGAGAAATTTCAAGTATTTAAAGTCAGCTAGTTTATTTCGTCTGTATTGTTTTGACTAAAAATATTCTTGCTTTATGGTAAAACAGAACTTTTTGATGCAATAAATATAATATTTGAAACAATTAAAGTATTTTTTGTACAAAATAAAAACGTTTTGGTACAATAAAAGTCCTTTTTGCAAATTCAGGGTTACAGCTTATTGTTTGGAAAATCCACATTTTATGCAATGGGCCGAGTTGCCGATTTTAATAAAAATTCAATTTTTTTTAATGTTTTATAGCAAAACTATTTCCTATTTTGAAGCGGCGCACATTACCATGGTAGCATAAATGTTTGTGCAAAAACTATATGGAGTGGTATTAGACCATTGAAAATCTGTCTTAGGTCCCCATATTATGTATGTCGTAGTCACGTCGAATATTTGTCGTTTTTAAAATAAGACATGTCCGATGTCGATTGTGAGACTAAAATACGACTTTGTCGAATTCTATTACATAGTGTGGTATTTATGGTATGTCGTTCTTGAGTGTGAAATTCGACATAAACAGCAGTAGTGGATCGAAAAACGTAAAAGCGTTATAATATTTATAAAATATTTAACAAATTTATAATTAAAAACATATCTTTTTACTTATTTAAGAATGAATAAACAACACCAGAGCAATTTGAACGTCTCGTTGACTGACTACATGATAAAAATCCAAACATTGCAAAAGGGTACCACAAAAACAAAGAGAATGTTGTGATGAAAGAGCAATGAAATATCATTTAAAGGAAGTTGAATATCACTGGTCCTCCCTTGCGCGGCTCCGAAGGATAGACGAAAATTTAAGATGTTATGAAGACTATAGTTAGAAGCTTGCATGCAGTAAGCAGCAGAGTTGTTGCACTGGAGCTGTTCCCTTTTGACTAAAGAAACAGCCTTAGATGAGGCAGTGTCAGAATTATAGCAACTTGATTCTATATTTAATCCGAAAGGACGTAAGTTTGGAATTTAAAAAGACGTCATTTTGATAATTGTTTAAGATATTATTGATTGTTCATAATACATACATCAAGCAAAAAAATGTTTTCTATAAAAAAAATTCTTATAGAGAATGATACGGATGTGAACTCTATATACGACATTTAACGAATGCTGCGATTTAAAACTATTAATTTTAGACATACCCAACACGTTTACAGTTAGATTTTCATCCTTTTTTCGTTGTCTGCACTTTGGTTTTCTCTGTTCCAACTTATCAACATTTTCATAGCTTCTCTTCTTTACTCTCTCTCAAAATAAATGCAAAATGCAGTTCTTATTTTTCTTTATTTCCTTCCTTTCTATTTTTGACATCCTTACCGCGGTTTCTTTCGTAAATCGCTCCAATAACAATTGAAACGAACAAAATTAAATTTGTTCAGATGAGAAAAAAATCATTCTTTAAGGTCCAGATGGTTTCAATTGTTATTGGAGAGATCGGTCCTTACGGAATTGCAACAATGCACTGCATGTACTGCGCATCACATTCGTAATTGCAACTTCCGGCAACACTGTAAGCGTCGGATGTCCTCAAAAGCAATAATCAAACATATGTTGCGCAAACGTACTAAAAACGCGCAGTATTAAAATTGCTGATGCAGTGGTAATTATTTATATTTTTGTATATTACCTTAACACAAATAACACATCTTTGACGGGCTTGGAGTATCATCTAATTCACAAATTAAATTTATTATATACTTTTACATTTGCAATGTTGTCGCGTTCTAAATTGCAAACAAAATAAGCAACAAACAAGCATCTGCAACAGCTGACCTGAAACAACAGCGTCAACTAATCAGTGTTGCTCAACATATGCAGTGCAGTGTTGCAATTCCGAAAAGGCCCATCCACGAAAGACAACATTGCATTTGTCTAGAAGAAATTTCGGTGGCGCACAGTGGCATTTCGGCGGAAAAAATAGGGGTTTTCAACATTCCAATATTAAAATTTTAATGATATGGTTTTGTAAAGAAGTATTTGGATAAGAAAAATTCAACAAGGTTTTTATGAAAAGTGAAATTTTGTAGTTAAAAAAACTAACAGAAGTCAACGGAAATTTATTCAATGAAATTAGATTAAAATTACTGTCCAAATAAAGATTTTTTTGTGTGTGTAAGTTTATAGCTATGGCTTTTGTTTTATTTTTTAGTGAAAATACAGCACTTACTCTTTTATACGAAAAAAAATTATTGAAATTGGACAAGTAAACTAATTATTATAATTTTTTAAAAATTTATACTAAAAAATATCAACTTTTTACTTTTTGATGGAAAAAAAACTTTGTGCTTTGCCTTGCTTAGCCCCCTAACTATAAAAAAATGAAAGGTCCGAGGGTGTACTCTCAATTAAGAAAAAAAATAACCGCCAAATACCGTCCCTCTTAGTAACATCGATTTTAATGCATGCATTTGTGCGATATTTTCGGTGTATTTGAAGCCTAATATCTTTCGCGGAGGGTTGTCGGGGATATTCTCTTCTTTTGTATGGGACAACATATGTTTAACTTTTGAAAAAAATTAAAAAAAATTTTTTCATAAGAAGAACTCAATTAAGAAGTGTCCCGAATTTCGAGTCCCTAGGTCCAAAAATACAAATTTTGGCAAGTGCAGTTATATGGGAGGTGGGTGTAGCAGTAGGCGGTTTTCCAAGATTTTTTCAAAATTTCTTAATTTAGCTCAGAGAAGTGTTTCTGCAAAATTTCATTGCTGTACGACCACTCCTTCTATTTTTTACCAAGAAATGTATGGGCGGTGCCACTGTGTGGCGGTTCGCTAATGGTATGACTAGCATTTTGTAGGTGACGGTATGATTGATTTGGCATATCCAAGTTATCGGATGAATTCTATGGAATATGTCTGTCTTTTTGGATAAATTGATGCCACTTTTAAAGAGTAACCCTAATGAAAGACTGATTTTCTTATAATGGTTTTAGTCCGAAAATATTCACCCCTATTCCCGTTGACGTCGTCGACATCGTCGTCGTTTTTATGTCAACATCACTTCGATTCAACATCGTGATCACATCAACGCTTTCGGTATTCTGTAACTACCATGAGACGACGTCGACTGCTTATCAATAACATGAAAGAAATAACAACAGCTGATGTAACATTTGTACAGGACAACAACTGTTACAGTCATAATTATGTTGTTAGCAACATCGAGGTGCTTAGGACTGGGGTCTTAACACCTAATTACAACACTTAAGTGTTGGCAATGCGATTTAAATTGGACTGTCGCAGCAAGTAGTTACAAGATTCTGGTCGAAACACTGAATGTATTAGAAAGATCATTTGTCTACAATGGATACAATTGGAATATGGAAAATCGGAAGCAAATCTAGATTTTTTAAATAAAACAGGATTTACTGTAGTTTTTGGATGAGTTGATGAAACCAATATGAACAAATAAAGAAGACCTGAATCGTTACTACATTTTTTAGTATCTCTTAAAGGAGGTGTAAAGGTATTATTTTTTCCCAATTTTCTCACATTGCCCCTTAAGATTTAAAGAAACTGCTCCTTTCAGAAATCCTTTTACTTGAAATTTTCATTATTGACGTCATTAAACAAAACCTTTTTCGAATTTACAAAAAAAAAATTATTCCTTTAAATTATTTCAAGTCGTTACCAAAAACTGTGCCGACATATTCGGAGTCGTTTTGATTCAACTTCGCCGTCACATTTCCTTAAGGACACTTTACACTGGCAGACTTGTCTAGGAGATAAAAAATCCGTGTAAACATCTGTCTTCCCCATTAGATTACAGATGTATCTGTCGAACTTTCATTTTTCACCAGCAGTCAACATGAATGGTGTAGCGGACCTTGCTTAATATTTGTATTTTTTTTTTACAATAATTTCTTACAACACTTTTTAAAGTTAATTTCTTGAAAGATTTCGTTATTTGGCTTTTTTTTCGTATATTTTAATCACAATAACAATTTTTGAATTTTGAAATTTTTCTTTGACACGAAAAAAAGTATGTCGAACCTGTTACTACATTATCAGACATGTCTGCCTAGATATATGAAAATCAAAATCGTTTTGATTTTTTACAGACAAGTCTGCGCAGACCGAATACATCGACCTAAACTGGGGGATAAGTATGGGCAGACATTATATCTCACAGACTTATCTGCCAGTGTAAAATGGTTTTTACAAAATATCAAAATAGTGTCAACAGTCAGCGATAGTTATCGAAAACAATTACGAGAATACAGATTTTACACCATCATCACAAGACGTTGTCGTTTTACGTCGACGACGACAACGGAAATAAGGGCGATGTAGAATCACTTCAGTTGCGACAATTACTCCAAATACACTGAGAATTTGGAGCTTGGTGGGAATAAAACCAAAGGAAAACATTTATTTTGTTAGAATTTTCAGTTTTAAAACAGTAAACACACTTTCATTTTTAAAACTTTTTGATACTATTTTCTACAACTTAGCGAAAATATTGTACCCCGCAACCATAACCCTTGTTTTAAGAAAATCTGTAGCAACTATAAATTTTTTGATATACTGGCCCGAGTATGCAAGCAACAAAATCAGACTACATGCAAAAACTTAATACGCATCTGTTGTTTAGAAAGTGTACATACCAAATTTGGAACACTTTTTTGGTTAGATAGGAAACATTTATGAAGGAGCAATGGGCGGTTGGTGTGTCCGATTTTGTTCAAATTCTATTTTTTCTTAATTGTGTCAATATAATGCTCTGTACCAAGTTTCAATAATCTTTGATCACTCCTTATAGTTGTTGCACAAAAATGTAAAAAGCCATCCCACTGTGCGAGAGCACCGGTATGGCTTATATGCGGTGCAAATCGATTCAAATTTGATTTATTGTCGATTTTTTATAAACTTTTGCTGTCAATAATCCAATTTGTATTTAGTTGAGCTAACGTGTTTTCTTTCTCTGAAAACACCTCGTAAATTGAGTATTTTCCTACTTCCACTGCTTTTTTTTTTTGATTCTTCTTTGCAGTAACTTTTGAATTGTGAGACTTTATATTAAAGCTCACTTTGAATTGTGCATTTACAATGTAAATGCAACTAAAGCATTATCGCAATTTAAGACATAATGCTATAGTATATTTCCATTGCGCGTAATTCAGACAAAAATAAACAATTCAATTTTATTGAATTCTAATTTTTTCGAAAATATTTCTAGAATTAGTTTATGCGGTTCATGAGCAAAGAATAAAACGAATAAAATTTTTGGCTTGATTGGTGGCGTAATTAGCACACATATATTTTAAATTAGCAAAAAAAAAAAATTACAAACACAGTATGTAATAGTTTGAAGTCCAAAAATGCATATCTTTAAATTGATTATTACTTTGACTTTTTTAGAATTTGTAACTTAAAGACATTCCATCATCGGTACAGAGCACCTCCTCCTTAATATCTTTGCAAATGGTCAACAGTAGTAATCGTTGTCGTTTTCATAATTTAATTGTATAGATCGTTTTGATTTCCGATTTGGCTGTTTTCTTCGCCTAGCTCCAACTCGATGACCCACATTCAAAAGATCTTCTGGAGGAACGCTTGGTAATTCGTCTGGCTCTAAGGCTGCCAAGGTGTTCGAACTGTTCAAATGTCCGTCATCATCATTTGTAGGTACCATAAAAGTTACCGTATTATTCGATTCCATATTGTCGTGTATCAACTCCATTACTCCCGTAGCGTCCAGCATAAAAAGAAATACCACTACCGCCAGTAAAAATCGAGCTATATAGAATGCATCGTTACGTATCCAATGCGAAAGTAGCGGAGCATTGTAATTTAAGAAATTCTGATTTGCCACTATTATATACTGGCCCAGAAAATGGCACGAGAAGTTGAGTAGTTTTAAGCAAGGTAGCCAAACCTGGCGCATCAAAAAGTCCGTTGCGTACAGTATTAAACACAATTCCACAAGAAATACCAAAAACCGCTGGCGCTGTTTTAATGCACGTGGCCATAAAGGGCGTACTTTTGCAAATATACATAGTATAGAGAATGCGAATAGGCTTGAGGCAGCATTGGGTGTTAACAGTGGTAATTTTGAATAGCGTAGCTCAATAATGCTTATGCGATTCAAGTGCATTAGCATACCAACACTAACGATAACTGCCGACTCGAAGATGGCCTGTTTGTATCCAATGGAAACACTGTTCTTCGGCATATTTTGAATTTAAAAAGCCAATCTTTCTTCAACACAAACAAAATGATTACAAAGATTTTGCACAAACAAAACTTTCTTTGAACGAACAGAAAGAATAAATTTTAAAAAGAATTGCACAATTTCAATAGTTTGGCAGCAAAGTTTTCAAAAACACAATAAAACATTGAAATATTTTTCAATGAACACACAATTAACAACCGAGTGGAGGGGGACGACAGTAAATTACTAAAAGTGGCCACAAAAGTTTTTAGCTTAGAAAATAGAATAATTGGTCACTTGACTTAATAATAAAGTGAAAGTGAGTGAAAATTTAATTGCGGACCATAAATGTTAAAATGTCGATCAAAATGTCTGAAAAAAAATTAACATAGACCTCATATATATTTACAATATTTTTGCCCGTATCAAAATTGTTTGGCGTAAATACTGTGGGAATCTCGGCGTTATCGACGTTTCATTGACTTTAAGTCTTGTCGAAGTAGCTCCAGTTCAGTGATAAAATTATAGAAAATGCGTATATTTGATTCATACTGCTCCAAGTTGAAGCAAAGGGCCGTGTAACCTCAAGAACTTAGCAGTACATTGTTCATAGTCAAGGTAGACAAATTTCTTTTTAAAACAATTTTTTTTAATGTAAATGGCATATGTTTTATCTGCCGCCTCTAAACCAAAAGGAACCTAAATGCGTTCCTATAAAATATTGCTGTATAAAATAAAGTCCACTTTAATAATGTTTATGTTTTAAATTATAGAGAAACAGATACATATGTATATCAGTAGACCTCCTTATTTATTCTGGGTTATGATTAAATACTAAAGGCTGATTAATTGTTATAACTATAGATATATGGTTCCTCACATTGCCAAATGCCAGTGACTGCGATAGCCTTAAACAAGTTTCAACATATCACAACTGTTGACGGAGATAAGCAAGTATTTTTGAAAATGCTATAGACGCTACTTTGTGGCCACAGTCAGTACTTTACAGCCCCTCTCTAGGCGTACTCAAGATAAACACGAAGCGGATTCAAGTCAATAGTAGTTGAACAAAGGATTTCCATCTTCAAATCCTTAGAAACATAACAATAGTGTCGTCGATGAATTGAAATTTGATGGACAGTAGTAACCAAGAAAAACATAAAAAAAAACAAATTTACAATTAAATTGAAAATTAAACCTATGAAAACTAGAAGTAAAAACTATTATTATTATCGATTTTTCACAAGGGGAAAAACTAAACTTAAGACAAACTAACAAAACGATATACTAAGATGAAATTGTGGTGAGTAAAACTAAGTTATAAAATAATGTATGTATGAGTGTTATGTAAAAATTAAAAATATATAATGTATATATTAAATATTTGTATATAACATAGACATAGTTATGTTATGTTGTGTTGCATATTTCTTTTTTGTCTATAACAGACATTTTGTATATTTTTTTTTTAATAGAAATATTTTGTATTACGGGTTTTCTGTCATATATTTTAAATTTTGTGTCTTTAGTACGAAAATGAATCCAACGTACCATTTTTCTGTGGCATATACATGCCTCTTTGATTGGAGCCACCATTGCCATTCATTGTGGATGATGGTGCACCCGATGAAGGATTCTGTTTTGCTGTTGGTCGACGTTTAGCCAAAGGCAAATCGTCATCTGAATCACTCAGTGTTAGATCCACCTGTAAAATATGTATGTATGATTAGGTAAATATGTAAATGATATGTAAATGATAATGAAATATTTGCGTGTAAAAAATTACCGTTTCACTGTTAGTGGTTGACGAGGGTTGCTCACTTGCTGAGATTGTAACTGATGCAGGTGCTGTCTTCACTGGTTTAACATCTTCTGTGGTAATGAGTTCTGGAAAAAGAAAATGTGATGAACATAAGAATATGTAATTGCTGAGAATGTGCACTTATATCTGTTACTGCCCAAAATAGTTGGCAAATCATGTGAAGAAGAACCAAAAGTTCTTGTAGATCAGTCATAACAATGCAAGGCATTACAAAAACTGTAAATAGTTATTTTTGAAAAAATGTAACAAATAAACTTTTACAAGAAACAACAATTTGTCCTAGTAGCCTTGCTTTATACGACCAGTTTTCGAGCGACAAACGATTGGAGCTAATATTTTGCAAGGCTTATTTTTTTAAACAAAATTAAGAAAATAAAAATTAAGAGAATAAAAATTAAGTTTTCTTAATTTAATAATTTCTATAGTCATTTTTGAATTTTGACAACAAATTTTTGCTAAAGTGTTAGTCATGTATGTAGAAATTTTTTTATAGTTTTAGGTGAATCCTCCTTTTTTTTGGTACATATTGTTATGAAATGCATATAAAACACAATTGTGTGCAGCTTCACAATAACTCACCTATATCATCTGAGATAACTTCAACCTTTTCAACAGGTTTTGTAGGTGTATCCAATATTTGGCCCTCATTACGAAGAGTGTGAGTACTCCAGGAACCATCTTTGTGTAATTGTATTTCGGTATCGTCTGGTTTGAGTAAATTTGAGGCCAACACTTCTTGGAAGTACCTGAAACAATAAAAATCCTTTTTAAGCCATATACGTATTAATATTTAAATAGCAATAAAATTACCCATCAATAACTAGATTGTCATATACAGCAGCCTTATCGCAAACTGGACAATTCCAGGTGGGTTTACGTTCATTCATCTGCAGGTAAAGACTGGCATCGAAACATTGCAAGTGCGAACATGTTGAAGCCCGACACGGTATTGACATCTTCATTTTACCCAATGGACAATTTAAGGATACCTTTAGCATAGTGGTGGCAATTTCACAATCCGCATCCTCAGTCAATTTCTCCTTGACTGCATGTGTTACAATTGGGGCAGGCGAAAAGTACAGTAAATATAATTATAAATTAGATTTTATATAGATACTTGCAGCCAATAAACGAAACTTACTAAGAGCTCTGGTGTAATCGGCAGGTTTGACACCCTTTTGTTTCATTCTCTGCAGCAACTGAGCCGAAGTCAACTTCTTTACCAAATAAACAGCAATACAATAGCCTCGCGTATAGTCGGGACACCACTGCACAGTTATAGTGTTAGTGACTGTGGGTGAAAGTTTTACATTTGATGTGACATTAACTGGCCGGGGTGGTCGCTTTGGTTCGACATTTGGGCGATTTGTTGGAATGACATTCTGTTAATAGTAAATATAGTTTTTGACTGTTAGGATCACTCAGTTATTGACTTTGTGTTGGTTTATAAAACTCACCGGTAGTTGACACAATTTGTTATTTACTTTAACGCTAACGCTAGGTGGAAAACAGTCCTCTTGATCACAGGAGGTTTCCAACAAACAGAATCGCAGTTGCACTTGTATGGCATGTTCGATCTTGGAACTATTGCGTATATCGCGATTTGATGCAATTTCTGTGGCTTGTTGTGGTGTTAATGTGAAATAGAATGGTACCTCCTGGATACGCTGAGCATTCCGTGGCACTAACGATGAGGGTTTTATTAAGGTTCCCAGCACATCATAAAAGGCAAGTTTTTTCAAACGTACATCAGGATGAATGGGCATTTGTGTTGGTATGGCGTGCATAAAAGGCACCACGTTGTTTCCAGGTTGGACGCCTGATGGCATACCTGCCTGATTTGCTGGGTTTAAGATTTGTTGGGGAGCTCCCATTTGGGCACCGGGTGCAGATCCCACCATGCCTCCAGCATTGGGCTGCATCTGCATTTGTGAATACATTCTCTTTGGATCGGGTGGACCAAATTGATGGGCCTGTTGGTCGACACTAGAAATGGGATATTATATTATTATACATTTTTTTACGACTGACAAAAAGATTTGCAGAAAACAAATTATTAAACTTACATGGATTGTGTATATACCTCACGAACTTTAGGGGCTATTAAGTCGAAATTGGTGCGTAGCAAGGCTATTATGCGTCTTTGAAAATCAATTTTACGCCCGGCAAATGAAATGTTTAAGTATGCGAGTATCTTTTGTAGTTCAACCACACGAAGAAGACTGACCATCTCCTCACATTCCTGGAAGAGATCAATAATAAGAAAAGCATTTAATGTAAATATTATTAATATTTGTAAGTTGAAATTAATACAAAATATGCCGGGAAACAGTAAGTTAAATTAATAAATAATAAAATAATAAATAGTGCTTACAAATAATTGTATTTATGTTGTAATTTTACAGACGCCATTCGGCTGCCTAATAACATTAATTCTGACTCGATTTCTGATTGTTTTTAAGAGGAATAATATAAGCCAAATAGGAGTTGAAGGTATTAATAATAATACACCACTCGTAGACCATTATGGTCCATTGCAATAGTCCTGATTGAAGTTAAGAAATGTGAAGAAATAAAATCGTGTTGTTAAAAACGCAAGATAAATAAAAATGTTAGTACAGAAGGAGAAAGATAGAATTGTTAAAATAGTTGAGGTGTGTTCGCTCCTTCAACTTTATGTAGTGCAGGCCTGCTATAAGGTCTTTGCCTGCTATAAACCTTGCTACGGGAATTTAGCATGGAGAGCCTAGGGTTACAATGGCGGCCTATGCTATTTTTTAAAGAAAGCGACAAACGACTTGCCATGCCTACCTTAGGTTATTCCAAGTCTGTAAGCCCTGGATTTAATTGTTGGGTTATTTAATTTGCGAACTACACAATTGTTGTTCTAATTTAAAAGAAATTAGGAATGAAAATATGTGATAAATAAAGAAAAGAAAAAGTCATAGTGTATTTTATGTTGTCTGAATAAATGTTACATGTTATTCTGATGAGATTGGAAAATAGCTGGAGCTAAGGAGGTAGATCAGTATGAATTGTTTTAGGGCTATGTGTACAGTGCACGACTGCCGGAAACTATTCAAGATTAAGTGACTCCCTATTGTTACCGCTGGTCTTTCCTCTTAGAGTCTTCTTTGCAAGGTGATGTTTGATCATTGCAGTAAGTCCTACGACAAATGATTCTATAAGGTGCCTCGTCAATATACTGACCAAAGTTTCTCAACTCAGCAACAATCGAAATGTATTAATTATAAATATTAGAGCCTAAACGATCTCTTTCATAATCTTCGTGAAGATATTGCTCTGAAGTAATGAGAAGGCAATGCTTTTCTAGGGGCAACGTTACGAATTACAATTTCCTCTACCAAATACCGTGTATATTCAATGTTTAAGTCATATTACTATAATATTTTAGAAAAGACTCGGAGAACAAATGGAGAGAGGGCTTTTCCATATGAAGGATATGCGACTACAGATTTTAAGAAGAAATTTAGTTTTTGGATTTTTTTTGTTGCTGTTGCTGGGCATGGCCTGCTGGGATGCTAAATGAATAGTAGGAGAATTCTCACCGACACCCGGCAATTGGTTGAAAACATTGCCTGCATAGGTCTGATCTATTTTCGGCATTACCTCAAATTTGAACCATAGATTAAGGGCAAACAAACCTTAGACAGACATCGTAAGCCATTGAGGTAGTTTATAGAAAACAATGTTAGAAAATGAATGCACTGTTTTCGGAAAACAGGCACACAATAAAACATATGTACAAATTGTCACGCATACAAAGACAGGAATACACACACACACACACCACCACGACCACACACTCGCTGTACATGAGAAACAGCAACAACAACAGGCCTTAACTGCACAAACACCAACCAAAACAACACCAATACTACGGTGCAATAACTACCACATACACACAAGAGAAACGTGTATGCACACATACATATACGGACGAATATGTATATGTAATACAGACACACTACACACATACACAGTTTTTAACACACACACTCACAGGCGTTCACCCATACTAATATCATAACAAAAGACAACAAAAAAACTACACAAAAATTGAAGACGAACGACAAGAAACCAAAAAAAAAAAGTTGGCAACCTTTGGGTACAAAAAATCTTTCAGAAGAAACCAAAATATCTGTATTTGCCGATTAAAATAAAGAATAAAATTATCTATAATGTTATTAAACAAACAGCACAGCGGCCTTTGAAAAAACTCCATAGTATGTAACTTCATACCTCAACAATTATTTCAAATTTTCACAAAAGCAAAGCTTCATATTTTTGCTGTATCGTATTTTCTCTCGTTTTACAGTTTGTTAATTTTTGTCACACACGCACACACAATCTCGCACTAGAAGAAAAGTTTCGTATTCGGTCTTCTTCTTCGTCGTGTTTTGCGGATTTTCTCCGATATTTTCACACTTTTCGCCCTGAATTTGTAAAATTGCTTCTTAATTGTGCGTTTGTCCCGCAGGCTTATTGATAAACTTTGATGCTTGTAAAGAATTTCACTTCTATTCTTTGTATATTTAACAGTTTTGCCAGTGCGGTCTTCTCATCCACACATTAGTTCTTTTTTTTATTTTATTTTTTGTCATCCAATCTTTCTTCACTTGGCTCCGCACAACACACTCTACGGGGAAAAATAAATTCTGTCGAGTGGAATATGGCGGCGACTAAAGTCGGTTATAATGTGCAAATGTCCCACTATTTCTCTTTTGTGCTAAATGTCGCAACAAATGAACACAACCAACCAACAGTGTTGTATTTAGGCAATGCCAAATGTGACAAGAGCGGGATACACATAGAGAACAAATTTTTTGAAGTTTATTTAATAGTAATACAGCTAAAATAATTTAAAAAAAAATGTTATAATGACATCAGAAAAAAATGTTTTTATAAGGATTTTGTGGAAAATTGCTAGTATAAAGAAACTACACCAAGTACTCAAACTAAGGTAATTTTTGGCGCCATGGTCAGAGAAGCAAGCCGGTCAAAAATTATCGACGGCGGCGGCTTATCGGCTTTACGCCGATTTTTATCAGCTGAAGATAATTTTTGGCTGAGCTGTTTTTAGCTGTTGAAATAAGTATTTTCCTTTAAAGATATAAAACTTCAATTGAATATATATACATATATATGTATCGAATATAACCATCTCGAATATTTCACTCCCAATTTTTTGTTAAAGCAAAATGATAAATTAGCTATGCGAAAATTACCCTAAACTGTAGCAGCGCAAACGGCGCTAACTTTGACCTTGGTTTTCCGTTTTCTGGGAGTGAAGAACATGGCAACTTCATTTTGGAACAAGTCTAGTAAATGGACATTTGACATTGTTTTTTTTTAATATTTTTGAGGGGGGTTTGAGCTAAAACAAGAATTCTTGAAACAATGTCACATGGGCAATGTACCAGATATCAGTCAACGCTAAATGTAATGTAAAGAAATGTTATGAACGAAATTGGTAAAGGCGAAAATTTTCACATTTTCTGGGCACAATATACCAATAAAATTTACATTTTTGTATGCTAAAAGCGTGCATACAGAAAAAATAATGTTGCCAAATTCGAGTTGGAGCACGTTTGTATGATGTCATAATTTTTTTATTTGTAATAAAAATTTTCGCAACATGGTCTAGATAACCAGCGATCACTTTTGCAACATATTTTAGAAAATTTGTAGTTGTTGAAATGATAGTAGCATCTTGTAAACTAATTTAAATTTGCCATTGGGCTTATAAATTAATTATGTGGGCGAAATGCAAACTTTTTCAAATTGTAGAAAAATTAGCTGTGTGGTGAATTTTTTTTTATTTTGCTGTGCCAAATGGAAACAACAAATTTTGATAAGTATTATCAAAAAAGATTGAAATGTATTTCAAGTGCACCAATTAAACGGTTTCACATGTTTCTAACACATTTATACACAATTTGAATTTGTGAAATGATAATTTATAAAATTTAATACGATTTTCAGTTTTTTCTAAATGTCATAATGTATACTAGCATTTGGGGGCTTATAAAATCTATGACGATTGAATTCATCACATTAATGTCAAAATTTTGTTTTGAAACAACTTTTTCAGGCATTTCGCCCACAGCCAAATAAATGAAATGCAGTGAAATAATATAACAAAAATAATAAATAAATTGTCCAAGCCAAATAGCGAAACAAACTTTTAACGACTACTATATTTATAAAATATAAATATTTATATTGCTCATGGTGCAATATATACATTTTAGAAATTAGCTAGTTCTTTTAAATGATAGTAGGATCTTGTAAATTGATTTAAATTTGCCATTGGGCTTATAAATTACAATTTTCTATATTAATAAATGTAATGAAGTGAAATAATATCACAAAATAAATAAATTGTACAAGCCAAATAGCAAAACAAATTTTTAAGGGTCCTTTACACTGGCAGACTTGTCTGGGAGACAAAAAATCTCTGTAAACATCTGCCTTCCCCATTACACTTCAGACGTATCTGTCGAACTTTCATTTTTCACCAGCAGTCAACAATAACGGTGTACCGGAACATGCCTAATATTTGTATTCTATTGTTACAAAAAGTTAGCACAACACTTTTTGAATGTTAATTTCTTTAAATATTTCTTCATGTGACCTTTATTTGTATGTACTAACTAGTTTAACAAATTTTCCTATTTTTATTTTAAAATTTTTCTTTGACAAAAAAAAAATCTGTCGATGTAGGGGAACATTATCAGACATGTCTGCCCAGATTTATTATAGACAAGTCTGCGCAGACCGAATACTTCGCCCTAGACTGGGGGATAAGTCTGGGCGGATATTATATCTCACAGTCTTGTCTGTCAGTGTAAAGTGGGCTTTAACGACTGCTATATAAATAATATATAAATATTTATCGTAATGTCATTCTTGTTCATGGTATAATATCTTAAAAAAAAGTATTTTGGAAGAATTTTGAATATATGTTTGAAAATTTCTAAATAACAATTTAAAATTAAAAAATATACCCCATTGTAAATATTTTATTATACCACCACTCCTGTAAAAAAGAATCTTTTAAAATAAATTGAAAAATAACAGATAAATGTTTTTACTGTATAGGTATTTGGAGAATAAATACAAATTTTAACGATTGATATTTATATTTTATATTGGTTATTACTCATATATATGGAAATTACAGTAATCAGTTAAGATAATGACAAATTTAAAAAATTAAAATATTCGAGAAAAAAAACAGCACAGTTTGGAGCAATGTAAATGTTAAGATCCTTAACAAATAAAGAAGTTAAATTTGTTATCTAGATTCCAGAGTCTTATGCAATTCTGACAACATAAAATGATGACTATTCTTTAATAGTTGAAATTTTTCACACTGGTATTCTGGTGGTTTATCATATTTTCTAATAAACACGAAATTTCGTGCATTTAAATTTTTTTTATTGATGCATATTTGTAACATTCTAATATTGTTCTCATAGCTTTAGTAACCTTTCTATTTGAGGTCCATTCTAAGAGTGGTCGTACTTATTTGTTATATATATTTGTTTATATGTATGTTTATGAAATGTTGTGTCTTATTCTTTTAAAGAAGCTGATTTATTTTTACAAATATAGTCGACGTGTTCTTTAAAATTTATCTTACGGTATATTATAAATCCTTGGTATTTCATATGTGATACTTTATCAATATTCTTGCGGTTTATTTTGAAATGTCAACATTGGCAAAGTTATTCCCATTACTAACGTTTATTTTCATGTATTTTTTCTATGTTGTTCAACATTATGACCATCCGTAAATGTTTAGATTAAAACAAAATTCCTTCTACTTTAGATTTTGGCCTAAACCAAATTTTGGTAGTTTTAAAATTTGTTATTACTAATTAATCTTTGACATTATTACAATCCGATAAATTGGCCCTAAGTACTATTTTGTACTATTTTGCACAGCCATGGTAAAAATCCCCAAACAACTATACCTGCTGATGAACACCGTCAAAATATGGGGAAATTTAAAAATACCGGTAAACAACAAAAAAAAGACGGTGTAACATAAAAATTAAACAAATAAACCATGCATGCACACAAATTCCTGAATTATTCTATTTCCTCCAACAATGCAAATTCCATTATATTTCGCACCAAAACACTATAATCAATGACCAATCTGTCATTCTGCTTAATAGAACATATCCTTAAGTATTTGCTCATTAGGACCTACCTTAAGGCGGACCGGATCAACATAGTTGGGTGTCGCGGACGCCGACTGTATGTTGCGCTTTTGCGAGTTGTTGGAATTCATCTGATGATGGTGATGTTGCTGCTGTGGTGCTGTGTTAGATGATGTCGTGGATGAAGACGACGTCGTGGAAGAGGACACCATACCAGGACGCGAACTACTCGTGGCGCTGCCCGAGAGTATCGCGTTTTCTGCTTGAGTTTGCGACCGCGTCTTACGCATTACAATTGATTATAATAGAATAAATATATCGTTCACACACACGTACGCACACAAAAGCACGCTCTATAAATTATAAAATGTAAAAGTATCCCTATACGTATAATTTTTTGCAAACAAACAAAACCACAAAAATTGTCTTTCACTAGTTTTTCAAATTTTTAAACAAATTGTATGCACAGCAATTGTTTACAACAACTCTTTCAATTTCACTTTTCACTATTGCTACAAAATTTTAAGCGGTGGAAAATTTTCAGGATATTTTCGCTCAATCCAGATTTACGTGCTACGGCGGAGCCAAGGGACATACGAATGCACTGTATGAGAAATTAGAAAACAGCTGGTTTGGTAGAAACAATTAAGAGTTACCAGATTTTGCAGTTAAGAAGCAATTATTCCCATTATTAACGGCAGTGTTTATTAACTAGTTTACAAACGGGGTTACCAAACCATGCACAAGTTTGTTAAATAAAAAACTTGAAACATTCTTTCAACTTGTCTTTATTTATAAAATTTGTTATTTTTATATTAACAACGCATTTGTTTCAAATCATTTGTCTCAAATAATTCGTTGATGCTCTTCCTTTAGTGTAACTAAGAAATACTAGTGCTATACACTGTAAAAAATTGCCTAAATTTGTAATTTTTTTTTCTTTAGAAAAAGTCCATGTCTCCACAATGTACATCCAGAAAATCATCCTCATAGGTTGGAAAGTCTTTCGGCAACACGCCATGTGAAGTGGAAGGCTTTTCGGCGAGATCGACTTCATCATTGTTGACGTCGTGATTTATGGCCAAAGACTTGTAGTCGGGACTTTGTTCGGCTGCTTCTGGGGAAGGCGGAGGATTTGATACTATAATACAAAAGAAAAAGAATGAAATGGAGTTAATACTTGTCATATTTAGTTTGTGCATAATGCTTACAATTGCCCTTTAGTTGTTCTTTTTGAGATTCATTTCCCATCATCATTAGTTCCTTGCGTGTTTTAAGGCTGTTTAGCTCCGCACCTTGTTCGCTGAGACGTTTCTTGAGCTCCTCTACTTTCCGTTCCCGCATTAGTGTCTTCATATCCTTATGTTTTTTGTTGGCATTTTGACGATCCTCCGAAAATATGGCTTTTTGATCATCGGCACTTAGGGACTCATGTTTGAGCAGAAAAAGAAATACACCACCAGGTGTACGTCGTCTTTGACCATTCTAGAAAAACAATGTTAATATAATAAAATTTTACATAAAAGTTTAATCTAATGAAAGTCGGTAAGTAACGTAAGTTTTATATACTTTGGGGAGTAAAAAAGGGAGAAAAGCGACAAAATTGATACAATCGCCCCCCAAACAAATGGCTAAAGATACTATCACGATGGGTATTTCATCATACAAAATCGGACGAAATGATTGGACTTTTTGAAATTTGAACTTTAAGTGTTAAAAACAGAAATAAAAACGATTCCACGGCCCAGCTATAGATAGAATTACTAAAATTGAGGAATATTAATACACGACAATGCTATAGCTTTAATTACTAAATTAGGAGTGTGAGCTCTCCTTAGGCACCAAACGTTAAAAACTGCTAAAACAAAAACTATGTAGCAGTCACGAGATAGTGATGGAATGTTTTTTTTTCTTAGTTAGTACTTTTAGAAATTAAAAACGACAACAGTCGTACTATAGCCTAGAGCAAACGGTTACAGACACTATAAAAAAAATTGGAATGAACTTTAACCTTACGGGGGCATTGTGAGTGATTTTCTGAGAATCGTACTTCAAAGGGTAAAGGTGGAGCTTAAAAGCACCAGATCAAACGGGTCAAGCTGCAATCACCGAAATAAATAAATGAAATGAAATTGGTTTAATGAGATTAAACTAATTTCGTACGTACACAAAAAAAAAACTGTGAATTAGTGAACGTTCAACTTATGAAGGAGTTATGCGGTTAGAATAGCTAAAATGAGTACCGTGGACAAGACCAAATGGCTGAATGTAGAATACCGAAAAATTGCAATAATAGCAGGGTTTTTTTTGAAAATCATACTTTTGAAATTAAAAAAAAAAAACTATTTTTAAACGTATTCAATTGTTGCATGCGAGGTATACTGTATTATTCTGTTTTAGGACAGTATATTGGCATATGGATCACCTTTATGGAATTTTCTATGCAGAAGTATTTACTTGAGCAGAAGCAGTATATTCCGGCAAATCATAAACTGTTGGTTTGGCAAAAAAAACGTGTTCAATGATTTAAGCGCCAAATTGGTTAGAGAAGAAGGTTGTTCGCAATTGAAACGACCGCCCTATGAAATGCATATTTTATCGCACTTCAATAATGTATTTCGTCTAAAACTCTTTCAATATTTTTTTGAACTTGTATCTAGACTTTTGTTACTTTGTTAAATGTGTTTTAGTGTATTACTGCTGAGAAGTCCTTACGAGTTTTACTTTTGTTATTGCTTTAATTGCTGCTTTTAACTAATTTTAGGGCGGGGGAGTCATTAAGTATGATAAATCTGAATAATTTGTAATTTTAAGTTCTATAACTCAGATTTTTATTAACAATGTAATATAGTATATTACAATATATTTTTATATTGCAATATTAAATTAAATAAATAAAAAATAATGGTTTAGAAGATAAAATCGTATTAGAAGTATAAGAATGGAAAGACCAGCGGAATGTCAGCATGCTTTCAACGAAGCATGCTCCAGTGATGAGCCATCAACAAATACATCAAAAAGATGTAAAAGTTTATAACAATTGACAGGATTGTATCGTATAATAATGCCCGACACAAAGGTCTCAAGTTTCATCGAAAATTGGCAGTTGAACTTTTATTCGAATGTTCCGTAAACTTGTTGCTTACGGCCTTTAAGATATTTCGTCTCCACAACCTGTTAATCACAGTATATATGAAATAATCAAACGATCAGACGTATGTTCGTTTAGTGTTGTTATTAGTTAGATTAAGTTATTATTCAGGACTTGTACAACATAATATGTATTTTTTGGCCTTAAGGGCTTTAATACCACAGGGAATAAATGAAACGAAAAAGTAAAAACGTCGAAACATATTACATATTCGAAATGCTGCAACAAGGCACATTTGGGCATAGATTACTTCACTAATTACAGTACAATAGTCATAATTATTTCGTTTTCTACAAAAGGATCTTCAACTAAATCATTGTCCGCAAGATTCGGGAACATATATCTTACATAATAAATTCATAAAATGCAAATATGTACACGAAAATTGAGAATTTATGATAGCATATTTCTTTGTCAAATTACGTAAAAATTTTGTAGCTATTTTCAAAAACGTACCTTTATCGTCATGCCTCCTTCTGCTTCAATTCGCTGTGTTTCCTTGTATATCTTCAAAGGCAGTTCAGTGCCTAGTACCTCAACGATCCTTACTAGAAAACACAGATTTTTATTCTATTAGTCGTTTTTATGCTGAATACGAATTTAATCGTAATTACCTAATAAGTCGTCTTTATCTTCATTTAATTTCCGTGCCATTTCACGTGCTACATCTACCACCTCACGTTCGCCTATTTCTTGTAAATCTTCAATGAGGCGTGGCTCGTATGAATTTGAATCAGAACCGCTGTTAGCTGATGAATATCTTCGTCCCCGCATATTTCGGCGTTTACCCAAACGCACGTGAACATTCTGTTTAGTGGACGACGAAGAACGGCAGGGTTTTTCGCCACGACCCGAGGATCTTTGTCGTTTATTTTGCGGTTGATGCTCATCACTATCGGATAGATCATCTGCTGAGTTAGAGAGACGTCGTTTTAGACTATTGGTAGCTCCATTTAATCGGTAATGCAGTGAGAAGTCATAATTCTCAACATTTCGATCGTTGAAACCATTTTGTGTCACATCGCAGCCTCGCATGTTTTCTGTGAGAGCATCTTCCTGCAGGGCGGCCGTCCAGATGTCATACTTTTTGAAACGAGCTCTCTTTTGTTCGGTACCATCTTCTGTGGGATTAATGCGAACCATAACGGTACGTTTTATTCGTTTTTTATGACGTGACTTCTTTTCCTTATTAACCTTGGCCAGGCAAGTGTCCGAAGAATCGTCCGACGACGAGGAAGACGAACTGGATACATCACTTTGGCACTCATCATCGCCAATAACGGCGCTGACATTTGTCGTTGCAATGTCGTTGACACTCGTTCCTTCCAAACAATCATCATCCATTTTTGTGGTTTGGGACTGCAATACATGGCTTGAGGCAGGTGTGGGGGTCGTTGGGGCAGTTTTCGTTGTTAACGAAGCGGGCCTTTGGAGTGGGGTGTAGACTTCATCTGAAGTATCCGAAAGCTTTTCAGATGGCATAGTGAAAAGGTGAGTGACCGTCATTAAATTTTTTTCTTTTGTATATTGCATTTTTCGGCGTAAAGTATTAAACACTCCCATTTGATGTTACTTACCTCTCCTTCTTCTAGATCCACATCGTGAATTGATAGCACCTCAGAATCCATCATGCTGATCCTGAATCCTATTAAACAAGGGTATATTTATTAAAAAATTGCCTTTTCACCAATGTCGACCGAAGATGAATTTTCGCAAACGCATTAAAAATGAATGCAACCCATCAATATAAAAAAACCTGTCAAAATCTGTTTGTTCTGTTTCTGACTGTCACATGGCAGTGTTCACTACAATGAAGGTTTTTTAATGCAGGGTTCGTATAGCGCCAAAGAGAATGTTGTTGCAATGTCTTAATATATTGGCTGTGTTTTTTTGGTATCCTATATAGGAGACCGGTATAGGATACCAACAAAACGCTTCGCCATTAACAAAAATAAATTACTTGGCAGCACAGTAATTTATGTCGAATAATTGTTTGTTTTCTTTTCATTCATTCGTAAATATTGTATTAATTGTCGTTTTGATTTTTTTGTTGATAATTTCGAAAAATGATGTAGCATTTGTAAAAAAATGATTCACATGACCCTTTTTAGGATCTAATGTTCCTCAGGGACCTCCTTAAGCCACAAATTGGAACTTTTTTTTTAGGGTTTATATTTTATTGAAAAAATATCAATCAAATGCAAATTATTTTATTTGACGTTCTCTTTTCTTTTCTATTTTTTGTTTACCCCTGCAATAAAAAACTTGGTCACATTTTTATTTTGACTACTATTTTGAACAACTTATCCCCGTTAAGCTTAGCATGTAAATTTACCCCATTATCGTATATGGGATAGCATTTGTATGGCTAAGCGTATATAAGTTACCAACAAAACGCAGCCATTGTATAATTTTGTCCGAGACAAAAGAGTCTGAAGCGGTCATTTAAAAAATAAAAGAGTTGGAACGTATATCTCCGATAATTGTCGACGGATCAAGACAATATAAATATATAATATATTTTTGCAAAAAAAAATATTTTATTAAAAAATTCTGCTATCTGCAGATAATAAAAATAATTTATATATATACGCTATTGGAAAACTTTCCAGCCACTTTCAACTAATAAATGTCAACATTTATATTATTTTCTCAATAGGACAATAATTAATTAATTTAAAACTATAAAAAAAATCCAATATTTTATTTAAAAATGACTTTGGTTTATATTTTAATTTTCAGCAGAAAATGTTTTACAAAATAATTTATATTCATATAATTCATATAATTAAATTGATTAATAGAGCTCCAGGTCTGTTTTAAAATTTTTTTTACAACAATAATTAATTTAAAACTATAAAAAAATCAAATTTGTATGAATTTATTGTTATATTACTATTTATTATACTATTCAAATTTTTATGAACTCATTGTAATTATAAATGTAGCAAAATATTGCCAAAAAAATTGGATTCCTATTATTTTATTTTTTTGTATTAGTTAATTATAATAATTCATAATCCCCTTTGATTTATGTTAATATGCTAGAATGCTTATGATAACATTTTTGAGTGGTCTTTTTATTATTTTTTTTGTATTTTGTTTATATCGTTCCATGTGTTTTAAATTATAGCAAAATTAATAAATAAATAGACATATATAGGCTTAATCTGTCATCAGATATCGAAGATGCATATATATATTTAGGTTCCCACTTTGAGGGACGATATCTCCTAAACTGCAAAATTCCCCATATAAAAAACAGAACTATTATAATCTCATTATATACTAGATTAATACATTAATATAAGATAAATAAGTTTTTCTGACTATTTTTCTAATTCTAATATTTACAAACTACAACAACGCTTTAAACAAAACGGGCAAATTTTATAGTGGAACACTTTGAGATAGTTGTCAAACTCAGCGAGATAACGACTGTAGTAAAATTGGAGAATGATTTGTAATATTTTTTTCCCTTCAATATCGACTAATGCTTTTCCATTCTAACACTGAAAGCAAACTTAAATTATTGCAGAACTTTACAACACCTAAGTGGAGGCACTACTTTAGCACAGTTTCAAACCCGTAAATGCTGCCTAGTTTTACTTTTCAATGTACGCTGCGCAATTGTGATTGCCCTCGCGACTAAGAAGAAGAACGAAAAATTCTTTCAATAGGAAAAAACTTTTGTTTGTACCAAAGTTTGTACGAAAAATCGAGCTAAACAATTTTTAACAAAATACTGCAAAATATCCAATTAGAATAGTGAAAATGTGATAAATAATTAAAATATATTAAATATTTCATGAAATTGAAATGAAATATTTGTGGAAAATGTGATAAAACTTGTTGAAATGTCCCCGTGTAAGCCGTATAAAAGTGTAACATAAAAAAACATCATTTACCACGACGCCGACCGCACCCCCGAGTTCCCTTTTATTGTCTATAAGCACATCCGTGTGTGGCACAAGAAAACAAGAAAAGCCTCTGCAGCAGCAATAGCAACTGCAGCAGCAACAACAACAACAATAGAACAATTACGACCAAGTGAAGTCAAGCAGACAAGAGCGGCAGCCATTCATTGTGGCGTTTCTTGAACAAAAAAGTTACCTGGCCAAATGGTGGCTGTTGACTACTATGTGATGTGAATGTGTATGTGTGCGTGAAAGAATTTCCATTAAAAAGAAAGAAACCATTCTTTACGTTTGTTTCCCCGACCCGTAAACAGGTGAAGTGCTACTACGAAGGAGTTAAAAATTGTAACAGGTGCCAAAGTGGGCGTGTTTGGCCACTGTAGAAAGTAACGAGTAGAAGTGCAAAGCGCCCTTTGTAGCGAAAAGTGAACATGGAAAACGAATCTGTGAAATCTGAACAAAGTGGACGATCCAGGCGCTCCAGAAACCACAATAACAATGGCGGAGGAGGCGGCGGTGGTGGTGGGTCGGTGAATAATGGCTATCACCGAGACCGTACACGGCATTCACACCGTAGCAATTCTCACTCAAAGTCAAAAAGTAATCGTAGCAGCGAATTAAATCCCTATCAAACCACAGTCAATATGACGGGAGACGAGGGACGTGACGGTCAGGAGATCATTGAGGTGCAAATTTTACCACAAGATGAAAATTGGGGCGAAAATACCACTGCGGTGACGGGTAACACATCAGAGCAAAGTATTTCAATGGAAGACATCAATAATGCCTGGCACCGCGAGATGAACGAGACTGGCTTTGGTTTTAAGTGTCGTCGTTACTTGGAATCGACATTTTCGTTTTTATTGGGATTTGGTGCCTTTTTCTCTCCTGTGGCCATGGTTGTTATGCCACATATGGGGTTTTTTCCCTCGGCCTTTGATCATCCCGAACTGACACAGACCGTGCGCACCCAACTGTTGGCCTGTGGCAGTGAATGCAAGGGTTTATTGGTCTCAATGGCCGTACGACTGCTTCTACTGGCCATAAGTTTGTGGGCATTATTTATGCGCCATTCGGCAGCAACAATGCCAAGGATATTCTTGTATCGAGCGGTAGTGTTGCTCTTAGTAACGTTGAGCACATTTGCTTATTGGCTGTTCTATATAGTCCAGGTAAGGAATACAATGACTATTAATTTTAATAATCATAATATATAAATTGTTCTTAAATAAAGGTATTTAATACCTCATAGCTTAAATTACGATAAAACACACTAAATCAAAACTCTTTTGGCCCGAGATACGATACGATTGGCCATGTACGCTGCCTATTTCTGCAGAGCGAATTAGCTTGCAAGACTAGGCACAACCTTGTAATTTCCAACGGAATTGAAGCTAGTTGGCATGTCTCAAGCAACTTGTAAGAATATTCTACAAGAACGCTTCTATCTAATTATGCTGCGGATATGGTCATGAGGTACCAATAGTCTACATGCGAGATAAAGTGGTATTTGGTAAATATGAGGACATCCATTAAAATTTTCTCACTGTCCAAACCTAAGGTGTCAAAACTTGTGTCAGTCTTGACAGAACTTTGCTTGAGGGCCACAGCAAACAACTTTCGTGCAAGCTTTGAGCATTTCCTCCATAAAAAATGGGTTCTTACTTTTCTGTGGACCTGACTAACAAATACTGGTAAACGTGAAATGTTTTAAAGCCTCGTGCCGCAAAAAGGATTTACTCTTCGAAATGAATCTGGAGCCCGGTAGTCGACATAATGTTAATTGAATTTCTATATTATGAAAGCTTGAACTTTCGTCAGAGTGCTAGTTCTATACCATTATAGCATAAGTTGATATGTTTCGAATCGATCGTTATCAGCTTTTTATATAACAATTTAAGAACCTAATTTTTAAAAAAACCTACATATCAGCTTTTACTATAACGTTAGTGGGTTTATGCTGGATTTTATTCGAATACCTTTCGTGACTATATTCATAGTGTTTGACGTAGACGACACACAGCATAAAGTTTCTCAAGTTTTGTTTTCTATAATTTAATTGAAATTAAAAAGGAATCTTAACTATCGTTGATTATTTTGTGATTATCCTATGTAAATAACAAGGAAATAGGTAAAAATAATGAACTTAAGAGATATGAAAGACGAGAAGTGACGAGGAACTTAAGGAAGCTTAGATATAAATTCTAGATGAGGAAGAGTCGGTATTGGGAAGAAGTCGTTAATCGAAGCAAGAATCCCATTCAAAGACTCCGTGGTTATGCCAAAGTAGTCGCCAAAATTAGAATTGTGTCTATTGTATACAAACATTCGAACAGAAATTTAAATTAATTCACTTAAAAGTCTGTTTTCATTAATTATTTATGCACTTCTATCTTCCACACATCTGCCTGAGGACTCCTAATATATTTGTTAATTTTTTTCACGAACTTTTTTTATTGAACTAGTTTCGCTTCTGGTTTCTCTTCTTTTTCTTTAATGGCAGCAACAACAGAAATTTATATATCAGTAGCCGCACGTAGAAAAGTATTCCAAGCGCTTCGGTTTTTTGCGCACCGTATATAGTTCGTCACACCAAGCTTAGTTAACAGCTCTTTCACCTGGTCCATCTATCGGAGTTTTGGTCGCCCCCTCCTGCACCGACCATCGAATTTATTGCCGAAGACTTTTCGAGCCGGAGCGTTTTCGTCCATTCGTACAACGTGTCTACGCCAGCGCGTTCGGTCTATTTGAACGCGCTTGACCACCTCGATGTCGTTGTACAGCTCATACAGCTCATGATTTATTCGACGACGGTACTCGCCGTTCACGATAATGGGTCCAAATATTTTGCGGAGTATTTTTCTCTCGAAGACTCCCAGAATAGTGTCATTACCCAGGATTCTGCGCTGTAGAGCAAGACAGGTTGGTTCAGATTCTGGAAGAGCTGGATCTTTGTTCTTCGAGAGAGCGCTTTGTCGTTAAATCGCTTGCTTAGCGCATAGTATCAGCGGTTTGCGATTAATACTCGTCTTCTGATTTCGAGGCTGACAATATTATTTTTGTTTATGGCGGAGCCAAGGTAGACAAAATCATCTACCACCTCAAAGTTATAGTTGTCAACGTTCACGCGGCGTCCCAGACGAGTTGACTCTTTGTTCGTTGAAACAAATAACTTGGTTTTGTCCTCGTTTATCACCAGACCCACTTCAGTCGACTACTTTTCAATGCTCGAAAAAGCCGCAGTAACATCTCGCAATTCACGTCCAATAATATCTATATCATCAGCAAACGCGAGCAACATGTGGCTTTTGTTAAATATGATGCCATCCCTTTTTACTGCTGCTTTCCGCATGATCATCTCCATTATGATGTTAAAGAGATCGCAGGACAGACTATCGCCTTGTCTAAAGCCTCGCTTGGTAGAAAATGGCTCTGACAGATTTTTGCCAATTTTAACTGAAGACTTCGTGTCAGTCAGTGTCATCCCGCAGAGTCGAATTAGTTTCGCGGGGATACCAAACTCAGCCATATGGATCCAGCTTTTTAATTCGGCCAATTACCAAACAAATTTGGTCAATTTTATCTTCAGCATAATATTTAAGTTTTCTGCAATCTTTTATGTAAACTCATTTTACACATAAAATTAAAATTTAATAATCTTGAATATTTTTTAGCAAAAGTTAGCATATTAAACATATTTTCTTAACAAATATTTTAAGAAAACTGTTTTTATGCTGTAATTTTCATATTTTCAAAAAAACCGTCAAAACCGACCCCAAAACCGGTTAAACCGGCTATTCGAAAACCGGCTGACGAGTAACCGGTTTTCCGGTTTCGGTTTTGTATACTCTAATTGTGTCCTTATCTTCCCAGTAGGAAGTGTCTGCAAGACATCCTCAGGGATAGGTGCACGACCATAGTAAATCGTTGGTGACACGTAGGGGACCGTCCATACAAATCGTCGACGAAATTTTCATACAAGTGTCCGCTTTGTCATGCACGATCTGATAAGCGACAATGTCGGTCAAATTGTCTTTGATGCCTTAATAAGCGACATGTCGCCCACACAATCATGCACGACATAATGACCGACAATGTCGGTCAAATTGTCGTTAGCAGTGCTTAAAAATTTAAAATAACAAATTGAAGTAGTTTTATTGAAAACGTGCGATACATGAACCGTCTCGCACTGCTGTTTCCAACAAACTGAAAATTTTGTACTTCTACTTCCTCTCTTTAATTCTATGTCGTTATTGTTTCGTGACATTGAACTTTTTTGTTTGATGCACAACAACATTAGTATTTTGTCGGTCAGCTTGTCGTCAACCGAGCTTTCTGTCGACAAGTACATACATTTTTTACATTTTGTCCTGAGGACAGCGTTGACGACATAGTCGTGTATGACGATACTTCCTACTGGGTTAATACTTTCTAAATAAAAACTGAATGAGGTATGTAATGATTTTCGCGTTGTTGTGAACTAACATGCTTTCTATTTAAGATTCACAACAAACGGCACTTACTTGTTTATCGACGAATGCGAACGTCAGTGTTTGAGAAGCTTTTACTAGACATGCCGATTTACTCGACACTTACACTGCGAAGTTGTTTTCGACAACATCGAGAAGGGCCGGCGTTCTAACCACTATGCCACGGCCGTATAATTGGATAATACCCATCGAAATTTTGTAAAATAAATTTAACTTCTAAATATTTATTAATATTGCTAAAGAAACAATTGATATTGAGTACATATTTTAATTTTACAAAAATTTATTTATAAAAATAAAAAGTTTTTTATTCTAAACATCAAACGAAGATTTGATTAGATATCTCGTATTCCAGTTTTTTTATTATATAATTTTGGTTAATAGATTGGTTTTTGATCCTTATTTTTTATATCGAACATTCTTAAAGTTGTTTTTTTTCTCTTGTTTTTTCAGGTGACAAATGGCGCAAAAATTGTTGTCGAAACTGGCGGAGATGCCGTTGATTACAAATCGCTGGTTGCATATGCTACAAACCTGGTCGACACATTGCTTTTCATTCACTATATAGCTGTAGTTCTACTGGAATTGAGACATAATCAACCTATGTATTATGTTAAAATTATACGTTCACCAGATGGTGTCTCCCGTTCTTACACTTTGGGACAAATAAGTATACAAAGAGCTGCCGTGTGGGTTCTTCAGCGATATTACGTCGATTTTCCAATCTATAATCCCTATTTGGAACGAATACCTATATCGAAATCTCAGAGAAATAAGATTACAACCAGCTTCAAGTATTACGAAGTAGACGGTGTGAACAATTCGCAGCAACAGAGCCAAAGTCGTGCCGTGCTAGCAGCAAATGCACGGCGACGAGATTCCTCGCATAATGAGCGTTTCTATGAAGAACACGAGTATGAACGAAGAGTTAAGAAACGTAGAGCACGATTGATTACTGCAGCCGAAGAGGCCTTTACTCATATTAAGCGAATCCACAATGAACCTGCACCAGCTGTGCCGCTTGATCCACATGAAGCCGCTCAGGCTGTTTTTCCTTCAATGGCAAGAGCTTTACAAAAATATCTACGGGTTACACGACAGCAACCCCGCCATACATTCGAAAGTATTTTAAAACATTTAGCCCACTGTCTGAAGCATGACTTATCGCCCAGGGCATTTTTGGAGCCATATTTAACCGAAGCTCCGGTCTTGCAAAGTGAAAAAGAACGAAGATGGGTCCAGTCCTGGTCACTCATATGCGATGAATTAGTGTCACGTCCTTTGGCAAGTGATATAACATTTCAGCTAATACAAAATGATGTTTCTCTCATGGTGTCCGTTCACAAATTGCCACATTTCAATATAGCCGAAGAAGTTGTTGATCCGAAGAGCAATAAGTTTGTATTGAAACTTAATTCAGAAACATCGGTATGACAACAGCAATCTCAGACACCCACCTTAACACCAACGCACAGTAATGTTACTCAGTCATCCTATTTGCATGTTTTTGTATAGAAATCGTATACAATGACTGCAAAAGTTGGAGATATTTTACTAAAGGTCAGTTAATTGACTACGGCATTTATTTTTTTCATACAATAATAGGTAAGAAAGTTATATGCTCAAAAAACCAAAATCCTGTGTACTTAACAAATCACCGCGTTAAATCCTTAAACATAATCATTTTCTCATCAAAATACTCACTCATCCAATTCCTTTTAGGATAACATATCAGATGAAAAATCAAACAAAAAAAAACAAAATCATAAAATTATTAGGCAAATACTCATTTCTTTAAAGAAAACAAAACAAACCCATATACTTGCTATAATCTTTAGTTCCCTCCAATAGTATTATATAGTTTTTAGATGGCTGGTCCTTTTTTGACGCAACTCTTATGTTTGGAAGCAAGTTCGACTGTTCCCCCCCATATAGTTAAGTATTTACTTTCCATTTTCTATATCTTTTATCCTTATAGTTTTATAGTTAATATTAGATAAACAATCTGCCAATGTTGTAAACAAATCCACATAACCATGTATAGTTATTTTACTTTGAGTTGTAGGAAAAAAAAATATATTACAGATCGTTTTTTGTTTGTAAATCTAGTTGAGTTTTGAAAAAAAATTTAATTATGTGTATTTATTTTACGTGAGATTATAGGCTTTTATTGAATTTAGAAAATAAAATATAATCTCAATGTGACATGCGTGAAGCAACACATGTCGTATTGAGATTATATATTCATAATTACCTTTTTATTTATTAAAACTCAATTGATTTTTATCATGATTAGCAAATAGATATGATCAGGATTGATTTTTATAATTTTATTACAAATAAAAAACGATCTTAAGAACAATGGACGATAATAATCGGTTTACACACTATACTTCTTATCTCACTTGTCTCATTATGTTTTCCCATTCATTATGGTTATCGCAAAATTTTTTGTTGCTAGTCTAAATTTCATTAATTATAAATGATAGCGCATAACAAACAAACAAACAAGCAAATGTTTTACAAAGCTCTGTGTGGGTAATATTTGATTATCTTAATGATCTTGTATCTTGTAGATTAGCTACACTGTGACATAGAACGAGATGAAAAAGTTTGAGTCATTTAACTAACTACATCTACCTTTTTGAAACTGTATTTTAATTGAGCGAGGTGAATGTAAGAAAATTGTATTAAATATGCATACAATTAATAGGAATTACGTGTTAGTGCTAACTCATTAAAAAGCCAAAGTAATTAAATCATTTGAAATTAATTAAAATGTATCTCAATATTTATTATAATAAATTGGTATCGTGACAGATCTAGTTGAAATTCATATTTCTAGATTTTGTTATAAGCGTGTGAATAGCTTTGCTTTAGTTGGCAATATATTACTATTCAATATTGTGTATTTTTGAACAAATCGTTAACAGTAATTTCCGTTTCTCTCTATTATATGATACTTGTCGCGTATTAGATTTGGTTACAATTTATGCTGGTGCTGAAATTGGGAGAATAGATCCTGCACCATTCACAGAAATCAGTAAGGGTAGCATCCTTCGAATGGAAGGCTATCGCTTAAATTGAAAACACCTTTACTTTAAACATTTTAAAAGTTATATCCAAAAATGTATGTCTCGAACAATTATTTTGTCTGCAAATTAAAATTTTTTAACTAAGAGATTGTGTAATTTGATACTATTGGTAAAAATTGCAAGTGATTTCATTGGCGGCACATTATTTCCAGGCAACTTATACAAGGGCTTTTAACAAATTTTCGAGCAGTGTCAGTGATCAAGATATCTTATACATATATGATGTTACCCACACAGACCACTATACAACCCTACAATAAATATGAAACATAAAGTCTGGTGTAACTTGCCATTCAAATTATTCTCAAAAAGAATATCACCTTAACATTAACTTAAGATTCCTCTGACAACACAATAATCACAATAAAACTAATGAAATCCTATAAGGTTTAGAAAATAACTATCAAACTTTATCTCAACTAATAACCTACATTTAACAATACAATCTCTAATCAAATGTTTTATTTAACAATTTCATTTTAATGCCTCTTAACTAAACTTTAAGAACGACGAGTCTAATGATATGTAACAAAAAATATTAAATTGAAGTGAAATTATCAATACTTAATACAAAAATTTTGTTAATATAAGACATATAACAACGTTGGAGACTGTATAAATACTTTTATTTATATATACATATATGAAAATGCATTTATATATATAAATATATCTTGTCACCGAGAAGCAAGAAAATGTACTTAAGTAAATTACTATAAGACAAGTGAAATTTATAATGTTCATAGATATATGACTGAACCTGATGTGTAGAAGAGCCGAACGATGTGTAAATTAATTAAGTTATATTATATTAACTAGATAAGATGAAACTGCGTATCACATACTCATACATAAATTACATAATATACTCCTCCTCTCAATGCATTTAAAAAAGTATATTAGCTAATTTTTACTAACTGTGTTTTCTTAAATAGTTCCCTCTCCTATCGACTACCTCTTTCGACAGAAAGGGTAGAATCCCATTTTAAAAATAATACTATCTTTGCATTTTATCCGCTTGTTTTTTTAAGGTTATACTTAAACATTTTACAGTTTTTAAAATGATTAATTAATAAAACATACACATATGAATATATTAAGCTAAGCAAAACAAACAAACCAACCACTATCAAAATAACATAAATATAAAAAAAATCCAAAATTTACGCAACAAAAAAAAAAAGATGGAAACATTTTTAATAAATGCTAAACTAATTTTATACAATTGAAATATAAATGTGCGTCATTTCACGAAGAAATGGGGAAAAACTGTGTAAGTATAAAGAAGGGAAACTATGAAATCAAATAAACTTAGCACTTCATTAAATACAGATACCGAGGATGACAATAACAACATAATTGGTTCTTATCTTGAATTATTGTACAAAATATTTTGTAAGATAGAAATGACACAGCAAAAAACCTAATAACATTAAAGTCACAAAATTTGTGGGTAATAACTGGAGTTTGGAAAATTGGAAGGTTGATATCTAGTGTGTGAAAAAGTATTTTATTGAGCGGATAAACTATTCAGTTTTTTATTCACTAAAGCGGGAATATATGTATTATTTTTTCAATTGTTATGCAAATTTCGCTATCAATTTGTTCACCAACATATAATCAATATTATCAGCTATCGTTCCTTGCCCTCGCACAATCTAAATAAGTTCACCCATTTCTAGACATGTTTATCTATATCCAAATTGCGTTAATAAATAAACGTTTCCTATAAAACAAAAACCGTAATTCAATGAACTGTGAAGCATTATTTTTTTATTTTTTTTTATCAACTAAAAAAAGGAATAAAATAATAAATTCAAATTCTTAAACTTTTACGTTTAAACAAAATCAACATAAGTAATAAATAAACTCACAAAAAATAAACAACACATTAGGAATGCGTTTTCTCAGTACATATTATCATTATTTGTGTACATAGGTTCGTTCTGCGACATAAAATCATCATCAACATACACATATGTATCTACAAGCAAAATTATCTACACATAAAAAAAACGTACAACACAAATTGTATTATATTTTATAATTAATGTATAGATAGTAAAGGAGTAACTTAGACTCAATCTGTTTTTGGCTTTAAGTCGTTTACGTCCGGTTGAAGAAATTCCTCTACAATAGCATTAACCATGCGATCCAGTGTAGTTCTTAGAGCTGACCAATCCTTTTCCTCCGGTTTGGCACAGAGCTCAGCGTAATATTTGATTTTTGGTTCAGTGCCGCTTGTTCGTAAAGTAATGACCAAGCCATTTTCAAACGTGAACGTTATCATTTGAGTACTTGGACTGACAGGAAGCACAGCCTTGCCATCCGCTTGGGATGTGTCCACGCCATTGGTCAAATCTCTTACGTTTTTGATGGCAAACTCTCCATTAAGTATAGATTTTGGATAAGTTTTTGGTTGGCCATCTTGGAAATTACGTAAACGTTCGAAAATGCGCTTAATGACAGGAGCTTTATCACAAAACAGGTATGAACAATTTGTGCAGTGGTAGCCATAAGTTTGGTAGATTTGTTGCAGTTTTTCAGTGAGAGTTATACCCTGGGTTTCCTTGAGGTAGCAAGACATTGTGGCAAGATGTGTGGCAGCACTAACACCATCCTTATCCAGCACAGCCGTGGAGAACATAAAACCGATGGCCTCTTCAAAAGCAAACAAAACTTGTTTGCCTTGTTTCATCAATTCGATAGCTTCATTTCCCATCCATTTGAAACCAGTCAAAGTTTCTACAAAATTGTATCCGTCAACATGGCCCATGGAACGTAAGATTTTTGAGCTGACAGTACTGGCAAGAAGATAGCATTCAGCTAAATTAACATCGGGATGCAAAGCTTTGTAGTTTTGGACAGACCACCATCCAATAAGGGCACCCAACTCATTTCCGTTGAATACCTGGAAAGATAATAAGATATAATATTTGTATAATAATTGTACATCTTTCAACAAGTAGTGCTTCACTGGGCAATTTTTGATCAATAACAATTTTGAAATATGAAATATAATAAGATTTGGAGGAATAAAATTTAAAAAGTCTTTTCTTAATTTTTTTTGCTTAACTCGTAGCTTTATCGCTAAATATCGTTTATCTTAATTATCGCAATTTTTTGATTTCAAATGTTTTACTATCTATGTATGTATTTATATTTTTTACCTTCACTTTATGTATTTAAATTATAACCTGTGGCATTTTGTTTTTTTTTAATTGGCCGTAAGGCTTCAAATTACAAGCTAATAAATAAAAAGAATACTGAAAGACTCTTAAATATTACATTCAAACTTGAAGGTTATAAGACCTTATGATGATGGTTCATCAATTTTTACCAGCCATCCCCAGCAAAGTCTTTTTTATTTATTTCAGTCATGCATGAAAACCTTCGACAACTGAGTTACATCAAAGACAAATATGTAACAATTTCAACGAAAGGTACTGTTGGCATATCCAAAAGACTTTAAGTACATAGAACCATCGACCAACATCCTCATCTTTCTCAAACACCGAATCCGAATGGTGTGTGAAAGTTAGGTTTTTGATGTTTTTAAATGTCCTTTTTTATCCTTATGCCCTTCCGATATCTACAAAAGAATAGCTTATTCACTATTGCCAGGTAGACTTCTCCAAAAAAATGCAATGTTTCCAAGGCGTCTAATTATATTCCAGTATTAAACAACACATAAAAATTGAAATCCTTACTTACATTCTCCAAATTCAAAAATCTTTAAATAAGTTGCAACAAATCTCAATCATATCTTCTTACCTTCCATGTTCCCGTCTTAGGATCTTTCTCGGCACAAGCTAAGCGGTCGGCGTCCGGATCATTGGCTAAAATTGTTGTCACACCCTCAGCTTCTGCTTTTTTAATTGACAACTCTAATGAACTTTTGCCCTCTTCTGGATTCGGGAACTTAACGGTAGGGAATTCTGGATCGGCTTCTTTTTGTTCCTCAACTGGCAAGAGCATTGGCAAATTAGCTTCCTTAAAGGCTTTCTCCACATAAGGCCAACCCACACCGTGCATTGCTGTATAAACAAATTTCAGTACACCCAAATCGCTTTGTTTCTTATTGATCTCCAAGAATTCGGTGGGTATGTGATTGAGCAAAGTTTTATAGTATGACACATACATTTCCTCGAATGGATCCTCAAGTAGAGGATTATTGTGCAAAATTTCAGTATTCCATGAGGTTTCTTTAGGCTCCAAATTATCAAGTATCGATTGTTGGATGCCTTTGTCATGGGGTGGAATGATCTGAGCGCCGTTGCCCCAATATACTTTGTAACCATTATCTTCTTTGGGATTGTGCGAGGCTGTGACCATTACACCTGCCAAACACTTCTTTTGCAAAATAGCGTATGGTATAAATGGAGTGGCCACCATGCGACTGTACAGAAAGACACGTATACCATTCTGTACAAAGATGGTGGAAGACAATTCGGCAAAGCGTTTGCTATTGTAGCGGCCATCGTAGCCAAACACAATCCCTCTTTGGTATTCCGCCGGCTGGTACTGTTGCTTAATGTATTCACACAGTCCCTGAGCCGTTTGGACGATGACCAAGTCATTCATGGAATCGAATCCGGCACGCATACATCCTCGCAAACCGGCTGTTCCGAATGCCAAACGTTGCAATAACAGTCCCCTCAATTTGTCCCATTCATGCGCTGCTACCAATTGTTTAATTTCAGCCAGGGTCTTTTCATTGCGATCCCACTTAAACCACAATTCTATCTGTTCGTCCAATTTAGCATCACCTGAGTATGCGGTTGTCATGTTACACTTGTTTATTTTTATTTGATTCTTTTGCGTTAATACAAAAACAGTTTGCGTTCTCTTATCAATACCGGAACAGCTGGCGTTTTCTTTTTGTTTCTCCGACTTTCTATGCTATTGAACTTGTCCCCAATAAATCTATTGCGGGCTTTTTGTTGGTGGCTCTCCTCCAAGGTCGTGTGTGATTAGTTAAAAGCAAGTATGATCTTTCACAAGGTTCGATTTATTTTTGATAAGATTTGATGATAGAAATAATCTTATTTTCCGGACTTATTGTTTTGCAGTTCAACACACCCTCTTCTCGATTGTTGTAATTGATTATGTGTGTATATATTTAGAGCACTTTACGTATTGATTCGCAGAAACCAATTTCTTGCACGTCTTCAGCAACGGAGGAGAGAAATAGAAATGATATTTTTTTCCATAGCAGCTGGAATTGCCGGCCGCAAGATGTATTAATAAAGGTGAAGTTATCTGTACAACAAATTTGGCATTGCAACAACCACAGGCAATTTATTTTGTGTAGTTCCTCTCTAGTGTCAAAATCTCCATACAAAATTTTGACAACTGAAAGGCGCAACTCGGCGAGTATATGTAAGTTGACAGTGCAGAGGCACCAAAATCAGGAAAAAAGTTAAAACCAGCTGGCAGTTAACGCCACCTGTATTAATACATCTTGGCCGGCCGTCTCATTCGTTTGCATCAAGATGTATCAATTACAAGGTGGTGTTGACATATCAGCTGTTGGAAAACTTTTTTCATTTGTATTTATGACGAGGACTGTCAAATGGTTGTTTTGTTTACATTCGTTTGCATGTTCGGTAACAAATTCTTAATAAAAGATTGTGAAATGTATTGTTTTTAATGACTGTCTGATAAAATAATAATCTATCGAATATTTTCAATCAATACTACTTCAGGAAATTTAGTTTCTTTTTATTTTTTCACATATTGACTCTTCGCGGGCAACAAACATCACAAACAAATCAGCTAAATTTGACAGCCATAGTCATAAAATACAAAAACAATCTCCCTGTTGTTCTTGTTGCTGTGAACTTGTTGTAGCTGATGCCACCACCTTGTAATTAATACATCTTGGTTTGCATACAACTGTGCGTAGAATAAGGGTTGCCATCGGCAATAAAATACTAACCGTTTTACAGCTTATTGCCTTTCAGCTCTTTGTCAAATATAAATACAAAGATAAAAATTATGTTGTGATATTGGTCTAAGTGAATCGATTATCGACTGCCTTTGTTATGAAAGCAGCCAATTAACTGGGTGACAGCTATATAATATTTTGAAAATATAACTATTAGGCCATGTGGCAGCGGGTGAAGTTTCACCAGTCTTTTGGTTGGTTAGAAATGCGATTTTATGAACTAACATTTATAAACCTTCAAATATTAATTTTTAAAGTATGTTAGAAGTCATAGAGTTATTATTCATATACATAGTACATAGCTTTTGAGTGCCTTGCACTTTTAATTTAGGTAGAAAACAATATTTTGGTGTACGATTATTTTCTGTTTGCTTTGTCATGAACATCTGATTCCTACTTATATTTGTCCCCATTTTACTTTTAATAATTGAGAGTGGCAATCTTATGTCTACTGATTGGCAACACTGCAATGAAGTGTCACAAAATGAACACCACCATCTTAAACGGCATCTGTTAACTAAAACGCCGATTCTCATGTGTGGTGAAGGAAAAAGTGAATAAAACCAGATAGAATACAAATATTGCCATTTGCATTTATATTTTCCGAAAATCGTATAAAAACCCGCAAGTAAATAATGGCCGACGTGTTGGACATCGATAATGCTGAGGAATTTGAAGTCGATGAGGATGGAGATCGTAAGTATTTGTCTAACCGCAGTGCTAATTTTATCTCACGATTTTCTCCCGCAACTTTCTTTTCACAGAGGGCATTGTTCGCCTAAAGGAAAAGGCAAAACACCGCAAGGGCAGAGGCTTTGGCAACGAAACCACCACACGAGAAGCCATCCATCAATATGAGCGCGTCCGTCACGAGGACGACGACGAATTTGAACCCGGACCACAACGGTCTGTGGAAGGTTGGATTCTGTTCGTCACGAATATACATGAAGAAGCACAAGAAGACGAAATACAAGAGAAGTTCTGCGACTATGGCGATATTAAAAATATCCACTTGAATTTGGATCGCCGAACGGGCTTCTCTAAGGGATATGCCCTAGTCGAATTCGAGACTCACAAACAAGCTCAGGCAGCTAAAGATGCTTTAAACGGTGCAGAGATTATGGGTCAATCGATACAGGTCGATTGGTGCTTTGTCAAGGGTCCAAAACGTTTGAAGAAATCATCGTCGGACAAAAGACGCCGTTGAAGCTGTAAATACGTGGGCGTTTTTCTTTGTCGACATATTTCTGACTGTATTTTTCGCGTAGATGTATGTGTACATGCTAAGGACTATTCTCAATTTTATCAATCACGATATGAATTTATGTGAAAATTCAACAAAAAATTTAATATCGTATGATATAGTTAATTATACCGACTTGTAATATGAATTTTGAACAAATAAACATACATTTTTGTAAAAACAAATTTTAAATAATAATATAATGAACGAACTATTTTAAGCATTTAAACGGAACAACAATGAAGATGAACTGTCGGTTCATTAGTATTGATCCAAGTACTATCATACATATTCTCCTAAGATATCCGGAAAATTATGGATATTTACTATTAATGAACTGGTCATTCCTCCAACTATAAATCCAAAAGACCATTAGCTTCAAAATTTCAGTTTTTCACATACGTTCAACTTCTATTCGCTAATATATTAGTACTCATCATAAGTTCTTACCAAACCATTTACTATTGACATTGTGGCTCCAGCAGTATGTTGTTTCGGTTAGTCATTTGAAACCACTTTAAATTTTATTTTCACAATTCTTTACGAACGGTGCACTTTTCTCTCGACATTATAACTTTCACATTTAAATAATTATTTTTAAAACATAAAAAGAAAATTATTTTACCCCAAGTATGGTAATTTCTAGTACTCTAAAGCTTTTTAATCAATTGACAAACAAATTTTGTTATATTAAATATAAAAATATTTATATTTATTTATTTTTTACCTACATTTACAGAAAACACAATGCTACGTGTTAACAATTTAACCAAATCTATTGTTAAAATAGTTTTTCGTTTTACTCTTCCAATCCCCCATATCTTATTTCATTTTCTTTATATGCAGCAAATGTTTTCTCATTGCCTTTTGTTTATCTTGGAAACTCTTCTTCACTTTTGAACGGGCCTTGTGACGCATCATACCAAAGTTCTTATTCTTTACCTTTTCTCTATTGGTCTTGGAGCAGTTTTCATTTTTGCGACCATCTTTCCAGCCGAATTTCTCGCGATCGACACGTCCGCCCTGTACGGTCTCCAGACGAGACTCTTTGTCGTGCTTACGTTTCTTATAGATCATTTCAATTTTGTCTAGCTTTACAAATTCTTCACGATCCTTCTCCAATGGCCTTTTGCGGGCATTGGTTACGGTTTTCTTAAGATTAGCGGCATTGATGCGTTTGAAATCTTCATCTGTGAAAATGCGGGTCAGCGCAAGTTCTTGTGCGGCTTCTTTTTCATTTAAAAGCGTCACATTTTCAGGTGGCTCTGATTTTTTGGGCTGTTTCTGTGACTTTTTAGATGATTTGGAAGCTGCTGATGATACGGAGTTTTTGCGTCCTCCCTTGTTTTTACTGCTAACTTGAGTTTTATGATTGTCGGCATTTTTCTTAACGACTTTCTGTTTCTCAGTTGCATTTTCTTCATCTTCATTCTCTTCGTCATCTTCTTCATCTTCGTCCTCATCATCCTCCTCTTCTTCGTCCTCTTCGCTTTCAACTTCCTCATCGCCATCGTCATCCTCATCGTCATCATCTTCGGCATCACTTCCTTCATCTTCACCAGCGTCATCGCTATCGTAGTCTTCACCTTCACTATGACTCACATTAACCCACTCACCATCATTGGATGCTACTTCATCATCGTCACTGCCTAAATCAATAGTTTTAGAATTTTTAAGCAAAGCTTCAGCACCGGGAATGCTTTCATGCACCGCAACTTCACCATAAGCCCTGGGTTTAATCTCCGCTTGAGCTTCAGTAAGACGACCACGATCTTTTTTGTGCAGCAATGCAGGCAATTGTTCTCTGTAAAGTACAATCAAAGAACGAGCTGCCATCATTACCGACTTCTCTTTATAGGTCTTATACATGGCCAAATCCCTTAACAAATCTTCGCCCATGGCCAAAGGACATCTTTGACATATCTCACGGGTTGCATTTAAGCCAATGGCCATAACATCCGACGAGTTACGTTCAGTAATAAAACTATTTGCGATTGTCTTCAAAATAGGCTCGACGATATCGCCCGGAACCAGTTCATGAGAAGCTTGAGCAGCAAATTGCAACACACGAGTTACCTGTCTCTGATGGGGTTGAATGAAACGTGTTATATAAGGATAGAACGAAAACAGGAAAAGCTGATGGATACCAATGAGGCGAGAAATCACATCCAAGTGCATAAGCTTCACCTCGAAACGTTCATTATTATTTTGCAGTTGTTTGAATAGACCTTCAGCCATACCCTGTGGGTTGTGTATCAAATGTATGGCTGAGAAATTGAAAGCTGGTGCGTTCTTCTTTTTCTTTTGGGCTTTGACTGCCTGCTTTTTGATTTGTTCCAATTGCTTCTTACGTTTTTTAGTCTTTTTATTGACGCGACTTTGCAAGAGGGCACCCTTAATGTCTACCTCACGATCACTATCCGAATCGTCGGAACCTTTGTCTTCGTCATCGTGACCCAAAAAGAATTTGAGGGATGCAACCAAAACCTAAAATAAAGAAACGGAGGGGAATGTTTTATTTTTATAGATCATCAGGAAGAACATTTTGTAACTATTGTCAGTGTTTATCTATATCAATTGAACCACCATACAAAAAAAATGTGAGACTTTCACGAAAATAAAAGAACTATCTGAGGAAATCAATAGACTGCGAACATCATACCTTCAAAGTTGTCGTGCATTAATTACAGCCTATGCGGGGAACAAATTTAAGAAACATTCACCAACTCACCTTTGTTATTTTCGAAAAACATCCCACTGTGGCAATAACGTTCACCGTCTTCTCATCATTCCATATGTTCTTCTTGTACAATTCAATCATAATATCAGCCGACATTTTAGCCGCCTTAGGATTTGCGTCTTTTAACATAGAGTACATAAAGTTTTGCAAATTTGAATTCAATTTCATGTCTTTATGTTTAGCATTCATGTTTTTGATATCGGTAATGATGTGATTTTGTAAAAATGTACGCAAGTGTTTGTCCGGGCAGCGTAGCAATTGAAAGAACAGTTCCAACAAATCCAAGGCTGGAATAAGGTTCTTATTACGCAGCAATATAAGAGCTTTGACAAAGCAATTTCTCATAGCTGGATCCAATGTGGTAGCATGATTTTTGAGCAAATCTACCAAATGTTGGGGAAATTGCAAGCAAACCTCAGGATAGCATTGGGCCACCTACAAATGGTAGGAAGTTAAATATATAAAACACATGTAAAATATTTCTTAATCTTTATCAACTTACCTGAGCTATAAACATCACCAACTCATCCAGGGATTTATTTTCATCGGATGGATTTAAGGCAAAAACTTCTAAGCTACTGAGAAAATGACGGTATTGTTGATGAAATTCATCTTTGTAGGACTCAGGGTCACGTTTAATTAGATTTTGCAACTGTGGCAGATTATCCGGCAACTGATTATTGTGCCGTACCATAATGGAACAGTTTTATCGTTGAAATTAACGTTTTTTAAGGCGACAAATTAAATCTTTCCTTCCGAATTGACCCAACAAGTAAAACGAGCACGTTTTTGTATTTTTTGTGCTCTGTTTTGTCTACGTTTTCTTTGACAATTGGATTTCAGTTGTCCGTCATTTGACTGAATAGTTGCCAGATGCGTTAAAGAATACGTTTATGACCAATGTGATTGGACGAGGGGCCAATTCAAAGTTTTGTAGGAATTACAAATTTAAGGGAAATTTTCAAGACATGGAGTAATCGAAAAATTTGCCGTTGGTGTTTGGGGTCATAGGGAGCCCAATGAGCCAAAAAGTTTCCATCAATGGGTCAAAAAAACCCGAAAATTAAATAAAGAATTAAAATGGCGAAGATCATAAAATTTGCCGTCGGTTTTGGGGTCCTAGGGAGCCGAAAAAAATGGGTACTCAAATTAAACATCTTTTTCATACGAATACAAAGGTGTAAATTTGAAGAATCTACGACACTCTTACGTGTATTTTTTACAACAAAATTACAAAATTCGGCAAAAACGTGGCAGGGAGCAATCAGCCCCGCTGGCAAAAAAATTATAATATTTGAAATGCATTAAGTTTGAATATCTTTTTCTAATTTTTATGTCTATAGCCCGTGATTTTTATAATTTTCTTGTGTGCAACGCAATGTGTATATTATCCTCTTTCATATGAATACGAAAGTTATTCGTAAATCTGAACATCGTAATTGTAAATTTCTTTCCTTCTTTGAGCAAAATTGAAAAAAAAAATTGTGTCAAAAACTACAAAAGTTTGTAAAAGCCGACCCTCGGTGAAATTCCAATGACCGATATACCAGACTGAATTGTTTTACTATACTTCTTCCAACTCAACGGACCCATCTCTATGAAAATAGAATAACCATTCTCAATGTGGCATCTCCTACAAAAAGACATTCCTCCTCAATAGATATGGCATCTTTCAAACCATGTCTGTCTGACTTGAAAAAGAAAACAATTCGAAGCAGAAAACAGAAGAAGTTCACAACAAAGCAATAAGCAATTTTTTTTTCGTTTCAATTCCCTTTTCTTTTGAGTTTTTCCAAAATTTTCCGAAAATTATCAAAATATTCAAAAATTTTGTTTTTTTTTTAAACAAATATTTACGGTGCCTTTTGGTTCTTGAGCTAGAGCTAAAGAAACTACGATGAGGAAATAGTTTGCTGTCTCGTATGTTATTTGTCGAAAACAGCACAATAGTATCGGAAGGGGTGATGCCGTCATCATCAATGCCACCGACAACAAATTCACCATCATCGTCGTCACAAGTTGTGCAAATATCCATACGCATTTTTTGCCAGCAACGCCAATAACACATCAGTAGAATTTGTTCAGGTGTTCTTTTGTATCGTGTACATTAACTGCTCGGATATACCAAATGTCTTTGCGCGCTATTAAAAAGCGCGAAAGTCTATTGTCCCCATCTTCTGCTGTTGCGAATGCAGCACTTTCGCGGACAAGTTTATTTAGGAAACTGAACAAAACAAAAGGTGCACAACAACAGGCTGCTGGTGCAAGTGCTACAGGGGATTGCCTGCAATCGTCGGATACTAGCAATAACCATAAAACCCAGGGACAACGTTTAAGGCAACAATATCAGCTTTTGGGTCGTCTAACACGCTCCAATTCCGAATTTGGCGAACCCTCAGAGTCCCTGAAACGCTTGGAAGCCGCTCGTTTGGTTCGAACCAAGTCCGAAGGTGATGTCAACAAACTGTTAAGCAGCCAATATCAGTCGAAACAAGGTGCTCTATTGAATGCAAAGTCCGAAGTTTGTCTTAAAACTATATCGACGCACAGCTGCCAAGCATCAACTGCCAACAGTAGTCACAACTGCATGTCACAATCGTTAAATACACCACGCAAGATATCTAAACATAACAAAGCCATGTTAAGTGGTGCCCGATCACACCGCGACCTAACACAGACCGCTTATGGGTCGTCAACACAATCACATAATGTCGATGTGTCCCACTGCACTGGTGGAAGTGGAATGGCACGCAGGCGCATGAGTGAAGGAAACTATATGAGATCACAACGTACCAATTCAATGTCCACAAGTGAGATGACTTCATCCTCGTTAGGCGTTGCGTCTATGGGGCACAGTGTGCCGCCCGTTGATCCCAACAGTATATTGCGCATACCCATAATTGGCTATGAGGTAATGGAGGAGCGCGCCCGTTTCACTGTCTACAAATTGCGTGTGGAAAATCCACATACCAACGACTGTTGGTTGGTGTTACGGCGGTATACGGATTTCGTTCGTCTAAATACAAAATTAAAACAGACATTTCCCCATCTCATTCTAAATTTACCGCGCAAAAAGATTTTCGGTGACAATTTCAACTCAGTATTTCTGGATAATCGAATTCAGGGTTTGCAGATGTTCGTGAATTCAATAATGAGTAAAGAAGAGTTGAGAAAATGTCAACTGGTGAGAGAGTTTTTCTGTTTGGATGAACCACCGTCCTATTCGGAATCTATGGAAGAGTGTAGGGTGAGTAAACTAAGATTGAATAATTATTAAAAAAAATATAAGTAATGTAGCTGTAATTAGAAAATCATAAAGCTTTACAGATAAAAGGGCACAGTAATTGCAGATAAATATATAGAAAAATGGACATTGCAGTCCTTCAATGGCTTGTCATATAAGGAACTTCAGGTTATATAAACTTCTCATATCTTAAGTACATAGTTGAGAGAATCTTTTCACTGATCATGACATGTAACCTCAAATTTAAGGTAAACTTGATTCAAACAATGATAATTAACCAAGACTGTTTGAGAAACGATAAACAGAAATTCAAAAGTGGACAAATATCAAGCAAATAATCTTTAAAAATTTGTATTAATTAGCAAGTTATAATTTATTATGTTTTTTTTTAAACATGTCCATGTCCATTATGACGCATTTAATTACTAATACACTTAGAAACCGCAGGGCTTAACTTGCCTATGAACCATATAGGTGTCGTAATGTCTTTTTGTTAAATTAACACGGAGAGCCTTTTATGTTTACGGATATTATAATTCTTGGGGTTAAAAAGCTTCGTCCGAACATATGTATTTTATATCTTATTACAATTTGTTTTGTCATTCTATAAAGTATCAGTTAATGAGGCCCACTGCGTATACATCAATCAGTACGATAACAACATTTGTTGTGTTTTTTTATGTTATTTTATTAATCATCGTTTGAATTGATATGTGAGCAATGTTAGTGGCAAAAGTTAATGATTTATATTCGAAATTGCAATATTTCAAGGGTATCCCCGAAAATATAGCAATGTCTTGCTATTGATAAGAGAATGATTTTTAACTAAAATTAAAACGCATTATACTTTATCTATAAACTTAGAAATTAAACATTGTGTGCAGTGGATTTTTGGCCGACGGTGAAAAATTTGTTCGAATTCAAATAAGAATATTTGAAAATTGATATTTAAGCAGAATAATAAAAAGCTGCAGACTAACATTTTTCTACTGTAGAGTACCAGAAAAAAAATTATTGAGCCGAAAATAAGATGCCGGGATAAAGGCAGGATTTAGAACCAAATTTTGTATTGGGCATTAGATGCTGGGAAGGAGCTTTTAAAAGGGCGGATTATAATTTCTAAAAATTTTGTAAAAAATTATTCTATTTATATAAAAGTGTAAGGGCGAAGCTACTATTATTTAATATATTTTTTATAAATATAATTGTTATATTTTTATTCTTAACTTTACATTTTACCTTTCTTTATTTCTAGGCAATATTTGAAGCTCAAGAGGAAACAATTGCTCATTTAAAAATGCAAGTTAGCAATAAGAATGATTTAATATTACAATTACAACAAAAACTTCGGGAAGAACACCAAGAAAAGGAACAGCTGAAGGAAATGCTTAAGTATGTATTATTAATAAAATATTTAATTAATAATACAAGATACATTTTTGTTCTCTCTTTTGCTACAACAGAAATCTCAATATAAATCCCACAAATGGTAATGCCTAAGAGATGCCAGTATATATTCATAAGTATGTGGGGGTATTTTGTACACGCTCATAGTTATAAAACACATAAAGATGATGCTATTAAGAATATTGTATCTTTATCTTAAGGGTAAAGTTAATCATAGTTCACATAACAACACGGTGTCTACCAAACTATCGTTAGGGATGAAAGTAGTTAGTATATATAAACAATGGCTCATTTGATACTGGTTCATTATGTTGAGCATAATTAACGCAGTAAACTGGGAAGAAGAAGAAAAACATACACGTTTATTTATAGAATAGATTTCTGTAATAGTTTATTATCATTATAAGTGATATTTTATATGTAGTAAAATGCAAAAAAAAAACAACCATAGTATTCTCTTAACATGATATTTGCTTTATTCTCGAAAATGTCCGCCTTAAATAATGCGTTTTGTTTTTTCAATAAAATTAAACGTAGTTTTGTATATTTTTATAAGTATGAGTGGTGTATTTGTATGTTGATGTAGTAAATATGTATTTGAAATCAATTTATGTGAATTGTATTCCAAAACCATAAAAATGAACATGATTTGGGAGCAATTTGTTACAAAAAAAATATTAGAATACTTCAAAGCACTCAAACGTTTTCATTAAATCTGTAACAGAATTAGCCTTAAAATGTAAATTATAAAACATACAAAAAAAAAATATAGTAAAAGTAAACTTAAAGTGACCTTATGCATAAACAATACATCATACATATTTTTTTTTTCTCGAAAGACTTTAAAAGTTGTACGGCCTTATTCATAAAAAATGTCTAAAGTGGATATGAAGCGTTCTCTAGCTAAAGTATTCTTTTGCTCTAAAAAACCTTTAATAAGAAATTGTATTCATAAACGTTTGTTATCAGTCCTTTAGCCGAATGTGTTCCGGTGGCAACACCGACTGTTATAAGTCGTTAATGATGTATAAAAAGAGCTTTATAATCGGATACAAAAGCTTTATAATCGGATACCAAATATGTATTTGCACTTATAATAACTATGAACTTTATTATAGCTCATTGGCTACGATTCTCATGATAATAAGAAAGACGTTAAAGTAAAAATTATATTAAAAAATGTGATTTTCTTTTCCTCAAGTTGAAATAATATTCGGATACCGATTACATTTTTTCTTTGTTTTGATTGTTTATACATCACGAATATTATTTCATTATTTACAAATTATTTTTGACGAATTTTGGAGAAATATTTTTCAAAATGATATTCATGAATGAAAAGTGTATATTTAGATACTTTTCTATGTGCGCAAAGATAAGGAAGAAAATTTCCTACAAAATGAATACATGCAAGAATTTTTCCAACAGGAGAAATGCCTGAAAAGTGAAAATAAAGATCTCAAATTCATGAATATAGAATAAATTGTACAAACGTCAAGTTATAGCATGCTTAAAGTGGGGACAACCCTACTTTAACTTATTGAAGATGTAAATCGTTTATGAATATTGTTTTCTCGAAATTTGCATAAAAATGCTTTATAAACCTCTTATAAGTTTTTATGAATAAGGCCGGTACACTTTACAAATATTTGTGTGTGTGGTTATTTTTAAACTAAGCAATACAAATGTAATAAATTCCTTGAAATAATTGTAAAATAGTAAACAAAGAAAAAATTGTTTTTATTTCTAGTTGATGATTTATGTATGTAAATAAGCAAAATTGTGGTTATTCCTTATTTAGCTTAAGTATGGCGATGGCGATAATAATTCTTGGATGATGTTGCCATTATCTCTTATACCGATGTCTTAAAGGCTGGTCATAGCTGGTGGTCGAGCATAGGCTTTGGGAATGAAACCATATTTGCGTGTTTTGGGTGCGTGAGCCCACAGCCAGCCATCCACAGTTTGATTGTTGAGGTCAGCATATATCCAATCACCACGGCGAACACTAAGGTCGTCGGGTGCTTGTGCCTAAAAAAGGCGAGAAAGTGGTTAGTATACAAAAATGAATAAAGTAAGTCCAGAGCGCATATATATTTTGAGCATATTTTAATATACTAGATTTTTTTATTTTATAGACTCTTTGAAGTAAATTCCAATAATCGATAATCAAGTTTATGGTTGCAAACTTCATCCACCAAATTTTTCAAACAAAAATTTTGTCTCTTACCTTATAGTCATATAACATCACTAGTTCAGTTCCATAACGCAAATCGTCAGCTGGTATTTGCGCTGCATTTTGGTTATTTTGTTGTTGCTGCTGCAATGAATTCTCCACCGCCGTATTACCCAATGATACTGGTTGACTGAGAGAGTTAAGATTTCCCTGTGTGGCACCCGATCCTGTAACCATATCATTTGTCAATTGGCCATTCGATTTATTCATATTGTTTTCCATTAGTTTCTGTTGCGTCTGAAGAACACTGTCCGCCGGATATATAAACGCCGATGGCACAAAGCCCTCTTGGCCATCGCTGCGTACAATCCAAAACCAATCGGTATCATCGCGATTTAGTAATGTGACAAACTCCCCTCTCTCCACAGATAGGTCGTTTTCATCACGTGCTATAAATGTATAGAGCACAATGTAACGACCGTTGGGTTCCTTGTGGAAGGGAGTACATTCGGGTTCCATAACAAGAGGGGATGTCAACTCAGCCACGGCATTTTTTAAAGCCACTTGAGCATTATTTACTTCTTCGATTAAGTCTAATTTACTAGTTTCCGGGCCACTTAACAAGGGAATATTTTCACTATGTTCCCCTGCGGCTCCATCTCGGGGCAATTTCTTTTTAATAGCCATATCAGCCAGTTGAGTATTGTAAGGGGCACAATAGGAGTAGGGTATGAAGCCCTCTTGACGTGAATCTTCTCCAATAACATAGACCCAATCATTTTCTCGATAAAGTATGTTGACAATTTGCCCACGTTTTACTTCTAACTCATCATCAACACAGGGAGTAAAGTCATGTAGAACCACCATTTTGGAATCAGGACTTAGGCCATGTTCTTTCTCGATGCCAACGCGGACCAAAGTTTCAATACTGGATGAGCCGGTGATGCGTCCTAAACCCACTGTAACACCTCCTGGCAAAGGTAAATCACGTTCAATGTTAGCACTGGTGGCTGTAAAAACAGAATATAAATGCAAAAATCAGAAATCAGAGTTTGCATCTTAAGTCTTTTGTTTGATGAGGACAGCAACAGGTTGAAAAGGTACATATGTATGTTTCTTAAGTCTTTTTATTAAAATTTATGTTATAGCAAACAAATATTAAAATTTTTAGCATTTAGTTAGGCAAACACCACTAGAAGATTACATTATTAATACCTAATAATGTTATTATCATAAATATTACCTTTCTTTTTATCGCGTCTCATACGCACGGGACACAAGAAAGCCATGTTTTGGTATATAGTTTTCCTTATTTTCAATTATTTCGCTAAAAGCAGATCCTATTTATTTATGTGAAATTTATAAACAATTTGCAGACATTACATTGTTTTCAACAATTATTGCACTGCACCGCTTGTTTTATATCTGATCTCTGAGTATTTGTTAAAGATTTTGGAGTTGAGAAGTTTTACATTAAGCGCCACCTGTGCGGTGGTATGTAATAGCAATAATTGACACTTCAAGGACAGGGTGTCTATAAAAAGTCGTTAAGTATAAATATAAATTAGTATTTTCATTTGATAAGAAAATTTAAAATTAATTTGCGGTAATCTTCATAAATATTTAATTTAAATAATAATGGGAAAAGAATTGTGGACAATTTTAAAATGCAGTATTCGCTAACAGTCTTACACAACGAGCTGAGGGGCAAATAGTAATATTTTAACATTTTGAAACATTACGCAGACGATTGAAAAAAATATATATGTTATTCCAAACTCAAGTAGAAATTTTGTTAAAAATGTAATAATATCCATTCAGCTACAGTAAATTGATTATATTACCCAAAATTCATGAAGGTAACTAAGTTATGTGTATTGTATGTGAGCTGGATCCATGTTATACCATTATTTGATATGATTTCAGGTACAAATGTAAAAGTTTCTCTTGGTATAAATGCACTTCACCAGTTGAAATCCGAAAAAAGTGTAATTCCCTTCCTAATACTCTCTAAAACACGCAATACCAATTAAAGTTGGCTCCGGGGATATGAGACATTAGGGAACCCACCAAATAAGCCCATTGGATTCTATTTTGATTCTCTATGTGCGGCGAATTTAAGCGACAGGAGGCATATTACTGAGCGTTATTTCTGAGCGTTTAGTGGATAAAATGCCATTGTCAAGAAAGGCTTGCTTAATGCTTCTACACGAAAATTGCGTTCTAATTTCTCGGAAAATAAGTAATTTTTTAATATTGCTTGATTTATAATTTTTTACGTTTTTATATTTTTCAAACGCATCTTTCCCCACCAGATACCGCGCGGTCTGAGGTCCATTTAAAGCTGACCATGACGGTAGTAAGGGCCACAAGTCACATTATTTTTTATATTTTTATAAATTTATATTTTTAAATTTTTTAGTTTTTATATTCTTATATTTTTATTTTTGTTATATTTTTAGAATTTAATATTTTTTTTTATATTTTCATATTTTTAACATTTTATATTTTTCTATATTTTTATATTTTAAAATTTTAATATTTTTTTTGATTTTGATATTTTGATATTTAGATATTTTGATATTTTGATATTTTGATATTTTTATATTTTTATATTTTTATATTTTAAAATTTTAATATTTTTATATTTTTATATTTTTATATTTTTATATTTTTATATTTTTATATTTTTATATTTTTATATTTTTATATTTTTATATTTTTATATTTTTATATTTTTATATTTTTATATTTTTATATTTTTATATTTTTATATTTTTATATTTTTATATTTTTATATTTTTATATTTTTATATTTTTATATTTTTATATTTTTATATTTTTATATTTTTATATTTTGATATTTTGATATTTTGATATTTTGATATTTTGATATTTTGATATTTTGATATTTTGATATTTTGATATTTTGATATTTTGATATTTTGATATTTTGATATTTTGATATTTTGATATTTTGATATTTTGATATTTTGATATTTTGATATTTTGATATTTTGATATTTTGATATTTTGATATTTTGATATTTTGATATTTTGATATTTTGATATTTTGATATTTTGATATTTTGATATTTTGATATTTTGATATTTTGATATTTTGATATTTTGATATTTTGATATTTTGATATTTTGATATTTTGATATTTTGATATTTTGATATTTTGATATTTTGATATTTTGATATTTTGATATTTTGATATTTTGATATTTTGATATTTTGATATTTTGATATTTTGATATTTTGATATTTTGATATTTTGATATTTTGATATTTTGATATTTTGATATTTTGATATTTTGATATTTTGATATTTTGATATTTTGATATTTTGATATTTTGATATTTTGATATTTTGATATTTTGATATTTTGATATTTTGATATTTTATTTTGAAATTTTGATTTTTTTATATTATTTTTATATTTTTATATTTTTATTTTTTTTATTTTCAAATATTTATATTTATATAATATTTTTATTTTTTTGTATTTTTATATTTGTTATATTTTTATTTTTTTATATTTTTACATTTTCATATTTTTAACATTTTTTTATATTTTAATATCTTTATATCTTATATTTTTGTACTTTGATATTTTTATATTTTTAAATTTTTTATATTCTTATATTTTAATATTTTTATGTTTTTACAAATTTATATTTAATATTTTTTTTTTTTTTTATATTTTTATATTTATATATTTTTATATTTTTGTATTTGTATATTTCTATATATTTAATTTTTATTAAAATAGTTATTAAAATTAAAACTTTTTTAAAACATTTTACGCCATTTTTTGTACTCCGTTCACATTATCTGCTCTCAATACGAAACGCTAAATGCAACATAAAAAGCGTAACATTGGCATCTCTGGAGAATTGTGTGCGCTCTGCTCTCTCTTTTCCCTCAATATAAGAATTCTCTTAAAATGTCAAATACTGTATTAACGAAACACACAAACAAAACAAAACGAAAAATTCGTTTAAGCAACAACAATATTGCCATTATCAACAAACTGTCTGCAATGGGAATGTAAATACGTTGTGCATGAATGGGACGGGGAACACACAATTACGCTTGGCTCATTAAACACTTACGAACCGCATAAATCACAGAAGGCAGTTAAGTGCTATGAGCAGCTAACGTTGACCACAAGTATAAGGCAATAAAACCGATCCGAAATACATACTTAACAACGCAATCGAAGCATTTGGGGAGATTATGGCCACAGTGTTTGGGAATTCTAATGGATTGGAGATTTGCCAGTGAATGACATTCCTAACCCACTTTCCACGCTAATAATTAGTTGACATTTCTATTGAGCCAACTGACTGAAGTGATGATGAAGTAGTAAAGTAGTCAGAGCGACAACAAAAGCACTGATAAAAAGTTTCTCGTGGATTAAGAAAATCTCTGTAGATACAATATATTCCGGCGATATTTGAATATATGTAGTAATTAACAAAATCGAATTGTAAATCAATCATAAAATCGTTTGTAAAAATTTTTAAAGTTTATTTTCGTGTTGCGAACATTACGTATTCGGGCGCAAAGTGCATATACGGACAGTGAGCAGCAGTGCGTTTCATAAGCACCCAAGCAAAGTGAAAATCTGCGTGTTGCACAAACACTTGCATACAAAAGTGCGTTCGACATAGTTAAATAAATTCAAATTAAAAATTTTCCCCACAAGTTTATTGAACTCTTCGTAGGCTTTTGGGAGCCCCCCCCCAAGGTAAGTGTTACTGCTTTGTCGCAACGTCGTCGCGTTTATTACCATTTTCATTTGCATTTAAAATGTCTATTGCCATCATAAAATGAGTTCATTATTATCGCTAGTCCCCCACTTTATACCCCCGCGCCCCTTTCAAGGTGCTATCAGCGTAATCTTAAACTGACCAACCTCAAACTACGTAAATATCGAAATACGATGACAGCACCGACGTCTTACTCATCCGTAGATGAGAAGAAAACAAATTGGCTTTGATTAGTTTGCAATGAACTTAGGGTTGCCAAATAGCAAAAAATAATGTGTTAATTTGTCACCATATGCATTTTAAATTTCACACAGAAAATAAATCGGCGGAAAAAAATCAAAACTAACCTTAACTGATTTCTATAAAAATTTATCAACATTAATTATTTCCAAAATTGAAAAATGGGATTGCAAATTGCCAGAATAGCCTCAAGATCTACGTTTATGAAAGTTTGACTATGGAATAAATATGGACTATGTAGGCCCACTCCTTTTGGTACCTCCAATACAAAATGACCTATTTTTGGAAAAAATTTTATTTCTTCCACAACTTCTAAAAGGACAACTGAAGGATATTTAAGAATTGCAAGTTGAATAATCTTGTCGTAGTAGACGAATCCTCAGAAATGTTAAAGCTTTGCCACATCCCTTTTGGTACCTCCCCTACAAATGGCCGAATTAACCCTCATAGTTTTACAATCATAAATTTTTTGAAATTATAGAGAATTCAGTCATATCTTATGACAGTTTGGCAATGGAATAAATAAGGACTACAAAGGCCCATCCATTTTGGTACCTCCCATACAAAATTACCTATTTTTGGAAAACAAATATTTTTTCCACAACTTCTAAAAGGACAACTGAAGCATATTTAATTAGGTCAATTTTATAACTTGTAACAGTAGACGAAACCGCAAAAAAACCGAAAGCTTCTTGAACCTTCCATACAAATGATCGAATTCAGCCTCATAGTTTTACTTACATATCTTTTTTGGAAGTACACTGAATTCAGCCATATTTTGGATATTTAAATTTGGTAAATTTAATTATTTCTTAATGGTAGACAAAACGTTAAAAAATTTAAACAGTTGCCACACCCCTTCTGGTACTTCCCATATAAATAACCAAATTTACCTTCATAGTTTTATATACATCATTTTTCAAATTACTCTGAATTCGGTTATTTTTTGCGAAAGATATACAATTATTAAAGTTTTACTCTGGAATGAATATGGACTATATAGGCCCACCCATTCTGAATTTGAATATTTCTTCCATAATTTCCAAAAGGACAACTAGAGGATATTATTGTATGGTCAGTTTATTAATCTTCTACTAGTAGAAAAATCTTCAGAAACCCGAAAGATTTGCAACACCCCTTCTGGTACCTTCCATACAAAATGACGTATATTTCTTTCAGAATTGTCGAAAGGACAACCAAAGGATACTTAAATTTTGGCCAGGTTATTTATCTTGTGATATTAGGCATAACCTCAGAAAACCGAATCATTTGACACACCCCTTTTGGCACCTTCAATACAAATTATTGATTTTGTCAAATTTTGCACAAGCGATCGTTTATTGAACGTTGATTAAGGAAAAACAATTGGGCACGTTATTTCTCAAAAAAAAAAACTACTCAAAACGTTTAAAATAGTTTACTTTTAATATTTTGTATTAAAAGGTGAAACTTATGATACCGGGTGATTCAATCCACGTATCTGAAATATGATTTTGCGAATTTTTGTTCGAATTTCTTAGTTCTCAGTTGGTACCGCATAAGACCCTTTCGGTAACCCCATACATATGCCCAGACATATTAAATTGAACTTTTTTACATTTGGTGACGAATTTATTATCACCTTATACACTGTAACCTTTGTTGCAGTTCTACTACATGTCTGTAAACTTTTAGTCTTACGACCGAAAGTCCTATCTCTAACCGTTTATGCTTCACAACCTGGCAAATAAAAATAATACATAACCAATTTCTTTTAAAAAAAATCGTGTAATTTCAATAAATCCAGACTTAAAAATGTCATACATATAGTGAGGGTATTTATCAGTCAGTACACCTGGCTGAAATTTCTGTACTGGATTTGCCTTCGCAAAGGGAAAACACTGCCGTTGTTAAAACTGAATATCCTTTAAGCTATTACTTTTATTTCTTAATACAAATTTTTTAGAAAACTTCATCTTTTAATTTTTGGTGCTGAACATATGACCAACTGACTTTTTCCACTAAAATCACACTGTGCGACCTTTGGAATGTCCAAAACCTCAGCTTGATATGTATTACATTCATTATGCAGCCTTAACCAGTTTCTCTCTGTAGACATCGGCTCCAGTGCCATGCACCGTCTCAGATCCATAAATGAACACAATACGATCTTCCAGCAATCACTATGCCCACATTACGTATACGTATACTAACAAAATTAAAGTATCGAGTTGTATTGAGCACTAAGCGTACATTATTTCAGTACACTGTATTCGTAATGCAATATGTATTCAGAAAGTCTCTGGGTCATACATTGCAACCCATTGTGACCACATTTACATTATTTTTGCAAATGGCCCCACTATGCAATGCAGCGGTTTACATATTTGATAGTTTAAGCACTATTATATAGTGTTGTAGTCAAAATTAGCTTTATATTCTTACAAAATATACTAAAATCAGTCTTATTTTATAAAACGATTTATGAAACACACACAAAAACAATACCTATACGGGTATTATTTTTAACTATTCTATCCGTTTGTCTAATTATAATTTACAGTGCAGCAAATTGATTTGAATTCAAAACAACAAATTCAATTGACTTGTCTTTGTTTGTGTCTTTCATCATACCCATGTACTTCATAATTGTAACAACAACCACGGCTCATAGTCTTTCTCACAAGTATCTGGCAAATAAATACTTTGCTATTCGCACTACCGCGAGTACTACGACGAGTACTCGTATTACCACTACATACATACGTACAAACGACTAACCGACAGACCATTTGTTTTGTTAGCTTTGGATATTTGATTTGCTGATTTTGTTTTTGTCTAAGCACTCTCGTATTCGTGTTATTGCTTGCCTTGGCATTTTTTGAGGCAATTTCAGGTCATTCAACTCTCAACCAACTGCAGTCCAACTTTACGTCATTCAGACAATTTTCCACAGACCTACACTAACATACATTTGCACATTGACAGACACACGGGCACAGATGCGTAGACTGGTTTATCCATCCCACTGTGTAAAGTTAAAAAAATTGAAAAAAAACATATTAGAATTTTTTATTAGCATATATAATGTAGGTAGCAGTAAATGGTTTCATTTATACATATATTTGGCATTTGGTTGTTGTTGTTGTTTTTTGGAAGCAATGTAACTTTAGAAAGGGCAAGTTTATAAAAAGTACACCTACATGAATCTTCGGCACTAAGTGCTCTAAATACTTTGTGTCGAAGATAGCTTGCAGATATTCCATTAGATGGGGATATGTGCGGAAAGGCAAATTTGTTATGGATATACGGTAGATAAATATAGCTTATATGATTACCGGATACAAATCTATTATTAAGAAATTAAAAATATAATTTATGGAAAAAATTAAATACAGCTTATATGAAAATATAGCATACATCAGGTAAGGTTTCGTTAATTTGCATAGTAAAGCTCACCTGGGTCATAGTGTAGATCCCGTTGTGATACTATTTTAAATTCTCGCATTCCTACTCCTATTCCTACTCTATTGGTCAATGTCGCTCTCAAGCCATTTTATTGCTATGATGAAGGCATGGATGTTCCGCAAATCGCCTACTGATAGACAGTTATTGTCCACAACAATCCGATGACCAAACTTTTCATATTTCTGGTCACCAAAAGCAGTGACATAGAAGATGCTCCGTGGTCTCAAATTCTTCCTCATCGTTGAATTTTCCCTACAAAATCATTGTAGGGAAATTCCAACCTCTTAGTATGTTTTCCAACCGACCAGTGACCGGTTACTACAGCTATGATGTTCCTTAGATGGACTCTAGACAGTTTCAGCAGTTCAAACCGTGTTCTCTTATATTATTTATCCATGGCTCTTGGCTCTTTTAAGATATTATCATCATCTACTGCTACTTTCACTAGAGACTGAATGAGTGTCTTCTTTGACAGATGCACATGCAGTTGTATCGTCACCAAACTTGGTGCTCTCTTGAGCTGTAAGCTTATTTTTATCGTCTATTGTTAAGACACGTTGAGGGATGGATACCACTAAGGGTAGGTTCCAAAACTAAAAAATTTAGTAGAGGCAGACCCCGCCTACGATTAAAGATTACACAGTACAACACATGATTTTGGACTCAATTCTGAGAACAGCACGTGAAGGTATTCCCAAAAAGAAGAAGTTCTGCATCATTCGTTTTGTCAAGTTACATGCCATAATAATTTAACATCGATTTGAAGTATCGATTATAACCTTAGCGACATCTTTAGCGACATCCTATGAATATCTATGTAGTGTCAGTGCGGTAGCGGACTCCTACTCCAACCACCTAACTCAACTGCTGCGGAATGCTCCAACCCCTGACAATATAACCTCGCAGTGGCAAAATATAGCCGACTCCTTAGAACGGGCTGCGAGAAGCGTACTTGGGTACTCAAAGCCGTCTCAAGAAGATGCCTGGTACGATGATGAATGTCGCAATGCCACGAGAGAGAGGGTTGCTGCATACAGGGCGAAACTGCAGCCAATGGCAACGCGAGCTGTTCGTGAACGGCACAGGGAGAAGAGACGACAGGCAACTCGTCTTTTTAGAAGAAAAAAGAAGGAGCTGAAGAAGAGACAGGATGAGTGTACTGAGTTGCTCCGAAGTAGAGGGGAAGCCCGAAAATTCTACAAGAGAGTTAAACCGAGAATGCGTGGAACAGGGTTGCCCTCCTGCAAGGACAGCGATGGTCAGCTAGTGACGGACCCGGATAGCGTTCTGAAGATATGGAGAGACCACTTTAGAAATTTACTGGATACTGACACCAATCCAGAAGACCCCGCTCCAATCCATGACGATGGTATTAACTTTCCACCTCCGAGCCAGAGCGAGATACGTATGGCCATCTCCCGCTTTAAAAACAACAAAGCTGCTGGAGCCGATGGTCTCCCTGCTGAATTGTTTAAGGCTGGCGGGGAGGAGCTGATTAGGAGCATGCATCAGCTCATGGAGAACATCTGGCAAGAGAAGAGCATGCCTGGGGTTGGAGTCTCAGTCTGTTATGTCCCATATACAAGAAAGGAGATCGTAGTGAATGTAAGAACTACCGTGGAATAAGCCTATTACCAATTGCGTACAAGGTCCTTTCAAGCATATTGTGTGAACGTCTAAAGCCAATTGTAGAAAAACTAATTGGACCATATCAGTGCGGCTTTAGACCTGGTAAATCTACGACGGATCAAATATTCAACCTACGACAAGTCCTGGAAAAAACTCATGAAAAGCAGATCGACATCTACCACCTCTTTGTCGACTACAAAGCTGCCTTCTACTAAGGAATAGGCTGTATGAGGCCATGTCTGAGTTTGGTATTCCTGCAAAGCTAATTCGACTTTGCAGATGTACCTTGGAAAACACCAAATCCTCGATTAAGATTGGTAAAGATCAGTCAGAACCATTCAACACAGAAAGAGGTCTCAGGCAGGGTGATAGCCTGTCCTGTACACTATTTAATATAGTTATGGAGAAGGTGATAAGAAAGGCTGGTGTCAACATGTCTGGCACCATATTCCACAAAAGCCACATGCCACTAGCCTACGCCGATGATATAGATATCATTGGCCGAAATCTGCGAGACGTTACTGCAGTTTTCTCGTCACTTCAAAAGGTGTCGGCAAAAATGGGTTTAGCGGTCAACGAGGACGAAACAAAAATAATGATTTCGACGAACAAAGAGTCCTCTCGATGGGGACGCAGCGTCAACGTTGAAAATCGTCCGTCAATAAGAAAAATGATGTCAGCCATGAAATTAAGCAGAGAATAGTGCTAGCCAACAGATGTTTTGACGGGCTTCGGCTGCACTTTAGTAACACCACCTTATCTCGGAATACTAAGAAACACCTTTACCAGGTGCTTATTTTACCCGTTCTTTTGTATTCGAGAGAAAAGTACTCCGAAAAATGTATGGACCTATCTGTGTCGACGGCGAGTTTCGCCATCGGATGAACCAAGAGCTGTATGAGCTTTACCACGACATCGACGTAGCTAAAAGAGTCAGAATGCAACGACTACGATGGATGGGTCATGTTGCCAGAATGGATGTAAATGCTCCAGCGAAAAAGGTGTTTGAAGGCGAACCTGAAGGACGGCGCTGAGCAGGGAGACCCAAACTCCGTTGGAAGGACCAAGTGGTCGGCGACGTGCCACCATCTGGTAGGACTAACTGGAGAACACACGCACAAGACCGAAGCGTGTGGAATTCTTTAGTACTTCAGGCCTCAAACTTATGAACCACGTTCGTAAGATGTAATGGGCCACTTAAGTAAGTAATGTCGGTGCTGGTTCTATTAGATCCCGGAAGGATAGTGTCCTTAGACCGTAGGAGGTTCGTTGCCTTATAACCCCCCAAGGTGAGATCGATCCCATTGGTGAGCCGACTATATGCGGAACGTTTGGCTATGAAGGTCCTGTTGGAAGGGCTTCTATACTTTGTGGGAATAGAGGCTGTTGAGGCCGGGGTATTGATCTAAAAAATTTTCTCCTTGTTCTCCTGTTGGCACTGAGGAAACTGGATTCGGTCTATTTGAACGCGCTTGACTACGTCGATGTCGTTATACAGCTCATATAGCTTATGGTTCATTCGACGACGGTACTCGCCGTTAACGATGGTGTGTCTAAATATTTTGCAGAGTATTTTTCCTTTGACGACTTTCAGAATAAATTGATTCGCTTGTGTCATTACCTAGGATTATGCGCTGAAGAGCAAGGCAGGTAGCATCAGTGTCTTGTAGAGTTGCATCTTTGTCATTATATCGCTTGCTTAGCGTATAGTAGCAACGGTTTACGATCAATAGTCGTATCTTGATTTCGAGGCTGAAATTGTAATGTTTGTTTAAGGCGGAGCCAAGTAAATAAAAACATCTACCACTTCAAAGTTATAGTTGTCAATGTTCATGTAGCGCTCTTAAAGAGTAGACTTTCGTTGAAACAAATAACTTCTTAAATGAGGATGTTACCACCAGACCCATTTCCGTCAACTGCTTCTGAATGCTCAAAAAGGCAGCAGTAACATCCCGCAGTCCACGGCCAATGATATCCATGTCATCGGTATTGGCCAGCAGCATGTGACTTGGTGGTACTTGTCCTGTTTACTGCAGAAAATATACTACAGCCTGAAACCGTCGCTGTAGTAGTTGGGTCTTCGGAGATTATGAAGTTCTTAACCGGATACGCAAGGCATGTTTTTTTTGGATATTTGACCAGAAATTGGGGTTGCTTTTGAGGTTACTCTGGAGATAGACCCAGACCATTAGCCGCTCACTATAAGGACAGACATTGATGGATTTTAAATAACGAACTGACGAACTTTAGAAGGACGGACAATAGACCCCTAAGAGACAACGGACGTATGTCTCTTGGGCGCCCTAATAGGGAAAAAAGAGATGCCGAAAGACAGAGAAAGAGTTGCTAAGAATATATTCAACATATTAAAAGTACCTACAGACAGGGTCGTGACTATTTCGCCCAATTTCAATCCTAGATTGCAATTTGAAATGTTTCTACTTAAAATATGTATGTTAATTATTATACAATAATTTTAATAATTATTTTTATTTTTATCAATTTTATCAAATTACCTATAGTATATCTAAATTTACAGCAGCTCACTCCCCACCACCACCTTCAACATTTCCAAAATCATCCCAAACCCTGAACGAATCTTTTAAAACACAGCAAGTTTACCCCCACTATCCATTTACCTTTGGAGCGCTCCTGCCACTGGTCACTTCTAAGTTTCCTTAAATGGTCTACAACGCTACTGATGGTTGAGAAGAAAAGAAACACAGAAGAAAAAAAACAAAAAAACAAAAACAACACCAATATATAACTTTTGAAAACTTGAACAACAAAGGCTGTTTACAATTGACTAACATTTGTCCGAATATAAATCAAATGTAATTAAGACATAAACACTGTAAAGAATACTAAAACACAACTTCATTGGCACAAAATTGTTTAATTTGTTTTTGTGTTTTTATTTTTTTTTCTATACCGAAAATATAACGGAGGGAAGGTGACTTTTTATAGCCTAAGAAGTTATAAATGTCTATAAATGCAAGGCTTCTACGATTTTTTTTCATGTTAATGCAGATGGTTTTAAAAATATGACATAATTTTTCTTACTTTCACTAGTACGAAGGACCATGAGCCAGCTGCTTGTAAATCCTTGAAACTTTACAGGTAATAAGGGCTTGCTGTGGGACTAGGTTTGTGATGTGGATCTACTGGGCACAGCTGGATGAGAGAATCGATTCGATGTCAATATATGTTTTCATTGCCAAAGTACTTATCGTACAGTTTAGGCCAACGAAGTCATTAATCATTGTGTGTCAAAAATAAAATAATGTATTAGTATTCAATTAAAGGAATTTATACAGTTAATTTCAACTAATTTAAGACGTAAATTATAAAATATGTATATTCTTATCTCCAACTTCCAATAATATCTTAAAAATATACTAAGCCCTATCCCAACGATGATGGGTCCAAATATTTTGCAAATTATTTTTCTCTCGATGACTCTCAGAGTAGATTGATCCGATTGTGTCATTACCCAGCATTCTGCGCTGTAGAGCAAGACTGCAGCGGTTTGCGATAAAGAGCCATGGTAGACAATCTCATGTAGAACTATAGTTGTCAATGTTCTCGCTGCGTCCCTAACGAGTACATTCTTCGTTCATTAAAGTAAATATCTTGGTTTTGTCCTCATTTATCACCAGACCTACTTCTTCTGACTGCTTTTCAATGCCCGAAAAGGCCGCAGTAACATCCCGCAGTCCACGTCCAATGATATCTACATATGTATATCATCGGCATAGGCGAGAAGCATGTGACTTTTGTTAAATATGGTAACAGTCGAGTTTGCTGCAGCCTTTCGCATAGGGTTGCCAGATCCAGATTCGCAAAAAGCTGGACATTCGGATTAAAAAAACTGGATTTTGCAAAAATAGCTTGACATTTTCAAAAAATGTCTACGAAAAATATTCTAAGTTTAGTTTTGTGTAAAAAATTTTTTAACATTGTTGAAAACATAAAGTAATACAGTTGAACTTAAATATTTTAAATTCAGTCCTTCCAATTTTTGAAGTTTTAAATAATACTTAAAAAATGAATACAACTTGCACTTTTCACTCAAATCTCTGAGAATTAAAATTAAACAATAAACACAAAAAGAAAAAAAACAACAAAAATCTTAATATAAAAAGAACAATCATTAAAAATGTAATTTATAAAAAAAAAAACAATTCATTCTAGTTTAAATAACTAAAGTATATGAAATAAATTAAATTTTTATAACATAAATCAATAGAAACAACTGTGTGTAGTTTATACATGAGCAAATATTTTCTACGACATTTCACTTTTTATTTAAAACCATGTTAAATTACTTTTTACTCCACATATATTTTGCATTAAACTTACGGACTTTGACAATTCCAAGCCTTTTGAAGTTAGTAAAAACAACTAATCAGTGTTGACTAATGAGTTATAAGTGATGGTTACGAAGGAAGAATGGAAATTATAAATATGTTCAAAAGTTATTGTGTTAATTGTACTAATAAGGATATTTATAACACAAACATCTTTGCTATAATTTTTTTTTTCAAAATTACTATTTAGCTGGACAAATTTTATCTTAGCTGGACACTGGGCAAGTATAAAAAAAGCTGAACAATCCAGCTGAATCCAGCCCGTCGGGCAACCCTACTTCCGCATGATCATCTCCATTAGAAATTAGAGAAAATACATGACAGACTGTCGTCTTTCAGACAAGCCTTGCTTGGTAGAAAATAGCTCTGCCAGATTTTTGCCTATTTACACTGAAGACTTCGTGTTAGTCAGTGTCATTCCGCAAAGTCGTATCAGCTTCGCGGGGGATACCAAACTCAGCCATAGCATCTTATAGCCTCTGTCATATTGTACTGTCGAACTCAGCTTTGTTATGGATAAGTAGATGGTAGGTGTCGATCTGCATTTCATGGGACTTCTCTAGAACTTGACGTAGTGTCGTGGATTTACCAGGTCTATAGCCACACTGATAAGCTCCAATCAGCTTCGCCATATAAGCGATGGGTAAAAGGCTGATTCCGCGATAGTTGATTCACACACTTGATCGCCTTTCTAAAGCACAGGACATAGAACACTCAGATTCCAATAATCGGGCATACATACCGTGAGCCAAAATGAGGAGGTGAATGCACGTTGCCATCACATCGCCGGCTGTGTTAAAAAGCTTTGCCTGCAGTCCATCTGCTCACACAGCATTATTATTTTAAAGCCGTAAAACTGTCTTGCTGACGTCGTTTTTACTCGATGGTGGACAATCTACTCCGTCGTCGTTGATTGACGTGATTTTGTTGTTGTATCAGTATATGTGTCTTGTTTGTCCATTAGGTATTATTTGGTTCGCCTTGTGTGTTATTTTCTGCTGCGTTTGTTTACAGGCCAAGGAAGGTGGCTACTTCCACTGGGTGTGTCCAAATGTACCTGGGAACAAGGTGAGTTGATTTGGCCGGGCAGTCGAACAGGTGTAGGGTGTCGGGTGGTCCCAACGTATTGCCATCAATTCTTGCGAAGTACGAATTGAGGCGGTTACACCAGCCACATCTTAATTGGGCAAAAAACAACTCTCGTCTGCCGCGGTAAAACCTCTTCGCCCGAAGCCACTGATGGAGGGTGATCTCCGAGCACGACATTCACTCTGTAGTTGTTCACTGCTTCCAAGACTGTGTCTGAGTGAATGTCCGCTAAACCTGCCTGAAATGCTCTTTGATCTGGAGGCTCTCTCTTGTACCGTTGGATCTCGCGCTCTAGATCATGAAGGTCTTTCCTAACCTGCCTATCCATAAGATGGTGGTTGGGATGGCTGGACCGGTAACAACCAAACAGGTACTGCTTCGACAGAAGGAAATTGTGTCGACGTACGGGTATGGCCTTCGTCTTCTCATGTAGGTGGTCCACATACGACATGAGTTGGCACCCTGTTGCAGTTCTCAGACAGGCATTTTTTCATGTCAGCAGGTTCTTTCATTGCGTCTCACTCACATTCGGTGACCTATCGCTTTGTAAGAGGTCAACAAGGTTTCTTTGTCTGTTCCCCATGTGCTGCCGACTAGCGACTTAAGGACCTTGTTCCTACTTCTCATGAGGAGGCTGTCAAATTTGACACAAAGGACCTTGTGGTGATTGGTGGTCGCAATTATGTTCCATCAACTATCACGACGAGCTGCTCCTTCACTTGCATTGTTCATGCGGTGAGCTGTGTGTCCAATGATTTGGTGGCGGAAATTTTCATTTTTCTCGCAGCGTGATTTTGTCATTTATGCTGCCTTCGGAAACGAACAGAGAACGAAAGTGTTCCCTCCATATTTCCAGCACACTCTAAGTATCCGTGAACAGATTTCCGCCTCAGTTCTTACAGGTGTGCATCCTTGTGCCAAAACCATTGATTTTCACCTTTTGGTATAAATTTCAGGCTACACTTTTATCAATGTAATTTTCGATATCCTGGATCTGTTTTTTCTTCCATAGACGCTTTTTTCGACTGAAGGGGCGTCACATTTGCCTCCTCTTCTCGTTATATCGTTTAGTTACTGTACGCGTTGCCAATGGGTGCAGTTTTGCCCTGTATGGTTTTTCATGGCCCAGTATTGTCGTTGAGGCAGTGGTCATAGAATTTGCAATATGTTGCCACTGTGTGTCGGGAACATCAGTATAAGGGGGTTGAAGTAATAGAGAGAGTTCGTTGGTGTAGGCATTGGCTATCTCGGTGGTATGTAGTTTTGTGATATCTAGTTACCTTTGCGTTTGGTTACGAGCATTTTTAGCACACCTTAATATCATGCGTACCTTGGCTGGAAATAGGTAGTGATCCGAGTCTATATATGCACCGAATTGTGGATATCTTTATGGTGGAATCTGGTTCCACTTACTACCGTTATCGGAGGTGATGTTGGTCCGCTAAATTATCCGGCTGCCAACTTCCCTTCCTATCTTAGCCTTAAAATGTCCCAGAACAATTTTAATGTTATGTGCGGGGCAGCGGTCATATATTTCCTCCAGGATCTCATCGGATGCATCTTTAATGTCATCGTCATTGTCTTCCATCGGGGTGTGTTTACAAATCAGCGTAATGTAAAAATATTTCTCTTTGACGCTGATAGTGGCTATTCGGTCACTTACAGGGTTAAACCTCGAGACCAGATGACGAAGTCTCTTGCCGACTATGAGACCACGTTCAAATTCGTGTCTTTCTGCATGGCTGCTATAAAAGTTCTTGCGTCGTGTGCATCCTTGTCCCTTCGTCCATCGCATTTCCTGTATGGCTATGATGACAGCCTTGTATTTGGCGAGGACATCCGCCAGTTGGATAGAGGCACCACCTATGTAAAGAGTTCGGACATTCCAGTTGCATATCCCTGTACTATTATGTGCAATAGTGTTTTTATTTAAGGAGAGTGGCTTATTATGCCAACACAATGCCGGTAAGAGAGCCTTTTTCTACATTAATATTCCCAAACTCTCGCGTAGCAATTACGAAAAACCCCCAAAAGGAAATATCAAGTTTGGATCATGTGTAGGTAGTGATCCGAGTTATATTCCCATTTAATCTCAATCGATAAAATTTGTATATGAAAAATTAACAAATACTACAAGTTAATCATAACAAATAAATTATTCAGTTTAAAATATTTTTAAATAATAAAAACATACCGCCCTCAAATAAAAATAATTCATAAAACAAAACAAATAATTGACGCGACGATGCGTCTCCTTAATGCAAATTGTGAATAAATTTAAATTATTTACTAAAACAAAAACTTTATATGACATGTCTACATATGAATACATACATATTAAACGAGTATATACCATACAATTTATATATAGCAAATATATACTTACATTTTACAGCACAACACACAACATTTTTATTACCTCATAAAGAAGAAACAACAAGTTCGCATTTGTTGTTTGTTACAGAAAAACCTTAGCAGATTTATAAATATTCATATTTTCTATATTATACATGTACGTCAAAGACATACATATGTACGAGTATACATATATACGAGGGTGAATCACTAATTGTTGAATGTTTCTTACAATTTTATTACAATTCTAAATAAGAGTAAAAAAATTTGCTTTAAAAATTATGGAAATAGGGCAACGTGTGCTATGAGGGAACGATATAACGAGATGAGGATAGAGAAGTCTATCGACCATTAGAGAGAGAGGGAGAGAGAGAGAGAGAGCCAGGATATCAATATGATACATATGAATATTAAAGTGGTATAGAGTTTAAATTTTACCCACTAAATCACAAATAGTCTGACATGGATATGGCCTTTTGGTATTCTTCAATTATTATGTGAACTCATCTAATCCTAATGTGAATACTTATTCTCAGTATCAGTATCGACGACTACTGTTCACTGGCAATCAAAACATTTATTTGTTTCAAATTCACACACTCGCAATAGTTTCTTAAACAAACATCATGCATTCATTGATTATTGACAAATGCCACTTATAATAGTTCGCAATCGCAATCATGTTTTTATCTATTGAGGAGTGCATCGAACGTCCTTGTTGTTGGCTTCTCTAGTCATACAGCAGCATATGCTGCTAGCAGGGACGAAGTCGTGTTTGTGTATCTATACATGCCATTCATCAAATACTTATGTTTCATCGAATGAAAAACAAAAGTGAAGAAACGCTTTCAATGTTTTGCCATAAAAAAATTCACTTTCAATGCGTTTTCAAATTGCAAAACTATCAGATATTCGTTCACTCGGTGCTTTGGTTTAGTTCACCTTGAAATATACGTTTGCACTTTGCCAATGATTCTCGGTGCAATGGCGATAATAAAAGTGAAACTATTGAAACTATAAAACGAATTCGCTTTGACATCAAATAAAATAGCGAAAAAGTAAAATGAACACAATGAACTGGTAGGAACTTTAACATTTGATTTAAAATGGTCATTGCAGTTTGGCGATCATAAATGATGACTGCTGTTTTAGGAGGGGTAAACATCAGGTGGGTTTGTTTTCACTTTTGTCTTAATTTGAAGGACGTCAGGTGGAATGTCGTGACACTTTGTTATTCGGATGTTGTTTAAAGCCATAAGCTGAACAGGCACAATAACTGAAAGCTTTTTTTGGGTCGTTTGCAATTTTGGAAATATTTTCAAGGAATCATGTTATAGGAGAGTTTCTCTTACTTGGGTAAGGCATCAAGCCCCTATTTAAGGTTCACTCAGACGATGAATTCGAAGGTCAGCTTTTTGAGACGCTTTTATTAGAAAAAATTACGACCACTCGAAGTTAATAATACAACAATGAAGTGAGCGAAGCTTAAATAAATATAGATAGTTGGGTCGGGAAGGAACATGGTAGTGAGTGGAACCAGATTCCAGCATAAAGATATCCATAAGGCGTCTTGGCTATCCCCCGATCAAAACACCAAAAATCAAATTAATCATGTGGTAATTGATGGCAGGCAGGCATCTAGTGCAGCTATGCCCACCGCTTGAGCTCGCGAGCAAAAACAGCTTCTTGTGCTTTTACATGTAAAAATAAAGAGCTTTGCGTTTTTCCAAAATCAGAAAGCAAATTACAGTATTGTTTAAAATTTTAATGATGAGAGCGATGCAGGGATAGAGGTGGGGCCCGAAAATTTTACTTACTTACTTACTTAGCTGGTACTTCTATGCAATCCCAGTGGATTATATACCGCACGTAGAAAAATATTATAAGCGCCTCGATCTTCTGCGCTTCTTCTCCAGTTAGTCACACCGAGTTCTGTAAGGTTCTCAGTAACCTGGTCTTTCCAACGGAGTTTAAGTCGCCCTTTTTTGCGCCGTCCATCGAGTTCATTGTCGAAGACTTTTCGAGCTGGAGCATTTTCGTCCATGCGTACAACATGACATAGCCAACGCAACCGTTGCACCTTAATGCGTTTGACCACGTCAATGTCAGTGTACAGCTCGTACAGCTCATGATTCATACGACGCCGATACTCTCCGTTAACGATGATGGGCCCAAATATTTTACGGAGTATTTTTCTCTCGAATACCTCCAGAACCGATTCATCCGCTTGTGTCATAACCAGCTATGGGCACCACTACTATGAAAGCCTTGCATGTGTTTGTGAACGGCCGCCAAATACAACCACAATATGAGATTGTGTTGGTGAGTTACTCTCTTCCCTCTCTCACTGTAGAGAAGGGAATTGTTATATAGTTTTTCCATAACTATAAACAAAATAATGATATAAAAATCCAGGAAATAATTAATAAATATTACTGCCGTGCGAGTGGCAACGCACATTAACATATTACAATTCATTTTACTGAAAAAATGCATTCATTTTATTGCCGTGCTAACAACAAGCGTCGACACAACCGCGTCGGGCGAATGCTATAGCGAGACTGAATGCATTTGTTTGTTTTCGTTTAATGGGTGTGAGAATACATGTGTGGCTCTCACGCTCATGTTGCTCATGTTGTTGTTTTTTGTTGTAACTTCTTCGTATCAATACGAATTCTTATGCTCTTGAAGCTCCCAGAGAGCTCCCTGCCCATAGCTGGTCATAACCCATGAATCTGAGCCATACATTAAGACAGGTAGAACCAGTATCTGGTATAGTTGGAGTTTTGTTCGTCGAGAGAGTGCTCTATCATTGAATCGCTTGCTTAGTCCGTAGTAGCATTAATTTGCAAGCAGGATTCTTCTCCGGATTTCTAGGCTGACATTATTTGCTTTGTTGATGGCGGAGCCTAGGTAGACAAAATTATCTACCACCTCGAAATTATAGTTGTCAACGTTCACGCAGTTTCCCAAACGAGTAGATTCTTTGTTCGTTGAAACTTATAACTTCGTTTTGTCCTCGTTCGCCGTTAGGCCCATTTTCGCTGATTCCTTCTGTATACCTGAGAAGGCTGCAGTCACATCCCGCAGTTTTCGACCGATGATGTCTACGTCATGCAAGTAGCATGTGGCTTTTGTTGAATATAGTGCCACTCGTGTTTACTGCAGCTTTTCTCATTATCATCTTCATCACAATGTTGAAGAGATCACAGTATAGGCCGTCGCCTTGTTTTAGGCCTCGTCTGGTATAGAATGGCTCCGTAAGGTCCTTGCCAATCTTCACTGAAGACTTCGTGTCAGTCAGCGTCATTCCGCAAAGACGAATCAGCTTCGCTGGAATACCAAACTCAGCCATGGCTTCAAGTAATTTCTGCCGTATCGGGCTGTCGAAGGCAGCTTTATAGTCGACAAAAAGATGGCACGTGTCGATCTGTTTCTCTTGGGTCTTTTCCAGGATTTGCCGAAGTGTGAAAATCTGGTTAGTTGTTGATTTTCCAGGTCTAAAGCCACACTGATAAGGCCCGATCAGGTTGGAGGATAACACTGGCTTTAGTCTTTCACATAGCACACTCGACAGGACCTTATATGCGATGGGTAAAAGGCAGATCCAGCGGTAGTTGGAGCACACACTTGGATCACCTTTTTTCAGCACAGGACATAATACGCTTACATTCCATTCGTCGGGCATGCACTCTTTAAGCCAAACCGTGCGCAGGAGCTGGTGCATGCTCGTTATCAGCTCCTCGCCACCGGACTTGAAGAGCTCTGCGGGCAGATCGTCGGCACCGTTGTTGTTTTTCAGCCGCGATATTGCTCTTCTTACCTCGGTTTGACTTGGCGGTGGGCAATCTAAGCCGTCGTCGACAATTGGCGTGATAACTTCACGTGCGCTGCCTTCTGGAACCAGCAGTTGCTGGAAGTGTACTCTCCATATGTGCAGCACACTCAGCGTATCCGTGACCAGATTTCCATCACTGTCCTTAAAATTTTCGGGCCTCACCTCTATCCCTGTATCGCTCTATATCCTCGTTCTCCCGTTGCTTCATCTGACGTTTTTTTTCGCCTAAATAACTGTCTCGCCTGTTTTCCAGATCCTCAGACGCTATGCGACATTCTTAATCGTACCAGGATTCGTCTGAGCGCCGCTTTACATATCCTAGCACGGTTGTTGCGGCGGTTGCCATGGAATGCGCAATATGCTGCCACTGTGTATCGGGAACATCAGAAGTAGAGGCGTTGTGTTGTAAAAGTTGGAAGAGCTGGTTGGAGCAGGCAGTAGCTATCATTGGGGTTTGCAGCTTCGCGATGTCGCGATCTTGTGCGCAACCTTGGCTGCAACCAGGTAATGATCCGAGCCAATATTAGCACCATGGATCACACGCACGTCCATGACACTAGATGCATGCCTGCCAACAATTACCACATGATCAATTTGGTTTTTGGTGTTTTGATCGGGGGATAGCAAAGTTGCCTTGTAGATATCATTGTGCTGTAATCTGGTTCCACTCACTACCATGTTCCTTCCCGCTGCGAAGCTAACCAGCCTAAACCCGTTGTCTGACGTGTCGGTATGCAGGCTGAATTAACCGATCGATGGACCAAGAACATCTACCCTTCCTATTTTTGCATTAAAGTCTCCCAGAACAATTTTAATGTCGTGGCCAGGACAGCGGTCGTATGTTTCCTCTAGGCGCTCGTAAAATGCATCTTTAATCTCATCGTCTTTATCTTCCGCCGGTCCGTGTACACAAATCAGCGTAATGTAAAAATATTTCGCCCGGATGCGAATGGTGGCTATTCGGTCACTTACAGGGTTAAACCGCGAGACCAGGTGTCGAAGTCTCTTGCCGACTATGAAACCACATCCAATTCGTGTCTTTCTGCATGGCAGCTGTAAAAGATGTCACAGTTCTTTCGTCGTGTGCATCCCTGTCCATCCATCTCATTTCCTGTATGGCGGTGATGTCAGCCTTGTATTTGCCGAGTACATTCGCCAATTGGATAGAGGCACCATCTCTGCAAAGAGTTCGGACATTCCAGGTGCATATCCTTAAATCATGGTCCTTATACCGTTTGCGGGGGTCTTGTTTTATCTATTCTCCGTGTTTTCATAATAAATTTTGTTTAAGGAGAGTGGCTTATTAGGCCACCGCTCCCGATCCTAGTTTCTTGGGGCTGCCAAAGCCACTAAGAGATCCTGTGTTGAGCTTCAGTAACTTCTGTTACCTACTTCCTAAGACGCATCGGTGGTAGCATGCCCATAAGGTTACTCAACGTTTCGCCTTCTAACTTTAGCTAACTTCTAAGCGGCATCTTTAAAGTCATTGCCCGGGGAATACTTGGTCTAAGACCGAAAGTAGTTAGCTACTCGGACAGTGCCACAAAGGAATCGCTTCTGGTCACTCCCAAGTGAGTGACAATCAGTAACTTTCAACCTCTGGGCAAAGTCCCATTACCCGCGGTAGTGGTCATAGAATGCTCAATAAGCTGACATTGTGTGTCGGGAATCTGAAAATAGGAAGTGTGTTAATTCACAACAACGCGAGAAGCTACCCCATACCCCAGCTTCATGGGATGTAAAAGGAAGTTAAGTAAGTAAATAAGTGTGTAGGGAACATCACAATTAGAGGCGTTTGTATGCAGTAATAACGCTTCCTGAAGAATAAAATAAAGAATCATCAATGATTCTTGAGTTATGGCTGAAAAACTAAGCGAAAAAACATCAAGATAAGCAAATAATATAAAAAGCCATACAAATTCAACCTTTACCGTCACCCCGACTTGGAATTTTTTACCCTCTGAAAATTTTTCGAATTAAAATTTCTGACCAAAACTCTTGATCGGGCATATAATTCGATTCGATCACACAATCATTTTTTGGTAACTCTGGTTCTCTTGTTCCTTTTTGAAGATGCAAGGTTCGTGTCAAGGATATTTAGATGTTGTTGTGAGTTTTTACCGCCAATTTGACCCAATAGATGGCGCCAGCTAGTTTTATTGATTTATTATGAGATGTGATGATAAATCATTATTTCTTTTTCCTTGACCCTTGCGCAATCTAAATTTTTTAGTGGAAGCATCTAGAAAGAGTTTTTGTTGGCTGGACAACTCGAAAAGAAAAGTGTTGATTTGACCAGTGACTTGGCGAGGAATTGATCCTGGCACCTTCGGATTGCTAATCTACGTAGCATCCACTGAGCTATTAAAGGCCAATTTTACAAACTTAAACTAAAACATTTTGTAGGCTGTTTTTTTTAAGGTATCACTATTGGCACCAACTGTTTGACGAGTACAAATGTCATTTAGAGAAAATTCAATTTTCCATTAAATCATAATCGATACGTAGTTATGTTTTCCAGTCGAGCGTCATCAAAGTCTTGATCTAACTTAACGAATTTATTAAGCGACTTATAACAACAACATTAGTTTTTATAACAAATTTGTATACCTTAATGGTATTTCGATTTTAAAGCATCACAATTCACATACATTTTGCAATAAATTAAATTTCTAAGAAAACCATAAAGCGATTACGCCTAAGCTTTACCGATTTAATACTAAAAACTAAACAGACAATGAAGATTGCACCTAACTGACCACAAAATGAATAAATGTGGTTTTTCTTTGTTTTTACCTAATTACTACTGATGTTCTTGCAAATGAATGCAAATGTGAAATTCTAATGAAAACAACATGACATCCTTGCCAAGGACAAAGTGTCATCATCATCGTCATCATCACAGTCAACTAGTATGAAAAACCTCTTTCCCGTTCCCCTCAATTCAGGGTCATTCATAGCCAGCGCTGACGCCAGCCATAGGTTTGTATATGCTGTGTATAATTTCTGCTCTGTGTTCACCTCGGCTCCGCTTCTCTTCTAGGGGGTGCTTTTTTTTGTGTGTCTCTAAGTTAATATTAGGTTTTTATTACTTTTGAAACTATACACTTACACCTACACCTACACCTACACTCACACTCACACTTATCGCAAAACGCAGAATGCATGTCCTTTGACAGTGGTTCTGGGCGTTAGGTGGGTTGGGCTGGGCTTGTGGTCGTTGGCTTTGAACAAAATGTGTGACAACTGGCTAGGGACGTGGCTTTTGTTGAAAACGGCACTACAGCACTACAATCAACATCTCACACATATCGAAATCAAATGCAGAAATTGCGTTTTAAATATGTTCCAAGTTATTTTTCGTCCAAAAGTTAGTGGTTGATGAGGTGAAGGTTACATATGTGATATCTGTCAGTAATATCATCATGTGCTGCTGCATGTGTGTGAGTGAGTGAAATGAAAAGCTTAACAAAGGTGAATGTGGTAGTGTATAAGTATAAATTTATGATGGGGATTTATAAAATATAAATTATTGAATTGCTTGTTGTGGTTATGGTTGCAGGTAGTTAAAAAGGGTAGGGCAACAACTCGTATCACGATTGCTTCATAATAAAAAAGAGACATACTACGACAGTCCTCCATTTAAATAAAATAATTGTTCATCGTATATTCCTACATTATAAAGAAGATTATATGATCATATTTTATGATAATAGTGCAGTGATGTCAGCCTTATAGGCTGCTAGGACTCCCGTTAGATGGATAGATGCTCCTGGCTTATAAAGGGTCTTTACATTCCTGGTGCATATCCTTAAATCATTGCATCCTTATATTGTCTGCATAGGTCGTTATCTTGATGGGGGTTTCGTTTTTTCTCAAAAATTTCATTGCCATTCAAACAAGGTAGCAAGGGACAGGCACAAACACCAGTTGCTTTGTGTCACTCACGTTAACGGTTGTACCAGGTGTCTCTGCGTGGGGGCTTGTGAGTCGGCTCCAGCACTAGTCGATAAAGTTCATCCTGGGTTCACTAAGTTGAACCAATCAGAGGCTTAACATCGCCTTAAAACTTTCGATGTACTGCCCTTGGTTTTGTTGCCTTCGTCGACAACCAAGGATGTTTGCCAGGATTATCTGCGGTAGAGACCCTCATAAAACGCCCATCAGATAAGGTTGATTGGGGTAGGTTCTGCTGATCTACTGAATATTGGCACTGTGCCAATACATCTTATTAAGTTTCGAGACACAGTCAAAATACTTGAAGAATGATTCTACATGGGCAGTGACACCCGTTATTGCCTTTTGTTCCAAGGATTTCTCATTTCTATACATGTCAATGTGTCTTACAACGATTCCACTTCGCATTCTGAGGATTCACCAGTCTTTCAGAATTGCTGGTGAATAATGCTGTAGTTAGAGACAGCGTACCGGCGTTTCGCTCTATTGGGCTTAGGTAAAGTAGTTGACGGATTTCAAAGGTCAGAGCTCTTTGACGCCTAAAGCTGAAGAGGAGAAACTCTAAAGTAATTACAAGTTTGAAAGAAGTCAAGTCCAGGGTGAAGGCCTCAACCGTTGTAACTTCATTTACCAGATCTTAAAGAAGAGATAATGTAATCGTTGTTACCATTTTCTCCAAGGCCCCCTCCTTATTTTGTGTTCTTTTAGTGATAAGTTGCAACATAACCTCACTGGCAGTGTTTGTTCATGATGGTTGCCTGAAGTCAACGGTATTTGTATCATTGTTCAGTTTCGTCATACTTTCCATACAGTGTTGATTCTGGATACCGGACAATTGACTATGTACCAGTAAAATGGGCTCACATCCCGAACATCCAAATAATCATGGCATGAAGCTTATCTTCTGCATATGGTGATTGGACCAGCATGGTGTGATCTACTACGAGCTGATCAAGCCAAATTATATGAACTCTGTCAGGCTCAACTTATGCGTTTTATAACGGGGTTTTACCTTAGGCTGAGGTAGTCTCAGCCGCCTTCAGGGTCTTCTTCAAAACCTTACGAAATAAAAGAGTGGATTTTCCCTGACTACAGCAAGATATTATATCAGAGCTCGCAATAATTGGTTCGTTCTTGTTGTCAGAAAAAAAAAACACTCATCCACTGACAGGATGCAAAACTGTCGCGAAAAACCCTTAAACTTCGTTCTTCTTTGGCTTGCTCTTTGCTCAACCGACGAGTATTTCTGTTCACTAGATCGGCTCATGGGTGTACTCGAGACCCTTTACTTCGTAAAAACTCGTCAAACGGTCTATTGAGCATGTATGTGTGTTGCGCGTGTGGATAGGCAAACGTACGCCTAAAAGGTGTCACCGACGATCGTAGTAGAAAAATGGCGTCTTCTTATATTTAGGGTGACATGAACCAAATGAGAATTATGAAGTAGTTGCCTGTTTTATGTTTGCACTAAATGCCGCGAAGTAATAGAAAGAACCTTTGCGCTACTGACCGATAATGCTGTTGTGTAGTGTTATGGTATGTTTTCTTTAAGCGCTCGCGTCGCAACCAGTTGACATGGTGCGGTAAGCAAGCATCTGACAATCGTAAGGTTGCGGGTTGGAATCCCTCTGGAGTCGGTACATAACTTTTATATACCCTTCACCATGCGGATGAACAGAGTGAAGGGTATATTAATCTCTGCCCGTCTATCCCCGCGATTACAGCCACAGTTTAAGAGATATCGAACTGAAATTTAAAATACAAGCTTCTATCCTCAAAGCGAAGGTTAAGTTCTAAGATGAGCCCGATCGGTCAAAAACTACTCCCACCTCCCATACAAACTCTCCCTTTTTGGGGTCTGTCCCCGCGATTAGAGCCGTAGTTTAAGGGCAATCAAGCTGAAATTTTTATATGTGAGCTTTCCTTCACTAAGCGGAGGTTGAGTAGTAAGATGATACCGATCGATAAAAAACTACTCCCACCTCTTATACAATATCCCTCTTTTTAGGGGTGTCCATATGTCAGTCCCCGCGGTTGCACCAGTAATTTAAGAGCACTCAAGCTGAAATATTGCACGCAAGCTGTGCTGCCCTAAATGGAGGTTGAGTTCTAAGATGTGCCCGATCGGTCAAAAACTACTCCCACCACCCATACAAATTTTTTGGTATATCTCACGATTACAGCTGTAGTTTAAGGGCAATCAAGCTGAAATATTGTTTGCAAGCTTTTCTGATCTAAGCGGAGGTTGGGTATTAAAATGAGACCGATCGGTCAAAAACTACTCTCACCTCCCATACAAAATCTCGCATTTTGGGGTTTGTCCCTACGATTGCAACCGTATTTTAAGAGGTATATAGCTGACATTTTGTATTAAAGATTCAATAACTAAGCGGAGGCTACTTTCTAAAATAAGCAATGTCGGTCAAAAACTACTCCCACCTCCGATTCAAACTACCTTTTTTGTGGTGTCCGCGTAAATGCCCCCGCGATTATAGCCGATTATAGGAATCCTATAATAGGAGCTTACGTTACACCTTCCATATAATGTCCCCCTTTTTGGACGTGTCCGTCTGTGTGTCCCTATAGTTTATGAGCTTTCGGGCTGAAATTTGGTATGTAAGCTTCTACCCCGAAGCAGAGGTTAAGTTCTAAGATAAGCATGATCGGATTTAAACTACATCCACATCCCACCCAACTTCCCATTTTTCGGGAGTTAAAAAATTCATAAAAATATTCTCCAACTCATCAACTTATAAACTTAACGGTAAATCGAATAAAATCGATACAAAATTATTGACATAGGTACAATTACTTCTTTTGCAAGTCGCCGTTGTGCAAGTCTCGCTTAGAATTCAGTTTCCTTACACTTTGACCGATTTTCAAAATGTAAATTCTAAATGAATTGCACTATATGCATATGATCTGTTTTCTTTTTAATGGACCAGATTTAAACAAAAAATAAACAAAAAAACACATGCCCTTCATAAATCTTAGCTTAGTTAACCACAAAAAGAACCTTTTGGGTAAATGCAAAAATTGCCAATGCTTAGAAAGCAACAATTAGGAGAGCCCTTCGCCCGGTACTCTCTAAACAAATGAGAGATGAGAACCAAAAATAGCGCAGGGCATAAAATGCCACAACAATCCTTTATCTCCGTAAAAATACCGACACTACAAACATACACGCGCTCACAATAACATGTGTCGCTAAACGGAAGTTCGTGAATGGCGCCAAATTTTCCTTAGACAAGTTGTTGTTTGTGTGTAATGCGCATGGCCGAGTTTATTGATTTAATAGTAACTAACGGCCGATGTCTGAGGCTGAGAGGTAAGAGAGAGAGAGAGTTTCGTTGTATTCAATCTCTTTCCACTTTCTCGTACTGTCGAAGGTAGATGGCAAAAAGAGTTGTGGCCGTCGTGTAAGTGTATAGGCGGGGTGGTTGTATTTTTTTTGCTGTTGTTGTTTTGTTTATATTTATTCATGTTATTTTCCCTTGGTGTGGCGCTATGCCGAATATTAGGAAGTTGGGGTAGGATATGAAAATGCCGCATATGAGTAGGGGGATAAAACAAGTAATGCGTAGAAGTATGTTGTTTGGTTATACCAGTGCGTAGTTAAGCATTAGAGATGGGATAGAGTCGCACTGTGGTGCATAGTGTGATGACTTCTGACATTCTTGTGCAAAAACTTAAAGGAGTAGCTTGAGATTATTAAAAATTGGCACCGAACATTGTATTGACTAGAGTAAGAAAAAAACTAGAGTTTCATTAAAATCGATCAACGCCTATACAACCCAAGATGATTTTTTGCATACATTTTGTGCACAAAATTCTTCTTGTTTCGAAAATATCCGAGAATTATTTTTTTTTATTATTATATTGTTATTAAACCATAAAACCACAATTTTAGAACATGTGCGTATGATTAATAAAAAATCCGCATAAAAGTTATATCACTCATACGTTGTTTATATGCAGCGAGTACCATATGCAAACTCGCTACAGTTGGGTCAGGGTCGTCATTCAATATCATCAGCAATGACCAGTTTTCTATTTACCACAAATGAGATTGAGTAAAATTTATTAAAAAAGGCGATGTTTTAAATTTTTTTTAAGATTTAATTCGATAAAATTAATTTAACTTTATTTTTAACATATACAAATATTAATAGAAATAATTTATTTAAGTCTGAGCTACAGATGAAAAGAGATATCATCAGTGGTTCTTGAGAAAAATTAAGCAAACAAACATCAAGATAAGGAAAATATATACAAATTTTAAAAAAGGTTTGGCCTGGGAACTCTAAGGACATTTTGGGTGTTTAACAAAATTGGCCTAGTACCTTCAACCTGACTTGGAATTTCTAACGCTCCAGACAATGACTCTGAAAATTATCCACAATGTAATTGCTACATTGAAACCGGGTTGGATAGGCGATGGTCTATATTGTCTGTCAATAATGATTGGTGTCTTTAACGGGACTAAAGTCCGTACATATATGCCTCCTACATACACAGTTCTAGCGCGTAGTTAACACAATTATGACCTTTTAACCTCTAACCACAAATAATATTCTCGCCCTTCATGTACTGTTTAATATCACCAACTAATCGAAATTGCATACACTGTTTCAATTACTTCAAGGGCAAACAACAATAGCATTGATCACACGACCGTCACATACGACACGTTCGGCAATACACGCAACTTTCACCAACAACACATTCGCTATCGCAATGAACGCGACGACCAACATCCGACCAAACACATTTAGGAAATGACATCACAAGGGAAATTGTTAATAGATACAATGTGATGCAATGTAATTCTCATCATATCGAGAACTTCACTTACTTAAATCATCGAGCATTTTGCTTGGTAAAGTCGTCGGTTGCTACCGCAGTGAAGTTTATTGCTAAGTTGCTTTGTACCCAATCTCACCTGCCCTTCTCAGGGTAATAATTTATCGAAGGGAATATTATTTTTTTTATTCGGACTTCGGTCTGTTAAATCAATTTTCGTTGGTTAAACTCTAATTCTATTAGTTTAACCCGACTTCGGTTTGTTAAATCGGACTCCGGTCTGTTGAATCGGTCTACGGTCTGTTGTGTCGGACTTCGGTCTGTTAGATCGAACTTCGGTCTGTTGAGTCGGATTTCGGTCTGTTGAATCGGTCTTCGGTTTGTTAAATCGGACTTCGGTTTGTTAAATCGGACTTCGGTCTGTTGAATCGTACTTCGGTTTGTTGAATCCAACACCGGTTGGTTATACCGACTAGTCGGTTGAATCGGATTGCGGTCAGTTGATTCGTTCTAAGGTCTGTTGAATCGGACTTCGGTTTGTTAAACCGGACTTCGATCTGTTAAATCGGACTTCGGTCTGTTAAATCAGACTTCGGTCTATTGAATCGGAATTCGGTCTGTTGAATCGGTCTACGTTCAGTTATATTGGACTTCGGTCTGTACAATCGGAATTCAGCCTGTTAAATCGGACTTCAGTCTTTGGTCTGTTAAATTTGACTTTGGTCTGTAAGATCGGACCGGTCTGTTATATTGAACTTCGGTTTGTTAAATTGGACTTCGGTCTGTTGAATCGCACTTCTTTATTTTGATTCGGACTTCTGTCTATTTAAATTGGACTGTTAAATTGGACTTCGATCTGTTGAATCGGACTTAGGTTTGTTAAATCGGACTTCGGTCTGTTGAATAGGACTTCGGTTTGTTGAATCCAACACCGGTTGGTTATACCGGATGCACGGATTTCGGTCTGGTGCACGAAGATACTCTTCTTTCCCGTAGTAATGTATTACACATTAGCACCGAAGCATTTTGATACCGCCGGGTACGATTATTAGTTCGGTCGCGAATTCGGAATTGATTCAACTACGAGTTGCAAAAGTTAAAGAACGCGAGCGATCAACACGATCCTGAGTTGCGGATACCAAACTGATTTACCGACGTAAGTCGAATAATCGATACAACCCCGGGTTGCGAAAGTCGATTCGCGATCTGAGTTGTGGATACCAAACTGATTTAGCGACGAAAGCCGAATCATCGATATATTCCCGAATTGCTGAAATTAACATGAATACCCGACAAAACCCGAATCACCAAGACGGCCACGTATTCCTGATATAAACCTGAATCACAGACAAACCCGAATCACCCATATCCTTCTGAATTGTTGACATTAACCCGAACCACTGACAAACTCGAGTCATTAACCATCACTTGCTGATATTAACCTAAAAACCCCGACAAAACTCGAATCACCAAGCTGAAAACTTACTGTTGATAATAATCGTAACTACCATCGTACCCCAACCAGCCGTGTTGCTGGTAAAAACCTGAATTATTGAAAGTACCCGAATTACCACGTTCATTAGTACCGAAACGATACTGGCCTATCTGTTTTTGAAGTATAGTATAAAGTTCCCGATCACCTCAAATCGACCGATTTGTAAAGTTTCCGAATATCGCATCAATACTCGTATACCAAAAGTTCTCGATCATCTAAAATCGACCTGGGTATAAATTACCAGATAAGACAACATCGCTATCACTAAATCCGAATCTGAATTAAAGAAGATTAGAGACAGTAACTCTAATTGTTACTTAATCTCTCTCTGGTTGAGTTGACCAAATCAGAAATATAACACAAACTGGTTTTATTTCTCAATTGGAAAAATTGATAAACAAGCAGCCGAGCTGGAATTCGAACCGGCACCCATCGCCGTATGCGTTTCATCTTTGGGTTAGAGAGCGGCGTCGCCTTAACGAACTCAGCCAACCCTGTTGTTTTCGTATCTAAATACTTTATCCAGTAGATTTTAAATTTGAATTACACCATCATTAAACAATACTTTTATTTTGCCCTAATCAGGGAAAATTTACTGAGTTCTTAATCCGTAAGATTTTGTGGGTCCTTATGGCGACCATGCCCTTTATCATATTTCCGTCTGTATCTTTATAGATGGGAATTTCTATTGCGTGGCCTTTACTGTGTACATTTTGTTAACATTTTCGGCTTGCACCTATATTCCTGCAGCCTTGCTCTCTTGTCTCCCCATAAACGCTTTTTTCCGGTTGAAAAGACGTGATGTCTTTCCCCCTCCAGCCGATATATCTTGCCGTCACTGCTCGCGTTATCATTGGCTGCAGTGTTGCCTTTTACACAGTGCCCTTTTCCTCAGACAAAACGCAACATTCTTTATCGTACCAGGAAATGTCTGAGCGTAATTTTTTATAAATTGGTACGGTTAGTAAGGTAGTTGTCCTTAAATGCTCAATATGCTGTCTCTGTGTATTACGAACGCCCCTTATGAAAAGTAGTAAGGGGCTTTTATATGCGGTATTTGAGATAAAGGATTAAAATAGGCATTGGCTATCTATGGTTCTTATATATATATAACTATAGAATATAAAAATTAAAAAAAAAATATGATTCTAAATCCTCCTCGGGACCGGCCGTGGCATAGTGGTTAGAACACGGGACTACCATGCGGGAGATCGCAGGTTCAAACCTGACTCCAGTCATCTTAAAAAAAAATTGTTCTTTCATTGTCGGCTCCCCTCGAATGTTGTTGACAGCAACTTCGCAGTATTAAGTGTCTAGTAAGAGCTTCTCAAACAGTGACGTTCGCATTCGTCGATAAACAAGTAGGTGCCGTTAGTTGTGAATCTAAAAATTGAAAGGGTGTTAATTCACAACAACGCGAGAAGCTATCCCATACCTCATTCATGGGGTGCAATGGGAAATTAAGTAAGTAAGTAATCCTCCTCGAACTAATATGTATTATAGCAACCACTTTTTCATCGAAAAGTTATATATCTCCGACATATAAGATGTCCGTACATAATAACGAAAATCTATCATCTCTGATGAGTATAATCGCATGACACATAATCGTATGCTACTTCCCATTAATATTACATGACAGTCAGCACAAGATTTCTTGCACTATAGCATCAACATCCTTGTTTTGTATTTGTTGAATGAATTTTCTCATCGGTATAGACACGACCAAAAATTCCGACAACCAACCACCTCACTCTTCATATTTCACCCACATCCTTATAAGGTAGAACACAAATAAATACGAAGGTTTCGTCGAACCTCTGTAAAACGAACAATCACATCAATATGAAAAAATTCTTAAAATTTAGCATAAATTACTTGTATTGCATCATAAAATCCAATTAAACTTTTTAAATCTACTGAGAAAAATATGCGTCCGTTCTTCTCTTGGCTTTGTAGTAGTCTTTCTTTGATTATGAAGGAAAAGGTGTTGTGTTGTTTGACTAAAGTTTCTTGGCACAACATATTTTGTTTTCCTTTTCTTAGCTTTCCTTTCCTTTTTTCAGTATAATCTGAAAGCCTTGTTTTGTTTAGTTTTAATGCAACATTTGCATACGTCCACAATATCCTTGGCATCATTTGAGTGCATTGGCTACTTGCTCTCGTCATGCAATGGTTTTCGTAGCTACGACGACGACGACGATGAACGGTTACAGCGATGTCTTTGACGAACGCAACGGAAGGACCGACCTCAGACCTATTGTGGTTTCTGATGTAAGATTGGAAAGGGAAAAGAATGAAAAAAAAAACTAAAAGAAAATGAGTCTTTATGAATTGCAACAAAAGAGTGCAAAAAAAAAACACGAGACTTTATTCCGTTGTGTAAGAAAGAGAATTTTCTTATTCGTCTGATAGTCTTTTGTCCTTTTAGTTATTGTCTTAACATTTTAGAGGTTATGAAATATTTCGTAGGGGCATTTCTAGGGAAAAAAGTGTCATTTATGCATCTTTCATTTATATAGAAACAGATGCTTGTACAGTTTTTTTTCTTTGTAACTAGCAAATGTATTATTATATGCACAAGGATATGCTTCTATTTTGTCGCCGAGATTATTGCAGCAATTGTTGTTGGTTGTGAAAGTTTAATTAAACCTACAGACATATGGTTATTTCTGCTGTCAAACAAGTTTTCCTTGGATTAGTATAATGACTTTCTTCTGTTGGCGGTTGGACGTTAAAGTTAGGTAATATATTAGAATCCTGAAGATGATAGAAAGGGCTTAGTATGCGATCAAGGCTGTTATAGGAAATTAAAAATAAGAAATTCTTATTGTTATAACTGATATTGCCGGTAAAGAGGCAATGCATTTTTAAATTTTTTTTTCGTCCTTTATTTTTGATTTTAAATAACACAGTGCAACAGCCAATCTGGGAGGGGGAGGGATGAGAAATTTCAAGTCAGGGTAAGGGTACTAGATGGCGTTCTGAGGCCAATTTTTTTTATTATGCCTTTTTATATTTCTTGCTTACCTTGATGTATGTTCGCCTAGTTTTTCAACTATAACTAAAAAACTATAGATGATTTCACATTTTGTTCTTCTGCTGAATTGTAGCTAAGGCTTACACGAATAATTACTATTAATATATCTATGTATAAAATCAATTTGAACTATATTTATCGAATGATATCTTCGAGAAATTGCCATTGATCTCCTTTTTTTAAAAATTGTTCTAATTACCTCCAAATTTATGGCTATATATAGGTTGTCTCATCTATGATAAATAGAAAACTGATCTTTGCTGTTGAAATTGAATGACCATCCTGACACAGGGACTGTATATATGTATGTACATTAGAGTCGGTCAATTTGTATGGAGAAAAAAAAATGTACCAAGCGGTTAGCAAAACCGTAATATACGATGAATTGCAATAAAATTTGCTAAGAAGCCATGGGTTTTAAATCAAAATTGATCCACTCTAATGCGGGATTACATATAATACGTATGAGTAATATTAATTATAAAGAGATTTTACATTAATCATACGCACATCGTTTCAATATTGAGGTTTTATGCTGTCACTTTCTAAAAGTAAAAAATTTCGAAAACTATATTCGCATCACTCAAACTCTTCATAAGATCAACGGGTACCCTTATGTATGTCCCTTTTTATCCCTAAAAGTACGAATTTTGAAAAATCCATTTTTAATGCACAACTGCTTCATACGAATACCCTAATTTATGTGAATGTAGCTTTAGCTCATTGGTCTTTTACCACTGTTGATAAAAACCCCTATCTGGCGGCACTTTTATTCTGTGGAGAGCAATTTTACATAAATTTTCGTAAACAGTTTTATCTCGTTTGTACCCCTAAAAAGTAAAAATTTCGATAACCCATTTAGGTTTTCTTCTCGATTATAGCATAAACTGAATGTTCTGGTAACATTTACATAATTTTTTGGATTTGTTTACGCCGTTGCAGTGCAGCTTTCGAAAAAAATCCTTCAATCTAATTTTATTTTGAGCATGCCTATATTGGGACCGGCAGTGGCATAGTGGTAAGAAAACGAGAATACCGTGGTTCGATTCTTGGCTCCAGTCTTTCACTGTCAGCCACCTCGATGTTGTCGACAGCAAACTTCGCAATATAGTGTCATATATACATAATATTACATAATATAGTGTAAAACCTTCTCAAACAGTGACGTTCGTATTCGTCGATAAACAAGTAGGTGCCGTTTGTTGTGAATATAAAATAGGAATATAAAGGAAAATTAAGTTTTTTATAAATGTCCATATAAATTTTCGCTATTAAAGCTTTAGCCAATTGCTCTTGTACCAGTTTTATCCTTTACTACAAAACGTACGAATTTCCAAAAATGCCTTCATAGCTAATGTTTACTCGACAATGGAAACAACTACCCTAAATTGCACCCATTCCGTTAGTCAATTACTAAGCAATTTTAAGTACATATGTATATAGATAATATGTCTGACATAACGATGGGCGTAGCACCCACCACCCATGTCTTAGCGAGACTCCTTGTACCATAAACATACATATGTAGGAAATCTTACCTTCATACCTTTTATGGCTCGTGATATAATATCATCGATTGAAATTTTGTTTTGTGTGGGCGGTGCCACGTCCCTTTGTTTAATTATGTTTCTATGTAACATATGATAGGGACCATACGAACAGTAACACACAGTGAAAATTACATTGCAACCGGTCCATTAACATGACCGATATAACGATTTTTTAAAAAGGGGCGTGGTACCGCAAATCTCATCTTCATACCTACGCCTCTTTGTCTAATTATTTTTCCATATAGCCTATGATAGAGGCATGTTAAGGATTTTTTTTTTGCAATCGGTCCTTTACTATGACTGGCATAACCATTTTTTTTTAAAAGGGGCGTGGCTCCGTCATTTTCCCGACTAGACGTAATCCTCCTTGTACCAGTAACATATATAGCAAATCTCATCCTCATACCTTAAATTTCTCGTGATATGATATGACTAGTGGTTCTCGAGTTACGTCAAACAAAATAGCCTAAACATGACAAATTCCCGAACACGATACTTACTAACTTCAAATCGATATTAAATTATTATGGCAAGTAACTTGATAAAACGAATGATGCAGAACTTCTTCTTTTTGGAGCTACTTTCACGTGCAGTTCTTAGAATAGAGTCCCAAAATCATGTGTTGTACTGTGTAATATGACCGATATAACGATTTTTTAAAAAGGGGCGTGGCATCGCCCTCTTTCCACAAACAGAGTATTTTTTCTTGTACGACCACCATATGTACCAAATCTCAACTTCTTATATACAACCATTTTAAAAATCGAGCTGTATGGGCGGCCACCGTGAAGGTCTTACCTATGGTTTGCTAAACACACTGGGCATTATATATGTGCAAAATGTATGATATACAAAAAAATAAATATGTAATAGTCAAATATTGACGTTGTGGCCGGCGCCTCGACCCTTTTTGCCAACTTGGTTACAAATAGCCTGTTTTATCTCTAGTATACTGTGAAATTTTCAGGACGATCAGACTATTATTATGCCTGTATAACGGTTTCTCTTAAATGGGGCGTGGCACAGCCCACTTCCACCCTGGCTGTAACACAAACTGTACCAACAACACATACCAAAGTTATCACGATCCCCACTGATTCGATCCCACCCGTTATTTGTTGGATAACGAACTTTGCTGTCAAATGAATCCACAATTCTCCAGATATTGCGGTTTTAAAAAAAGGGTCCAATGATATCTCATTAATGGCAGTAGCTTAATGCCAGCACGGCTTTAAATTGTCCGATTTTGCTAAAATTTTGATCATAGTCGTTTGAAACAATATTCCGCTCGGGCGTTACAGACAATTCAAAGTTCAACTTTTGCTGCCACCCTACTGTAAATACCAAAATAGTGAGTTTATATAAAATACGTATGAGTAATATTAATTTTGTGCGAATTTTATATTAATCATACGTACGTAGTTCCAATATTGTGGTTATATGTTTAAATAACACAACAGCCAATCTGAGTTGAGAATTCAGAGTAAAGGTACTAGTTCATTATAGTAAAACCTCCAAAGATTTTGGCGTTCTCGGTTCTTTATTCTAGCCAGAAGATACCAAATTAGGTGTGACAGAATGGGACATACCCCCTTTGGAAAAAAGGGAAAAAAGAAAAAGAGTTCAGAATAAAACTTTTATATACTCGCGAGTACCAATGCCTTGACATTAGTACCCCATGCAAGTGAAACGGTCGATCGATAGTACGCGCACTAGTAGGAGGCGGGGAAAGTTCCAAACCCTTTCCGTTCGACGATGGTGAACCGCAAAAAAGTATTTACGGACCGAACCCTCGTCAGATCAATAAGACACAAATGAACTAGGACACGCACTGGAGACCTTGCACGTCTGTATTCCATATCACCCACGGTATCAGAAAAAGGCCTCTGAAGAGACCTCATAAAAAATACTAAAAGTTTAAACTCCTTGCGTTTCAGCGACTGGTTTCAGCAAAATTGGTTTAGTCATTCTTGAGTTATGTCAAGCAAAAAACGTGGCTACTGGTGCTATGAAACATTGAGCCCCCAGTGACATGGGTAAACATTAGGGTGATCAATTATTCGGGTTTTTGCGAAAACCGGTTTTCGAATTATTCGAAAAATGACATTTAAAAAAAACCGGTTGCTTTTTTGGAAATTCACAAAAAACCGGATAATCCGGTTTTCAAATGTAATCAAAATAACAAATTAAAACACAATTTTTGACAAAAAATTTTAGTAAAAAATAACAGAAATTAATTAATTATAATTACAATGCAAAACATTTGTGAGATCAGTTAGTTATTTTTACAAAGACAAACAAAACAAAACAATTAATTTATAAATACTTGATTTTATATAAATATATTTAATTTAATCTTTAGTTTTCCCTAAAGTAACATTTAAGAAATAAGATACAATTTAAGTGCGTGGGTGTATACCTAATTTTTTTTCTTTGGTTTTTATAAAACGACATTGAAAATGCCCTTTCACTCAATGTTGGACTTATAGTATAAAAGTTGGACTTATAGTATAAAAGGCGTCTGTCAAGGTTTTGAGTCCTTTTGCCGATCTTATCCATATCTAAAAAATCAAAAATCAAAAAACTCAATGTTGGACTTATGGTATAAAAGTTGGACTTATAGTATAAAAGGCGTCTGTCAAGGTTTTGAGTCCTTTTGCCGATCTTATCCATATATAAAAAATTAAAAATCATTTTTACTTGAATATTTTAGAAATGCGCCACTAATTGGGAGTTTACTCGTACTTAAATACAAAATGAGAGTATTCAGAGTTTGAACACGTCGTTCTCATTTACGTCTTTTTAAAAATTCATATAAATTTAGTGATAATTGGTTTTGAATTGTTGAAAAGTGTTTAAAAAATTTAAAAATACCTTCAACATCAGCTAAAGTCGAAGAGTTTGCAGAAAGTTTTTGTATTGACATTTCCAAAGGTTTAAGGATGTCACTAAGCACAGACAAAGTTTCGATATCATTTTCACTAAATGGTGTCAGTCCTAAGTCCAATAAAGTATGATTCACACATTTGTGCAATTTTAAAAATAGAGAAACCATATTTACCATAGAGTTCCAGCTGTGCTTTACATCATGAATAAGTTTAAGCTCCTTATTAAATTGGTCTTTTACAAACATTTGTAATTTCTTTCGCTTTTCAGCCGACTTATTAGACATTGAAGATTTATAAAAATAACAAATAATGGCCGAAACACTGGAAAAAACATGTTCGAGTACACATTTAACACAATTATGAATAAATTTAAATAAAAAAATATTGAACGCCAAAAAACCGAGATTCGACAAAAAAATAACCGGATTATTCGATATTCGAAAAACAGGGATTTAAAAAAAACCGACGGTTTTTATGAGTGAAAAAAACCGAGTAGCCGGTTTTTGAAAACCGAACTGATCACCCTAGTAAACATACTTCAAACGTGCTGAAACTTTGGCTATTGTAAAATCTGCAAAGACTTATATTTTTCTTTTCTAAAAAAAACATACAACATAGATTTTTACGTGCACCCTAATATTCATATGCAAATTTGTTGAGTTAAGTATTTAGTCAATGTCGTTAGTAAATAAATAATTTAAATGTATTCAAAGTTAACGTTGACTCATTTGCGGTGGTTTATTTGTTTTGTTAATGAATTATTATTATTATTTTTGTTTTTTTTCTCGTAATCATGCATTTGCATATTTGATATTGTTTTAATAATACAATTAATTTGTTATTAATGGTTTATTACACGACAATTCATCTTAATGAAATGTGAATTAAATGTGAATATAATAGTTAATGGAACAATAGTTAACTGAACAAATTTCGAATTAAAAAATCTATAGAGATGATAAGGGCCAACAAAAGTATGCAATGCATACTTGCATATGCAAATGCATATTACAGTCTTACCGGCATGTTTTGAGGGTTTATGCATATAAAAGCATATTTTGGTTTTTTAGGTTTTTTATTATTTTTTTTTTACTTTTCGTATATATTTTTCGCAGCTTATACAACACCTGTTTATTTCTTTATAATGGGAAGAAAACCCCCATAATTTTTCGCAACTGGCTATCTTTTGTGAAAGAGTTAATATTAATGAATTAATATCTTCTACAAAGGCTGTATTTTTTAAAGTATGTGTTTCCGGTACTAACTAAACATTGCCACCAGTTCCATCCATTACTCGTTGGTATAGTTGGCAGAACTATCAAAGTACGTAAGGAAAGTTGAAAGTTGTGAATTAGTGTAACGGTGCACAGTGTGAGATTTAGTCAATCTAGCGTCTCAAAATTAATTTTTATATGAAGTTTTAGAGATATCGACTTGAAATTCGTTAAGGAGATTATAAGCTTCAATATGGTGAAAGATAACTAGTTCCAACTAGTGTCAAAGGGGACTAGTTCCGAACTATCCTCAAAAACACTAGTTGGGGACAATTTTTTTTACACATTTATATTCAATATTTCTTCTTTTTTTCTCTTCTAACTAAAACTTGTCGATATATTGATATAAGTACCCACATTCAACCATTTCTATAAAATGCTTCAAGTTTCGAACTTTAGTTTTCGATGATTCTTTGCAAATGAGAAAAATAAAAAGTTAATGTTGTTTTAATGTTAAATTAATTGATATCTAAAACATTATAAAGAGGAAAAACTAAAAAATTCGACGAAAGTTCTTAAAAGAATGGAAAATATTCAAAATAAGATATTAATCAAAAACCAAAATAAAGAAATTATATACAAATTATACAAAAGTAAAAAGCGAAAAGTAGAAATAAAAAAAAATAAGGAATTTATACAAAAAAAAAAATTCCAGAGAGCTGCAAGCAAAGTTTTTTATGCTAAATCATCAAATTCATCATTTAGTTGGGTGTCAGACAAAAGTGCAATGACCTCAGAAGGTAAAGTAGAACGCTTAGTTTTTGGGGGCAAACGTAAACTTGCAATCAAAGGGTCTGACGTGATAAGCAACCTATGCAATAAATCTATGTTGGTGTCAACTCGGGACGTTTTTCTTGTGAACAGTTCGCGATACTGTCTCGACTCTTTATTGCGTGCTTCTTGCGCTTCTTCAGAAAAGTTTCCTATGGGAAGAATGCATGAAGATATTGACTCTTTGCATTTCCGTTTTTGTATACTCGAAGCACTTTCAGCAAACTCTTTTTCTCGCTTTCCGCGTTGCGGAATTAGTTTTGAAGTTGATGGTGCGTGATCAAGAGCAAAATCAACAGCAGAAATTTTTGAACTTAGCCAAATAGCATTGTCATGCATAAATCTTGCTTTATCCCGGTGAGATTTGCTCCATCGCGGTTGAAATTGGAAGCAAAGCTTTTTTATACGATCTTTAATTTTGGTATCGTCAACATTTGGTCCAAAAATTGATATAACGTGCTTTTCGACCGCTTCTATTTTTTCTATTTTCACCTTGCTCAACCAAATCCACAATAGCTCCTCTCGCAATATTTCACTCATACTAAAAAAAGGCAAAAAATGGGCAGGATTTTATTTTTTAAATTTGTTTTGGGCACATTAACAAAGATTCTGCTGGCATTCCCATCACGGAACTCCGTGGGACTTGGAAGTTCTAGTCTATCAAAAATTTGAAAGCTTTCAAATTTGTCTTACCTTTTAGGTGGTTATAAAACAATTTTTTCAAAATACTTGAGTGCAAAAATAAATATTGAATAAAACAAAAATTTTAAGTTTAAGTAATAACCTTTAATACAAAAAATATTTTAGGCCAAAAAAAACACTCACAACTTCGACCTGATCACTCAAACTTTTGTGATCAATGCAACCTTGAAAATCAATTGTTTCATGCTATGAAATTGCTCGTGTTTGATAGCTGTTATCACGCCAATAACATTTTTTTATTCTCTTTTGTGTTTGTTTTCGTAACAATTGGGGTCTCTTCTCACTTTAAAAAAAATATGAGCGAGTTACGAAAACATTTTTTTTTTTAATTTCGAGACGCCAGATTGATTAAATCTCACAGTGTGCGGTGAGGAGGCTGAAGCAAAGCGTACTTCTAAAGAGAAATTGGCGTATAAATTTTCAAATATGACAAAGCAGATAGCATTGCAAAAAAAAAATGTACGCTGTAACAATGGACGGTGGGACTTTAAAGTCAACACCCATTATACTACTTGAACTTTCTAACTCCCACAGAAATTTGAAATATAAATTTGAAAAAAAAGCTAGTTCATTCACAAAACTTACTTACATACTTACTTAAGTGGCCCATTACAACTTACAAACGTGTTTCATAAGTTTGAGGCCTGAAGTACTAAAGAATTCCACACGCTTCGGTTTTGTGCGTGTGTTCTCCAGTTAGTCCTACCAGATGATGGCACGTCGCCTACCACTTGATCCTTCCAACGGAGTTTGGGTCTCCCTGCTCTGCGCCGTCCTTCAGGTTCGCCTTCAAACACTTTTCTCGCAGGAGCATTTACATCCATTCTGGCAACATGACCCAGCCATCGTAGTCGTTGCATTCTGACTCTTTTAGCTACGTCGATGTCGTGGTAAAGCTTATACAGCTCATGGTATATCCGATGGCGAAAATCGCCATCGACACAGATGGGTCCATACATTTTTCGGAGTACTTTTCTCTCGAATACTCCCAGGTTTTGTATGTCCGTTGTCGTAAGCACCCACGATTCGGCAACATACAAAAGAACGCGTAAGATTAGCACCTGTATTAGTATGATGATAAGGTGGTATTACTAAAGTGCTGCCGAAGTTCGTAGAAACATCTATTGGCTAGCACTATTCTCCGTTTAATTTCTTGGCTGACATTATATTTCTTGTTGACGGAAGATCCGAGGTAGGTAAACTCGTCGACTACCTCAAAACAATAATTGTCAACATTCACGGTGCGTCCCCAACGAGAGGACTCTTTGTTCGTCGAAATCATTATTTCTGTTTTCTCCTCGTTGACCGCTAAACCCATTTTTGCCGACTCCTTTTCTAGTGATGAGAGGACTGCAGTAACGTCCCGCAGATTTCGACCAATGACATCTATATCATCGGCGTAGGCTAGTGGCATGTGGCTTTTGTGGAATATGGTGCCAGACATATTGACACCAGCCTTTCTCATCACCTTCTCCATAACTATATTAAATAGTGTACGGGACAGGATATCGCCCTGCCTGAGACCTCTTTCCGTGTTGAATGGTTCAGACTGATCTTTACTAATCTTAATTGAGGATTTGGTGTTTTCTAAGGTACATCTACAAAGTCGAATTAGCTTTGCAGGAATACCAAACTCAGACATGGCCTCATAAAGCCTATTCCTTATCGCAGAGTCGAAGGCAGCTTTGTAGTCGACAAAGAGGTGGTAGGTATCGATCTGCTTTTCATGGGTTTTTTTTTCCAGGATTTGTCGTAAGGTAAATATATGATCCGTCGTAGATTTGCCAGGTCCGCACTGATATTGTCCAATTAGTTTTTCTACAATTGGCTTTACACGTTCACACAATATGCTTGAAAGGACCTTGTACGCAATTGGTAATAGGCTTATTCCACGATAGTTCTTACATTCACTACGATCTCCTTTCTTGTATATGGGACAAAACAGACTGAGTCTCCAATCCCCTGGCATGCTCTCCTCTTGCCAGATATTCTGCATGAGCTGATGCATGCTCCTAATTAGCTCCTCCCATCGCTGTCCTTGCAGGAGGGCAACCCTGTTCCACGCATTCTCGCTTTAACTCTCTTGTAGAATTTTCGGGCTTCCCCTCTACTTCGGAGCAACTCAGTACACTCATCCTGTCTCTTCTTCAGCTCCTTTTTTTTTCTTCTAAAAAGACGAGTTGCCTGTCGTCTCTTCTCCCTGTGCCGTTCACGAACAGCTCGCGTTGCCATTGGCTGCAGTTTTGCCCTGTATGCAGCATCCGTCTCTCTCGTGGCATTGCGACATTCATCATCGTACCAGGCATCTTCTTGAGACGGCTTTGAGTACCCAAGTACGCTTCTCGCAGTCCGTTCTATGGAGTCGGCTATATATTGCCACTGAGATGTTATATTATCAGGGGTTGGAGCATTCCGCAACAGTTGAGTTAGGTGGTTGGAGTAGGCATCCGCTACCTCTGTAGTCCGCAGTTTACCGATGTCCAGCTTTCGTTGTGTCTGGTTACGTACGTTTTTCGCCATGCTTAGCCTAGTGCGTACCTTAACTGCGGTAAGGAAGTGATCGAGTCAATGTTCGCACCTCTAATCACTCGTACGTCCAGAACACTCGATGCGTGCCTTCCATCGACTATCACATGATCAATCTGATTCCTCGTCAATTGATCTGGAGATAACCATGTTGCCTTATGAATATTTTTATGGTCAAATCTAGTGCTGCTAACTACCATGTTTCTTGCCGCAGAGAAATCAATCAGTCTGATGCCATTGTTCGACGTTTCGGCGTGCAGACTGAATTTTCCGATGGTAGGCTCAAATGCGGTTTCCCTGCCTAGTTTGGCATTAAAATCGCCTAGTACAATTTTAATTTCATGGCTCGGGCTACGGTCATATACATATTCTAGGCTCTCGTAGAACTCGTCTTTGTCCTCATCGCTTCTCTCTTCTGTCGGAGCATGGACACATTTAAGTATTATGTGGAAAAACTTTGTTTTGACTCTTATGGTGGCTATACATTCACACACCGGGTTGAACCTTGAGACTAGGTGTCGCAGTCTCTTGCCAACCACAAATCCACATCCAAACTCGTGCTTGTCCGCATGGACACTATAGTAGATGTCGCATGTCTTCATGCGCGAGCACCCGTGTCCCGTCCACCGGATTTCCTGTAAAGCAGTTATGTCAGCCTTGTATTCTTCGAGGACTTCCGCCAGTTGGATGGAGGCACCTGGTCTATACAGTGTTCTAACATTCCAGGTGCATATCCTTAAATAATGGTCCTTAATTCGTTTGCGGTGGTCGTCAACATTTTGAGGGGTCCATTTTATTCTTATCTTACTTCTTATCTTACTTTCTGACGGGTGTCAGAAGCACGTTTCCACTTTTTTATATAAAACTACTACTGACGTTCGGATACATCGTTCGACTGTAGATCACTTCTTGTGTGTCTTAAAAAAGCCGTGTTATGTCATAAAATACGAAAACTTCTCCCATTCATTATTAGGATGCAAAACGCATTTTAATTTTTACTAACTAATTTTACTAACTATTTTTACTAACTAAAATAAGAGTTCGCTTGCACTTTTCAGCTATGCTTCGCTCTAGGACCTTATTATGCCCAACACTGTCGTATTGTAATACCAAAATCATAATAACTCACTATCACATTCCCTAAAATTCTTGGAAAATTTTCAAACAAACAACAGACATTAGTTTGTAAGAAAACCCCTAACTAGCCGTTAAATGTTTATATTTCCACAGAAAGCAAAAAAAATTTCACAGTAAGAGGCAAATCGCCTGCTCACAAAACAATGTAATCGATTCAAACGTGCTAGGTGCCGGTGCCTAACATTTTGCCTATTGAGCTGGAACATCTCAAATAAGGAATTGTTTATTTGTAGAAGCAAAATACACTTGCCATAGCACATAATTTGAATACTACTGAGCACAATATTGAATGGAAAATTTTATAAAATTTATTTGGTAAAACAGATTGAGGTTTGATAAATATGGTTGATGAGGCAATTGGTTTGAAAAAAAATATTTGTCTTCGTTATATTTATAATTTAATTTGTGACAATGTTGTTCGATCCGTGTAAACAAAAACAGTTTGTGACGCCAATTTGAAATTTATCAGCTTTGGTAGTATATGCAATTATTGCAATTATTAGTTTAAATAAATAATAAAATTAGTGAGAGACGATAATGTGAAATCGATGGTTTTTGTTGAAGCAGTACTTATGTGGCCAATAGAAAGGAGTCCAGGTCATGGAAAAGTCAAGCCATTGGCCCTTGTTATAAAAGAAATGAATATCCAACAGAACTCCTTTTAAAATATTTGAGACGTAATTAAAAAATTAAAGATGTTACGATTTGTATGATCTTTTGGAATATATTTCTTTATGTATGGATAATTATAACTTTTACAGTATTCTTCTTAATTGCATATACGCAAAAAACTTAAATATAGAAACTATTTTATAATTATTAACCAAGCATCAGTTAAGTATGAATCAAACTTGTAACAAGATAATAACAAGATTTAAATAAAATTTGATGTCCATATTTGGTCTGATGATCTTATATTGATGTTGTGTTCGTCTTCACCTCTCCAGATGAGAATATAACCAGGAAGCTTGATCTCGTATTAATTAAGTTAATATGCAATTATATTGCTAAACTTAGCCATCACATATTCTTAAGAACGTGATTCTGCAAACACATTTATAATATAAACGAAAGCGGGCACATCGGATTAATGACCTCGCTTCTTAATTTAATATGTATTTAATAATATTCGAAATTACATTTAAATTATATGACGATGGCACCAACTTTTTTGCAAATATTGTCCATATCTGCAGCATCTTTATTTTCTTCTTGCTACATCCTCACCTACTTTGTATACAAGTTGTTGTTGCAGTGTTTAAATTTAAATTTTGTTAGCTTTAACAAATTTTTGTTTCCTCCCCCTCCCCATCCTTACACTGTTGTTTATATTTAAATTTGTATAGCAAAATAACATAAAACATTTTGAATATATTCATGTTTTATTTATTATGTTTATTTTTGTTGTTGTGCCGTCAGCTCTCCTGTGCGCCGTGTGTTGTATATGAAATTGTGCCAAATGCGCAATTTTCGCCTGGGAGAATGAGAAGATTTTGTGCTTTTTACACTTCATTGAGTATGTGTTTAATGTAGTACTATAATGTAATAATTTCGATAATTAAATTTGAAAATGCCGAAATATATTTTCTCGTCGCGTTGCCAAATTGCAACAGCGAGAAATTTTGTGATCTAATGGAAATTTCATTATAATGATTAATTGATATTGCATCGACGCGGAATAGTGTGTGGAAGGAGGGTATTAGGGGCATGAAAGTTTCTTTTTTTGTTTTTATATTTTTATATTTTTATATTTTTATATTTTTATATTTTTATATTGTTATATTTTTATATTTTTATATTTTGATATTTTTATATTTTGATATTTTTAAATTTTATATTTTTATATTTTTATATTTTGATATTTTGATATTTTGATATTTTATATTTTTATATTTTTATATTTTTATATTTTTATATTTTTATATTTTTATATTTTTATATTTTTATATTTTTATATTTTTATATTTTTATATTTTTATATTTTTATATTTTTATATTTTTATATTTTTATATTTTTATATTTTTATATTTTTATATTTTTATATTTTTATATTTTTATATTTTTATATTTTTATATTTTTATATTTTTATATTTTTATATTTTTATATTTTTATATTTTTATATTTTTATATTTTTATATTTTAATATTTTTATATTTTTATATTTTTATATTTTTATATTTTTATATTTTTATATTTTTATATTTTTATATTTTTATATTTTTATATTTTTATATTTTTATATCTTTATATTTTTATATTTTTATATTTTTATATTTTTATATTTTTATATTTTTATATTTTTATATTTTTATATTTTTATATTTTTATATTTTTATATTTTTATATTTTTATATTTTTATATTTTTATATTGTTATATTTTTATATTTTTATATTGTTATATTTTTATATTTTTATATTTTTATATTTTTAAATTTTTATATTTTTATATTTTTATATTTTTATATTTTTATATTTTTATATTTTTATATTTTTATATTTTTATATTTTTATATTTTTATATTTTTATATTTTTATATTTTTATATTTTTATACTTTTATATTTTTATATTTTTATATTTTTATATTTTTATATTTTTATATTTTTATATTTTTATATTTTTATATTTTTATATTTTTATATTTTTATATTTTTATATTTTTATATTTTTATATTTTTATATTTTTATATTTTTATATTTTTATATTTTTATATTTTTATATTTTTATATTTTTATATTTTTATATTTTTATATTTTTATATTTTTATATTTTTATATTTTTATATTTTTATATTTTTATATTTTCATATTTTTATATTTTTATATTTTTATATTTTTATATTTTTATATTTTATATTTTTATATTTTTATATTTTTATATTTTTATATTTTTATATTTTTATATTTTTATATTTTTATATTTTTATATTTTTATATTTTTATATTTTTATATTTTTATATTTTTATATTTTTATATTTTTATATTTTTATATTTTTATATTTTTATATTTTTATATTTTTATATTTTTATATTTTTATATTTTTATATTTTTATATTTTTATATTTTTATATTTTTATATTTTTATTTTTTTATATTTTTATATTTTTATTTTTTTATATTTTTATTTTTTTATATTTTTATTTTTTTATATTTTTATATGTGTCCGGGTATCAACGGTTTATATTTTTATATTTTTTTATTTTTATATTTTTATATTTTTATATTTTTATATTTTTATATTTTTATATTTTTATATTTTTATATTTTTATATTTTTATATTTTTATATTTTTATATTTTTATATTTTTATATTTTTATATTTTTATATTTTTATATTTTTATATTTTTATATTTTTATATTTTTATATTTTTTTATTTTTATATTTTTATATTTTTATATTTTTATATTTTTATATTTTTATATTTTTATATTTTTATATTTTTATATTTTTATATTTTTATATTTTTATATTTTTATATTTTTATATTTTTATATTTTTATATTTTTATATTTTTATATTTTTATATTTTTATATTTTTATATTTTTATATTTTTATATTTTTATATTTTTATATTTTTATATTTTTATATTTTTATATTTTTATATTTTTATATTTTTATATTTTTATATTTTTATTTTTTTATATTTTTATATTTTTATATTTTTATATTTTTATATGTGTCCGGGTATCAACGGTTTATATTTTTATATTTTTATATTTTTATATTTTTATATTTTAATATTTTTATATTTTTATATTTTTATATTTTTATATTTGTATATTTGTATATTTTTATATTTTTATATTTTTATATTTTTATATTTTTATATTTTTATATTTTTATATTTTTATATTTTTATATTTTTATATTTTTATATTTTTATATTTTTATATTTTTATATTTTTATATTTTTATATTTTTATATTTTTATATTTTTATATTTTTATATTTTTATATTTTTATATTTTTATATTTTTATATTTTTATATTTTTATATTTTTATATTTTTATATTTTTATATTTTTATATTTTTATATTTTTATATTTTTATATTTTTATATTTTTATATTTTTATATTTTTATATTTTTATATTTTTATATTTTTATATTTTTATATTTTTATATTTTTATATTTTTATATTTTTATATTTTTATATTTTTATATTTTTATATTTTTATATTTTTATATTTTTATATTTTTATATTTTTGTATTTTTATATTTGTATATTTTTATATTTTTGTATTTTTATATTTTTATATTTTTATATTTTTATATTTTTATATTTTTATATTTTTATATTTTTATATTTTTATATTTTTATATTTTTATATTTTTAAATAGTAAAATACATTATTTTTCGTGTTATGATTAACTTTTATTATAGCCAAATAATAGCTTATTACTCATACGCTTTTGATGAATATACCGATTTATTGGTTTGCGGGGGCGTATGATTTATTGCAATTATTGACACTTATTTGCAAACTTATTACGCATAAGCCACATTGATCGCAAATAAATCTGTTTTATATATAACTTACTGACGTTTGTTATGCAGTTATATATTTAGATTATTCTGTAGCAACTGTTTAATACATATATCGTGCACAGTACATTTTAAACATGTGTTTTTTGTTTCCGCGTTTAATTTAAACAAATTTTTCGTCATTGGCAGTTTGTAATAAAAGTTGTTGTTTATATTATTGACGTGAGTCGCCGTGGGTGACTTTGTGTTGTACAGTAATTGATTTCGACACTACGTGTGGGGGCCTTATGGTTTATGGCAATTATTGATGGCTAATTTATTATTACTCATACGTGTTGGGATAAATATTACTACTTCATACTACTAAAATTTAAAGTATATATGTCGAGACAGACTGTGGTACTAAAAAAACTGGTACATAGGATTTCATTAAACAAGATGTAATCTGCGCTTAAATTGGGAACAGCCAACATGAATTTAGAGGAACAATTTTTTTATATGTATATAGAGAAACTTCACGCAGTTAATTACTTGCTTTTCTATTTGCCTCAACAAATAATATTTCTATTTATAAATTTATTCTTATCAGTGCCTCTTGAGTCGTTGTGTAGTTGACATCTCGAGTTGAATGAATATTAAATAGCTAAAAAAAACTTAATTGTATTCATATCTCCTTCTACCGTCATTCTTCTTTTCTTTTTAATTTGCACTCATCCATTTAGTAGCTTTATTCATTTAAAGCTGTATCTAGAGACGTATGAATAATTTTAATTAACTACAAGTATGTTAAGTGTTTATATCGTACAATGTTATAGTATTTGAAAATTTTTTTGTGCGTATTTTCTTATTAGCGAGAATCCGTGTATAAATTTCAGTGAATCCGTGTATAAATATTCGAGTGTTGGTGTTGGTGGTTTCAACAGAAAATCTAAGGATTTTTCTTATTTAAGCACAGTTTGTTGTACCAGAGTCACATGAATAGTAACGTTTATAATTTCATTACTAAGGAAAAGTACGACAATACATTGGCTTTCAGACAAAATAATGCGTTTGCTTTGCTAAAACATGTTAGTGTTTAGTCTTTGTTGAGATTGCCAATGTGTTGCATCTTTGTAATCTGCTGTGGACGACATAAAAAAATATCCCTTATACTCTTACTTAGATTGTACGACATACATTCCTTGTCTCTATTATTTACCTAATATAACATATAAGTTCCACAATTCCACAATGGATAGACAACTTACTTACTTAAGTAGCCCATTACAACTTACGAACGTGGTTCCCTGCTCTGCGCCGTCCTTCAGGTTCGCCTTCAAACACCTTTCTCGCTGGAACATTTACATCCATCCTGGATGCATTCTGACTCTTTTAGCTACGTCGATGTCGTGGTAAAGCTCATACAGCTCATGGTTCATCTGATGGCGAAACTCGCCGTCGACACAGATAGGTCCATATATTTTTCGGAGTACTTTTCTCTCGAATACTCCCAGCTTTTGTATGTCCATTGTAGAAAGCACCCATGATTCGGCAGCATACAAAAGAACGGGTAAGATTAGCACCTGGTAAAGCTGTTTCTTAGTATTCCGAGATAAGGTGGTCATCACCTTCTCCATAACTATATTAAATAGTGTACAGGACAGGCTATCGCCCTGCCTGAGACCTCTGTCCGTGTTGAATGGTTCAGACTGATCTTTACCAACCTTAATCGAGGATTTGGTGTTTTCTAAGGTACATCTGCAAAGTCGAATTAGCTTTGCAGGAATACCAAACTCAGACATAGCCTCATAAAGCCTATTCCTTATCGGAGAGGTGAAGGCAGCTTTGTAGTCGGCAAAGAGGTGGTAGGTGTCGATCTGCTTTTCATAGTGTTTTTTCCATGATTTGTCGTAAAGTGAATATTTGATCCGTCGTAGATTTGCCAGGTCTAAAACCGCACTGGTATGGTCCAATTAGTTTTTCTACAACTGGCTTTAGACGTTCACAAAATATGCTTGAAGAGACCTTGTACGCAATTGATAATAGGCTTATTCCACGGTAGTTCTTACATTCACTACGATCTCCTTTCTTGTATATGGGACATGACAGACTGAGACTCCAATCCCCGGGCATGCTCTCTTCTTACCAGATGTCATCCATGAGCTGATGCATGCTCCTAATCAGCTCCTCCCCACCAGCCTTAAACAATTTAGCATGGAGACCATCGGCTCCAGCGGCTTTGTTGTTTTGAAGGCGGGAGATGGCCATACGTATCTCGCTCTGGCTCGGAGGTGGACAATTAATATCATCGTCATGGATTGGAGCGGGGTCTTCTGGAGCGGTGTCAATATCCAGTAAATTTCTAAAGTGATCTCTCCATATCTTCAGAACTATCGCTGTCCTTGCAGGAGGGCAACCCTGTACCACGCATTCTCGCTTTAACTTTCTTGTAGAATTTTCGGGCTTCCCCTCTACTTCGGAGCAACTCAGAGCACTCAATCTGCCTCTTCTTCAGCTCCTTCTTTCTTCTCTTCTTCTCCCTGTGCTGTTCACGAACAGCTCGCGTTGCCATTGGCTACAGTTTTGCCCTGTATGCAGCATCCGTCTCTCTCGCGGCATTGCGACATTCATCATCGTACCAGGCATCTTCTTGAGACGGCTTTGAGTACCCTGGTACGCTTCTCGCAGTCCGTTCTATGCAGTCGGCTATATATTGCCACTGCGAAGTTATATTATCAGGGGTTGGCGCATTCCGCAACGGTCATATACATTTTCTAGGCTCTCGTAGAACTCGTCTTTGTCCTCATCGCTTCTCTCTTCTGTCGGAACTAGAGTGTTCAAATACCTCCTTTTTTCAAAAACCCGGTTTCCAAGTAATTCGAAAAATTGATTTTTTAGAAAACTCGGATTTCGAACACAGCATTTGAAAGAAAACCGGTTTAACCGGGTTTTTTCGGTTTTTCCTTAAAAGTTCAAAATAAAAATAAAAAAATAATTTTGTTTAAAAAAATGCATTTACGAAAATAAGAAATGTGTTTTTACTTTTTTAAAAATTTTGGAATATCTCATTTTATTTTTTAAAGAAGTATCTTTGGAATATTTTTAATTTGGTTTTTTTAAAACAGTATTTAAGAAATAGTATGCAATTTAAGTATTATATTTTGAGTCTATTCTACTGTTTCGTTTTTATAAAGCTTGATACAGAAAACGCGCACTCACTAATTGTGAAAGTTGGATTTATTGAGAAGGATGTTGAGCTTTTCTGCCCTTTTATTAAAACTATCGAAATAGTTTAAATCATCATATAGTCTTGTGTCATTGCAATTGGTTTTCACTGGTGGATTTTGGATGTTATTTATTGTCCTGTTTAAATAGTAGCTGTTCGCCGTAAGCGATGTAATGTAAAGAAAGAAAGGGGAAATAAAACACGATAGTTTTAATATATGTACAAAAAGCCAATTGCTTTATTATTGGTAACAATTTTACCTTTTATTACACGATTTGTAATTATGGTTGCAACGATATGCAGGGGATGCTGTCGATAGCGATCGATAGAGGAGCAAGAAGTTAACTTGAAGAGTCAACAAGAGATACAAGATGAAGTAAGGTGGCGGCGACTTTAAGCATTCGTTAAGTTACTCGTTAGAATCTGTAAACACTTACAAGGGTGTATTAAACAGGAGTAGACAGATTCTAACGAGAATGTAAGGCAGGGATGGGAGTTCGAAACCCATTTATTTAATTACCACGAAAATTACGAAAGTAATGTTTTGTAATTAAACATTGCCGGCCACCTTGCAACATCGAGGGATGTTGTAACTTAAAAATAACTTAAAAATAAGACAACGGCAGTATAGTGCAGATCTGTGAGCTTTTTTTCCGAAATAAATTAACCGAGAGGGCCAGTAGGGACCCCAAGTGGGCCAGTAGGGACCTCGAGTGGGCCAGTAAGGACCCTGGATTGAGCCAGTAGGGACTCAGGATCGAGCCAGTAGGGACTCGTGCTAAGTGAGTCATAAGAGACTCCAAAGTGTTTTAAGGCCAGTATGGACCTAGCAGTCGCAAGTTCCCGATAGAACCCAACCAAACGAATTTCCTCCAATTCCCGGTATCGCCAAAGTGTATTGTTCAGCCTAGCCTCTTCTGAGATCGCGACAGTGTTAGTAAAAGCTCGAACGTGATTTGATGATAAAGGACCCGTAATGATCCAACCGAATATTGTGTTCTGCGCAATCAGCGAACCCATCAAGTTCTGCTGAGATCCCTCCAGTAGAATACTGGGGTACAGATCAGCACCAATTAAAAGGTCCACTGGGCGACTTTCAAACAAACGAGAGTCAGCCCAACGAAGTTTTGGCATTTGAGCCTCAAAGTCCGAATTGACTCTGAACGAAGGTAAATTTCCCGAAATCGTTGGTAGAACGAGCGCCTCCGTTTCGAGAAGAACCGATGCATCGAAACGCGTTCCAATTTTTAACGAACAAAGTTTTCGAGCTGTGGCCGAAATAGCACGATTGACGCCGGAGATAGGTGCGTTTGTCGAACGAACTGGGAGATGTAACCGATTCTGCAAGCGCTCCGAAACGAATGAAGCCTCAGAAGCCGGGTCAATTAAAGCTCGAGCAGGATACGAATTACCCTGGTGAACTATGTTCACAATAGCTGTTCCCAAAAGTACAGCTCTGCTCTCCGAAGCATGAAATACTTGCCGGTGGTCGGCCGATGACGATGATATGTCAGTTGATGTGGATGGCTGAGAATATTCAGTCCCAGAGGGATTTGAAGGACGAAAAACGGGAGCCGAAATCGAAATTGAACCCGTTGTTGGTGAAACAGGTGCCGAATTGCCGATGTTTGACGTATCGCGATGCAATAGAGTGTGATGCCTCTGATTGCATTTCGAACAATTATGCTTGCTTTCACAATCTTTCACTTCATGTCCTCGCATCAGACAATTAACGCACAAACGGTGACGTTTAACCGTAGAAAATCTCTCGGAAGACGAAAGATTTTTAAACCGAGGACACAAATGAAATCTGTGGCTCTGTTTCGGACAAAGCACACAGGATGAACTCGAAGAAGTACGAGAAGGATCCGAAGTTGCATTAGTAAAGTGCGATTTTACCTTTTTATCGTTAGAACGCTTCGGAGGTTCGCGAAGATCATGAAGGCACATTAGAGTTTGGATTCTTTCCGTTAGAAAATTGTCCAAATCCTTCCACGATGATAGAGCCGATTTATTTTTGACGCTCTGTTCCCACAAAGTTTGGGTAATTTTCGGTAACCGCTGAAGACACACGAAAACTAAAATCGGGTCCCAATTATCAGTCGGAACGTCATAAATAGACATCGCCGATAGACAGGCATTTATTCCGCGCTGTACCGACTTTAAACCCGAGCTTGTCTCTCCATCAAGAACCGGGATACCGAAAAGCTCCTTGAGTTGATTGTGCACCAAGATACGAGTGTTATCGTACGTATCTCTTAAGGCTTTCCACGCAAGAACGAAACTGCGATGAGTAATCGGAAATTTCGAAACAATTTCGCGCGCCTCACCGCTCGTCTTACGTACTAAGTGACAAAGTCGCTCGACGTCACTCAATCGCGAATTATGTATGTAGACCGCGCTAAACAAATCTCTGAACGTCGGCCACGAAAGAAAATCGCCATGAAATACGTCAGTATCACATGGCGGCAGCGATAGGTTATGAACGCTATCACTGATGGGGAGAGCCGAAGTTGGAACAGTCCTCGGATTTTCGACCAACACATTCGATTTATCCGATACTCTTGAGACCGAACTTGCCTCAGGTGAAACGGTAATGCAAGGGCGAGTTTCACGTGGATTCTGTGCGGAATGCTCGGATTCCACTCGGACTGATCTGATCGACGAACTTTGTCGAGATGATCCGCGAGTACCACGAATTTGGTCTAGCTTGCGGTTGATTGCGGATAAACACTGCATATAGGCTTCGAACGCCGCATTATGTTTTCCGTCCGCAGAATCAATGTCCGCACTCGTCGCATCCTCTGCCGATTGCAGATAGACGAAGCACTCATCGAATGTGCTTTTTGCTTTTACCCACAATGCCTTCAATTCCGAACTTCGTACCTCAAGACTGTAAATGTCGAGGTCTTCTTCGCGTAAAGCATTGAAGTTGGCGTTAAATTTTATTAGAGCATCCGACGCTCTAATAAAGAAATCGAGAGGGGTAATAGGCATTATAGGTTTAGATAATCCGAAACTTTTAAAACAAAAATTGTCCGATTGGCGGGTATATTTGACGTTTCCAAATTAAAATATCAAAAAACTGCCGATACAGTACCGAAAAGCAAATAAAAATAGCGAAAAAATCAACAAATGTTTAAAAAAAGTCCAGTTGACTGACTGTAGGGTGTACCAGATTTTTAGACTAAATCGTAGCCAAACACCCGATAAATATCAAAAAAAAAATACCGAAAAAATCAAAAAATCTCAAAATTTTAGCTAAAGTCGAATCGACCGACTGTAGGGTGCAATCGATTTTTAGGCCAAATCGTAGCCAAACACCCAATAAATCAGAAAACAGCGAAAAAATCAACTAAAAATTGCAAAATTGTAACAAAGTCGAGTTGACCGACTGTAGGGTACCATGCACAAATAAGCAAAACCACAACGAACGAGTTGTACAACAGTACCGAAAACAATGTTGATCAACAAACACTAAAAAGTTACACTTTTATTACAATAAGTCCGATTGACCTACTGTAGGGTGCACACGAATTTTTCCACTATTTGTACCGACCCGTATAGCCCACGAAGCTATATTATACGAAACCAGCAAAATAATACAATTTGTTACAAACGAGTTTTCGAACGAACACTACTGACGCGATTCCTGTAGGGTATAAACAAATTAAAGGAATGCGACACAAAAGGGAATACGAAAATATCAACTGCTACTGGTAAGTATGTAACTACGTATGTTCATACACATCAACAGCAGTATTTAGGCAAATAAATGTGTGAAGCTGTGTGGATTGTTTTCAGTGGTGCCTTTTATATTTATTTCAAATCGATAGTTAGAAACGAAAACAAACTTAATAATGATGTTAATATGTCGCGATATTATTGTTTTTGTTACTAGCGACCACTATGCAATTTTGAAAACACAACTACACACAATTTCACTTCACTATTCCAATGATATGGACAAGGACTTGAACTGGCTATTTGTCTCGAGTTTAATTTGTCTTTGCTGCTTTAAACGACTGTATGTGCGTATGTATATATATGTACGTATATTTGAATATTCGCACTGCAGCCGCGGAATAGACGAATTATGAAAACAAATATTTTGGCGAGGAGAGTGGGGGGTATTTGTAATGGGCTGTAGGGCGACCTGTTAGTTGTTGTTGTCTGTGCAAGAACAGACAAAACAACTTCGATATAGATATGTACGTATGTATATATTTTGTTGCACTCGCGAGCTCACTTTAGCTAAATATACTGCACTATACGTACCTTTTGATGACGAGATGATGAAGCTGTTGATGGCTGTAGGTGAATCCGGCGCTACAGAAGTAAAAGAGGCCGTTTTAGTTCGTCAGGTCTCTTGCGCGATTCGGCTCGATTGGACCAAAATGTTCGCCGTAAGCGATGTAATGTAAAGAAAGAAAGGGGAAATAAAACACGATAGTTTTAATATATGTACAAAAAGCCAATTGCTTTATTATTGGTAACAATTTTACCTTTTATTACACGATTTGTAATTATGGTTGCAACGATATGCAGGGGATGCTGTCGATAGCGATCGATAGAGGAGCAAGAAGTTAACTTGAAGAGTCAACATGAGATACAAGATGAAGTAAGGTGGCGGCGACTTTAAGCATTCGTTAAGTTACTCGTTAGAATCTGTAAACACTTACAAGGGTGTATTAAACAGGAGTAGACAGATTCTAACGAGAATGTAAGGCAGGGATGGGAGTTCGAAACCCATTTATTTAATTACCACGAAAATTACGAAAGTAATGTTTTGTAATTAAACAGTAGCAAAGACTGCAATTAGGGGAACTGCCGTTGTTGGGGAAATTGCAGGATAAAGTCTTTTAAAAAGTTCGTTCGCATATTCCATCGTTTCCGTCTTTTTAGAATACTTTTCATAGGATGGGCTTGTAGGATATTTTTCGTAGCTAAGATATATAATAAGGCTATTCAATATTTGTATTCTTCTTTCCTTAAATCATGCCGAGTCTATATTTTTGAGCTGTTTCAGTATAAACGCATATACTCCTTCAGCGTCGATTAGAGTCGCTGAATCATTTGATAATCTTTTAATTGCGAGGGCTGAAGCGCTGAGCGTAAATCTCCCAAAATTATTATTTCTTGTAAGCGCATGGCTGAGACATGGGTTAATTTTTAGAAAATGTTCAAGCATTGCAGATAAGGAGCACCACCGGTGTTTCACATCGACAATGAGCCTTAGTTCTTTATTGTGCTCCTGTAAAACATAGCTGTGCAATTTTCTTTGTTTTTCGCTCGACTTGTTAAATGCATTGACATGCTTCCACAATTTTGCGATAATTTAAGACACGTTTTTAATGAGCTCATATGATTTTTCGACTGCCACTATTTCACCGCATCATCATCATCACTATCATGGTCGGCGAGATTCACTTCGAATTGTAGATCCACTTAAATAACGTGTAAAAAGATTTTTCTAAATTAATTTGAAATTAAATTTTTAAATTTTACAAAGGTTCTAAAAGCATTCTCGTTTATGAAACGTAAAAAGTTTTTTCTAAATTAATTTAAAATTGAATTTTAAAATTTTACAAAGCTTCTAAAAACATTCTCGATTACAAAATGTAAAAAGTTTACTCTAAATTAATTTCAAATTCAATTTTAAAAAAAAAAATTTTATGTTTACAGTGTTCCTGATGATGTTCTTCGAAGAAGAAGGAAATATCGAAAAATTTTAGAAAATAATAAATAACAAATTATTAAAACAGACCTGGAGCTCGATTAATCAATTTAATTATATGAAAGTATATAGAAGGTCGAACATAATAACAACTACAATATCATATTAAAATTTTTACTTTTTCAATAACTCCTTTTGGAGTTGTAACAAAGCAATTTTTAAAAATCCGAGTACCCGAAGGAAAAAACTCGGTTAAACCGGTTATTCGAAAATGGCACTTTTGCAAAAACCGGCATACGGTTTTAAATAAAAAAACCGGTTTACGGTTTTTCGGTTTCGGTTTTGAACACCCTAGTCGGAACATGGGCACATATAAGTGTTATGTCGAAAAACTTTGTTTTGACTCTTATGGTGGCTATACGTTCACACACCGGGTTGAACCTTGAGACTAGGTGTCGCAGTCTCTTGCCAACCACAAATCCACAACCAAACTCGTGCTTGTCCGCATTGCCACTATAGTAGATGTCGCACGTTTTCATGCGCGAGCACCCGTGTCCCGTCCACCGGATTTCCTGTAAAGCGGTTATGTCAGCCTTGTATTTTTCGAGGACTTCCGCCAGTTGGATGGAGGCACCTGGCCTATACAGTGTTCTAACATTCCAGGTGCATATCCTCAACTCATGGTCCTTAATTCGTTTGCGGTGGTCGTCAACATTTTGGGGGGTCCGTTTTATTCTTATCTTACTTCTTTTAATTGCAATCGGTTATACGTTAGTGGCGGTTTGCAAGCCCTGCGCACCACGTCGCAGTTTTCTCCTCCTGCCAGGATTTTATTGCAGCCGCCCATTCTGGGTCAGACGCTGACCAGGGTACCAGGGTACGGCTGTATTCGCGGGGACAGATGACGAATACCCCCTCAAAAAGGGGGAATATGTTTGGGACGTAAGAGTAGTTTTTGACCGATATTGCTCATTATAGAACTTGACTGCCGATTAAAGGATAGAAGCTTGCATACAAAATTTAAACTATATTTATATTTTGACCAATATAGTTCATCGTACAACATAGCCTCCGCTTTGAGCATAGAATCTTGTATACGAAATTTCAGTTCGATTGCTCTTAAACTATGATTGTAATCGCAGGGAGTCAAATTTAATATGTTATATCTGACTGAATTCTGTGTACTTACAAAGAAGGGCTCAAGTGCAGAACATATGCCATTCTTTTCGTCTTGGTCCTCAAACATCGGTAGGTCAAAGTTGATGCTGAGGCCCATGGGGCTTGTGGCGGACAATAAAGGGGCCCTTTGGGTTCTATGATGACTGACTCCCCCATGTGCGGGTCATCAAATATGTGATATTTTCAAGACAAATCCGATCAAATATTTTTAAAGCTCCTGCGGGTTTTCTGGGCCGATTTAGAGCTATTTTTGTTGGGCCACATTTGCAAATTTTAAGGCAAGTGATATTTAAAAATGAACTTATATGAATGGAAATTCAAACTATAGGATATTAATTATCATTCTGAATGCATTTTAAATCGCCGCTACTTCGAACCATATTTTTCGCTTATTTAATTAAATATTTCGTTTAAAAATAGGTGTAGTAGGGTCCATGGGTTCCGTGGGATCTTACAATTTAAATCACTGTGTTTGTCTCAAAAATATCTTTCATTTGAGTACCCCCACATAAGGATCACTATAAGACCCAAGGACACCCCTTTTTAGTGCTCCCAAAAACCCCGCATGGACTGAAAAAGTACAATGTTGGATTTGTCTCAAAAATATCTTTCATTTGAGTACCCAAACATAGGGGATCATCATAGATCCCAAGGGGTCCTTTTTTGACCCCCCAACTTTGACCTTTCGCGTTTTAGGACATATTTAAGGGGGCGTGGTATATTTTTTGGGCACCCGCCCCATATTCTGCACTTTTCCCCAAGAAAGTTATGTATGTAAAACTATGAGAGTAAATTCTGTCATTTGTATGTGAGTCACCAGAAGGGGTGCGGCAAAGTTATGGGAAATGTGTCCTGGCACTGTCTTCTAGATGTAGATTTGGAAGTTCTTCTTCTTCCTCTTTTTATTTGGCAGCAAAAACAGAAATTCATCCATCAGTAGTCACACATAGAAAAGTATTCCAAGTGCTTCGATCTTTTACGCTCCATAGATAGTTCGTCACACCAAGCTTAGATAACAGCTCTTCCACCTGGTCCATCCAACGAAGTTTTGGTTGCCCCCCTTCTGTGCCGCTCATTGCATTATTGCCAAAGACTTTTCGAGCTGGTGCATTTTCATCAATTCGTACGACTTGTCCAAGCCTGCGGATTCGGTCTATTTTGAGGCGCTGGACTACGTCGATGTCGCATACAGCTCACGGTTCATTCGACGATGATACTTGCCGTTAACTATGATGTGTCCAACTATTTTGCGAAGTATTTTCTCTGGCAGACTCCCAGTATAGATTAATCCGCTTGTGAACTGTAAAGCAAGGCAGGTAGGATCAGTGTATGAAAGAGTTGCTTAGTCATTTAATCGCTTGCTGTGCGCATAGTAGCAGCAGTTTACTCACAGAATATTCGTCTCTTAATTTCCAAGCTGGCAATACTATTTTTGTTTTTGGCGGATCCATGATATGCAAAATCAAGTATCACTTCAAAGCTGTAGTAGTCAACGTGCACACAGCGTCCTTAAAAAATAGACCGTTTGTTCGTTGAAACAAAAAGCTTAGTTTTATCCCCACTTAACACCAGACCCACTTTTTTTGGACAGCTTCTCAAGGCTCGAAAAGGCCGCATTAACATCTCGCAGTCCTCGGCAAATGATATCTATATCATGGGCATGATAAAGATTGTACCAGCCGTGTTTACTGCAGCCTTCCGCATGATTATCTTTATTATGATGTTAAAGGGATCCCATGACAGACTTTCGCCTTTTTTAAAGCCTAGTTTCCATAACGATTTAGTGGCGGTCAGTGTCTTGACAAAAAGTCCTACCAACTTCGCGGCGATACCAAACTCAGTCATTGCATATAATAATTTATATCGTATCGGTCTGTCGAATGCAGCTTTGTAGTCGATAAACATATGGTAGGAGTCGATCTGTATTTCTTGTGTCTTCCCAGGATTTGTTATAGTGTGAATATCTGGTCGGTAGTGAATTAACCAGGACTAAAATCACTCTGTTAAGGTTCAATAAGTTTCGATAGAAAGGGTTTTAGTCATTCACATAACACACTAGACAGGACTTTGGTTGGCTAAAAGACTGATATCGCGATAGTTGGTACACACACTTGGATCGTCAGGAGTACAGGACATAAAACACTTATTTTTATTGGGTCTTCTCCAGGATGTGTCGTAGTGTTAATATCTGGTCGGTTGTGGATTTACCAGGTCTAAAGCCACACTGATAAGGTCCTATCACTTGCGATAGTATAAGCCTTAGTCTTTCACAGAACACACTAGACAGGACCTTGAATGCGATGGATAAAAGGCTGATCCCGCGATAGTTGTTACACATATTTTGATCTCCTTTCTTAAGTAGATCAGATTCCAATCATAGGGCATGCATTCATCTAGTCAAATCACCTTTATGAACTACAGCTCTGCAGGTAGTCCATCGGCTCTGCAACTTCATTCTTTTTAAGCCTTGCTGATCTCGTTTGGCTAAAAGTTGTTGGGAAATATTACTTTTATAAAATTAGGTAATTTTGTATGGAAGGTACTAGACGGGGTGGAGCAATTCTGCCCATTTACAATCCCATTACTTAATTGTGGAAAATAATAATACTGATTATAAGGATCAGCTAAGTTTTACTTGGACTATCCTGCCCACCAGTTATCCGGCCATCCAGCTGGACTGATAGACGGGCATGGCTTTATCGTCTTGAAAAGTCCTGAAATAAATTTTGTTTAAAGTTACTTGGGGTGTAACATGTTTTCTTTAATGCGTTATACTTTTTCTCGTATCAATTTATATATGCCCTTATGATGGAGTAAAAATTGGTCGTATTTTTTAATCAAAATGGCTGCAAACTAGTGTTATGTAGGAACAACTTGTTATACAGCGCACATTTCTAGTTAGTAGCAAGCACATTTAAAAATTTCATAAAATATGTGTTATTATTATCTAGCTCCACATCCTTTAGAATCCTGTGTGTTGTTAGCATTTGTAATCGTCCTTGCGTTAAGTGTAGTTTCTAATAACATTTAAACTATTGTTTATATTTTAAAGAACTTAGTGTAATTAATTTAATTTTATTACCAACAATACATGCAAAAAGTTTTTTCTATTTGTATTACATCATTAAATTTATGTACGGGTTTGCATTTTCTCTCAACAATTAATATTCACTGCTAATTTGATGCTTATTTGATGCTGGGGAGACGTATGAGTAATTTTATTTACCCGCATCTGTAAAAACTGCTCATGCCATATAAAACCTAAACGTTAAACGTTCATCGTAACTTTTAAATAACTCTGCACATTTCTTGTGTAAATTATCTCACGTTACGTTGGCGTTGGTTTTAAAACCACAATATTTATAGGATATGAGCTATTTACAGCTTGTGCTGTAGTGTTGAGAGGTAATGTTCATTTTGCGGAAATTATGCGAAATGAAATGATAATCGCATTCTGAGCACGTATAATAACATCTTTGCTCTGTGTTGCAGGAATTTATTTGTCGGCTAGATGTTCTTGACACCGAGTGTTTGTAGAGTTTTGCTTAAGGATACGAGTACAAATACATATACAATACAATTATTATGATTATGATTGGAACTGAACTAATGCTAACATTTGTTTTTTTTAAACTGTCCATCGCACTACAAGTGGTCAATATGGAATATAAAATGAAAACGTATAAACATTTCCGTTATAGTTCTTTGGCAGGAATTCTGCAGGGGTGTTAACGACATCATCTTTGGACTGCAGCAGCACATAAAGGGTTTTTAATTTAGATTTTTTTTTAATTTAAATAACCCACTTAAAAATGAATTAGAGGGAATCTTTATTATGACTCTTAAAAAAGAATCTCTGATTTTTATCTGTTAACGATCATTTCTTACAAATGTTGACCGCTAACATTCGAAAATTCTAACATTCGATCACTCTTTCCAGGTTGTTACTTCACATGATCCAAATGAAAACATATCTGAGGTCTATATGATATCAGGTGAGAAGTCCTAAACGCACAATTAGGTGCTCACCACTATGACTTCACAATAAAGCCATTGTATAGCGTTCTTTTATTTTGTTGCCATTGACGTTAATGTACTATCCCCACAACAAACGATGCATTTTTTGCACCCCAAACGCAGCAATTGTTTTTATAGGTGTATCCATTGAATCAGTTAGTGAAAAAAATTCGGCTAGATAATAGCGGATCATCATTGAGCTGTTGTAGAACCTATTGAATGAAATTAAAACGTGAATTAAAGTCTAGCGCCTTTAAGTCTTAAACGTGAGACCAAGAAAATGCACACGCTTAAGACACAAATTTACGGAACGATGGTGCATATCAAATGTTGTGCGAAGTGCGCGGGAAATTATTTGAAGAGATTGTGACGAGTGAGTTAGTCTTACCATAACGAATTCTCATACAGTACTTAATAAAAATACGGTAGCAGCTTGACAACCGCCACGAGTGATCTGTAAAAAACAAAATAAATGAACAAAGCCTCTTAATGAATCATACTTTATGTCTATACTTAACAAGAAAATGATTAGAATCTAAATTTTGAATACATCTTAAATTTCAACCACAGTACGTTTTGGCTCGCGTGCCATCTTCCACATTAGGAACCGGTCTTGCGAGGTGGGAGCTCATTTGAAAGCTTTAGCCAATTTAGGCCAAGATGGGTAATTTTCTACCCCTGACTTCAAAATGAAATTTTTACGAAACCAAACGTAGGTAGGTTAAGCTATTAGCTCCCGTGCCATGAGTAAGATAAGAGCTCTGAGGTAAATAAAATAAGTAAAATACAAATTTTGGTACATTAACAGTATTCTGGAACAAAAAAAGTACATTTTGGTAGAATGAAAGTACTATCTATCATGTACTATAGACCGGGTCGGCCCCCATACAAAAATTTTTTTTCTCCTAAGTCGAGGGCAAATATTAAGGATCGCCTCGAGACAACTTAAAAAAAAATTTTTTATCATTGCTTTTTTGTTTGCCGCTCAATCGTTAAGTCAAAGGCATCGGCGTATAGGTTTCGACGAGTACTACATTTGACCTATAGATGTCGCTGACATACGACATCATCTTGTAATGATGGCCTAATTTTTAATCTAGTTACCGACAAAATATAATTTTTGTTACAAATAAAATCCCAAAAAGAGCTAAAAAAATATATATGTAATTACAGCAAATATTGGCGCGACTCAAGGTCCGTTCACTACTTTTTAGTTTTACAATAATTTTTCATTTTGATTAGTCATTCCAAGCGCTGATTAACTTACATTTCGCACAAATGTTTAGTGTTGCAAATTGCATGGGAAGTACATATTAATGTCTATATTTTATTATTAATACTTAAATTGTAGACCAGGTATCTTTATAATATCGTTGCTTGAATATCGGTGACGCTGATTATCTTCATACGCATGTTTGAAAACACTGTTTGCGCTAAAAAGTATGCAATAACTTGTATTTTTCCATATCGCTAAGAAGTATGCAATAGTTTTCTGTAATAATGAAAACAACAGAAAAAAATATTAGTGTTGATGCTGTAAATCCCATACCTCATTCATGGGGTGCAAAGGGAAATTAAGTTTTTAATTTTAAGATGCTGTAAATACATCTTTTCATACGTAACTTTTTTGTATTTTTAAATTTTAGGGATAGAAATTGCTCTAAATGGGGCCATCATTACAAGATGATGTCGTATGTCAGCGACATCTATAGGACTAATGTAGTACTCGTCGAGACCTATACGCCGATGTCTTTCACTTAACGATTGAGCGGCAAACAAAAAAGCAATGATAAAAAAAGTTGTTGGCTGTTTTTCCGGGGGAGACCTATACACCGATGTCTTGTATGCTACGATTGAGGAACAAAAAACAAAAAAGCAGTGATAAAAAAAACGATTTTGGGTGTTTTTCCGGGGGGTGGGGGTGGAATTTTTTTTTTAAGTTGTCTCGAGGTGATCTTTAATATTTGCCGTCGACTTTGGAAATTTTTTTTCGTGACCCGGTCTAATGTACTATATCAGTACAAAAGAGCTACTTTCTGGAGCCAACAAGTTTTTCGTAATCTCACCCAACTTGTAGGAGGATATATCTCATTTCATACGACCCTAAAGTGCAATATATAGAAGGAGTCACATTATACCCGAGATTTCTTTGAACCAAATTTAATTCATAGACTTGTGTTTGTCTATCCGGCACGCACGATAACTTTCGAAAGAAGTAACCAATTGTTTTGAAACTTTGCATGGGTTAATACTTACATTCCCAAAACTTCTTACAAGATTGCATATCGGTCGTATGGCCACGAACTTTTTGGTACCTCCCGTATAAATGTACCCTTAAGCCCACTTTAAAAATCGCGTAAAAATATCAATACACCCAACGCGATCGTGTCCAAATTCTGCATTTTGTAAAGCTATAACAGTATTAAGTTTTGAAACAAAAATTGGAAGTCAAGCCACGCCACTTTGGTGCTTCCCATACAAACTTACCATTACCAAAAATTATCATTTGTTACACTAAAGGTACTTTGTGGGTAAAATAAAAGTTATTCTTGGTACAATAAAAGTTCTTTTGTACAGTAAAATTATATATTTGAAAAAATAAAAGTACTCTCTGGTATAATTATGGTACTTAATAGCAAAATAAAAGTACTTTTTGTATAATAAAAAACTTTGGTACAATAAAAGTGGGTTTTGGTACATCAAAAGTACTTTTTGTATAATAAAAGTAAATTTTTGAAACAAAAAAATTAACTCTGGTGCAATAAAGGTACTTTGTGGGTACAATAAAAGTTCTTCTTGGTACAATAAAAGTACTTTTGTTCAGTAAATAAAAGTATATATTTGAAACAATAAAAGTACTCTGGTATAATTATGGTACTTTGTAGCAAAATAAAAGTACTTTTTGTGTAATAAAATACTTTGGTACAATAAAAGTAGGTTTTGGTACATCAAAAGTACTTTTTGTATAATAAAAGTAAATTTTTGAAACAGCAAAATTATCATTTGGTACACTTAAGGTACTTTGTGGGTACAATAAAAGTTATTCTTGGTACAATAAAAGTACTTTTGTACAGTAAATAAAAGTGTATATTTGAAACAATAAAAGTACTCTATGGTATAATTATGGTACTTAATAGCAAAATAAAAGTACTTTTTGTATAATAAAATACTTTGGTACAATAAAAGTATGTTTTGGTACATCAAAAGTACTTTTTGTATAATAAAAGTAATTTTTTTAAACAAAAAAATTAACTCTGTTGCAATAAAGGTACTTTGAAAAGTACTTTTATTTTATTATATTTATTGTATTTTAGTATAATGAAAGTACTTTTTGTACAATAAAATATATGTGTACTTTTTTGGTGGAATAAAAGTACTTTTTTGAAACAATAAATTTACTATTTTATTGCAATCAAATTTTTCTTTTGGTACAATAAAAGTACTTTTAATTTTTACAAAATCACTTATGTTACTATGTTTACAAAATCACTTGTGTTACACAAGAGAACTTTAATGTACAAAAGAGTATTTTTATAATACTAAAAAAAAGTACTTTTATTGCCCTAAAAAGTTTTTTCATTGTTCAAGAAATAACTTCTACTGGAACTAACAATGTACTTTTATAATACTAAAAAGTACTTTTAGTGTACAAATCTACTTTTTTGTTCCACAAAGTACTATTTTTGCTCAAGAGTATTTTCGATGTAACAAAATGTGTTTTTATTTAATGGACTTCGGTTTTCAGCTCGCTCGCTCTTGGCTCGGGCGCTGAGAGCTAAAATGGAGCAGAAAATCCTGTCGGCTCGTGAGTAGGAGCCTAAAAAGCACAAATGGGCACTCGGCTTTCGAGCCTTGAGGCCTACTTGGAACTGGCTGGCGAACTAAGATCCTCAATATTTCAAATTGGTCAATATGAAGTCTGATTTCTACTTAGGATTAGCAACATTTGAATAAGATTGGTTAAAGACTTGTGTTTTTTTTCACGATGACAATTTATATATGTAGATTTTATTTTTAAATATTAATTTATACTTTTTGAATTTCGATTTTAAATTTATCAGCAGTTGTTGTAATTCCCCCAATATTTTGTACTACCCAAAACACAAAAAACAAAAAAAAACCTTTTTTTTGCGTTTTTTAAATGAGATATGAAAGATATATATCGTCGATACTCTGCGTAAACAAACCAACTCCACTTTTGTGTAAAATGGACTTAATGATGCAAAAGTGATCCAAAATCATAATCTATGCCCTATTAATCTCATCTCAAGATAGTAGACAGAGATAGTGTCTAGTATTGTCTCCTCATCATTTCGATATTCCAAAATCATTTATTTTTCTTGACTTTAAATTATTTCGGACCATCTCAATATATATTGCACTTTCCCAAAATCATAAATATTTTCTCTGTAACAAATTGAAAAAGTGAAGTCAGGAACTAGCTAACTAGTCAAGGTTACATTTTATGTGCTTCATAACTATGCAACAGTAGCTTAACCAGAAAAATTTTAATATTTGCTTCGCCAATGCCTCTTAGCCCAACTTTTGCTGTCCCGCTTTAACGAAAACACTAAAAAATTTCCCCAGTTTAATGCATATTTTTTTCAACTTAATTGTCCTTCGATGGCGTATGAATGATATTAATTACATACGAATAATTAAAAGTTGTTCATACGTGACGCTTAACATGACATACAGACAGATAGATTATTATACTTTTTCCACTTTTTGCTTCCTTTATTCGCTCGCGTTATCCTTGAGGCAGTGGGACTTATGGTAAAAGCAACTGGTTTTTAACTCACTTTCAGTCTTTTGTAAGCCATGTCCTTGTGTGTGTCATGTATCCTCAAAATCTGATGCAAGGTTTCGCCAACTTTGAGTCATACAAAGAGCCCACAGCGCTGGTAGAGAGAGATATTTGTGTACTCAATTGTAAAACAATTCATTGAGAAATTTTTTTGGGTAACTACTAAGGTATGGCGGCAGCGACAGCGATAACGAATATTTGTTTTTGTTCTATCACATTCCCATGTTCATATTATTCGTAGCAGTCGTGTATCATCATCGGTTTTGTTGTGTTATGCTGTTTTTCTCCAATCGTTCATAGCTGACTGTCTGACATCAGTTTGTTGTGGTCTCTCGTTGGCTGAACATTTCTAGCACACAGATACTGACGCATATCCCAACCGCCGGAAGTCGGTTAGCAGTTATCTGTGCTTATTACGAAATACCGTTGTGTGTGCGTGTGTGTGTGTGTGAGTGTATGATTGTGGCCAAAATGTAGTTGATTGGTTTTTAAAATCACTGTAAGTAAACGTTTAAAGCCACAATATTGAAATGCGTTTATTAAGGATGGTCGACAATTTTCGTGAGGGTGTTTACTTTACATATCGGAGAGAATTTAAGATGATTCAGTCGTTGTTGATGATTTTCGAAAAAAAAAAATTGGTTTAACTGCGTCATAATAAAATGGGTCTTTACTTGTTGGCGTATGTTCGTATGTTCCCTTCGACTTTGTTGTTAATCCAATTAGTGTTAATTACCTAAAAATGTGATGATAACGGTCTTTCAGTCTGGCCGCTTGTTTGGTGGCATGATGAAATCTTTCAAGTGCTCACGAAAAGGGAATAAAGTTGATTGTTGTCATAATGTGTTTATTTACAAAATTGAAAACGGCTGCAAATGAGTATTGTCAACAAAATTGTTGGTGACATGATTGGATTATACATTTTAAATTAAGACTGGCCAATGGCTTGCTGCTATTTTGATTAGCGTAACAAGTATCTGAGCTTATAAAAAAAATATATAATTTGGAGCAATGACAACTTCACTGGAGCAATTTTAAACCTACTACTGTTAACTTATAGAAGAAGTGCTTAAAATCCACAATTGTTATGGACATTTTATATTAATGCAGCCAACTTGTCAAAGCGAATGATGCAGAAGTTCTTATTTTTGTGGCTTTCTTCACGTGCAATTCTCAAAATTGAGTGCCAAAATAATGTGTTGTATTGTGTAAAGAATTGCCGAAGAAGACTTAATAAAATAAGATAACAGCTTAACATAAGTCATACATGATGTGTGAAACACAAACAAATGAAAAACTAACCTCTAAATGAATCACACTTTAGGGTAATAGTAAGATACATTAAAAAGTACAATTGTACTTTATTGTACTTTTAAAATTATCTAACAATAACAGCGTCTTTTAAATTTGCCTTTATATATGTAAGAATTTAAGAACATGATATCATTTTTATTGATTAATTAAATTCAGCCAGAATATCTTTAAAAAGTTTTTTGTTGCATATAATTATTCACATAACACAATCAATTAAATTATCCATATAAAGAACAGCTGTTAGTATAGATTAACAATGCAAAACTTGAGTTGTTGTTGTACTAAAACTTTGTTCTTTCTAGAATTGTAATTGAATTTCACACGAATTGAAAACAAAGTCTACACAACGCTTAAGTTTGCCAAAAGAAAAACAGGCGGTGTTAAATTTTCTTTTTATTTCCTTATAAATCGTCTACTAATAATCAATAGAATTAAAACGACAAAACGACACTTGTTAAAAGAAAATATGTTTTCAATGTTGTTGTTGTTGTTGTTTGCCACGATAAAACACTTGAAATTTTCTTTCTATTAGTTGTTTTGTTCATTTTGTTTTTTTTTTTGATCATGTGCAAACAAATAAAGGAAAAACTTTTATAAATGAAGAAGGAAGAATTGGCTGTGTCGGTTGAACGGTCTTTCATATTGTTCATAGGGCTATTGAAGAGTTTTATTTGGTTACACTCACGCACTTACTCACTCGCTTAGTCACTTACTCACGAAACTGTTAAGATGAAACCCAATAACTGAATACATATTTGCTAATAGCAAATAAATACGAAAATATATTATATTCCAGCGGCGGAAGGTCCTTTATATGGAACGCCTTCAAGTGCTGGCAGTAGGCCTTCCCTCTGCATTTCCTCTTTCTTTCCCAATAACATAGAATGTCATTCGATGATAAGGCCTTACACTCTCACATGAAAAAAAGGACTTGTAAATTAAGGAAACGTATAGCCACCATAAGAGTCAAAACAAAGTTTTTCCACAAAACACTTATATGTGCCCATGCTCCCACAGAAGAGAAAAGCGATGAGGACAAAGACGAGATCTACGAGAGCCTAGAAAATGTATATGACTATAGCCCGTGACATTAATTTTAATGCTAACATAGACAGGGAAACCGCATTTGAGCCTACCATCGGAAAATTCAGTCTGCACACCGAAACGTCGAACAACGGCATCAGACTGATTGATTTCTCTGCGGCAAGAAATATGGTAGTTAACAGCACTAGATTTGACCATAAAAATATTCATAAGGCAACATGGTTATCTCCAGATCATTTGACGAGGAATCAGATAGATAACGTGGTAGTCGATGGAAGGCACGCATCGAGTGTTCTGGACGTACGAGTGATCAGGGGTGCGAACATTGACTCCGATCACTTCCTTACCGCAGTTAAGGTACGCACAAGGCTAAGCATGGCGAAAAACGTAAGTAACTAGGCACAACCAAAGCTGGTCAACGGTAAACGGCGGACCACAGAGGTAGCGGAAGCCTACTCCAACCACCTAACTCAACTGCTGCGGAATGCTCCAACCCCTGACAATATAACCTCGCACTGGCAAAATATAGCCGACTCCTTAGAACGGGCTGCGAGAAGCGTACTTGGGTACTCAAAGCCGTCTCAAGAAGATGCCTGGTACGATGATGAATGTCGCAATGCCACGAGAGAGACGGTTGCTGCATACAGGGCGAAACTGCAGCCAATGGCAACGCGAGCTGTTCGTGAACGGCACAGGGAGAAGAGACGAGAGGCAACTCGTCTTTTTAGACGGAAAAAGAAGGAGCTGAAGAAGAGGCAGGATGAGTGCACAGAGTTGCTCCGAAGCAGAGGGGAAGCCCGAAAATTCTACATAAGAGTTAAGTCGAGAATGCGTGGAACAGGGTTATCCTCCTGCAAGGACAGCGATGGTCAGCTAGTGACGGACCCGTACAACGTTTTGAGGATATGGAGAAATCATTTTTAAAATTTATTGGATGCAGACACCACTCCTGAAGACCCCGCTCCAATCCATGACGATGGTGTTTACTGTCCGCCTCCGAGCCAGAGCGAGATACGTGTGGCAATCTCCCGCCTTAAAAACAACAAAGCTGCTGGAGCCGATGGTCTCCCTGCTAAATTGATTAAGGCTGGCGGGGGTGGAGCTGATTAGGAGCATGCATCAGCTCATGGAGAACATCTGCCAAGAGGAGAGCATGCCCGGGTATTGGAGTCTCAGTCTGTTATGTCCCATATACAAGAAAGGAGATCGTAGTGAATATAAGAACTACCGTGGAATAAGCCTATTACCAATTGCGTACAAGGTCCTTTCAAGCATATTGTGTGAACGTCTAAAGCCAATTGTAGAAAAACTAATTGGACCATATCAGTGCGGCTTTAGACCTGGCAAATCTACGATGGATCAAATATTCACCTTACGACAAATCCTGGAAAAAACCCATAAAAAGCAGATCGACACCTACCACCTCTTTGTCGACTACAAAGCTGCCTTCGACTCTCCGATAAGGAATAGGCTTTATGAGGTCATGTCTGAGTTTGGTAGTCCTGCAAAGCTTATTCGACTTTGCAAATGTACCTTAGACAACACCAAATCCTCGGTTAAGGATCAGTCTGAACCATTCAACACGGAAAGAGGTCTCAGACAGGGCGATAGCCTGTCCTGTACACTATTTAATATAGTTATGGAGAAGGTGATGAAAAAGGCTGGTGTCAACATGTCTGGCACCATATTCCACAAGAGTCAAATGCCACTAGCTTATGCCGATGATATAGACATCATTGGCCGAAATCTGCGGGATGTTACTGCAGTTTTCTCATCACTAGAAAAGGAGTCAGCAAAAATGGGTTTAGCGGTCAACGAGGACAAAACAAAAATAATGATTTCGACGAACAAAGAGTCCTCTCGATGGGGACGCACCGTGAACGTTGACAATTATTGTTTTGTGGTAGTCGACGAATTTACCTACCTCGGATCTTCCGTCAACAAGATGAATAATGTCAGCCAAGAAATTAAACGCAGAATAGTGCTAGCCAATAGATGTTTCTACGGACTTCGGCTACACTTTAGTAACACCACCTTATCTCGGAATACTAAGAAACAGCTATACCAGGTGCTTATCTTACCTGTTCTGTTGTTTGCTGCCGAATCATGGGTGCCTACTACAACAGACATACAAAACCTGGGAGTATTCGAGAGAAAATTACTCCGAAAATATATCGACCTATCTGTGTCGAAGTCGAGTTTCACCATCGGATGAGCCATGAGCTGTATGAGCTTTACCACGACATCGACGTAGCTAAAAGAGTCTGAATCCAACGACTTCGATGGCTGGGACATGTTGCCAGGATGGATGTAAATGCTCCAGCAAGAAAGGTGTTTGAAGGCGATACTAAAGGACAGCGCAGAGCAGGGAGACCCAAACTCCGTTGAAAGGTCAAAGTGGTAGGCGATGTGCAATCATCTGGTAGGACTAACTGGAGAACATACGCAGAAGACCGAATCGTGTGGAATTCTTTATTACTTCAGGCCTCAAATTTATGAACTACGTTTCGTAAATTGTAATTGGCCACTTAAGTAAGTAATTAAGTAAATTAAGGAAAACTATGCAGGTGGTGACCCTCAAATTGTTTAGTTTTATTGAGAGCGCAACTGATATTTTTAGATATTTCTCACGTCTATATATTTCTCTCTATACTTACACTTTTTTTCCAACGACAGTAAACTTTGCTGGAGTATGAACTCACTATCTCTCGTATGTTAGTCAGCCATGCTACCATATAGCCTTTGAAGATGCATTCGAATTGTGCGGCTGAAACTAATTATAAACTGTTTTAAGAAAAACACATGAACAATTTCCTCGAGTATTCACACACCGGCCGTGGCATAGTGGTTAGAACACGTGACTGCCATGCGGGAGATCGCAGGTTTAAACCTGGCTCCAGTCATCTTAAAAGAAAAAAAAAAGAAAATGTTTCTTTCATTGTCGGCTCCCCTCGAATGTTGTTGACAGCAACTTCGCAGTATTAAGCGTCGATTCAATCGTCGTGTCTAGTAAGAGCTTCTTAAACAGTGACGTTCGCATTCGTCGATAAAAAAGTAGGTGCCGTTAGTTGTGATTCTAAAATTAGAAAGCGTGTTAATTCATAACAACGTGAGAAGCTATCCCATATCTCATTCTTGGGGTGTAAAGGGAAATTAAGTAAGTAAGTAAGTATTCACACACAGTACAACATTATTGAGCTCATTGAATTGGGACTCAATTCTGAGAATTGGACGTAAAAGAAGCCCCAAAAATAAAAACTTCTGCGTCATTCGTTTTGTCAAGTTGGCTGCATAGAAATATAGAAAAAGAGCTAAAAATCCAACTTGAGCAAAAAAATTCGTATGGTCATTAAATTACACTGTGAGACAAATGGTAGGGGCTAGTGATCGGAAAGGATTTAAACTACCGGGGAAAGTTATATCGGTAAAAAAGAAGTTATACGTGTCCCGGCGTTTCGCTGGGTCACGTCTAGGAATCGAGATATATCGATTTGGAATTAGTAACTATCATATTGGGGAAATTGTCACCTTTGGTGGTCTTTTTTTTGACATAACTCGAGAACCACTAGTCCGATTTTTTAGTCCGTATATATTTCGATTCCTAGACGTGACCCAGCTAAACGCCGGGCTACGTAAAAGTCGTTTTTGACCCATATAACATTTTCCGTTGGTTTCATCCCATTCCGATTTTGACTGTCGCATAGTGTTATTAATGCAGCCAACTTGACAAATAGAATAATGCAGAAGTTCTTATTTTTGAGGCTACTTTCACGTGCAATTGTCAGAATTAAGTCCCAAAATCATGTGTTGTACTGTGACATTCAGTCTTCCTTCTCACAATAGGTAGATGGAATGAGTTAACGCACAGAGTGAAATAACAAACCATTGAAGACCTTGATTATCCCTTTTACAGAAGGTATTCAGCATATGTCTTTAAAGAATTGAGGGAACATGTGCTTGGGATAGAATATAAGGAGAATGGCATGTTTTCTGGCCTGATGACATGGCGTCGTAATGTCTCAGAAGGACTTGTGGCATGCCTGCTTGTAGAAGCTTTTGCCAATTCCGCCGCTGGTATATTATGTCACACGGAAGAAGAACAATGGGCAAGCCAGGAATTTCTTGGAATTTATCCTAATGTGAATTGTAACACTTAACCGACATAACATGGCACCAGTATTTGACATGACAAATGTTTATTGGATAATTCCAAGTATTTTAAAGTCAGTTTCTTGTAATCATTGTTTTGGAGGGCTTAAGAATTTGAAAAAGTGTCCTGTGTACAATGTAATTGAGGACAGCTGCTTAGTGGTATGTGGTATCTTTCAAGTGGAAGAATGTAAATATATAAATGTAAAGAGATATATGCGATTCTGCAAAAGTTGAGCATATGGAAAAGGGTTTATCATCATTAAAAATATTGTTGGAAACCTGATTAACAAGTAATCGCCATTACAGCCATCCTTTGGACCTCGCTGAGAATTTTTAACAAATTTCTCTTATCTGGGACCTCCCACGAAACCAGACATCCATAGGTGATAATTGGCCGGACTACCGCGGTATACAGCTACATTGTGACCTTCGGGCTAAGTCCCCAACTTTTACCTATAGAGCTCCGGCATGCTTAAAAGGAATTGACACCCCTCTTTATCCTTTCCTCGATATTTCTTGACCAATTTAGCTTCTAATCAAGGTACTTGCCCTCCGTTAAGAGCTTTAGAGTTCCACCCCATTTAGTCTCGGTAGCTTAGAGTCCTTTATCTTATATCTACGAGTGAAGAGAACCAATTCCGTTTTCTGAGGCTCCACCCCCAAACCTCAGGTATTGGCCCATCGTAGTAGGGCAGTTTGGATAAGTTCAGACATGGTTGGTAGAAATTTCCCACCTATCATGATGACCACATCATCCGCACATGCCACACTTTCCGTACCATCCTCATTAAAAAATGAAGTACCCCGTTAAGCACAGGGAACCGAAGAACAGGGGACAGGATTTCTCTCCACTGTGGTGTTCCTCTAGTAGCTTTCTTTTTCAAGCATTTTCCACCAAGTTCTCAGTAGACGACACGGTTTCCCAGCATATGGTCCACCTAATTTACTAGCAGACGTGACATATTAATGTTCTCCAAAGAGTTCCTTATTGCGCATAAGGTCAGACGTCAGCCCCATATATATCCAGGAAGTATGAATTACAGTATGATTTATAGCCAAGGCGAAAGTGGGTTGTGCCACGCATTATTCAAAAGAAACCGTTATAACAGCCATAGTTTGATCGTCCTGAAAATTTCACAGTATAGTGGAGATATATCCAGGATATATGGAATCAAGTTGGCAACATTTTACAGTATAGTAGATATATAACCAAGCTATTTGGAACAAAGTTAACATAAATGGTCGAGGCGCCGCCAAAACACGCCAATATTTCACTATTACATAGGTACGTGACAAAAAATACAATTTCTTAACCGAACATTGCTTAAAAATTATATAATTGACTAAAAACCTGACCTTTGATATCTTTGGGGCCGGGAAATAGTTGTCCGATCTTACTCAAATTTTCGTCATGTAATTTTTACATCAAGTGTCATCATATTTTGGAGTAACATGCCGCCCTTATATATATGAAATTTAATGCCTTTAATCGTAAGGAAACATCTTTACGTAACCTGAGAAGGACTAGTCAAATTTTGATGAATCAAACATCCGAAATTTAAGAAATAAAATTTTATTTAATCTGTCCTTATATCATTTATTTGCGTAATCAACAGTTTCGTATTAGTAAATAAATTTATGAAAAAAAATTCTTACTATTTTTTCATAATGTCACATAACTATTTTCGCGTTTCGCTTTTATTCAATTAATGTAGTAAATATATCTAATTGTGGAAAATATAAGTTTTTTTTATATGGGAGGTGACCCGGTCCTTTGAGATAATTTGATATAAATCCTATTAGGATTATAAATTGCCGTAGGCTAAATTTTTTTTTTGAATTTTTGACCATATGGGCGGTGTGGGCATGGCAAAACTTTTTTTAGAACTAGGGAGATAAAATTGATACACAGATAGTATTGGCAACACGAATATGAATATGCGGACAAAATTTTAATTTTGGACCAGTAGGCGGAGTGGGCGTGGCAAAAACTTTCTTTAGAGCTAGAGAGATAAAATTTGATACCCAGATAGTACTTGACAACACGAATATGAATATGCCGACGATATTTAATTTTTCATCCAATGGGCGGAGTGGGCGTGGAAAAACTTTTTTTAAGAGCTAGAGAGACAAAATTTGATACTCAGATAGTACTTGACAACACGAATATGAATATGCAGACGATATTCCAATTTTTCACCCAATGGGCGGAGTGGGCGTGGCAAACTTTTTTTAGAGCTAGAGTGATAAAATTTGATACACAGATAGTACTCGGCAACACGAATATGAATATGCGGACAAAATTTTACTTTTGAACCAGTGGGCGGAGTGGGCGTGGCAAAAACTTTCTTTAGAGCTAGAGAGATAAAATTTGATACCCAGATAGTACTTGACAACACGAATATGAATATGCCGACGATATTTAATTTTTCATCCAATGGGCGGAGTGGGCGTGGAAAAACTTTTTTTAAGAGCTAGAGAGACAAAATTTGATACTCAGATAGTACTTGACAACACGAATATGAATATGCCGACGATATTTTAATTTTTTATCCAATGGACGGAGTGGGCGTGGAAAAACTTTTTTTAGAACTAGGGAGATAAAATTTGATACCCAGATAGTTCTCAACAACGCGAATATAAATATGAAGACGAAATATTATTTTTGGATCCAATGGGCATAGTGGACTTGGCAAAATTTTTTTAAAGCTAGAGAGATATATTTTGATACCCAGATAGCACTCGATACCACTAATTTGAATATGGAGACCAAATTTTAAATTGGACCTAATGGGCATTTTTTTAGAGTTAGAGAGATATAATCTGATACCCTGATATTGCTCGACAACACAAATATAAGTTTGCAGACGAAATTTTAATTTTGGCCCAATTGGCGGAGTGGTCGTGGCAAAACTTTTTATTAAGAGCTTTAGACATACAATTAAATACCAAAATAGTACTCGTCAACACAAATATGAATATGCAGACGAAAATTTAGTTTTGGACTCTGTATGCATTTTGGTTATGGCAAAACTTTTTTAGAGCTATGATATATACAATATGATATATACATACAATATAATATGATATGACAACACAAAAATGAATATGCAATCAAAATTTTAATTCCCGATGAATGGTAGGATTTAAAGTAGCCAATCTGTATTTTGGCCCTAGAGGCACATTTTCTGACCAAATTTTTATTCAGTAAGTGGAGGGCTTGTCAAAATTGTATTTTAGCCCTAAAAAGATAACATTTGATATACATATATTAATTGGCACTACAATTACAAATTTGCGGAGGAAAATTTTATTTTTATTTTAGCCCTTGAGAAATGCAAGACAATAAATAGATAATACTATGCGTAACAATTACAAATATTCAATCAGTGGGCGGAGGGGGCACGCTTAAATCGAATCTAAGCCCTAGAAAAATAGAATTTGGTACACAGATAGTATTCGGCACTACAATTACAATATTGCAGACGAAAATTTTAATATTTTTATCCTAGAGACATGAAATTTGGTGTACAGATAGTACTCGATCACTAGTTGTCTATAATATATCAGAGACAAATTAAGGCATATTTGGTTCAATACCAAAAATAATTTTGAAAAAAAATTAATTTTTTTTAATTTCAGGATATATGGGAGGTGGGCGTGTCCTTTGAGTTAATTAAACACAGTAATATATCAGAGACATATCGAGCTAAATTTGGTTAAATACCAACAACAATTTTGAAAAATATAAGTTTTTCCATTTCATGATATATGGAAGGTGGGCATTAGAGTGAGTCGGTCCCAGCATTAAAAAAAAGTTGCACTTGCCAGCCCCTAGATTTGAACAATTCTGGGACACAAGGAACAATTTTTTTACGCGCACCCTAAAAATGGCCCATTTAGTTTTTTCTTAGCTGTGACGTTATTTGAAGTCCGATCGAGAAAAAAATTTACAGTTGTTTTTGGTTTTAAAAAAGCTACATTTCCTACATATGTTATTTTTCACTCCGACGTCAAATTTGACTAGTGGCTGATTCTCTCTCGAGTTCTAAGATCTTAAAAATTTGTGAATGTTTTACTTTTGAAGTACCCACTTTTATTCATAAACAAAAAAAAAAATACAAACGTTTCAAAATGTAAAAATATGCTCAGAAGTCAAGTTAAATTAAATAATAATTTATTTAAATTTTTTTAAATAACTTTATCATCCAAAAATCTACAATTGATTATATTAAGATGTTTAAGAATATTACAAAAAGACACAATTATTTCGAACGCCATTACACAATAGGGTGGCTCGAATTTCATCAAGTTATTCAGATCAAGTTCTACTAGTGCAGAAAACTTGCCTATGCATTATACAAGTATTGTGGTAAAAAAAATTGAATTCGGTCAATATCTTTTGTTCGCCCATCGTGGTCAAAGTTTGTTGGGAAGGAGAAAAAATCCACATAAAGCCAAGGAGTCGCCTCTAAAGGGGTAAAATGTAGGACGTCACAGCACAGAAAAAACTAAATGGCCCGTTTTAGGGTGCGCGATTCTTGTATCCCAGAATCGTTGTTGCCTTATCTTCAAATCAAGGGGCTGACAAGTGTAACTTTTTTTTCGACCCTATCTAGTGGGCATGTCCTTGGGAAAATTTTCAGGAAAACTTAGTTTTTTTACTTATATATTTATAAAAACAATGTGAACTAATTTTCCTTTATTTATGACTAGTGGACCCGGCAATGCTTCGCTATTGCTGACTTGACGAAAAATTACAATATATTTGGCTCGTCTACTTAAAGGTCTAAGCTTAGGCTTCGGCCTTGTACGCTCTGAAACAATTTGTTACCTCAAATAACTTTACTGACACAACTCTGAAAAACACGTTGTCAAAAGTGTCAGCAAATAAAAATTAAAACTATTATACATTTAAGATAAAACTCTTCTAGTCCTTGCTCTTTGCTTCAACAACAGTACTTTTTGATACAATATGAGTAATTTTTGGCACAATTAAAAAACTTTTTGGTACAGTCAAAGTACTTATAAATACATTTAAAGAACTTTTTTGTGCAAAACAGATACTTTGTGCTACAATTAATCGTTCTTTTTGTGTACAATAAAAGTCACGTTTTAATACGAATAAAGCATTAATGTAATTTTTGGTATAATTAATTAACTTTTTTATACATATAATGAAAACATTTTTGAGTACAACAAATGTCCTTTTAAGAACAATAAACTGTACTTTTTAGCGCAATAACTGTGTGTTTTTAGGCAAAATAAATTGTATTTTTGGCACAATAAATGTACTTTTTGAAAAACTTTTTGGTATCGGATATTATTTGTATACCAAATATTATAGCTTTTTATTACCCTCTTTGCTCACTGATTGAGAATAACAATTTCGTCTGCATATTTGAACCTGAAGTGCCGAGTACTATCTGTAAATCAATTTTTATCTCTCTCAGATCAAAATGCATTTTTGCCACGCCCACTCTACCCACTAATACAAAATTTAAATTTCGTTTTCTTATTAATATACGTGTTGTCGAGTCAGTATCAAATTTTATTTCTCTAGGATTAAATAAAAGTTTTGCCGCAATCAATATGCCCATAGCGTCCAAAACTAAAATTTCGTCTGGATTTTCATATTTGTATTGTTGAGTACTATCTGTGGTACAAATTTTATCTCTCTAGCTCTAAAACAAAGTTTTGCCACGCCCACTCCGCCCATTGTGTCAAAAATTAGAATTTCGTCTGCAAATTCATATTCGTGTAGCAGAGTACTACCAGTGTATCAAATTTTATCTATACGGGGTAAAATACAGTTTTGCTACGCCCACTTCGCCCACTGATCGAAATTAAAATTTTCGTCTGCAAGTTTAAATCGGAAGTGTCGAGTAATATCTGTGTACCAAATTTTATCTTTTTTTTTATGTTTTTATTTTTTTATTTTATGTTTTGCCACGCCCACTCCGCCCACTGGTCCAAAATTAAAATTTCGTCCACATATTAATATTCGTGTTGTCGAGTACTATCTGTGTATCAAATTTTATCGCCCTAGCTCTTAAAATATGTATTGCCACGCCCACTGGTCCAAAATTAAAATTTCGTCCGTATATTCATATTCGTGTTGCCGAGCACTATCTGTGTATCAAATTTTAGCTCCCTAGCTCCAAAAAATATGTTTTGCCACGCCCACCCCGCCCATTGGGTCCAACATGAAAATTTCGTCCGTATATTCATATTCGTGTTGCCGAGCACTATCTGCGTATCAAATTGTATCTCCCTAGCTCCAAAACTATGTTTTGTCACGCCCACCCCGCCCATTGGGTCCAACATAAAAATTTCGTCCGTATATTCATATTCGTGTTGCCGAGCACTATCTGTGTATCAAATTTTATCTCCCTAGCTCTAAAAATATGTTTTGCCACACCCACTCCGCCCATTGGGTCCAACATAAAAATTTCGTCCGTATATTCATATTCGTGTTGCCGAGCACTATCTGTGTATCAAATTTTATCTCCCTAGCTCTAAAAATATGTTTTACCACGCCCACTCCGCCCACTCCGCCCACTGGTCCAAAATTAAAATTTCGTCCGTATATTCATATTCGTGTTGCCGAGCACTATCTGTGTATCAAATTTTATCTCCCTAGCTCTATAAATATGTTTTGCCACGCCCACTCCGCCCACTGGTCCAAAATTAAAATTTCGTCCGTATATTCATATTCGTGTTGCCGAGCACTAACTGTGTATCAAATTTTATCTCCCTAGCTCCAAAAATATGTTTTGTCACGCCCACCCCGCCCATTGGGTCCAACATAAAAATTTCGTCCGTATATTTATATTCGTGTTGCCGAGCACTATCTGTGTATCAAATTTTATCTCCCTAGCTCTAAAAATATGTTTTGCCACACCCACTCCGCCCATAGGGTAAAAAATTACAAAATATATAGCCTATAGTAATTTCCATATAGTACACTAACTGTCTACCAAATTTCATTAAAATCGGTTCAGCCGTTTAGGCGTGATTGAGCAACAAACAAACAAACAAACAGACAGACATTCACATTTATAATATTAATAGGAAGGATAACTCCTTTCGTTTTTGGCCCCTTGGAAAATACGACACTGTGCGAAGTAGCTACGTTATTCATAACAATTAAATAAACTTTTGATTATTACTTACTTTTTATTAATTTTGGATTTTTGTCTAACCAAATTGGGCTGATCTTTCTTAAATTATGCCCCAAACGAGTTTACAAACTTTAATATTTCATATTTGTACTCTGCCATCACTCTGAAATCTCTTCTATACATATTCGCTGTTACATAGCCTTATTTAAAACATATCTTCTTTCTTTACAGCTTGCAGATTGACATCTTCATAACTTGACCCATATTCGAAGGTAAGGTGTGATATTATTATATAAATTTATATAAACATAGTATGTAAGTAACTTTGCTTCTACATTTCTTGTTAACTACGATTAATAGCTAATTAGGTCCTCCGTTACACTTACTGTTGCATAAATAAGTAACGAGTTTATTTTTTTCTCATTTTTCATTCTATTTGTTCAAGTTGTGAAAAACTATATTTCCCCTCATTATTTATTACTATGAGAGCGGAACAAAAAGTTTTTCAATTATAGAGAGCAAAATTTAAAACGAGTGTTAGTTTAGTTTTTTTTCTACTAGGCGATATAAGGGGAAATAAGCAAGGGAAATTCTTGGCATACAGTTTAATTGGAAATTGTTGGAAAATGCAAGAGAGCGGAAAGATGCAAATTAGCATTGATTTTTTTAGTGATTTTATGGTAGTTGCTTAACATAATCACAAGTATTTATTAAAATGTGCGATTTGATTTAAAATTTCAAAGATGTTAAAGAGGATATTAAACATTTAATTGTCTACCAAAAACCCTCAAACGTACTTGTGCTAAGAATATTCTCCCTTCACACAAATGCTTCGCACTTGTTATTTCCTTTTAGTAGAATCACTCCATCTTATATATCATAGAAATCGTTGTCGTATTAAGTATCCTCATAGTGTCATCAAATGCTTTTAGTGTCCTTAAGGATAGCCATTATAAAGTCATTGAACTGTCATTATTAACTTTATATCTAACTTAAGACACCTGCAATGATTCTGTCAAGTCACTTTATAATTTGTGTAACTTGTACGATGTGTCTTATTAGGTAAAACAAAACAAAAAACACATACAATGTTGTCTGTTGTAACACTTTTCTATAATATACAATTACTTTAGTTCGGATACCATGACATCATTTAATCATTATCAATAATTGATTATAACAGCAAGTGCTGCTCATTTTTGTTTTATATTTTCGCCATATGAGCTTGTTTTGTAATTATCGTTAATTTTCTTTTCCATTTTCTATGGAATATGTTTTTTAATTGAATGGAGGGATACTTACTAGGATGTTTCTCAAACCGAAACCTACCAACCGGTTATGTATAAAAAATGTTCTGAAGGTGCTGTGAAATAAACAATATCATACATTGGGTGCAAGTATTTACCAGTCAGTTTACCTGACTAAAATTTTTATACTGGTTTTTGTTTTTAACTTTAACTGCAGTATTTGCTATAAAAGTTTCATCGATAGCCGACTACAGAGAAATCCTTAAACCACATTATCTCACAAAAAAACCGGGTTTCATGTACACCCTGATAATTGTTGACTATTTTCACATTATATCTTTTTCCCGCTCTTAATTCGCTTCATCAATTGAAAGGCTTCTATGAAATGCTTACGTACATTGCCAGTTGACAGATAGTGTACGCATTTTCATGTTCATGTCGTCCACTACTCCAACGTAACTGGCTAAAGGATACGAAGAACATCCTTAGCCATCATTTGCATTTCCATCGACATCATCTCACCATCGATTTAAATGCAAATCACCGTTTTATCAATCTCAGCTATGACTTCCTTTTACAGAACGTAGAGAATTGGGTCAACGTTGACGGCATTTGAGAATAATGACATGTTGAGTCACTTGCAGTCAGGGAACTGATTTTGAAAAGGTGTTCAAAAGGTTTAATTTGTAATCACATTGTATTGTAAATTTGAATACAACATAGGGGTCAGGTTTATATAAGTGGGAAACTTTTATTGACTATCATGAATAGGGGCTTCTTACAGCTATTCGATGGCTAGAACTCAATCCAAATATCCTTAAGGTATACACACCGCATTTGAGCCTACCTTCGGAAAATTCAGTCTGCACACCGAAACGTCGAACAATGGCATCAGACTGATTGATTTCTCTGCGGCAAGAAATATGGTAGTTAGCAGCACTAGATTTGACCATAAAAATATTCATAAGGCAACATGGTTATCTCCAGATCATTTGACGAGGAATCAGATTGATCATGTGGTAATCGATGGAAGGCACGCATCGAGTGTTCTGGACGTACGAGTGATGAGGGGTGCGAACATTGACTCCGATCACTTCCTTACCGCAGTTAAGGTACGCACAAGGCTAAGCATGACGACAAACGTACGTAACCAGGCACAACGAAAGCTGGACATCGGTAAACTGCGGACCACAGAGGTAGCGGATGCCTACTCCAACCACCTAACTCAACTGCTGCGGAATGTTCCAACCCGTGATAATATAACCTCGCAGTGGCAAAATATAGCCGACTCCTTAGAACGGGCTGCGAGAAGCGTACTTGGGTACTCAAAGCCGTCTCAAGAAGATGCCTGGTACGATGATGAATGTCGCAATGCCACGAGAGAGAGGGTTGCTTCATACAGGGCGAAACTGCAGCCAATGGCAACGCGAGCTGTTCGTGAACGGCACAGGGAGAAGAGACGAGAGGCAACTCGTCTTTTTAGACGGAAAAAGAAGGAGCTGAAGAAGAGGCAGGATGAGTGCACAGAGTTGCTCCGAAGCAGAGGGGAAGCCCGAAAATTCTACAAGAAAGTTAAGGCGAGAATGCGTGGAACAGGGTTACCCTCCTGCAAGGACAGCGATGGTCAGCTAGTGACGGACCCGGATAACGTTCTGAGGATATGGAGAAATCAAAATTTATTGGATGCAGACACCACTCCTGAAGACCCCGCTCCAATCCATGACGATGGTGTTTACTGTCCGCGAGCCAGAGCGAGATACGTGTGGCAATCTCCCGCCTTAAGAAAACAACAAAGCTGCTGGAGCCGATGGTCTCCCTGCTGAATTGTTTAAGGCTGGCGGGGAGGAGCTGATTAGGAGCATGCATCAGCTCATGAAGAACATCTGGCAAGAGGAGAGCATGCCCGGGAATTTGAGTCTCAGTCTGTTATGTCCCATATACAAGAAAGGAGATCGTAGTGAATGTAAGAACTACCGTGGAAGAAGCCTATTACCAATTGCGTACAAGGTCCTTTCAAGCATATTGTGTGAACGTCTAAAGCCAATTGTAGAAAAACTAATTGGGCCATATCAGTGCGGCTTTAGACCTGGCAAATCTACGACGGATCAAATATTCACCTTACGACAGATCCTGGAAAAAACCCATGAAAAACAGATCGACACCTACCACCTCTTTGTCGACTACAAAGCTGCTTTCGACTCTCCGATAAGGAATAGGCTTTATGAGGCCATGTCTGAGTTTGGTATTCCTGCAAAGCTGATTCGACTTTGCAAATGTACCTTAGACAACACCAAATCCTCGGTTAAGATTGGTAAGGATCAGTCTGAACCATTCAACACGGAAAGAGGTCTCAGGCAGGGCGATAGCCTGTCCTGTACACTATTTAATACAGTTATGGAGAAGGTGATGAGAAAGGCTGGTGTCAACATGGCACCATATTCCACAAGAGCCACATGCCACTAGCCTATGCCGATGATATAGACATCATTGGCCGAAATCTGCGGGATGTTACTGCAGTTTTCTCATCACTAGAAAAGGAGTCAGCAAAAATGGGTTTAGCGGTCAACGAGGACAAAACAAAAATAATGATTTCGACGAACAAAGAGTTCTCTCGATGGAGACGCACCGTGAACGTTGACAATTATTGTTTTGAGGTAGTCGTCGAATTTACCTACCTCGGATCTTCCGTCAACAAGAAAAATAATGTCAGCCAAGAAATTAAACGGAGAATAGTGCTAGCCAATAGATGTTTCTACGGACTTCGGCAGCACTTTAGTAACACCACCTTCTCTCGGAATACTAAGAAACAGCCATACCAGGTGCTTATCTTACCTGTTCTGTTGTATGCTGCCGAATCATGGGTGCTTACTACAACGGACATACAAAAAAAAATATATGGACCTATCTGTGTCGAAGGCGAGTTTCGCCATCGGATGAACCATGAGCTGTATGAGCTTTACCACGACATCGACGTAGCTAAAAGAGTCAGAATCCAACGACTTCGATGGCTGGGACATGTTGCCAGGATTTGAAGGCGAACCTGAAGGACGGCGCAGAGCGGGGAGACCCAAACTCCGTTTGAAGGACCAAGTGGTAGGCGATGTGCCATCATCTGGTAGGACTAACTGGAGAACACACGCAGAAGACCGTAGCGTGTGGAATTCTTTATTACTTCAGGCCTCAAATTTATGAACTACGTTTCGTAAATTCTAATTGGCCACTTAAGTAAGTAAGTAAGTATACACACAAACTTGAAGGAATAATTTTAAATATAAACTAAAAAAATAATTTAGAGTAATTCCATTGTGACGGGTGTGACCTTACAAAAAAAAAAATTCCTTTACACCCCATCAATAAGGTATGGGATAGCTTCTCGCGTTGTTGTGAATTAACACGCTTTCAATTTTAAATTCACAACAGACGGCACCTACTTCTTAATCGACGAATGCTAACGTTACTGTTTGAGAAGCTTTGACTAGACATGAAGATTGACTTGACACTAAAGTGCGAAGCTGCTGGCTACAACGCTGATGGGGCCGGTAATGAAAGGAAATGGTAGATGACTGTAGCAGGGAATCAAACCACGGCCCTCTCGCATGGTAGTCGCGTTGTCTAACCACTCTGCCAATTCCGGTGACGGGTCTGACCGTGATTCTCATAATTCGAAAATATAAAATATATTATTGAAAACCAGGATAGTAATCTTAAAAACGTTCAAAGAAAAGAAATAAAGAACATGATTTCTGTTAAAAATTACCATAAGAATAGTGTGACGGGTGTGACATTACGTCGAATTGTCTTTAATTTATATTTATATTATTGACAAATAATGATTAGAATACGCGACTACCATGCGGGGGAACGCGGCTTCGATTCCCGCCTCCAGTCATCTACATTTTTCTTTCATTACCGGCCCCCGTGATGTTGTCGACAACAACTTCCTAGTATAAGTGTTGAGTCAACTGGCATGTCTAGTAAAAAGCTCCTCAAACAGTGACCACAAACATAATTCTTTCATGGGGTATAAAGGTAAATTAAGTTAAGTTTTTTATGGGCAAATTGTTATTTAAGAAAAAAATATGCTGAAAAATTTTACAATACTTCAGTTTGCCTATTTTCAAAAACATATAGAGGAATAGCTTTTATTTTACCATTTCCTTTAAGTTTTGTCTCTCTATTAGTATTTGCATATAATTATTACATATTCATTATACATTGGCCTGCCAATGAATTACGTAAATGCTGTGGCACTTAGTAATTAACACAAGACCATTCGAGGCACTCAATGTTGCTGCTATTACTGGAAATTTCCAATTCCATATTCGCCTTGCTTTATTTGAGATTGTAACACTAATGAACTTTGGGGATTTTCAGTTTTGTTGTCTGATGTCATTTGATATCATTGTTTGAACGGTGGGACTTAAGTGGGAAATTTTTGCTCTGCTTTAAGTGGAAAATTGCTTAACTCACAACAAAAAAAAAAAAACAAAACGGAAGAAATCTCAAATGAAGTGATATGAAAAATACTAAACAACAGATTTAGATCTATTACACTGTGGAACGGGGTCATTGTCAGGGGGGGTGAAAAATTTCAAGTCACAGTAAAGGTACTAAGTCGGTTTATACTGAAAAGTTTTTTTACCCTGACTTGGAAATTCTTATCCCCTCAGGTTGGCGGTGACACTGTGTTATTAAATCCTAAATCCAAAATATTGGAACGATGTGCGTATGATTAATATAAAATAAGGCGTACAATTAATTTTACTCATACTTTGTATATAAAGGATGGTTAAATTTTAAGGGCCGATGGTGATTTTAAATAAAACACAAATTATTTAGAAAATTATTGTAATTTCTTTTTATTATGATAATATTGGTATGTTTCTATCGGCCAAATGGCCACCGCGACCTCTGGGGCACACCTCCGTTCGATGGTCCAAATTATCGCTGACGCTGAGACATAATTGAGGTCCGATGCGGTCAATTTGCCGAATTATCTCATCCTTTAGCTCTTAAATTGTTGCTGGCTTACGTACACGTACACCTTTTCTTTCAAATAACCTCAAGGAAAGATGTCCAAGGTGTCGAATCACATGACCTTGGCGGAAATTGACATCGCCGCCATGTGAGATAACACGGCCATTGAATTTGTCGCGCAAAAGAGCCATTGTTTCGTTAGCTGTGTGGCAAGTGGCAAGTTGTTGAAACCACATATCGTCCACATCCATATCTTCCAATTCGGGCCATAAAAAGTTTGTTATCATCTCACGATAGCAGCACGATGATGTCGCCAACCCATAAACCACACCAAACAGTCACTTTTTGTGGGTGCATTGAATTTTTGTCAATCACTCTTGGATTATCATCCGCATTTGGGTGGCAACTCTGCATATTGACGAATCCACTGAGGTGAAAATGTGCCTCATCAGTGAAGATGATTTTCTTCGAATCATCCATCATCCATTGTTGCCATTTCTTGCCACCATTCTGACCATTAAGTCAATTGCACCTTGTAAGCGTGTAACGTCTTTATGCATAATGTTCATTAACGACGAGCGTGAGAGGTGCAATTGTTGGGCACGACTACGAGTTGAGGTGGACGGTTCTTCAACCACACTATCGCCTTGTCCCCAGTAATCAACAGACCCACTTCTATACACTACTTTTCAATACTTGAGAAGGCCGCAGTAACATCCCGCAGTCCTCTGCAAATGATATCTACATCATCGACATATGCGAACAGCATATGACTTTTATTTAAGAGAGCGCATCCGTTCTATTTGAACGCTCTTAACTACATCGACATCGAAATACTTTTTTCTCTCCCAGAATATATTGGATCTTTGTTCGTCTAGAGAGAGTCTCGTCATTAAATCGCTTGCGTAACACCTAGTAACAGTGGTCAGCAGTCCCCGTCAATGATATCTTCACATAACACACTGGGTAAAAGGTTGATCCCGTTTAAGTTGGTACCAGCATACTTGGATCGCCTTTCTTAAGCACAGGACATAGAAGACTCAGATTCAAATTAACGAACATGTATTACTTGAGCCAAATTGTGTTTTTAAGCTGATGTATGCACGTTGCCAGCTCAATGCCGCCGGCATTAAAAAGCTCTGCCAGCATGCCATCCGTTCCAGCAGCTTTATTGTTTTTAAGCCATGAAATTGCCCCATGCTGATCCACCACTGCAGTTAGCTTGATCTACTCCGTCATCAATGATTGGCATGATTTCGTCATTAATAGTAAGGAACGAGCAGAGAACCAAAATGCTCTCTTCATATTTACATCACACTCTGCAGTTGTCACTCAGTTGCCAGATTTTGATCTCTGTATCTACAGTGGGAAATTCCAGTTTTAAAACCAGTCTTTTACCTAATGAGTTTGGTTTCATTGTTCGGTTCAAGATCTTTTTCGATTACACAAGGGAACAAGGTATTTGTTGTTAAAGAACTGAATATTGTTTTAAAGGTAATTTGGGACGCTGAATCCAAATCTGCACTTGGTTTTTTCGTATCAGCTCGACTTTTCGCGATATATCGTTATTTCCAAAACTAAGGTACTTCCACTACAAATATTTAAATAACTTGAAAACGGTTCACCATATTCAATTAAAAAAAAAACTTAAACTCGTCAACAAAATTATCTTTAACCCGTGCCTACATTGTTTTTAATTTGGCCCAGTAGTTTCAGAGATATCGTTGTAGTTTTAAAAAAAAATACAAAAATATAACAAAAAAAAAATTTTTTGTTTTTTAAAAATTCATAAAAAAAAAATTATGCAACAAAAATCACAGTGTTGGTCTTAAAGCATTTAGCTTAACATAGTTTGAATCAAATGAGCTATATTTCATTGAAATCTGTGCACAACTTTTGATTTTGTCAACAATTTACTGAGATAACTAAATTTACAAAAATCGCGATTTCCATACAGAAATAACATTTATTAATATGTTTGTGAAAGTGTAACTCGAGCAAACCTTAACGGATCGTTATGAAAATTTATCAGTATTAATATTTTTCGAAACGAATTTATGGGATTGTAAATGGGCGGAATAGCCCCACCCCTTCTGGTACCTCCCATACAAAATTACCTATTTTTGGATAATTAATATATCTTCGATAGCTGCCAAAAAGACAACCGGAGGATATTTAAATTTGGTCAGTTTATTTATCTTGCAAAAGTAGACAAACCCTAAAAAAACCGAAACCGTTGCCATACCCCTTCTGGTACCTCCCATACAAATGACCGAACTCACCCCAATAGTCTTACATACATATCTTTTTTTTAAGTACACTGCATTCAGTCAAACTATGCCTAAGTTTTACGGTTATGAAAATATGAATCAGGAATGAATTTGCACTATATCGGATCACCCCTTCTGGTACCTCCCATACAAAATGACCTATTTTTGGAAAATTAATATTTCTCCCTTAACTTCCAAATTGAAACCTGCCGATTAATTAAATTTGGTCAGTTAATTAATATTGTAATAGGAGGCAAAACTATAAATTAAACTATAAATAAATTTGCAAATTTGTCATGATTTTTAAAAATACAAAATTTTAATTTTTTTTGGGTAGAAACAAAAAAATTCGAAAAATCTGTTATCACTGAACTTAGCAAAACTCATTCAATTTTCAATCGATTTTTACGTACATACATGTTTTAGAAAGCTACTTTAATATGATATCTAATAAAGCTAATAAAAAGAACAATTTGCCCCCAACCGATTAACTTTCAGCGTGAAGAAAATTAAAATGTGTAATTTTTTTTGTATTTTTTTTTTTTTTTTTTGAATAAAAGAGCCTTTACTCAGTCATTTTTTTTTGTGATATTAAAAAATTTGATTTTTTTTAAAGGTAACAACGATATCATTAAAGAAAAAAACAAAATTTTAAAATCCGGCTTATGAAAAAAAAAAGTATAATTTTTTGAACTATAATTTTTTGGAAAATAGGCGAAAATACGATTAGTACCTGTAACTTAAAAATTCGAGCTGATGGAGAAAAATGGAGATTAGATTTGAAATCAGCGACCTCAAATTAGTAAAAAACAGCTATAGAATTCCAAACAACACTCAAAAAGTTCAATTTTGTTCCCTTGTGTTATTGCTAAGAGAATTTGTTTTACAAGAGTTTTGTGATATGGATTATGTTGACAGCTGGCAGGTCAGAGCTTGTGTGGATTATGTTGACGTGTGGTCTTCGTTGATACCATTTTCGCACTGGTGTGTGTGAGCTTCACATTGATTGCTTGAAGCTTTTAACACTTAAGGTTGTGATAATGAGTGGAGGAGGCACAGCAAACGGCACTGATGATGATGGTTTGGCAACCAACGAAATAGCTATCTGCCCTGCCAGCTGTCAACATAATCCATTTCACACAACTCTTGTAAAACAAATTCTCTTAGCAATAATAGAAAAAGATCTTGAACCGAACAATGAAACCAAACTCATTATTTACATATACAGATCAACAATACAAAACAAGAGAAACCAGTCTTATACCTTTCAGTAGAACTTTCGGGCTTCAGTTCTATGTAATTTCTGAAATTTTCGATATCTTGGCTTTCTTTTTTCTTCCATAGAAGCTTATCCCACATGAATATGCGTTTTAGCTTCCCCATCTTTTCATTATAATGCTCCGTCACCGCACGCGTTGCCATTGCCTGCAATTGTACCTTGTATGCTGCAACCTTTTTCTTAGACAATACGCGATATTCTTCATTGTACCAGGCCATGTCTGGATGTAGTTCGTTTTCGTACTCAAGTACAGTCACAGCGGCGGTGTTCATAGAATTTGCAATATACTGCCACTGTGTAACTGGAACATCCGAATTAGAGCAGTTTGTTTGAAGTAATTAAGAGAGAGAGAGTTGGTTGAAATAGGCACTGGCTATATCGGCTTATGCAGCTTTGTGATGTCTAGCTTCTTTTCCGTTTGGTTAGCGAGAGATCCTTGGTTCGATTCCTATCTCTAGTCATCTACATGTCGAGAGCAACTTCGCTGTTCAAGTGTCGAGTCAATCGGCACAGTGTCTAGTAAAAGCTTCTCGAACAGAGACGTACGCATTTGTCGATAAACAAGTAGGTACCATTAGTTGTGAATCCAAAAATAGAAGGCCGTTTAAGTTAAGTTAAGTATTATAATCCTATCCTATTAAAATTATAAATGTGAATGTCTGTCTGTTTGTTTGTTTGTTTGTATGTTTGTTGCTCAATCACGCCTAAACGGCTGAACCGATGTCAATGAAATTTGGAAGACAGATAGTGTAGTATATGGAAATTGCCGTAGACTATAATTTTTTTTTTTGAATTTTTGACCATATGGGCGGTGTGGGCGTGGCAAAACTTTTTTTTAGAGCTAGGGGGATAAAATTTCATACACAGATAGTACTCGGCAACACGAATATGAATATGCGGATAACATTTTAATTTTGGACCAGTGGGCGGATTGGGCGTGGCAAAACATATTTTTGGAGCTAGGAAGATAAAATTTGATACACAGATATTACTCGGATAGACGAATATGAATATGCAGACGAAATTTAAATTTTGGATCAGTGGGCGGAGTGGGCGTGACCAAACTGTATTTTACCTCCAGAAAGATAAAATTTGGTACACAAATAGTACTCAACAACACGTATATGGATATGCACGCGAAATTTAAATTTTGGATCAGTGGGCGGAGTGGGCGTGTCAAAACAGTATTTTAGCCCTAGAGATATGGAATTTGATACACAGATGGTACTTGATAAGACGAATATGAATATGTAAAAAAACATCAGAGAGATACAATTTGGAACACTGATAGTACTTGGGACTTCATGTTCAAATTTGCAGACGAAATTGTTATTCTCAATCAGTTGTGGGAAAACCGTATTTTATCCCTAGACCGGTGATATTTGATACACAGATAATAACGATACCAAAAAGTACAATTTATTGTACTAAACAATTCAATTTATTTTACTAAAAAGTAAATTTATTGTACAAAAAGGTACTATTTATTGTACCAAAAAGTACTTTTATTATACAAAAGTTACAAAAAGAACTCTTATTTTTATCAATAAGTAATGTTGTTGAAGCAGAAAGTAAGGACTACAATTGTTTTTTCTTAACTTCATAATATTTTTAAATTTTTTTGCTGACATTTTTGCAGCATTTTGACAAGATTTTTTTCAGAATTGTGTCATTAAAGTTTAAGGACTATTTACACGGCGTCAGTTGGTTTAATCCAAAATTTTGGCAATATGTCGGGAAACTTTGACAAAACAATCTTATATACATGATGCTGACAGAATTAGAAAGAAAACATTGACATTGATGTCAGTAGTGTAAATGAGGCTTTATAGTTCTCGGCAGTGCAGACATGTATATACCGACATAATATTTATTTTCGGTCAGCCGGAATATAAAGGCGGACATTTTATTTCCGATCTAAGGTTGTATTTATATACAGGTAGTAGGCGCTATAGATATGAATGTTCTGACGGATTTTTTATTTTCGGCTAGTGATATGTTGTTAGTTTGATCTGGTTAAGGAGTAACTTGGGGTAGCAAATTATTTACAGAGCGTACAAGATCGACGCTTAAACTTAGCCCTTTAAGTAAGCAGGCCAAACATATTATAAGTATACGTCAAGTACGGAATAGCGAAGCATTGGCGGGTCCACTAGTAATATCTAATTCTCAGTTTATTGGTCACTGATATGGGCCACAAATGTCACACTGTGCAATATCATTAATACAGTCATAATACACACACGTATAAATGAGGGCTCACTAGGGTGTCAATGTTTTATGTAAGGAAACTTCGCTTATTAGGTAAATATTGTGGGTTTTTACATCTTAGACAGTGCTATATATGTATTGTAGCTGGCAAAGGCAACAGTTGTTGTGTAATAATTGGAAGTTGAGCTAATTAAATCTTATTGCAAGAAAAGAAAATCTCAAGAAAAATGTGATCCAAAGCGATTTATAAAACAGAATGTGAAATGAAATCCTAAAAAGTGACAAATTCCCCTATACTATACTTACTAACTTCGGATAGATATTAAGTGATTATGGCACGTAACTTGACAAAACGAATGATGCAGAACTTCTTCTTTTTAGGGCTACTTTCAAGTGCAGTTCTCAGAATTGTGTCCCAAATCAATGAGTTGAAAAATGTTGTACTGTTTAATGATATTAATAGCAGTTGCGGATGCGTTTAAATACAGACTCCCTTAAGATTTTTTTTTTAAATTAACTTTTCATACTAAGACTAAGAATACAGACTCCCTTAAGAGTTTCTTTACATTAACTTTTCATACTAAGACCAAAAAGTTTTTACGCTCCCAAAAGTCGCTTCTCAAAACATTGCGGATCGATGATTTTGAGTACCAGCTTGAGAATGTATTCTTTTGACTTTACATAAACAGTGCTAAATGTGAGTTACACACATGAGTAGTATCTAGTACGACTATAAATTTTCACGACTACATGACTGAGTGCACAGAAAATGCCTCAAATTTAAATATTAAAATTCTGCTATCACCCTAGTATGTATAAAAAATTAAAAGAATAGCTTTCGTTGACTTACATAGTCGTAATGTGTAGGCAATTGCTTGTTGGGCTATCACTTCGTATAAAGTTCATCCATATTTTTTTTTGTATTTTTTTTTGTTGCTCGACAATCGCATCGACTAGCGTGTATATCTGTTTTTATTTTCGCGTAAATAAATTGATACCAATTGACATTAATTACTACGAATTTATCAGGTTTATTTGTTGTGTGTGCATCAAAAGTTGTTGCTGTGTACAATTGCGGGGAGTTTGTCAGCGTAATAGGTCCGTTTCACCTTTTTGCTTGTTCGCTCGTCATACAAAAGCCTCATGTTATGTGGGCTTTTGGGTGGGTTCTACGTCTGGCCGTCTGTTTGTTCGTCTGTTCATATTTTATGCAATCTGATCCTTTGTTTACGAAAATTGTTTCCACAAAACAACGACAACCACAATCGCATTTCAGCTGTAACTGTAACAATACAATTGCAATACAGTGGCGTTGTTGTTGTTGCTGGCGTTCCTATAGTACCCTGTAGAGTTTTGTAGCACTTTTGCCGTGATTTTGCTGATGATCGGTTTACATACCAGAAAATCTATATCTATAAATTGATTCTAGTTATTTCTTCGATTTACTTTTCTACAAATACTTGAAGGTAAACTAAGTTTTTCCTATGGTGTTGGGCAATCCACAGATAAACATGGAAATATTTCATATAGAATTCAATGGAAATCATATCGAACTCATATCGGATTGATGATTCCAGGAACAAAAGTTCTAGGTACTGTAAACGAATCCCAAAAAGCTTTGCAATATGGCTACATAGCAATAGGATAGTATGTTTATTTTTAGGAATTTGGTAATCATTTGTAGGAAGTAAAGGAAATTACCCAATAATAGGGAAAACACTTGTGCACAAAGCACTCAACTCTGCCTTTATTGAGTTAAATGAGATTTATTGTGAAATTAGCATAGTAATTTATACTCTTCAGAATTTCTTATAGCTTAAATGAGCTTAATGTCAATTGGCTATGATGTGTTATGTAGAAGTTATTCCATGACAACATTTGAAAAACCTGATAGAGATTGAAACTAGATTTTCCTACAAAGATATTTACAGGGCAGCTTTGATTTCCCTTCAAGTACGCACAAGATTAAGTAGTGCCAAAAACTAAAGTTATATGAGTAAGCTAAACATCACAAAGCTACATACCACCGAGATAGCCAATGCCTATTCTAACCAAATTTTTTAACTACTGCAAACAAACGCCCCTAAATGTAATGTTCCTGACATACAGTGGCGGTATATTGCGCGATCACTAACGAAACTAACGTATTGGGATAAGAAAAACAAGCCTTAAACAAACCCTGGTACAATAAAAAATATCCCGTATAATCTGACCGAAAAGGATGGTGCATACTGGAAAACATTGAAGCTAAGGGAAATGCATGCCATGAGGGAAAGATATGGGGAGAAGAGGAGAGAGATGAAACGCCTCTTAAAGCAAAAAAACGACTGTGCAGAAGATAAAGTGGAGATATCTAAAAGAGCCGGGTAGAGCCCTAAATTCTACCAAAATCTTACAAATAAGATTGTGAAACAGCGAGTTTAAAAAGATAGAGATAGAAATACAGTCAAATGTCGCCGATTTTTACGTTATTGAGAAAATTCGTTAAAGAGAGGCAAAAATGATTGAAAAAAGTTACGAAATTGCTGTGATTTTTTTAAATTGTTATAGAGAGTAATTCGCTATATAGAAGGTCGTAATAGAGAAGTTCGACTGTATGTTTACAGGCACGCAGTTGTCCTGGATATACTTACTTACTTAAGTGGCCAATTACAATTTACGAAACGTAGTTCATAAATTTGAGGCCTGAAATAATAAAGAATTCCACACGCTTCGGTCTTCTGCGTGTGTTCTCCAGTTAGTCCTACCAGACGATGGCACATCGCCTACCACTTGGTCCTTCCAACGGAGTTTGGGTCTCCCTGCTCTGCACCGTCCTTCAGGTTCGCCTTCAAACACCTTTCTCGCTGGAGTATTTACATCCATCCTGACAACATGTCCCAGCCATCGAAGTCGTTGGATTCTGACTCTTTTAGCTACGTTGACGTCGTGGTAAAGCTCTACAGCTCATGGTTCATCCGATGGCGAAACTCGCCTTCGACACAGATACGTCCATATATTTTTCGGAGTACTTTTCTCTCGAATACTCCCAGGTTTTGTATGTACGTTGTAGTAAGCACCCATGATTCGGCAGCATACAACAGACCAGGTAAGATAAGCACCTGGTATAGCTGTTTCTAAGTATTCCGAGATAAGGTGGTGTTACTAAAGTCCAGCCGAAGTACGTAGAAACATATATTGGCTAGCACTATTCTCCGTTTAATTTCTTGGCTGACATTATTTTTCTTATTGCCGGAAGATCCGAGGTAGGCAAACTCGTCGACTACCTCAAAACAATAACTGTCAACGTTCACGGTGCGTCCCCATCGAGAGGACTCTTTGTTCTGTCCTCGTTGACCGCTAAACCCATTTTTGCTGACTCCTTTTCTAATGATGAGAAAACTGCAGTAACATCCCGCAGATTTCGGCCAATGATGTCTATATCAGTGGCATCATGTGGCTTTTGTAGAATATGGTGCCAGACATGTTGACACCAGCCATTCTCATCACCTTCTTCACACCTATATTAAATAGTGTACATGACAGGCAATCGCCCTGCCTGAGACTTCTTTCCGTGTTGAATGGTTCAGACTGATCCTTACCAATCTTAACCGAGGATTTGGTGTTGTCTAAGGTACATTTGCAAAGTCGAATCAGCTTTGCAGGAATACTAAACTCAGACATGGCCTCATAAAGCCTATTCCTTATCGCAGAGTCGAAGGCAGATTTGTAGTCGACAAGGAGGTGGTAGGTGCCGATCTGCTTTTCATGGGTTTTTTCCAGGATTTGTCGTAAGGTGAATATTTGGTCCGTCGTAGATTTGCCAGGTTTAAAGCCGCAGTGATATGGTCCAATTAGTTTTTCTACAATTGGCTTTAGACGTTCACACAATATGCTTGAAATGACCTTGTACGCAATTGGTAATAGACTTCTTCCACGGTAGTTCTTACATTCACTACGATCTCCTTTCTTGTATATGGGACATAACAGACTGAGACTCCAATCCCCGGGCATGCTCTCCTCTTGCCAGATGTTCTTCATGAGCTGATGCATGCTCCTAATCAGCTCCTCCCCGCCAGCCTTAAACAATTCGGCAGGGAGACCATCGGCTCCAGCAGCTTTGTTGTTTTTAAGGCGGGAGATGGCCATACGTATCTCGCTCTGGCTCGGAGGCGGACAATAAACACCATCGTCATGGATTGGAGCGGGGTCTTCTGGAGTGGTGTCTGCATCCAATAAATTTTTAAAATGATTTCTCCATATTCTCAGGACGTTACGCTGACCTTGCAGGAGGGTAGCCCTGTTTCACGCATTCTCGCCTTAACTCTCTTGTAGTATTTTCGGGCTTCTCCTCTACTTCGGAGCAACTCTGTGCACTCATCCTGCCTCTTATTCAGCATCTTCTTTTTCCGTCTAAAAAGACGAGTTGTCTCTCGTCTCTTCTCCCTGTGCCGTTCACAAACAGCTGGGCTGCAGTTTCGCGCTGTATGCAGCAACCGTCTCTCTCGTGGCATTGCGACATTCATCATCGTACCAGGCATCTTATTGAGACGGCTTTGAGTACCCAAGTACGCTTCACGCAGCCCGTTCTAAGGAGTCGGCTATATTTTGCCACTGCGAGGTTATATTGTCAGGGGTTGGCGCATTCCGCAGCAGTTGAGTTAGGTGGTTGGAGTAGGCGTCCGCTACCACTGTGGTGCGCAGTTTACCGATGTCCAGCTTTCGTTGTGCCTGGTTACGTACGTTTTTCGCCATGCTTAGCCTTATGCGTACCTTAACTGCGGTAAGGAAGTGATCGGAGTCAATGTTCGCACCCCTAATCACTCGTACGTCCAGAACACTCTATGCGTGCCTTCCACTGACTACCACATGATCTATCTGATTCCTCGTCAATTGATCTGGAGATAACCATGTTGCCTTATGAATATTTTTATGGTCAAATCCAGGTGCCTCACAGTTAGTCGTGCTCCGACGGATGTCAAAGACACACACACAGGCGTCACAACGTGGAGGTACTCGTCCGCAGTAGTACCACGAATACGGAGCTCTGTGAGTACTCTTGAAGTGCAATTGGCAGAGATCACTCTGGGTTTGCCAAGTTAAACCGATCAGAAGCTTTACCTTGCATCACACTCCGACGTCCTGGATATATGAATGAAACATTTGTGTACTCTGCTCATGTATGCATGAACACACTGCAAATTTGACCAAATCTTGCCAAATCATCGATGACGGAGTAGATGTAACATCACCGTGCCAAAATGACAATTACGCGAATTAGCAACAATAAGGCTGCGAGTGCCAATAGACGGCTGCCTTTTGCTATCGGTTTTTGAGTTTGACAGTGATGAGCTAGTAACATAGTGCAATGGCACTATGAGATAACCCCCAAAGCAACGAAATGAAATAATCCCCAAAGAAATAACTCCACAAATCAAATAAAATAACCCGCAATAAAAAAACATAAAAAAAGCCCAAAGGAGTGGAAAACAGCCCCAAATTAGAAATTTAAGAACCCCCCAAAAGATAATGGTGCTATTGCATAGCACAGTACAACATGTTTCAGTTCATTTATTTGGGACTCAATTTTGAAAATTGCACGTGAGAATAGCCTCAAAAAGAAGAACTCCTGCATCATTCATTTTGTCAAGATAACTGCATTACACAGTACACCATTTTTTGGCTCATTGATTTGGTACTCAATTCTGAGAATTGCACGTAAAAGTAGCCAAAAAAAAGAACTTCTGCACCATTCATTTTGACAAGTTAGCTGCATTAATAATTTAATGGCCATACCAATTTTTTTTGCTCAAAGTGTATTTTTTTAGCACTTTTTCTATATTTTCTCTTTTTTGCCTGAAGCAAAGTTGTAGATATTAAATAGGAAACAAACCCGAAAAAGTGCATCCAGTGCCTTAAAAATCGCAAAAGTGGTCATTATTTACCATTAACCTATATTAGACCGCGAGCCAGGGACAAATTTCGTCAATCATTTTCTCCCGGACGAAAACTCGTTAAATGCTAATTGAAGTTGTATAATGAAGATTAGTGACAGTCAGCTGGCACTTCCTTGGTGGGTTGAACAGTGGGACCTCGTCAAACATGTAAAAAAAAAATAAAAAATTCAGTCATTTTCTCCCGGCTGAAACTTTGTCAGATGATAACTTATACATTATTATTAAATAAAAATAAAAGTTAGCTGGTCTACGTTGGTGGAATGATCGTCAGCTGGTGACCTAAAGGGTCTACTGTAGCACAATGAAAATGTTGGAAAAATCACGGTAATAATGTCACAACTGTTAAGATATTGTTTTGATCATATTGAAATGTTCTAGACATTTGTAGAGGAGGAGTCGGGCTTTCAGAATTTTGCATTCGGAGGCACCCTGTGTCGCCACAGTTTACAATACAGGGTGTCAAAGTTGAACACTTAGGTGCTGATGAAACTTTTAAAGCCTGATACTTTTACAATTATAAGCCGATTACAAAGATGTTTAACTTTTAAGAATCTTCTATGTAAGGCAAACAAAAAACACGTTTTGTGTTGCTGAATATCTGTTACCGTTATTAAGATATTAATTATCAAAGATTAAAATTGAAAATTTTTCATCAACTTTCTTCAGTGTTTTATTAATAACTCTGCCATTTGAGAGAAAATGATATATCTGAAACCACCACTCAATTGGGTACACATTCATCAAAAATACACTTCAAACACTTTAACAGTAGCACCTCGTCAAGCGCGTAAATATTAATTATATTCTTAAAAATGAATAAATGAGGAAATACTGTGATAAGTGAGAGTGAACTGAATCAATATCAAACGATAGCATTTGACCTCAGTAACAAAACCATAAATTTTGCTCCACTACATCACAATTTTTTTACAGTGGTATTAACTTTGATGATTTTGGTCAAAAGTTGAATATGAAAAATCTTGTGACAAAGTACATTTGGGATAGTTCATATCTTCGAAGACCTATATTAAAATTGTCATGGGAATATTTCCTCGGAACATTGTAACCCTATAGCTCCTACCATAAGGAACATCTGTCAAAAGTTGACTTTTAAGTTGTTTTTCAAAATTGGGCCAAATTGTCCTATACGGAAGGAAGCTAGAGGGTTAATTTGTTCCGAGGAAATTATGTATTTTTACATATGATTTTTTATATTTATTGTTTCCACTTTTGACCACAAATTTCAAATTTCAAACCACTATGTTACTGAGGTCAAATGCTATCGTTTGTGTTATAAATGAACTAATTTACTTTTCACAATATCTCTTCATTTATTCATTTTGAAAAATATAGTTTTAAGGTTTTTATAAATTTTTACGCGCTTGACGAGGTGCTACTGTTAAAGTGTTTGAAGTGTATTTTTGATGAAAGTGTACCCAATTGAGTGGCAGAGTTATTAATAAAACACTGAAGAAAGTTGATGAAAAATTTACAATTTTAAACTTTGATAATTAATATCTTAATAACGGTAACAGATATTCAGCAACACAAAACGTGTTTTTTGTTTGCCTTACATAGCAGATTCTTAAAAAGTTAAACATCTTTGTAATTGGTTCATAATTGAAAAAGTATCATGCTTTAAATGTTTCATCAGCATCAATGTAGTTAACTTTGACACCCTGTATTGTAAACTGTGGCGACACGTGGTGCCTCCGAATGCAAAATTCTGAAAGCCTGACTCCTCCTATGCAAATGTCTAGAAAATTTCAAAATGATCAAAACTATATCTTAACAGTTGTGACATTATTACCGTGATTTTTCCAACATTTTCATTGTGCTGCAGTAGACCCTTTAGGTCACCAGCTGACGATCATTCCACCAACGTAGACCAGCTGACTTTTATTTTTATTTAATAATAACGTATAAACTATGATCTGACAAAGTTTCAGCCGTGAGAAATGACTGAATTTTTTATTTTTTTTTACATGTTTGACGAGGTCCCACTGTTCAACCCACCAAGGAAGTGCCAGCTGACTGTCACTAATCTTCATTATACAACTTCAATAAGCATTTAACGAGTTTTCGTCCGGGAGACGATTGGTCATGAAAATCTGTTCCTGGCTCGCGGACTATATGTTTAAGGACATGAGCTCAGATTTTCCTCTCAAAGATATTTTATTTTGTGTTTGTTTTTGAGATTTACGATCTTAATTGATGATAAATAGTTGCTTTATAAGAACGAAATTACAGAAAAAAGATACTAAAATATACTCGCGTTCATACACACCAGTTGATACACCCTTCTGGTACCTTCAATACAAATGTTTCCCCATAGTTCTACATGTATATCTTTTTTGTAAGTGCACTGAATTCAGTCATATTGTGCGTGAGATCAACGTTTATCTACGTTTGGCACAGAAATGAATATGGACTATATAGTCCCACCCCTTAGTAATTATAAACAAAACCGGACCAGTTGAAACACTCCTTCTGGTACCTTCGAAACAAATGACCGAAATCGACCCCCCCCCATAGTTCCACATGAATATCTTTTTCGTAGGAACACCGAATTTAGTTATTTTTTTTTAACAATTTCAGCGGTAATTTAACGTTTATTTGAGAAAAAATCCTCCTGAATTGTGTAGGAGTGTACAGCTCGTACAGCTCATGATTCATACGACGCCGATACTCTCCGTTAACGATGATGGGCCCATATATTTTACGGAGTATTTTTCTCTCGAATACCGCCAGAACCGATTCATCCCGGATTCTGAGCCATACATTAAGGCAGGTAGAACCAGTATCTGGTATATTTGGAGTTTTGTTCGTCGAGAGAGGGCTCTGAATCGCTAGCTTAGTACGTAGTAGCATTTATTTGCAAGCAGGATTCTTCTCCGGATTTCTAGGCTGACATTATTTTCTTTGTTGATGGCGGAGCCTAGGTAGACAAAATTATCTACCACCTCGAAATTATAGTTGTCAACGTTCACGCAGTTTCCCAAACGAGTAGATTCTTTGTTCGTTGAAACTAATAACTTCGTTTTGTCCTCGTTCACCGTTAGGCCCATTTTCGCTGATTCCTTTTGAATACCTGAGAAGGCTGCAGTCACATCCCGCAGTTTTCGACCGATGATGTCTACGTCATCAGCGTACGCGAGTAGCATGTGGCTTTTGTTGAATATAGTGCCACTCGTGTTTACTGCAGCTTTTCTCATTATCATCTCCAACACAAGAGATCGTACGATAGACCGTCGCCTTGTTTTAGGCCTCGTCTGGTATAGAATGGCTCCGTAAGGTCCTTGCCAATCTTCACTGAGGCCTCGTGTCAGTCAGCGTCATTCCGCAAAGACGTATCAGCTTCGCTGGAATACCAAACTCAGCCATGGCTTCAAGTAATTTCTGCCGTATCGGGCTATCGAAGGCAGCTTTATAGTCGACAAAAAGATGGTACGTGTCGATCTGTTTCTCTTGGGTCTTTTCCAGGATTTGCCGAAGTGTGGAAATCTGGTCAGTTGTTGATTTTCTAGGTCTAAAGCTACACTGATCAGGTTGGATAACACTGGCTATAGTCTTTCACATAGCACACTCGGCAGGACCTTATATGCGATGAGTAAAAGGCTGGTCCCGCGGTAGTTGGAGCACACACTTGGATCACCTTTTTTCAGCACAGGACATAATACGCTTACATTCCAATCGTAGGGAATGCACTCTGTAAGCCAAACCGTGCGCAGGAGCTGCTGCATGCTCGTTATCAGCTCCTCGCCACCGGACTTGAAGAGCTCTGCGGGCAGACCGTCGGCACCGGCTGCTTTGTTGTTTTTCAGCCGCGATATTGCTCTTCTTACATCGACTTGACTTGGTGGTGGGCAATCTAAGCCGTCGTCGACAATTGGCGTGATAACTTCACGTGCGCTGCCTTCTGGAACCAGCAGTTGCTGAAAGTGTTCTCTCCATATGTGCAGCACACTCTGCGTATCCGTGACCAGATTTCCATCATTGTCCTTACAGGTGGGGAGGCCATTACCGTATCCATTTGTTCTTACTTTCTGGTAAAATCACCTCTATCCCTGTATCGCTCTATATCCTCGTTCTCCCGTTCCTTCATCTGACGTTTTTTTCGCCTAAATAGCTGTCTCGCCCGTTTTACTGTCTCTTAGTGCCGTTCCCTAACAGCACGGGTAACAAGTGGCTGTAGCGTTGCCATATAAGCAGCATCCTGTCGACATTCTTCATCGTACCAGGATTCGTCTGAGCTCCGCTTTTCATATCCTAGCACGGTTGTTGCAGCGGTTGCCATGGAATTTAAATTTCAATTTATTGTAATTAAATTTGTTACAAGATTTTTTATATATTTTTTTTTATATCCTTCTTTGGGTCTCCTCCTTAATTGTATCCTAGGACAGTTTCCATTTTATTAGTTCCACATATAGTTTAGTCGTTATCCACCCAATACAAATACATCCAGTACAAGTATTAACACATACAAGAGACCGCTGCTGGTTGTGACACAGATTGACTGCAGTTGGACCAGACTTTTCACTTTTCAATTGTTTGCCAATTATTTGCCAATTACAACACATTGCCTTTGTGTGTGTGCGTGTTTGTGTTCTATGTATATAAATTTTATAAAATGCGAAAACTTTTCAACCAATTTAACTTTTATGCCATTTCCATTTTTTTCTCTCTGTTTTGAATTTCCAGTTTTATTTGCCATTTATGTCGACTTGCCCACTTTTGATTTCATCAGTTCGCTTTGATTGTTAGGTGACGTCATTGACTTTGGTTACATAACAGATCGGTCACTGTAACCTTTATTACTTAATATTCTACTGCGCTGTGCACTGAATACGAAAAAAGGCATTTATTATGTAATTTAATTTTTATGGGTTTCAAACATTTTGATGTGCCACATTGTGTGTCATCTCTGCTGCCACTGCCACTGCTGCTGCTGCTGCTTGAGTATTTTGAGTTTGTTAACTTAAATTACCAAGAATTCTTGTTATCCAAAATTCCAAGAATGATGAATTGTTTTGTGAAATTTTTCCCTTATACAATCGGGTGTATTTTAAATATTTGCCCTTGAACACAATAAAGCTAAAAAAAAACACAAATGCTCAGGTGTTTGCGCGAAGAAACAATGGGTGGTCAGAGAGGGCGGATATAATCCACTTAAGTCACTTGGGATTTATTGTAATATGGCAAACAACAGCAACAAGAACAAATATTTATTTAAATAACACACACGGCAAATTATGATGTTGTAACCAAACCCCGTGTCGGAATTTGTAAAAATTACTCAATTACATTATGGATTCAAGGCGCCGCCCTGTAGACCTCTCATTAATTGATTGATAGGTTACATTTGTGGTACATTTTCTAAAAATCATCGCATAATATTTGCCTTAAGTTTCTTAGAACCAATAACACAAGGGCACAACATATTTCTTGATTAAGAACAGCATGTAATGGAATTTGGGATGCTGAACTCAAATCTGCATTTGGTTTTTTCTATCAGCTCGACTTATCGCGATATACCGTTATGTCAAAAATAAAGGACTTCCAATATATAAATTGTAACAACTTGAAGAATATTCTTCACATTCAATTCAAAAAAATAATTCAAAACTATATAACAAAATTATCTAAAAGTCGAGCATACATTGTAGTTTCAGAGATATGATTGAAGATTGAAAGACAAAACAACAAAACTTACTTAAAACTTATTTTGCCCATTTACAATCCCATAAGTTCGTTTTAAAAAATATTAATACTGGTAAATTTTCATACCGATCCGTTAAAGTTTACTCGAGTTATCCTGCTGACCACCAGCAGATACAGCAGATCCCAATCGGCGTACTTGGTTGGCCTGTGCAGGAGTAACCTGACTCTGACCTGCGGAATTCTAACAGACCATTGAAATATCAGGCACCTGACAGGCGAAAGGGATAGATTCATACCGGACGAGGACGTGAGGAGGCCGAGACCATTGAACATCTTGTTTGTAGCTATCCTGCTCTAGCCCGTAGGAGGCTAAGACACTTAGGCGAGAGTTACATAGAAGACCTAGAGTATCTCCCCTCAGTCTCAGTAGGAGATTTAAATCGTTTCCTGCGGTGCCTTCCATGGGTGTTCCCACGATTTTTTCTTCCTTTTCTATCCTTCCTCCCTTTCCATCTTTTTTTTTGACTTAAACTTATGTAAAATCACGATATATCAGCAAACGTTAAAAATTTTTCTTTTTCGAAGTGACCCAATTTATAATGCCTATTTTTCCTTTTAAATTTCCACTTCCTTCGCTAAAAATTGTGCAAGATTTTTAAGGAGACAACTGGTAGGAATAAAACATAGCAGTAATGGGTTTTTTAGGTCGCTGATTCCAATCTGATGCCGAATTTATTACACGAGTATTATCGACGAGTATATTGGGACCGATGGACGGCACGCATCGAGTGTTCTGGACGTACGAGTGATCAGGGGTGCGAACATTGACTCTGATCACTTCCTTACCGCAGTTAAGGTACGCACTAGGCTAAGCATGGTGAAAAACGTACGTAACCAGGCACAACGAAAGCTGGACATCGGTAAACTGCGGACCACAGAGGTAGCGGACGCCTACTCCAACCACCTAACTCAACTGCTGCGGAATGCTCCAACCCCTGATAATATAACCTCGCAGTGGCAAAATATAGCCGACTCGTTAGAACGGACTGCGAGAAGCGTACTTGGGTACTCAAAGCCGTCTCAAGAAGATGCCTGGTACGATGATGAATGTCGCAATGCCACGAGAGAGAGGGTTGCTGCATACAGGGCAAAACTGCAGCCAATAGCAACGCGAGCTGTTCGTGAACGGCACAGGGAGAAGAGACGACAGGCAACTCGTCTTTTTAGAAGAAAAAAGAAGGAGCTGAAGAAGAGGCAGGATGAGTGTACTGAGTTGCTCCGAAGTAGAGGGGAAGCCCGAAAATTCTACAAGAGAGTTAAAGCGAGAATGCGTGGAACAGGGTTGCCCTCCTGCAAGGACAGCGATGGTCAGCTAGTGACGGACCCGGATAACGTTCTGAAGATATGAAGAGATCACTTTAGAAATTTACTGGATACTGACACCACTCCAGAAGACCCCGCTCCAATCCATGACGATGGTATTAACTGTCCACCTCCGAGCCAGAGCGAGATACGTATGGCCATCTCCCGCCTTAAAAACATCAAAGCTGCTGGAGCCGATGGTCTCCCTGCTGAATTGTTTAAGGCGAGGAGGGGAGGAGCTGATTAGAAGCATGCATCAACTCATGGAGAACTTCTGGCAAGAGGAGAGCATGCCCGGGGATTGGAGTCTCAGTCTGTTATGTCCCATATACAAGAAAGGAGATCGTAGTGAATGTAAGAACTATCGTGGAATAAGCCCATTACCAATTGCGTACAAGGTCCTTTCAAGCATATTGTGTGAACGTCTAAAGCCAATTGTAGAAAAACTAATTGGACCATATCAGTGCGGCTTTAGACCTGGAAAATCTACGATGGATCAAATATTCACCTTACGACAGATCCTGGAAAAAACCCATGAAAAGCAGATCGACACCTACCACCTCTTTGTCGACTACAAAGCTGCCTTCGACTCTCCGATAAGGAATAGGCTTTATGAGACCATGTCTGAGTTTGGTATTCCTGCAAAGCTGATTCGACTTTGCAAATGTACCTTAGACAACACCAAATCCTCTGTTAAGATTGGTAAGGATCAGTCTGAACCATTTAACACGGAAAGAGGTCTCAGGCAGGGCGATAGCCTGTCCTGTACACTATTTAATATAGTTATGGAGAAGGTGATGAGAAAGGCTGGTGTCAACATGTCTGGCACCATATTCCACAAGAGCCACATGTCACTAGCCTATGCCGATGATATAGACATCATTGGTCGAAATATGCGGGATGTTACTGCAGCTTTCTCATCACTAGAAAAGGAGTCAGCAAAAATGGGTTTAGCGGTCAACGAGGACAAAACAAAAATAATGATTTCGACGTACAAAGAGTTCTCGTTGGGGATGCACCGTGAACGTTGACAATTATTGTTTTGAGGTAGTCCACGAGTTTACCTACCTCGGATCTTCCGTCAACAAGAAAAATAATGTCAGCCAAGAAATTAAACGGAGAATAGTGCTAGCCAATAGATGTTTCTACGGACTTTGGCAGCACTTTAGTAATGCCACCTTATCTCGGAATACTAAGAAACAGCTTTACCAGGTGCTAATCTTACCCGTTCTTTTGTATGCTGCCGAATTATGGGTGCTTACGACAACGGACATACAAAACCTGGGAGTATTCGAGAGAAAAGTACTCCGAAAAATATATGGACCTATCTGTGTCGACGGCGAGTTTCGCCATCGGATGAACCATGAGCTGTATGAGCTTTACCACGACATCGACGTAGCTAAAAGAGTCAGAATGCAACGACTACGATGGCTGGGTCATGTTGCCAGGATGGATGTAAATGCTCCAGCGAGAAAGGTGTTTGAAGGCGAACCTGAAGGACGGAGCAGAGCAGGGAGACCCAAACTCCGTTGGAAGGACCAAGTGGTAGGCGACGTGCCATCATCTGGTAGGACTAACTGGAGAACACACGCAGAAGACCGAAGCGTGTGGAATTATTTATTACTTCAGGCCTCAAATTTATGAACTACGTTTCGTAAATTGTAATTGGCCACTTAAGTAAGTAAGTAAGTAAGTATATTGGCACCGGCCGTGGCATAGTGGTTAGAACACGCGACTACCATGCGAGAGATCTCAGGTTCAAACCTGGCTCCAGTCATCTTAAAAAAAAAATTGTTCTTTCATTGTCGGCTCCCCTCGAATGTTGTTGACAGCAACTTCGCAGTATAAGTGTCGAGTCAATTGGCGTGTCTAGTAAGAGCTTCTCAAACAGTGACGTTCGCATTCGTCGATAAACAAGTAGGTGCCGTTAGTTGTGAATCGAAAATAGAAAGCGTGTTAATTCACAACAACGCGAGAAGCTATCCCATACCTCATTCATGAAATTAGTGCAACTTAATTTTTTACATCCATATATTAATATACATTATTTACTTAAGCCTTAACTACAATTCTGTAAAAGAAAGAGATGAGAAATCATCAACGGTCTGAGGGCACAAAGATCAATATAAGCTAAAATATAAAAGATCATAAAAATAGTTTGGCCTGAGAACGCCAAACCCTTTGGGGGTTTTACTATGCTGACTTAGTACCTTCCCTGTGACTTGTAGTTTCTCATCCCCCACATTGACTGTTGTAAAGAGTATCACTTATTTTTAAATTTCCGAAAATTGCATTTCCATGAAAAGGCATCTAAAGCTCACATGACAACAATTTTACGATTCAATTAGTGAAGTTAATCTTTTAACTTTCGTGGCAGCTAATACTAAACATATACAAAAACTTTTACGACAGTGTTACAAAACTAAAAAATAACTTTAGATTGAAGGTGTTAAAAACATAGAGATGCTAGTGACAAATTTACAAAAATTAAGATATGTGTGTAGTTGTGTTCCCTGACACTATCTCTATCTACTAGCATGACATGAGATCAATTTTTATTTTCAGTGCTGATATCTAGCATTTGCACAAGAATTTAAAACTTTACTGTCTTACTTAAGTGGCCCATTACAACTTACGAACATGGTTCATAAGTTTGAGGCCTGAAGTACGAAAGAATTCCACACGCTTCGGTCTTGTGCGTGTGTTCTCCAGTTAGTCCTACCAGATGGTGGCACGTCGCCTACCACTTGGTCCTTCCAACGGAGTTTGGGTCTCCCTGCTCTGCGCCGTCCTTCAGGTTCGCCTTCAAACACCTTTCTTTACCTTTACCTTTCTTAGGTAAACTCGTCGACTACCTCAAAACAATAATTGTCAACGTTCACGGTGCGTCCCCAACGAGAGGACTCTTTGTTCGTCGAAATCATTATTTAAGTTTTGTCCTCGTTGACCGCTAAACCGATTTTTGCTGACTCCTTTTCTAGTGATGAGAAAACTGCAGTAACATCCCACAGATTTCGACCAATGATGTCTATATCATCGGCATAGGCTAGTGGCATGTGGCTCTTGTGGAATATGGTGCCAGACATGTTGACACCAGCCTTTCTCATCACCTTCTCCATAACTATATTAAATAGTGTACAGGACAGGCTATCGCCCTGCCTGGGACCTCTTTCCGTGTTAAATGGTTCAGACTGATCCTTACCAATCTTAACCGAGGATTTGGTGTTGTCTAAGGTACATTTGCAAAGTGGAATCAGCTCTGCAGGAATACCAAACTCAGACATGGTCTCATAAATCCTATTCCTTATCGGAGAGTCGAAGGCAGCTTTGTAGTCGACAAAGAGGTGGTAGGTGTCGATCTGTTTTTCATGGGTTTTTTCCAGGATCTGTCGTAAGGTGAATATTTGATCCGTCGTAGATTTGCCAGGTCTAAAGCCGCACTGATATGGTCCAATTAGTTTTTCTACAATTGGCTTTAGACATTCACTCAATATGCTTGAAAGGACCTTGTACGTAATTGGTAATAGGCTTATTCCACGATAGTTCTTACATTCACTACGATCTCCTTTCTTGTATATGGGACATAACAGACTGAGACTCCAATCCCCGGGCATGCTCTCCTCTTGCCAGATGTTCTCCATGAGCTGATGCATGCTTCTAATCAGCTCCTCCCCGCCAGCCTTAAACAATTCAGCAGGGAGACCATCGGCTCCAGCAGCTTTGTTGTTTTTAAGGCGGGAGATGGCAATACGTATCTCGCTCTGGCTCGGAGGTGGACAGTAAACACCATCGTCATGGATAGGAGCGGGGTCTTCAGGAGTGGTGTCTGCATCCAATAAATTTTGATTTCTCCATATCCTCAGAACGTTGTCCGGGTCCGTCACTAGCTGACCATCGCTGTGCTTGCAGGAGGGCAACCCTGTTCCACGCATTCTCGCTTTAACTCTCTTGTAGAATTTTCGGGCTTCCCCTCTACTTCGGAGCAACTCAGTACACTCATCCTGTCTCTTCTTCAGCTCCTTCTTTTTTCTTCTAAAAAGACGAGTTGCCTGTCGTCTCTTCTCCCTGTGCCGTTCACGAACAGCTCGCGTTGCCATTTGCTGCAGTTTCGCCCTGTATGCAGCAACCGTCTCTCTCGTGGCATTGCGATATTCATCATCGTACCAGGCATCTTCTTGAGACGGCTTTAAGTACCCAAGTACGCTTCTTGCAGTCCGTTCTATGGAGTCGGCTATATATTGCCACTGCGAGGTTATATTATCAGGGGTTGGAGCATTCCGCAACAGTTGAGTTAGGTGGTTGGAGTAGACATCCGCTACCTCTGTGGTCCGCAGTTTGCCGATGTCCAGCTTTCGTTGTGCCTGGTTACGTACGTTTTTCGCCATGCTTAGCCTAGTGCGTACCTTAACTGCGGTAAGGAAGTGATCAGAGTCAATGTTCGCACCCCTGATCACTCGTACGTCCAGAACACTCGATGCGTGTCTTCCATCGACTACCACGTGATCTATCTGATTCCTCGTCCATTGATCTGGAGATAACCATGTTGCCTTATGAATATTTTTATGGTCAAATCTAGTGCTGCTAACTACCATATTTCTTGCCGCAGAGAAATCAATCAGTCTGTTGCCATTGTTCGACGTTTCGGTGTGCAGACTGAATTTTCCGATTGTAGGCTCAAATGCGGTCTCCCTGCCTATTTTAGCATTAAAATCGCCTAGTACAGTTTTGATGTCATGGCTGGGGCTACGGTCATATACATTTTCTAGGCTCTCGTAGAACTCGTCTTTGTCCTCATCGCTTTTCTCTTTTGTGGGAGCATGGGCACATATAAGTGTTATGTGGAAAAACTTTGTTTTGACTCTTATGGTGGCTATAAGTTCACACACCGGGTTGAACCTTGAGACTAGGTGTCGCAGTCTCTTGCCAACCACAAATCCACAGCCAAACTCGAGCTTATCCGCATTGCCACTATAGTAGTAGAGCACCCGTGTCCCGTCCACCGGATTTCCTGTTAAGCGGTTATGTTAGCCTTGTATTTTTCGAGGACTTCTGCCAATTGGATGGAGGCACCTGGTCTATACAGTGTTCTAACATTCCAGGTGCATATCCTCAAATCATGGTACTTAATTCGTTTGCGGTGGTCGTCAACATTTTGGGGGGTCCGTTTTATTCTTATCTTACTTCTTTTCATTGCGATAGTATAAACGTCAGTGGCGGGTTGCAAGCCCAGCGCACCACGTCGCAGTTTTCTCCTCCTGCCAGGATTTTATTGCAGCCGCCCATTCTGGGTCAGACGCTGACCAGGGTACCGCTCACTCTGAGCTGACGTGCCTGGGTTTTAGGTTTCGCCCCTCACAGTTAGCCGTGCTCTGACGGGTGTCAGAGGCACGTTTCCAGGCGTCACCACGTGGAGGTACTCCGTTCGCAGTAGTACCACGAAAACGGAGCTCTGTGAGTAGACCTTGAAGTGCAATTGGCAAGGTTCACTCTGGGTTTGCCAAGTTAAACCGATCAGAAGCTTTATCTTGTATCACACTCCCGACGCCCAAACTTTAAAACTTTAAAGGCGAATATCTCGAAATTAACATTTTGTCACTTGCATCCCTTTGCTTTTAACACCATCAATTGACTTATAGTACTTTATTTAAGATCCAACCTACAAATGCAATATAATAGTTTTTCTTTTATAATTGCAGATTCAGCGACAAAATCATTAAGTGAAGAAACGAACCTACCACACTATCCAACGTTAAAAAAAAATAAAATTTTCAAATTCTTGAAATTTTTATAAGCGAAAGGAAATACCGATCAGAAATACATTTAATTATCTAAAAAAGAAATACAATCCATACAGACTAAAAAAAAAAAAAATTTAAAAACAAATTTGCTGGTGTCAACAAAAAAAGAAAAAATTCACGAAATCCAATTGAAAAAAAAAACAAAACGAAATACAAAAGAATTTGTAATGAATATTTAATGAATACAATTTGAGACAGTATTAAGAAATACTTGTACAAGCCCAACAAAAAAAAAGATATAAAAAGAGACCACAAACAAAAGAGCTAAAGTGTAGTTTACAAAGAGCAAGAGAGCTATTGCAGTATAAAACAGCAAAGAGAGTTGTTGGCAGTAAACACAAAATTGCATTTAAATGACGCAGCAAACTGAAAAATTTAAGATGATGACGAAAAACACACCCATTGCTTAAAAGAAAAGTCTAAGAAAGAAAAAGGAATATTCAAAGAAAGTAGACTTAGCATACAGAGAAGGATGAGATTGATATAAGAGAAAGTTTGGCATTCATATAAAAGCAATTGTTGCTACTATTGATATCTTGTTACAAGGCTGCCTTGGCGTTGAATCTTCCTTTTTAGAAGGTTCTAGATCCCCCACTTCCCCCTCTGCTACCGATACATTGGATGTGGTGTAATACATAACTTGTGCTTGATAAGCGTATGCTTCGTGTATGTGGTCAGCAAAAGAAAACCGGCAATAAATGCATGTGTAACCCTATGGTTAAGAGAGTGATGAGCATATTTATGCTGTTGCAGTGACTACGCATGTGTTTGAGTGGGGCCCCCAATACACTTTGATAACTTACACACACTCTCAATCTCTCTCTCTCTTTCTCGCTGTCTCTTAGCAGTCACATTGTGCTGCTCCTGCTTTGGGGCATTTCGGTCGTACGTGCTGCTGAATGTACGTGATGTTTGTGGAATGAATGACAGACCAACAAACAGAACGAACGTACACGTAAAACGAAACGAAAATAAAAACGTGAGAGAAACGTGATTAATTAACAAGCAGCAAAAAGAGGAGAGCGTAACAATATGCCATCTATAGATATTTATGGTTAATGTTTATTTTTGATGTATGAAAAAGAATGCACAGTGCATGAATTGAGACAAAAAAAAGAGCAGTCGACAGAGAGCAGTCAACGGAGTGTTAGAAAAGAGAGCGTGTGAGAGCAAAGGCGACACAGCACAACGGAGAGGTCGTGGGTAAACACACATAATTTGTGCTTAAACTAAAGTTTACAATTCAGATACAAATCGTGATTCTTAAGCGAAACAACTGGAACGCCATAAACCGACCGATAAATTTACGATAAAAAAAAGAAAAAAAAATTGAGCAACAAAACGAAAAGCAAAGAAAAAATTACAAAAAATTAAGAAATTTCGAGAAATTTATTAAGTGTTTGTGAAAATTTTCAAACGAGGAAATTTGATTGCCTGTGTTTGAGACACAAAAGAGGATAAAATTTGTGCTATCGATTTTGCTTGATTGCTTTAGTAACCTTACGACAGATTCGTCAGCAGCTACAGAAAAATTATTTTGCACGTCTTCCTCCTACTCATATTCTGCTTAAACGCGTGTGTGTGTATGTGTGTGCGAACAAATGACAAAGACGCGAAAGCCAATTGCGGCCAAATAGATAAATAAAAAAAAACGCGAATTGCGAAAAGAAAAATTTATTACAAAAAAATAAAACGACAAACGAGAAAATAATTAACGACAAAAATTCACAAGAAAAATTATAAACAAATATAAACAAATTTTTAAACAAAGCTGCATTAAAAAAACGCGATACTAAATGTAAAATTGTGAAATTGCATAAAAAAAATTTAATTTAAAAAAAAATTAATTAAAATACAGAAAAAAAATATAAAAAAGCCGAAATTATTTAAAATTTGTTAACAAAAAAAAAAATTATTTCCATTTAAAATTTAAAGAAAGAAATCTTCAAAAACCATGAATTGTTAATAAAAATTTAATTTTTAAGTGTTTTTCATTTTCCCTTTTCTTGCAAAGGGAAAAATTACCGTAATTTTATATATTTTTTTTTGAGAAAAAGTTTCAACACCATCAACTAAATGGCTGCTTTTTTGGGAAACCTTAAGAAAACATTGACTTTATAAAGTTTTTTTGGACTAAAGAAAAACTTTACACCAACCTCCCCCCACAAATTTCCATGTTGAGATATCGTCTAGTGTCGACACATTTCTTAAAGCAGCCGTAAATTATTTAAACGCGTGGAAACCGCCTTGGAAGTGCGAAAAAATTCCCAAAGGCAAAGGTTTCACTTGAAACTGGAAACTTATTTTACTCCAAGAGAGAAGAAAAAAAACTGCAACATATTTGTTATTAATTTCTAAGAAAATAGAGAAAAGTTGCATAAACTGTCTAAAAGTATGCTTTAAATTAAGTGAAAACACAAGAAAACGACAAACGAACTTACCAACACACACACGTATAGCTAGGCAACTACTCGGGTAAACGAAGAGTTAGGCAAAAGGCGGAAGTGTAAGAGCGAAAACACGCGAGAGGGAGTGAAAGTAGGCAAGAGCCTAGGAGCGAGAATAACGCAGCGAGAGAGCGGCAAAGGTGTTGAAGAAGAAAACGAAATTCGTAGCGATAGAGAACAAAGAAACGGAGAGCAGTACCTAACAAATTAAGCGAGAGCGTGAGCGAGTGCAAGTGGGAAACACGAAAACGATAGTAACCTTAACCAACAGACGGAAACGAGAGAGAGTGTTACAGCAACGAAAAACAGCAACGAGGTGAACGCGCGAGAGCCTTAAGCGTAAGAGTTGTAACATAACAACAGCTATTTGAGCCCATTAATAGTTACGTTAACCCCTAAGCCCCCCTCGGCCAATCCTCATCATATAAAAGCCTTGCTCCATAAAATTTACCAACCCTTCCACCCATAAAACAAAAATCATCATCATCATAATCATACAACACTAGGAGCAAAGAAAAACCAGCTACACCCATTACCAAAGCGAACAGTTAATTAATCAAAGCTTAAGCTAACACAACAGTAGCTAATTTCTGTCACGCTTAAACGAGCGGCTGAAGCATCCACCTGTATTACACCAGCGAACGCAAATTTAAAAATTTGACAAACTAACAAATTCATACAAAACAAAACAAAACAAAACAATTATTATTAACAAATTCAATTGACAACAACAACTACTACTTACAACTATCATCTGTTTGTTGTTGTGTCTCTTAAACGTCGTATCTTAATCATTGGGTCACACTAACGTCTCTGGCTAACTTGTCTGTCCTATTCTTCCCTGCAGAGTTTCAATAATTTTGCCACAACGTATTCGCTAAAAGTTTACCGATTTCTAAACTTTTGCAGTTATAATTTAAACAGCGAAAATGTGCAGAGATCGCGATATGATTTTGCCATAGATCAGCGTAATCGCCAGTACAAGGTTAAGAAAAAAATCAAGATCAAATAGGAGCCAAACGCAACAACGCCGCCGACCCGGTCAGACCAGCAACATTCAATTGAACACTTGACGACGTCTCTCTCACTTCAGAAATACGAAAATCTATATTGTCATAGAGCAATGCGTTCTGCACTTCTGTAACACAAACAAAAAAACATGTGACTGACATCGTTAACCGAAAACGAAAAAGAACCAAATCGCTAATAAAAATCATCTAAACAAAACCTCGTCGCCTAAAAATAGTCTCTACTATTCAAGAGCAAACGTACATACAAGAAGCGGCCAAAGCTCTTAAGGTTTTCTATTTTTTTTTGTACCTCAAAAGAAAGCAAAAAAAAAACCTTCTGTGTGTGTGTGTGAAAACCTCCTCAGCAACTGCTAAAGGTGTGAAAACGAACGTGTTTGTGTGTGTATGTGTGTCTCCGTGTAACGTGTACCAACGTCAAACGGAAACGGAAACAAATAACAAAAAGGATACGTACAACAACAGCAACAATCCATAACAAACGAAGGTGTTGTACTGTGTAACTCACTTCGTTTAGCAAGTGTTCTGTCCTTTTTATAAAAAAAAAAAATAAATTTTTTACTTTGATTGTCTACGTTTCCTTTTTTTTTGTTTATTTGATTTGTTTAATCGCGTTTAAACCATCACTCAAATCAAAGTGTGTCAACAGAAAAAGCAGCAAGATTGAAGACTTTGTAAGGAATCTTTGGAAGTCTGTTAAGGCTTGTGTTGTAAGTATTATTAAGAAAAATAAATTGTTTTGATAATATTTTTTATATTAATTAAATATTTAAATATTTAGTATTAACTGCAAATTTGCATGAATTTAACAAAACAAATATTATTAAAATGCAAATTTTATCACATTCCCTACATGAAGTTCAGTTAATTATATCTAATTGGATTAGATTACATCGCAACTTATCTAATAGTATCTTATTAAATTTGAATTGAATAAATATCATGGAATCCGGGGAGTGGAAAAACTCAATTTTTTTATCACTGAAATTTATAACTACAGTGACTTTGTAAAAATAGCAGTGCTAAAAATTTAAATTTTGTCCGCAAAAATGTTCAGATTTGGTTCAAAATTATTAATATAATCAATAGGCCGCACACTGCTCCGTTCGCATACTAGCATTGGACAAAAATAAAAGGAGTTGTCAGAATTAAACGAAATTTTATTTCTGATTTCAAAAATGCTATCAGAGTCTTACGTACCATTTACTGTTATCTTGTAAAACTCACTTTTTTGATCGACTTTCAATTGGTTTTTTTTTTACTGAAAATTAGTATATCAACTAGGGCTGAATTAACATTTCAGAAAATTTGTCTGAAAAAAAACTCTTAAATTGATGAATTTTTAAATTCTGACAATAACAACATAAAAAATTAATTGAAATTTTTTCAAAATATGAATCTTTTGCTGATAATTTAAGTATCATATTATTCAGTAGAATCACTTCTATAATTATAGGCGGAGGAATTTTCAGAAAAAAGGATTACTATCACAGTACAACACATGATTTTGGGACTCAAATCTAAGAACTGCACGTGAAAATAGCCCCAAAAAGTATAAGTTTTGCATCATGCGTTTTGTTAAGTTACGTGCCATAATAATTTAATGTCGATTTGAAGTATGTAAGAATCGTATAGGGGCATTTGTCACGTTTTAGGCTCTTTTGTTATATTGTTATATGGTGGCGTATGATTATCATAAGTAATGTTCCACGTAAATCATACTGTTTTATTGTAACTACAAAATAAACCCAGTTCAAAATCGTTTGACGAATAGAAAAGTGAAACTGTTGCCTATGTAGAAAACGTTATATGAACAGATTAAAGGAATTGTAATTCTTATTTTTTAAAATTTGTTTCAGCTAAATCGGACTAGTGGTTCTCGAGTTATGTCAAACAAAAGAGCATAAAACGTGATAAGTTCTTAGCAGAAAATCGGTCAAAAACTACTCGCACCTCCCATAAAAACCCTCCCTTTATGGGGGTTTCCGTTTGTCTGTCCCCACGAATACTATAATAGTTTAAGTTCTAAGATGGGCAAGATCGGTCAAAAACTACTTTCACTTCCCATACAAACTCCCCCTTATTGGAGTTCGTCCCTACAATTACTGCTGTAATTTAAGAGCTATGCAATCTTATATTCTCTAAGCGAAGGTTAAGTTTTAAGAAAACAAGATCCGACAAAAACTACCTCCCACCTTCCATACAAACTTTCCTTTTCGAGAAATAAAATGTAAAATCAAGATAGTATACTTACTTACTTAGCTGGCGCTTCTTTGCAATCCCATTGGATTATATACCGCACGTAGAATAATATTATAAGCTCCTCGATCTTCTGCGCTTCTTCTCCAGTCAGTCAGACCAATTTCTGTGAGGTTCTCAGTAACCTGGTAACCTCTTATTCGCTGCCCATCGAGTTTCGTCTATGCGCATAACATGACCTAACTAACGCAACCGCTGCACCTTAATGCGTCTGACCACGTCAATGTCAGTGTACAGCTCATAATTCATACGACGCCGATACTCTTCGTTAATGATGATGGGCCCTTATATTTTACGGAGTATTTTCCTCTTGATAACTGCCAGAACCGATTCTTCCGCTTGTGTCATAACCCAGGATTCTGAACCGTACATCAAGACAGTTAGAACCAGTATCTGGTATAGCAGGATTTTTGTTCGTCGAGTGAGGGCTCTGTCATTGAATCGCTTGCTTAGTCCGTAGTAGCATTTATTAGCAAGTAAGATTCTGCTCCGGACTTCGAGGCTGACATTTTTTGCTTTGTTGATGGCGGAGCCTAGGTAGACAAAATTAGCTACCAATTCGAAATTATAGTTGTCAACGTTCACGCGGTTTCCCAAACGAGTAGATTATTTGTTCGTCGAAACTAGGCCCATTTTCGCTGATTCCTTCTGTATACCTGAGAAGGCTGCAGTCACATCCGCAGTTTTCGATCGATGATGTCTACGTCATCAGCGTACGCGAGTAGCATGTGGCTTTTGTTGATTTTGTGCCACTCGTGTTTACTGCAGCTTTTCTCATTATCATCCCCATGTCGAAGAGGCCAAACGACAGGCTGTCGCCTTGTTTTAGGCCTCCTCTGGTATAGCATGGCTCCGTAAGGTCCTTGCCAATCTTCACTAAAGACTTCGTGTCAGTCAGCGTCATTCAGCGTCAAGCGTATCAGCTTCGCTTCAATACCAAACTCAGCCAGGGCTTCGAGTAATTACTGCCGCATCGGGCTGTCGAAGGTAGCTTTTAAGCCGACAAAAAGATGGTACGGGTCGATCTGTTCCTCTTGGGTGTTTTCCAGGATTTGCCGAAGTGTGAATATCTGGTCAGTTGTTAATTTTCCAGGTCTAAAGCCTCACTGATGAGGTCCGATCAGGTTGGATAACACTGGCTTTAGTCTTTCACATAGCACACTCGACAGGACCTTATATGCGATGGGTAAAATGCTGATCCCGTGGTAGTTGTTGCACACACTTGGATCACGTTTTTCACCACAGGACATAATACGCTTAGATTACAATCGTCGGACATGCACACTTTAAGCCTGGAGCTGGTGCATGCTCGTTATCAGCTCCTCACCACCGGACGTGAATAGCCCTGCCGGAAGTCTGTCGGCACCGGCTGCTTTGTTGTTCTTACTATAGCTTGACTTGGTTAAGGGCAATCTAAGCCGTCGTCGACAATTGGCGTGATACCTTCACGTGCGCTGCCTTCTGGAACCAGCAATTGCTGGAAGTGTTCTCTCCATTTATGCAGTACACTCGGGGTATCTGTAACCAGATTTCCTACCAGCAACGTGAATAATAATATGCAGACGACATTTTAATTATGGATCAGTAGCGCGGAGGGGGCGTGACCCAGAGAGATACAATTTCGTACACAGATAGCAATCGGCACTTCACGTTCAAATTTGCAGTCGAAATTGTTATACTCAATCAGTGGGCGAAGGGGGCGGGGCAAAACTGTAATTTAGCCCTAGAGCGATAATATTTGATACACAGATAATAAAAAAAACTTAATTTCCCTTTGCACCCCATGAATGAGGTATGTGATAGCTTCTCGCGTTGTTGTAAATTAACACGCTTTCTATTTTAGATTCACAACTAACGGCACCTACTTGTTTATCGACGAATGCGAACGTCACTGTTTGAGAAGCTCTTACTAGACACGCCAATTGACTCGACACTTACACTGTGAAGTTGTTGTCAACAACATTCGAGGGGAGCCGACAGTGAAAGAACAATTTTTTTTTAAGATGACTGGTTTGAACCTGAGATCTCTCGCATGGTATTCGCGTGTTCTAACCACTATGCCACGGCCGGTCCCAATATACTCGTCGATAATACTCCTGTAATAAATTCGGCATCATATTGGAATCAGCGACCTAAAAAACCCATTACTGCTATGTTTTATTCCTATCAGTTGTCTCCTTCAAAATCTTTCAGAATTTTTAGCGAACGAAGTGGAAATTTAAAAGGAAAAATAAGGAAAATAGGCATTGTAAATTGGGTCACTTCGAAATAGAAAAATTTTTAACGTTTTCTGATATATCGTGATTTTACATAAATTTAAGTCCAAAAAAAGATAGAAAGGGTGGAGGGATAGAAAAAGGAAGAAAAAATAGTGGGAACACCCATTTTTATCTAGGCCATGGAAGACACCGCAGGAAACGTATTAAATCTCCTACTGGGACTGAGGCGAGATACTCTAGGTCTTCCATGTAGCTCTCGCCTAACTGTCTTAGCCTCCCACGGGCTACATAAGTTTAAGTCCAAAAAAAAGATGGAAAGGGGGGAGGGATATAAAAAGGAAGAAAATATCGTGGAAACTCCCATTTTTATATTGGCCATGGAAGGCACCGCAGGAAATGTATTAAATCTCCCACTGAGACTGGGGGGAGATACTCTAGGTCTTCCATGTAACTCTCGCCTAAGTGTCTTAGCCTCCTACGGGCTAGAGCGGGATAGCTACAAACAAGATGTTCAATCGTATGTGTTGGTTGTTAAAGCACGAAAAGATTTCTTCTGCCTGATAATCAAACAGCAACAGGTGCAGAAAAGTTTCAATTTCTCAACACCATAAACGAAGGAATAAATTATAACAAGAAATCCAGTTTGAATTTTAAATTGTGTTAATTAAAATAGAATAAATATTATGTGGAGAAAATAATAATATACAAAACAGTATTACAATTCAATTCAATAAAGTACTTCAGATTTGGTTCAAATCTAATAAATTTTGACATAAACTTGTCGTGCTCAAAATTTAATGAAAATGTGATGTTATAATGAGCACGGGTCAAATAAGATTCAATTCGCCCAAAAATATGTAAAAACGTTCAGTTATTGGCTAAAAATTTTTGTAAAGTGTTGAAGAAGTGATTCCTGAGGAAATGCTTTCCATTTTATTTTCTGAGAAATGACTTTCTTGTAGTGTTTTTTTTTTAACTAACTTTAACTATCAAATCAAATTTTACTAATTCATTCACTATTCATTTTATGTGAACCTTCTTGAATGCATACTAGTAAAATTGTCTATGAATGTATTTCTTCTTGCAATCATCATGCGCCCAATTAAGTTGATATTGGTCATGTATACCTGAGATGACTTATACATGTATTTTCAACCGTCGTGTCAAATATCAGTTTGTTTATATTAATTTTTGAATAGGCAATTTGGGAAAGAACCAAACCCATGGATTTGTTTGTGAATCTCAAACTAGTTATTTTTCAGATTTTATATGCTAAAATTTTGTTTATATACATATATGCATATATATTACCATAAAATAGAAATAATTTCTGGATCTAGCCAGATTTTTCCGAATATCTTCGAGGTAAGTCTATTCGATGTGGTTATTGACACCTCAAAAAGTGAACGAGTTGATCGTTAATTAGATTTAGTTTCCGGTTATGAACGACCAGCTAAACGTTGTAGTACATTGAATGTTATTTGCGGTGGAATATAATTCAATTGATGTGAAATTGTATCAAAGAATTTGGAATAATAAGTAACTTGAAATTAAATCGGAGATTAATAGTAAATTTTAAGTAAATACGCTTCATAGTGATAGCAATTGATTGAAGATGTGGGTTGAAGTTATGTAGAAAACATTGTCGGCATATTACTGCATATTAGTGCTAAGCTGTAATGTCACTGAAACTTAATGCCTCAACTACTTGTGAATTATTTGTGAATAAAGTGAATTAAGGCACTTACACAAATTGTGCGTGTTACCACTAATAATTTATCATTGTTTGACATTGACCTAAAAACAAGAAACAAAATCAACGTGTTACTAGATATTTATATCATTTCCTTGAAAATTTATAATATTTCCACGTGTCCAGTAGCACAAAACCTTAGTATGCACTCAAAACTAATTAAATTAAACTTGTGTGTGATATTAACTCTTTACACCTGATTGTGTTTTATTGTCATTTATTATTAATCGTAGAATATAAATCATATAGGGAAACGAACATGACGTCACAGATATCATTGACACAAACACACCGTTGTATGTAAGATTTAATTATAAACAAACAATAAAACCATGCATAATTTATGGCGTACGACAATTGACGTTCGTTTGGCAGAGTTTGCTTGTTTTAGGCCAAAATATTCGTTTTAACAAATTGATTCACATTTGCCACATAAATATTTAATACTTCTTATTGACCTACATTTTGTAAAGAATTTAAATAAAAGCATTTACACGAAATGTATTGACATTTTAAGCCTAAAAATATGCACTAGATTTTCTGACGTAAATAACAGCTAAAAGTAGGCAATATATATTGTCGTGCAACTAGGTAAATGTTGTCACTTTTTATTAGCTTTTATTTTAGTGACTTCAATTTGTCGTACGGAGGTATATTTGGATATAAATAAATGTTAGTACCTTATTTTTTGGGCTGACTAATATTAAAGTGAAGTGACGCGGTTATTTTTAAAGGTTAACTTATTTTTGATGTATGTTTAAGTATCGTTAGAATAAAAAAGTTCTATTAAATGGTAGGACAGTTGCCTTCAAGTAAAAAAAATCCTTACAATTCATATATTATTTGCTAATTAAGAAACGGTTCCCTATAGCAACTGTGTTGCTAACGAATTTGTTTATCCAAAAATACAGGTGAATTTTTACACATAAAAAAATTAGTTATCATAACGAATCCTTTTGCTAAAAATCGTGTAATCCTGTTGCACTACATGCCTATTTTAAAAGGGGGGGTTTTTTTTTTAGACTTATTTAACTTCCGGTAGGGGTAACTGTAAAAATAGCTGTTCTTACTATGAAGTGTGTTTGACTTGTTTTTTAGTATACATTGACACACTACCGTACAAAGGGTTACACCAGAACAATGTCTCCTTTAATGCGTTACAATTGTTGTCGTATCAAATAATATATATCTTCATCCATCATAGTGAGGGTATAACAAATGTATGTAAAACTATGAGGGTACATCGATCATTTGTGTGTGAGGTACCAGAAGGGTTGTGGCAAAGAGTTCGGTTTTCTACTTCTTCTTCTTATTTACAGGCAGCTACTACGGAAATTTATCTATCAGTAGCCGCACGTAGAAAAGTATTCCAAGCCCTTCGGTCTTTTACGCTCCGTAGATAGTTCGTTACACCAATCTTAGTTAACAGCTCTTACGCCTGGTCCATCCATCGGAGTTTTGGTCGTCCCATCCTGCGCCTCCCATCGAGTTTATTACCGAAGCCATTTCGAGCCAGAGCGTTTTCGTCCATTCATACAACGTGTCCAAGCCAGCGCATTCGGTCTATTTGAACACGCTTGACTACGTCGATGTCGTTGTACAGCTCATACAGCTCATGATTCATTCGACGACGGTACTCGCCGTTAACGATGATGGGTCCAAATATTTTGCGTAGTATTTTTCTCTCGAAAACTCCCAGAATAGATTGATTCGCCTGCATCATTACCCAGGATTCTGCGCTGTAGAACAAGACAAGTAGGATCACAGTTTGGTAGAGTTGCATATTTGTTCCTCGAGAGAGCGCTTTGTCATTAAATCGCTTGCTTAGCTCATAGTAGCAGCGGTTTGCGATCAATACTTGTCTTTTAATTTCCAGGCTGACATTATTATTTTTGTTTATGGCGGAGCCGAGGTAGACAAAATCTTCTACCACTTTAAAGTTATTGTTGTCAACGCTCACGCAGCGTTCCAGACGAGTGGACTGTTTGTTCGTTGAAACAAATAACTTGGTTTTGTCCTCATTTATCACCAGACATATTTCCGCCGACTGCTTCTCAATGCTCGAAAAGGTCGCAGTAATATCCCGCAGTCTTCGGCCAATTATATATACATCATCGACATACGCGAGCATCATGTGGCCAGTCATGTTTACTGCTACCTTCCGCATGTACATCTCCATTATAATATTAAAGAGATCGCAGGACAGACTATCGCCTTGTCTAAAGCCTCTCTTGGTAGAAAATGGCTCAGACAGATTTTTGTCAAATTTCACTGAAGACTTCGTGTCAGTCAGCGTCATCCCCCAAAGTCGTATTAGCATCTAACAATTTCTGTCGTATCGGACTGTCGAATGCAGCTTTATAATCGATAAACGATGGTAGGTATCGATCTGCATTTCTTGGGTCTTCTCCAGGATTTGTCGTAGCGTGAATATCTGGTCGGTGGTGGATTTACCAGGTCTAAAGCCACACTGATAAGGTTCGCCAGAAGGGGCTTTAGTCTTTCACATAACACACTAGACAGGACCTTGTATGCGATGGGTCAAAGGCTAATCCCGTATACACACTTGGATTGCCTTTCTTAAGCACGGGACATATGACTTAGGGCGGAACATCGGCCTTTCCTTTTCCTTGAGCCAAATCATGCTTATGAGCTTGTGTATGCATGTTACCAACTCATCGCCGCTGGCTTTAAAAAGCTCTGCCGGCAGTCTATCGGCTCCCGCAGCTTTATTACTTTTAAGCTTTGCGATCGCCGTGCTGATCTCGTTTTTGCTCGGTGGTGGACAATCTACTCCGTCGTCTATCTATGATTGGTGTGATTTCGTCACTTATGCTGCCTTCGGGAACGAGTAGAGATTGAAAGCAGAGCTCGCAAAATATGCTCAACCAAATTTTACAGCGCAGTCTGCTCACTTAAAAGACCGAAACAAATGAGACGGAATCGCTCAGTGTCTGAACAGCAACTATTTTTTCGTTCTGTTCGTGTTTTTGCTCTCAGGTTTCGGGTTGAACGTAAGACCTAAATCGGTCTCTTACTGACCGCTCGATACGAACAGAACCTTCCGTCGCTCAGCTACTAAGAATCAGTAAGTGAGCAAAGCAAGCAAAGTGTCCGCACAAAAGTTCTTTATTTTTATTGTTGCTTCGCATTATGTTGTTGCCTTTAAAATTTCGTCATATGCTTTAAAGAGGTGTGAAGAAGAAAAGGGGAAAGGGGGGATCATTATTGTGCAAATGTGTATGCCTATACACACGCACAACACACATACATGCTCAAAAGACCGTTTGACGAGTTTTTACGAAGTAAAGGGTCTCGAGTAAACCCATGGGCCGATCTAGTGAACAGAAATGCTCGTCGGTTGAGCAAAGAGCCAGCAAAAGAAGAACGAAGTTTAAGGGTTTTTTCGCTGCAGTTTCGCATCGTGTCAGTGGATGAGTGGTTTTTTTCTGACAACAAGAACAAGTGAGATCAATTATTGCGAGCTCTGATTGAAAGTGTTCCCTTCATATTTGCAGCACACTCTGAGTGTCCGTGACCTGATTTCCGTCCCTGTCCTTACAGGAGGGTATCCCTGTTCCAAAACCTTTGCTTGTAACCCTTTGGTAGAACTTCACCTCTATCCCTGTAGTTTTCGATATCCTGGCTCTCTATTTTTTATCCACAGACGCTTTTTTTGCCTGAACAGGCGTTTCATCTCCCTCCTTTTCTCATTATAACGCTCTGTCACCGCACGCGTTGCCATTGGCTGCAGTTTTGCCTTGTATGCGGCATTCATTTCCTCAGACATTTCGTGACATTCATCATCGTACCAGGGCTTGTCTGAGCGTGGTCTTTCATAACCCAGTACGGTTGTTGCGGCAGTGGTCATAGAATTTGCAATATGCTGCCACTGCATGTCGGAAACATCAGAACTATGGGGATTTGTATGTTGTAATTGAGAGAGTTGGTTGGAGTAGGCATTGGCTATCTCAGTGGTCTGCAGCTTTGTAATGTCTAACTTCCTTTGCGTTTGAATACGAGTGTTTTTAGCACTACTTAATCGTGTGCGTACCTTGGCTGCAACTAGGTGGTGATCCGAGTCGATATTTGCACCGCGCATCACATGCACATCCATAACGCTTGAGACATGTCTTCCATCAATTACCACGTGATCAATCTGATTTCTTGTATTTTGATCGGGAGATATCCAGGTTGCCTTGTGGATATCTTTATGCGGGAATCTGGTTCCACTCACATCCATGTTTCTTGCCGACGCGAAACTTACCAGTCTGAATTCGTTATCGGAGGTGTTGTTATGTAGACTGAATTTTCCGACTGCTGAACCAAGAGCATCATCCCTTCCTATTTTAGCATTAAAATCTCCTAGAACAATTTTAATTTAATGTGCAGGGCAGCGGTCATATATATCCTCCAGGCGCTCATAGAATGCATCTTTGATGTCATCGTCTATGTCTTCCGTTGAGGCGTGTACACAAATCAGCGCAATGTAAAAATAGTTCGCCCGGATGCGAATGGTGGCTATACGGTCACTTACAGGGTTAAACCGCGAGACCAGGTGTCGAAGTCTCTTGCCGACTATGAAACCACATTCAAATTCGTGTCATTCTGCATGGCAGCTGTAAAAGATGTCACAGTTCTTTCGTCGTGTGCATCCCTCTCCCGTCCATCTCATTTCCTGTATGGCGGTGATGTCAGCCTTGTATTTGTCGAGGACATCCGCCAGTTGGATAGAGGCACCATCTCTGTATAGAGTTCGGACATTCCAGGTGCATATCCTTAAATCATGGTCCTTATATCGTTTGCGGGGGTCGTCAACATTTGGGGGGTTCTTGTTTTTCCTTTTCTTCGTGTTTTCATAATAAATTTTGTTCAAGGAGAGCGGCTTATTAGGCCACCGCTCATCGGGCATGCACTCTCTGAGCCAAATGGTGTTTATGAGCTGGTGCATGCATGTTACCAGCTCATCGCCGCCGTCTTTCTTCCGCAGTCCATCTGCTCTCGCAGCTCGCGATCGCCATGCTGATCTCGTTTTGGCTTGGTGGTGGACACTCTACTCCGGCGTCTATGGTTGGTGTGATTTCGCCACTTATGTGCCTTCGGTAACGAGTAGAGATTGAAAGTGCTCCCTCCATATTTGCTGCATACTCTGAGTGTCCTTGATAAGATTTCCGTCTCTGTCCTTACGGAGCCTTTCCTCATTATAACGCTCTGTCAACGCACGCGTCGCCATTGGCTGCTGTTTTGCCGTGTATGCAGCATCCATTTCCTCAGACTAAGGATGTGTGAAGGTTTATTCGAGTTATTGAGTCTAGCTAGCTAGAAAGTCCTGAAACAAATTTTGACTTAAGTTAAAAAAAACAAGAAAACCATTAACTGCCGTTTTAAGCTTGTTTTTTATGGTATTTCGTAATTATTATAATTCATCACCATTCATTGCTTTTTTTTTGTATTAGTAATCTTACAAGTGGTTCTAACTGATTTTATGTTCGGAAGATTTTAAATTATCATTCAAAGCTTTTTTTAAATTCATTAATATACTTTTAGGGTCAACAATTGATTTCAATGTGATGTTATGTTGTCCTATCTGTTTGTATTGGAACCATTACATTCAGATTTTAAATATTATACTTTAAACTACTACGATAGATTACATTTTTTCATTAGTCTTTAAGCTGTTAAGTTGAATACAAAATACAACAGCAACATTTAAAAAAAATAACGCCGAAACCCATACAATTTTACATAGTATACAAATTATCCTTGAATTCAATTATTAACAATTCCTCACAACATTCACAAGGCCGATGTCTACGCGACATATACTTTAATTTTTCTTTGTTTTTCACCCCCTATAGTATGCTAATTATTTTTGCAAAAATTGAACGCCAACAAGTATGCTTTAAAAAGTATACCAGCTCATATCGCAAATAGTGTTCAAGGTCTTCAAAAGTGATGTCGTTTTTAGCCAATAAGGTTCCCTGGATAATTTTGTTGTTATCCTTTGTGGTCGCATAGAGTAGTGAGAGTGTGTGCGTTTCATGAAATGTATGTCATGACCTCGACATTTTCGTTTGTGGCTATATAACAGAATAAAAGTATAACAAACCTAAAATTAAATGTCTTGCCCTCTACCCCTCTTGGGTATACTTTCATATTGTTCAGTTATGTACTGATCTTATATATTAATAGATTTTGTTGCTTGTTGTTGTTCCACACAATCAACAAATATTGAGTATTTTCCCATGTTGTTGTTGTAATGTGCGTAGAAAGTGTGTACCTACTTTACTCGATCGTTTCGGGAATGTTTAAATAGATAAGAAAAGGGACCAACGCTTGTGTACACATTACAACAACATCAGGTAATAAATATTGTATGTATTTTGTTTACTTTAGGTTAGATTAGAATGTAGAATGTTTAGTTGTAAGAAACCATATTATAATAAATTGAGTTCCCTAAGAACCATTGAAACAAACAGACGTGTTGTTTTTCTTCCCGCACTCTTCCAGTGCGTAACATTTGGTGACCCCTGTGAAAGTTCGCGCAGCTTCTATTAATATTTGGTTAACCATTTGGTGACCCCTGTGAAAAATCACAAAAACTTCTGTTAATTTTTGGTTCATCATTTGGTGACCCCTGTGAAAGTTCGCGCAGCTTCTAATAATATATGGTTAACTATTTTGGTGACCCCTGTGAGAGTTCGCAAACTTCTTAAATAAATTGATAAAGTGATTTTTTAAATAAAATAATCTTAAAATAGTGATGTAATATCATGAGCAGTGTTGCTCAAAGCGGTGTTGTGCTGGAAGAGATGTGCGTTGTATTTTCTTGTGTCAATTTCTTCATTAAAGAGGACAAGTTTGATGCAAATGATGGGGAACTCCTCCCATTGTCACCTTAGACTTATATTCGTACCAAATTTAGTCGAAAAGGTGTGGGAAACGATGAGGAATTGTAATAGTTCGTACCCCCACCACGACATTAGTGTTTTTCAAGGGGGGAAAGATGAACTCCTTTATCGTACAAATTCGTCGGTCGCGCCTGAAAGTCGCATGGCAAAAGACCAATTATAAATCATTCTTTTTGTTTTGTGTTCATTTAAATCAGTTGAAACTAATTTTCCAATATATGGAACTCTTAATTTCCCACAATTTCCGCTAAAAATAGCTATTAGGAAGTATAAATTAAAAATTAAACAAATTACGAAAAAATCGTTATAAATTGAAGCACAAGTTAGATTTATATCACGATATACTTCTCCTAGCATTCAAAAAACTTGGTGAAAAAAAATCAACTTGGTTTGTATTACATGGGATACTGGATTCATATTTAGCGATCCAGTTTGAGTTACATCTAAGAAAACTAGCAATTGTCCAAAGGTGGTTAGGCTATTGATTTTCTTACATATGTACCGTTCTTTGAAGACCAAATTATTTATAGGTAGAAATAGCCTTTGTTTGGTAAACTTCAAGAATCCCTTAGTTTGTAAAGGCAGGCCTGAAAAATTGGTAAATCCTTTCAGATATGTAACACAACGTTTTTGGATGTTATGATGGATGAGTATATGGATATATTTTCCAGTATATGGATACAACTAACGTTTTATTAAGTGTGGTGTGGTGTTAAGTAGTGCAAAGGAAACTGATGTATATTATGATACAAGTTTGAGTACCTTCTGCGAAAATCTCGGACATTTCCAAACCAGTTAGTGCTGTTGATTTTCTTAAGCAGAGGTATCGTTCTTTGAAGGCCAAATTATTTATAGGTAGAAATAACCTTAGTTTGGTTAATCCTTCGGGAATCCTATCGTCCTGAAAGGCAGGCCTGAAAAATTGGTAAATCCTTCGGACTTGCAATACAATGCAGTCCACCATCGAATATATATATATAAAAAAAAAAGTTACCAACGTAGCAGAATATTATTTTAAATTAATGAAATACATGGTGCTGCCATAATTTAAATTTCCAAGATGGAGTAAATTGTGGTAGTAACATTTTATGAAATTGCTTCCAAATAGCTACGGATATTTGTGGTAGAAGAACAAATATTATATTTGACTGAACACCAGACATAGGAAATTTTTTCAACATAGTAATAATATTTTACTAGGAAACATCCTCCTCCTAAAATGAGGACTCTTCCGCTAAAAAGCTGCAGGCGGGGGAGGGTCATCCGAAAGATCATTAATTCGGATGGCTTTAATAAAAAGTAGACGTAAGGACCAGCAATGGGGAGACTTGTCAGTCCGCAATGTTTGTCCTTTTCCTACCATAGATGATTTAAATAAAGAATCAAATCATTCATGTATGGACAATAACATACAACCAAATAAATAAAATGTAAAATCAAAAGCAAAATAAAATGAAAATGTTATAAGAACTTTTTTGGCAATGTTAAGTCCAACAAATAAAAAAAACAAATTGCAATGTAAAAAAGAAATAATAATTGTTGTCATATCTTACATCACAAGTCCGGCAAAAGATTTTATAAGTAAGCTATTTACAAAGAAATAGGTATTTTCTTCAACCAGAAAGCAACGGTGGAATTGACAGAAACAGCGTTGGACATAATGGTAAATATTAGCAGAAGCTCAAAGGATCAGAGATGAAGAGATGCAGATGTTTCAAGCAGTTTATGGGTGATGGAAAAATAATTGGTTTAATGTAAACCATCGTCAACTCAGCGGATAGAAGGATGACTATAAATTCAACGTTGGAGTTTTCTTCTGTGGAGCTCGTTCGAGTCACAATGAATATTGTCATATTTTACATTGATGAGTCATTTCCAGTCGTCATCATTATTGACATCATACAGAAGCGTCAAATTCTACAAAGGAGCAAAGTCGATTGTCATCTGCGCATTCTAGACGGAGAACATTATGAAGCGAATGCATTAGAGACGCTACCAGTGAAAAAGGAAGACAACTTAAGGCCGTATACTGTAAAGAAACTGACGCTTAATGTGTTTTTCCAATTCTTTAATGGGTTTATTACTCAAATGCAAAGATTTTGGTGTACATATTTCTTGATCCTAATTAACGGCCATCCATCCATGAATTTCCAACTCTACTAGACGACTCTCAACATATTAATTTACCTACCTGCTGCCGTTGTAATGTCTGGTATTATGTAGGTTAGAGTAAGTGAAACAAAAGTAAATCAAATAAAGAGTTTGTTAAAAGATTAGGATCTTTTAAGGCCGGCAGAATGTTCAGTTATGTACTGATCTTATATATTAATAGATTTTGTTGCTTGTTGTTGTTCCACACAATCAACAAATATTGAGTATTTTCCCATGTTGTTGTTGTAATGTGCGTAGAAAGTGTGTACCTACTTTACTCGATCGTTTCGGGAATGTTTAAATAGATAAGAAAAGGGACCAACGCTTGTGTACACATTACAACAACATCAGGTAATAAATATTGTATGTATTTTGTTTACTTTAGGTTAGATTAGAATGTAGAATGTTTAGTTGTAAGAAACCATATTATAATAAATTGAGTTCCCTAAGAACCATTGAAACAAACAGACGTGTTGTTTTTCTTCCCGCACTCTTCCAGTGCGTAACACATATAATAAAGTCAATAGTTTAAAGTACAGCAACAAATATCAATATTTAGTTAGTAGACTTACAAGTAAGCCCCCCCAATGGCTTTTTAATGGCCATCACTTTTAGTATAACTCATTTGCATACAATTCACTGTGATGTCATATGAATTTTAAACTGTTAAGTGTTGTAATATTTGTTTGTTTCATTTTTGTCGCCCTAACAAAAATGCATTTGAATCAAAGTGTAGTTTTTGTTGTTTAAGCATTTCGTTTCGAGACTCCAAGAAAATTCATTTCCGTTGTAAATATTGGCTGATGGTGGTAATTTACATAAAACTGAATTGGAAAATAGAAATTTCTTTTTCATCATGTTTTACACTAAGCTCGGGGTGTAAGGGCATTTTGTTGGTGGAGCATAACAAAATGTTAATATATAAACGAGGGCTATTATCTTTTATTCATTACATGCCCAATACAACTTATAATCTCTATGAGACATAGAATTTTATAAATTATTAGCAAATCTATTAGGCGTCATCAATGCAACTTTGTAATAATGAAACGTAGTTTCAGCAGTACCTGGGCCTATACAAATGCTTTGATTTATGGGCCAATTGTCTGGCTTAGAGAAATAATCAACGTAACAATGGTGGAGAAAACAACTTTTATGAATATCAATTGTTAGGAAAGGTCGGGTAAATGTGAATTATAAAATTTCATTGCTATAATATGAAGTTTTATTATTGAAATGGGTGAATGGTAATATAAAATGTTATTATGTTAAACTGATACACGACAACTAATACAGGTACTAATTCGAAACTATATGAGTCCCTATTGCATAACGAGAACTGAAAAGTCAATAATTAGAGGAGCACATTGTATTCCGACACAACAGCAAACTGCTTAAGGTATTGGCGGAGGGAGAAGCGATAGGGAATCGAACCATTGATCTTTAGTATGATAGTCGCGTGCTCTAACCATCATGCGATCGGGTCGGAAAGGTCGCAAAGGCACTATTTTTTTTATCTTTAAGTTTGTTTACAATAGGTCGCTAGCGCCTCGTTTTCCATTTTACAGCCTGAAATCTTGGGTACCCTTTATATTATTATTATGTGGCAGGTTTCCAGCGGTAAATGAAACGAAGTACTTATTTCGTAATCCATGACATCAGAATTACAATGTAGGCGAGCGATCTAAGTACTTAGAATGTTACGCGTGTGTAATGTAAAAAATATCGTCCAATCATTATAACTCCGATTGAAATAGCACCTACTGACTTCGTGACTTACTTCGTAATCAGGCATATTATTAATCTCGCTTAAAACTCTGTTTATAACGTAATTGCAACTAAAATGGCACTGACTAACATCGTTGCTAACTTTGTAAGCGAGATTTAAGTAATGTAAAAAATATCGTACACTCATTTAAACTCCGATTGAAATAGTACCTACTGACTTCGTCACTTACTTCGTAATCAGGCGTGTTATTAAGCTCGCTTAAAACTCTGTTTATAACTTAATTGCAACTAAAATGGCACTTACTGACATCGTTGCTTACTTTGTAAGCGAGATTTAAGTAATGTAAAAAATATCGTACACTCACTTAAACTCCGATTGCAATAGCACCTACTGCCATCGTCACTTACTTCGTAATCTGGCATGTTATCATGATCGCTAAAAACTTTGTTTATAACGTAATTGCAACTAAAATGGCACTTACTGACATCGTTGCTTACTTTGTAAGCTAAATTTAAGGGGAAATATAAGCGAGAGAATCATCACAGATTGCTACTAAATATAGCTGACATCAGCTTTCAACAGAGTGGGAGAGTAGCGAATGTTTTTATGTTTGCAACATTTAAAAGGGAGTTACACATTTTTCTGATTTTTTTGTGTTTCTGTTTATGAAGATCACTGGTTTAGGTAACAGTTCTTTCACCTGGTCCTTCTAACGAAGTTTTAGTCGATTTTTTTCGGAGCGTTTTCATTCAGTCGTACAACAGCCCCAGCCAGCGCATTCAGTCTAATTGAACGCGCTTAACGACATCGTTATCGTTATACAGCTCATGGTTTATTCGATGACGGTACTCAACGTTAACGATGATGAGTCCAAATAATTTTGGAAGCATTATTCTCTCGAAGACTCCCAGAATAGATTGATCCACTTGTGTCATTACCCAGGATTCTGAAATGTAGTGAAAGATAGGTAGGTTCAGTGTGTGGTAAAGTTGGATCCTTGTCCGTCGAAAGAGGACGATATCATTAAATCGTCTCCTTAGGGCTTCTTAGCGGCTTGCGATCTCTTGATTTGCAGACTGAGTTAGACAAAATTATCAACCACTTCAAAGTTGTAGTAATCAACGTTTACGCAGATTTCCAAACTAGTAGACTATTTGTTTGTTGAATAAAATAACTTGGTGCTGTGCTCAGTTATCACCAGATCCACTTCTGCCGACTGCCGCTCAATGCTCGAAAAGGCCGCAGTAACATCACGCTGTCTTCGACCAATGATATCTACATCATTGGCATACGCGAGCAGCCTATGATTTTTGTTATAGATGGCATCAGTCTTGTTCACTACAGCCTTCCGCATGATGATCTTCATTATGATGTCAAAGAGATCGCATGGCAGACTATCGCCTTGTCTAAAGTCTCGCTTGGTAGAAAAAGGTTTTGTTAGATTTTTGTCTATTTTCTATGAGGACTACGTGTCAGTCAGTGTCAGCCCGCAAGGTCGTATTAGCTTGCGGTCTGAGCGGACTTAGGGTGATCAATTATTCGGGTTTTTGCGAAAACCGAGTTTGTGTATGGCACTCGCTACATATGTATGTACAACGTATAAGTAATATTAATTTTGTGCAGATTTTATATTAATCATACGCACATCGTTCCCATATTGTGGGTTTATGGTATAATAACACAGTGCAACAGTCAATCTGGAATCTGAAAAATTCCATGTCAGGGTGAAGGTACTAGGCCAGTATAGTGAAACTCCAAAGGGTTTAACGTTCTCTACAATTCTGCTGAAGAATGAAATGAGATATCATCAATGGTTCTTGAGATATAGTTTAAAAATTAACCGAACAAACATCAAGATATGTTAGGATGAACTTTAGTATTTTACATAACACACTAGACAAGACATTGTTTGCGATGGGTAATAGGTTTGCTAGGATGGGCTTTAGTCTTTTGCATATCATACTAGACAAGACCTTGCATGCGATGGGTAATAAGTGCGGTAGTTGGTGCACACACTTGAATCACCCTTCTTAAGCACAGGGACACTCAGTTTGCAATGCTGATGATATTGAATGACGACACAGACTCAAGTATTGTCCTCTACGTATGTAGCGAGTTTGTGTATGGCACTCGCTACATATGTATGTACAACGTATAAGTAATATTAATTTTGTGCAGATTTTATATTAATCATACGCACATCGTTCCAATATTGTGGATTTATGGTATAATAACACAGTGCAACAGTCAATCTGAAGTCTGAAAAATTCCAAGTCAGGGTGAAGGTACCAGGTCGCTAAAGTGAAACTCCAAGGGGTTTAACTTTCTGTACAATTCTGCAATAGAATGTTAAAGTTAAAAAATTAAGCAAAGTAACAAATATGAGCATTTTTTGGGTCTTGTCCAGCATTTGCTGTTGTGTGAATATGTCGGTCGGTCGTGGATTTACCAGTTCTAAACCCACACCGATAAGGTCCAATCAGGTTCGCAAGGATGGACTTTAGCATTTTACATAACGCATTAGACAACACCTTGTATGCACTGAGGTAAAAGGCGCGGTAGTTGGTGCACACACTGAGATCGCTTTTCTTAAGCACAGGACTTGGAACACTCAGTATCCAATGCTGATGATATTGAATGACGACACAGACTCAAGTATTGTCCTCTACATATGTAGCGAGTTTGTATATTGCACTCGCTACTTATGTATGCACAACGTATGAACAATATTAATTTTGTGCAGATTTTATATTAATCATACGCACATCATTCCTATATTGTGGATTTATGGTATAATAACACAGTGCAACAGTCAACCAGGAGTCTGAAATATTCCAAGTCAGGGTGAAGGTACCAGGTCAGTATAGTGAAACTCCAAAGGGTTTAACGTTCTCTACAATTCTACAATAGAATGAACTTGTATCATTGGTTCTTGAGATATAGTTAAAAAATTAAGCAAAGTAACAAATATGAGCATTTTTTGGGTCTTGTCCAGCATTTGCTGTTGTGTGAATATGTCGGTCGGTCGTGGATTTACCAGGTCTAAAGCCACACTGATAAGGTCCAATTAGGTTCGCAAGGATGGACTAGTATTTTACATAACGCACTAGACAACACCTTGTATGCACTGAGGTAAAAGGCGCGGTAGTTGGTGCACACACTGAGATCGCTCTTCTTAAGCACAGGACTTGGAACACTCAGTTTCTAATGTTGATGATATTGAATGACGACACTGACTCAACTATTGTACTGTACATAGGTAGCGAGTTTGCATAAGACACTCGCTACATATGTATTCACAATGTATGATTAATATTAATTTTATGCGGATTTTATATTAATCATACGCCCATCGTTCCAATATTGAGGATTTATGTTATAATAACACAGTGCAACAGTCAATGTAGGGAATGAAAAATTCCAAGTCAGGGTGAAGGTACTGCATTTCTCTTTACCATACTACTAATGATTGAAATGAGAAATCATCAATTGTTCTTGAGTTATAACTTAAAAATTTAGCGAACTAATATCAAAATATGTAAATAATATCTTAATTTTTTTTTTGGGCCTTGTTCATCATTTGCTGTAGTGTGGATATGTGGTCGGTCGTGGATTTACCATTTCTGGATCTTTACCATTAGTAATGTTCGGCTATTGGTAACCTCCAATTCATATCATACGCAAGTTTAACCAATGAAAACGAGTTTATCACAATAGTTTATACATTCGAATTAAAGACAAATGTTTGCATTTGGCCATCGCAAATATGAACATAAGCTTTTTGTCTTGGCCTGCCTAATTGTCGAAAAAAACAACGACATCTATTTATAGCCAAACACGTTTAGACCATATTTAATGATTTATTATTTCCGTTCAATGCGAATGAAATAATGATGAAGAGAAAGAAAATGTATAAAAAAAAATGATATTTAATTGTATTTACTGCCCCCGCCCGCTCTTCGTGCCACCAGCGAAAAAAAGTAAGTAAAAGACAAAAAATCGTAAACAAAAAGGAATTAAAAACAATGCAAAATGTATAAAACAAAAATGTATTGCAAATCATACAAGTTGTGCCAATATTTGCTGAAATAAGCAGCCCCCTCTTTCTCACTTTCCTTTAGAAAATCCAACATATAAAATATTTCATACAATTAAATTGTTTAAATAAAAAGCTCAACGTAAAAGAGTCGACAAATAAACAAAATTTTACAATCTGTTGTTTTTTTTTGTCGAGTTGTTTACAGACGCACACAAATAATTGAGGCAGAGAAGAAATTTTTGTGTTGCTTCTGACGAATACCCGCATATTTGTTGTGATAAAGCGCGGTCGTGCTGTACCATAAAATATGTGTTGCGGCAGATGTGTGCCGGGAAGTTTGGGATTGTCATGCTGTTGTTGTAGAGTTATTAGAAACCGGGTGTTTTAGTTAATCGGGTTTCTGGAAATAAAAAAAGAGAGACTTGTTGGTTTATTAGTAAAAATCAAGTATGTCAGTTATATTATCCAATTATTCAGTAAATGTTATCGCAAGATAAAATAGTAAATACGGTTTTCTGAAACCCTTTTTTAATTTTGGATAACTAATTGAAAACGTTTAAAAATATAAAATTTTTGTATATTGTTATTGTTATGTTGTTTTTTATAAGTCAACTCTAATATTTGTATACAAAACCGGTTATACGATTATATCTGTATCACTAAGACATGAACACCTTACTCTCCATTTCTGCATCATTTGTTTACATATCTACAAATATTTTTCGTTGCATACCCATAGTAATGCTATGAGTAAACAATGAAATGCATGGAATACCCTGCCAAACATTTTTTTCTGTGGCTGTGTTTTGTGTATCATTTTTTTATATTTCTCTTTATTGTCTCTCGTCTGTATACGAGCGTATGTGACAATGTTTTGTTCATTTGTATTTTATACCCTTGATTCGTTGATATCTCACAATTAAGCGCTTGGCTCAATGCGACTACGATAATGTTTTTGGCTACCCACCATTGAACAACGGCACTCCATTATGTGGTATCATAACTGTGCACCCAATATCACTACAAGTGCCTACGCAGCGGTCAGACCCCCTCCTATCAACTCTTGTGCGATTGCTGTATCAATGGAAATTTTCTTACAGTAGTCTTTGTGTCAACAACGAACAACATTTGAATGTTGTTGCTTGTTATGTTTTAAGAAAGATGATCATCATATTTGGTTGACAGATGCAAATGAAGCGGAAATGTAAGGTGTTTACGAATACACCATATAGAGGCATTGTGACACCTGTTTGCTCTTCATAGTTGACTAATAATGCCTCATTTTAGAACATTAAGGAATACTGCATACTTATAGGGATCAATCAATCTAATGGAACAAATTTCCATATATGCCGATCATGAAGTCGCCAATAGTTTTTACATAGTTCTATAGTTGTTTCTAACTATTTGTGGACTTAAATACGATACGAGATGAAAATTTGTTTATCGTTTATATAAAATTATGTAAAAAAGAATTCCATTCATCATTGAACTTTTTTTCTATTGATCAAGTGGCAACGATTTTTCTGCAGTGTTTGTTGTTATACAAGGGGGCCTGACAATGGAATAATATTGTGATATAAATTTATACAAAATACCGGTTTTGATCACAATGACATTACAATGACGTTTTCGAAAGCCAATTGGCTTTACTAATAGACAGTTAACTCTTTAATACAAATGTGAACCCGATGGCCTTCTTGTGAATATGAGATATATAAGTCAGGGTGAAGGTCCTATACTAGTAAAACTCCCAAAGGGTTTGCCGTTCCCATATCAAACTTTATGTTTATGACATTTAATATTTTTTCCTCACTTGAAGTTTGTTCAAAAACCATTGATTATTTCTCATTTCATTCTTCAGCAGAATGGTAGCTTAGGCTAAAATAAATAATTTGTTTTAGAATATCTATCAATTTGGACCGTAGTTATCGAATGAAATCTGAAAAAAAATTTCATTTATCTGCCTTTTCATGAATTTTTCCCAATAATACCAAATTTCTGGCCATATATAGTCTGAATCATTTGAGATAAGTAGAAAACTGGCCCAAATACTGTACTGTACATATGTAGCGAGTTTGCATATGGTACGCGCTACGTACAATATATGTACAACGTACGAGTAATATTAAAACGTTATGCGGATTTTATATTAATCATACGTACATCATTCCAATATTGTGGATTTGACCTGAGAACGCCAAACTCTTTGGCGGTCTTACCTTCACCCACTAATTTTATCATATGAAATATTAAAAAAAATTATCATTTATTACCATTCATAAATTTGCCCCAATAACTCCAAGTTTCTATCCAAATATCTCCTATGTTGTAACTAATAAACTGGTCATTGCTATTGATATTGAATGACGACCTTGACTCAGTTACTGTACTTTGCATATGTAGCGAGTTTGCATATGATACTCCCTAAATATGTATGTGGGTGTACAACGTATGAGTAATATTAATTTTAGGCGAATTCTATATTCATACGCACATCGTTCCAATTTTGTGGGTTTATGGTTTGAAAACGCTGTGCAGCAGTCAAATTATGGGGGTTAAGAAGTGAAGGCAGTAGGTTAGTATAGTAAAACCCCCAAAGGGTTTGGCGTTCCTGTGCTAAACTGTTTTTAATGACTTTTTATATTTTTTTTAGCTTATCTTGATTTTTGTGGGCTTACGTTGATGATTTCTCATTGCATTCTTCAGCTAAATTGTGGCTAAGACTTAAATAAACAATTTCTTTCTTTTAGTGTATCTATGTAAAAAATCAAGTTGAACTATATTATAGAATGAAATCTTCAACAAATTTGCATTTATCGACTTTTTTCATAAATGTTCCCCAAGAACACCAAAATTTCTAGCATACATAGCCTAACTTATCTGTGATAAGTAGAAAACTGACTCAAGTTGTTTACTGTACATGTGTAGCGTGTTTGCATAAGGTACTCGCTGCATATGTATTTACAACGTATGAGTAACATGAATTTATTGCTGATTTAATATTATTCATACGCAAATCGTTCCAATTATGTGGATTTGATCTGAGAACGACAAATTCGTTGGCAGTCTTACCTTCACCCACTAATTGTATCGAAGAAAACTTTCGAAAATTGCCTTTATCGCCTTTGTTCATAAATGTTCCCCAATAACACCAAAATTTCTTGCCATATATAGTGAGACTCATCTGTGATAAGTAGAAAACTGGCACAAGTACTGTGTTGTACATATGTTGCGTGTTTGCATAAGGTACTCGCTGCATATGTATTTACAACGTATGAGTAACAGGAATTTTATGCGGACTTAATGTTAATCATACGCAAATCGTTCCAATTATGTTTATTTGATCTGAGAACGCCAAATGCGTTGGCAGTGTTACTTTCACCCACTAATTGTATCGAATAAAACTTTCGAAAATTGCCTTTATCGCCTTTGTTCATAAATTTCACCAACAACACCATATTTCTGGCTCATCTGTGATAAGTAGAAAACTGGCACAAGTTCTGTATTGTACTTATGTAGTGTGTTTGCATAAGGTACTCGCTGCATATGTATGTATGTATGTACAACGTATGAGTAATATTAATTTTAAGCGAATTTTATATTGATCATACGCACAACGTTCCAATATGGTGGATTTGAACTGAGAACGCCAAACCTTTTATCAGTCCTATCTTCACCCACTATTTTTTATCATATACAAATTTTCAAAAATTGTCCTTTATCGTCTTTGTTCATAAATTTCCCCAATAATTCCTAGTTGCTATCCATATATAAGCTATCTCCTTTGTTGTAAGTTAAAAACTGGTCATTGCTATTGAATGACGGCCTTGACCCAATTTCTGTACTGTGAATATGTAGCGAGTTTGCATATGATACTCCCTAAATATGTATGTGTGTGTACAACGTATGAGTAATATTAATATTAGGCGAATTTTATATTAATCATACGCACATCGTTCCAATTTTGTGGACTTGTGTTATAATAACACAGTGCAACAGCCAGTGCTGAAGGGTGAGATATTTCAAGTCAGGGTGAATATACTAGATCAGTATTGTATAACCACCAAAGGGCTTGGCGTTCTCCACAATTCCCCTGAATTATAAAATGAGAAATCATCAATGATTTTTAAGTTATAGTCAAAAAACTAAGTGAGCAAACTTCAAGATAAGCAAGCAACAGTTTTAACTTCACCCTGACTTGGAATTTCTCAACCCCAGACACTGACACCGAAAATGTTTCACAGTGTTATAATTAAAAAGTGTTAATGGTTTTTTTACTGAAAGTTCTATTGTCCTTAAAGCATTTGAGATGTCATTAGAAAACCATGTTCGACAGTAAACTTTCACGCAGTATACTATGAAAATCTTAGAATGCCTTAGCTAAATGACGATCTGACCTGCAGCATGCGCACTCTACAGCGAACACTATCGAGAACACCTTTTATAATAAGATCTACGCTCTGAGGACTTTCCGAGATATCGGGGGAGCCTTCAATAATATTTTAGCTACGAAAATCCTACAATGATAACAGTTGGTTAAAAGTAATTTTTAAGAGGCTGGGTCATGCTAGGGGTCATCCCTAACATTTGAAAGAAAACCAAAGTGGGATTTTGTCCCGAAATGCTCTTATGTCATATCAAAAGCTTTCGATCTATTAGTTTCTTATCTACTACCCTTAAAACATTAGAGATTTTATTAGAAACCCATGTTTTAAGTAATCTTACACAGAATGTACTATCAAAATCTCAACATGCCTAAACTAAAGGAAGGTCAACTTAGACATGTGTGTACTCCATACGAGAACTCCCCCGAGAAAAATAAGATGTACGCTCTAGAGACTTTTCTAGACATCGAGGGATTTTATCAACAATATTTGACATACAGAATACCAACATCGTGACATGATCTGAGGGTGATTCACCTAATTGTGATGGTTTTGATGGAGAGAACCATCAGTGCTGAGAGGGGAGGGGTCACAAATGCTACGAACGTCAACTGAGGGACACCTCAGGGGGAAGTTCTGTCTCCACTTCTATGGTTAACTTCAATCAATATACTGCTTCTCGAGTTAGATATGGCCGAATACCATAATATCCCACTGAATTTAGTATCAAAATCTCAAATAGACTAAAGGAAGGTCAACTTCGAATGGTCCGCACTCTATAGCGAGTATTATCAACAGTTCTAACAATAAGATCTATGATCTAAGGACTTTCCTAGATATGAGGAGAGCCTTCAATAATAGTTTACCTACGGAAATCCCAACATCACAGCATGATCATGGAGTTAATAGTACAGTGACTAGACTAATTGTGATGCTTCTGGTGGGGGAGGGGTCACGATTGCTAGAAACTTTAACAAAGGGAGACTTCAGGGAGGAATTCCGTCTGCAGTTCTATGGTTAACCTTAGAGAATGAACTGTTTCTCGAACTAGAGAATACCGAATGCCAAGTATTTGCCTACGTCGATGATCTTGTCAGCAATGGTCCAGGTAAAAAACTCAACTACTTAGCAATCGGTACACCCACTTAAAACCGAGCGTGTTCGGTTTTCTTTGCAAATAGTCATCTTATGTTGTAGATAGTTTGTCACACCGAGTTCAAATAACAGATCTTTCACCTTGTTCATCCAAAGACGTTTGGGTCGAGATCCACCTGTGCCGCCTATCGAGATTGTTTCCAAATACTTTTCGAGCTGGAACATTTGACCTATTTGAACGCGCTTGCCCACGTCGATGTCGTTATACAGCTCATACATCTTATGGTTCACGATGACGGTACTCGCTGTTAACGCTGATACGTCCAAATATTTTACCAAGTATTTTTCTCTCGAAGCCAGAATATATGTATCTGCTTGTGTTATTACTTTGGATTCGGTGCTGTAGAGCAATACAGTTAGAATCAGTATCTGGTAGAGTTGGATCTCTGTTCGCATTCTGCCTCCCAATGCTCGAAAAGGTCGCAGTTGCATCGCTCAGTCCAATGATATCTATGTCATCAGCATTATGTGATTTTTGTTAAAGATCGTACTTGTCGTGTTCACTGCAGCCTTCCTCATGATAATCTCCATTACAGACGCATGACAGACTATCGCATTGCCTAAAGCCTTGCTTGGTAGAAAATGCCTCTGTTTGATTTTTGCCTATTTTCACTGAAGACTTCGTGTCAATCAGTGTCTTGATGAAAAGTCGTATAATCCTCGTGGTGATACCTAACTCAGCCATAGCATCTAATATGTTCTGTCGTGTCGAGCTGTCGAATGCACCTCTGTCATCGATAAACAGATGGTATGTAGGTGTCAATCTGCATATCTTGAGTCTTCTCCAGGATTTGTCGTAGTGTCAACATTTTGTAGGTCCTGGATTTCCTAGGTCTAAAGCCACACTGATAAGATCCAATCAGCTTCGCATGGATGGACTTTAGTCTTTTACATAACACTTTAGACAGGACCTTGTATGCGATGGGTAAAACGCTGATCCTGCAATAGTTGGTACACACACTTGGATCGCCTTTCTTAGGCACAGCACATAGAACATTCACACTCCAATCATCGGGTATGTATTGCTTTAGCCAAATTGTGTTTAAGTGTTGGTACTTGCCGCCGGTCATAAACAGCTTTGCCGGCAGTTCATCGCCTACTGTAGCTTTATTGTTATTAAGCCTTGCAATTGCCGTGCAAGTCTCGCTTTGGCTCGGAGGCAGACAATCTACTGCGTTGTCGATTATTGACGTGTTTTCGTTACTTATGCTGCCTTCGGAAACGAGCAGAGTAGAAAGGTATTCCCTCCATATTTGCAACACACACTGAGTGTCCGTGACCAGATTTTCATCTCTCCTTACATGCGGGGATCCCTGTTCCAAAACTTTTACTTTTTAACTTTTGGTAGAACAATCGGGCTTTACCTCTATCCCTGTCTTTTCCGATATCATGGCTCTTCCTTTTCTCCAGTAGACGTAATTTCCGCCTGAAGAGGAGTTTCATCTTCATCCTCTTCTCATTATATTAGCTGCAGTTTTGCCTTGTATACAGCATCCTTTTCCTCAAACCTTGTGCGATATTCATCATAGTACCAGGGCTTGTCTGAGAGTGTTGTTTCATAACCCAGTACGTACGTTCCGTAATATTATGTTTCTGTGTGTCGGTATAATTAGAATCAGAGGAATTTGTTTGAAGCAATTGAGGGAGTTGGTTGGTGTAGGCATTGGTTATATCGGTGGTATGCAATATTTGCACCACGCATCACACACACACACATCCATAACGCTTGAGACGTGCCTTCTACGAACTACCTAGGCCAACTTAGGTCACATAATTTTCCATAAATTAGTATTCTGCATAAACATGACAAATGTTTTATTTCTTACAAACTTTTTTGTTATCTTTGTCATAGTCTTACTTAACCTTAGACAATGTCGTTGGCACCGAATAGCACCTGGAAAATTTACTTTAACCCTCTTTTTAGAAAAACAATTCCCCTTTGCCCACTACACAGGTCCTGAGATTTTAATTTACATTATGATAACATTTTTCTATCAACGATTTTTCGGAAACCATTAATGGTTAGTAAACATGACATCAGACAACTCGACGATGACGGATGAGAACATTTGGCAACCTAAAAAAAACTTAAAAGAACGCAAATGATTTGCAGTTTTTGTTTGCGTGTAAGCAAGCAGCCAACAACGACAACATCGATTTCAATAAAAGGCATAGCAAAAGATATCTCCTATCCCCCTGGACAAAAGAAGCAAAAGAAAATGTGCACAGAACTAATCAATTTTATGAGGATACTTCCGTGATGTCACTGAGCAAAATGGGAAAAGCTATAAAAATAATATTCATAAAATGATTAAAATACATATATTTTTGCATTTAAACAGCGGCGCTCTTATAACCATAAATCAGTGACGACGACGATGATGATGATGATGATGATGATGATGATGATGATGACGATGACGATGACGCTGACGACCATGATACAAAACTTAAATTAATAAATGTTTTGCCAATAAAAGAACTAATGGAAAATTGTACACAAATTATAGTTTCTAGGAAAATTTTTACACTGATATAAAGTGAGTGAGCAAATAAACTATTGCATTAAATTGATTAAAATTTGCAAACAAGATATAGTGTTTCTTTGCAATTTAATTCAAAAGGGTACAAAGTACAGATGGTTTACTGCCACGTAATGTATCACGTTTTGCTTAAATAAATGCAAAGTTCGTTCAGTTAGAGTGCCGTTGTCGTTGATAGTTTACAATTGTAGTTCATAAATGGCATCATCATCATTATCATGATCATTACAATCATCTTTATTACAATCGTCATCATCATCATCATTATCATCCAGACTTTGGCTGATGCTCATAAATAATAACAGTTGTGCTTATACCGGAACAGAACTGTAAACCTGCCATTAGAACTGTGTCACGCAACTGCCACTACGGCTGTCGTTATACTTTCCTCTAAATTCGTTTGATTAGTTTTCGTTTAAGTTATTTCTTATGCAAGTTTCATTTTTACTTCAAATTTAATATCTGTGACTTCCTGAAAAACAATTAAATGTATAGCGCATTTGCAGAATATTCTCAAGTATACACTGATATGGAACTACTGGAGGCACAGTTAATCGTACATAAAAAAAGTGGACAAATATAAAGTTGGCCAGAGACATTTCTAAACTCCTGCCTAAATACTTTTGGGAGAATTTGCGTCAGCAAGTCATCAGCATATTGAAATAATAAACGCTTTATGCGTATAGGGCGATTCATTTAGAGGACTTTTTTTAAATTTTAAATAAAATACTTCAAATAGAATTGGATGACGGAATCTTTTTTATGATTTGAAAGAACGAACTCTGGCATTTGAACTGAAGGATTCGACAAGGCTTTATTAGTGCATAGTTGAAGAATTTTTTTTAATATCTGTGACTTCCTGAAGAAAAATTAATTGTATAGCGTATTACTGGAGGCACAGTGGGTCGTACATACAAAAAAGTAGACAAATATAAAGTTGGCAAGAGATATTTTTAAACTCCTGCCTAAATACTTTTGGGAGAATCTACGTCAGCAAGTCATCAGAATATTTAGTTAAAATAATAAACACTTTATGCGTATAGGGCGATTCATTTAGAGGACTTTTTTTAAATTTTAAATAAAATACTTGAAATAGAATTGGATGACTGAATCTTTATTATGATTTGAAAGAACGAACTCTGGCATTAAATCATTAATCGATTGTTCATTCGATTAAAATTTAACAAGAGGATTCGACAAGGCTTTATTAGTGCATAGTTGAAGAATTTTTGACTTGCTTTCGTGAAGGGAAAATTCCAAGCGTCGATCTTATATGCTCTGTCAACAATTCGTAACTACTTAATCTGGTGAAACTAACAACGTTTCGTTGTGTTTTATATATTACACAGTACAACGCATGAATTTGGGACTCAATTCTGAGAATTGCAGGTGAAAATAGCCCCAAAATTAAGATGTTCTGCATCATACGTTTTGTCAAGTTACATGCCATAAATTAATATCGATTTGAAGTTAGTAAGTATCGTATAGGGGAATTTGTCACGTTTTAGGCTCTTTTGTTATATTGTTATATGGTGGCGTATGATTATTATAAATAATATTCCACGTAAATCATACGCCACGAAGTACAACAATTTTATTGTAACTGCTACAAAATAAAATTGAAACTGTTGCTTATGTAGGGAAACGTTATATGAACAGATCAAAGGAATTGTAGTTCCAAATTTTTTAAAATTTGTTTTAGCTATATCGGACTAGTTGTTCTCGAGTTATGTCAAACAAATGACTTCAAATCGATATTAAATTATTATGGCATGTAACTTGACAAAACGAATGATACAGAACTTCTTCCTTTTGGGACTACTTTCACGTGCAGTTCTTAGAATTAAGTCCCAAATCAATGCGCTGAAAAATGTTGTACTTTGTTATCTCTCTATGACTACTGATCGACAATAAAAAGTACATCTGTGGCGGATTGATGTAATTGTAATTGTAACTAAGAATCGATCAAAACCTTAATGACAACAACAACAAAGATAAAATTCAGCGGATCATATTATATATATATATTATATCATATTATCATAATATATTTCATAACTGGCCGATATAATTATATTTCCCTATAATCGAACCAAATTTGCAACCTGTTCTTGGCGCTCATACACCACACGAACAGCCGACTTATATGAGAGGTGTTAGAGAGACACCATTTCTTTCTACTAGAATGAGATGAGATCAATAGTTATTATCAGTGGTGAAAGCAAAAAAAAAACAATTCCAAATAATATCTGAATTTGAAGCTTTGAAGTCGAAGATCTCGGCTTGAACTTTTTGTCACTAGAGTTACTTTGCTTCTAGCCCGCTCAATTAAAAAATCCGTCTGCAATTTCATATCAATAGTGCCAAGTCCTATATGTATTCAAATATATCTTTATATAGCCCTAAAAACAACATTTTTACCACGATCCTATTTGCCCAACGATTAGAATAATATGTTCGCCTTCATATGCCCTCTGATCGAAAATAAATCTTAAGTCAACATATTCATGACTGCATTGGTCTCGTCAATGCTCATTTACACTACTTACGTCTTAGTCAGTATTTACCTTCATGCATCGTGTAAATGAAATTTTTTTTTCAGAATTTATCGATATATTTTTTCTCACGGATTTACTGAGTTTGGCTTCAAAAACAGAACTTTTTAATAAAATAAAAGTTAATTTTGATATAAAAACTATATTTTATTAAACTTTGTACCACAAAACAGGCGAGTTGGTGGGAGGTGGACGTTACTTTTAGCTTCAACCATCCATTTTTTGTCAATAATTTGTATTGATTTTATTCGATTACCGATTAGTTTGTGAGTTGGTGAGTTTGAGCATATTTTTATGAATTTTGTAACACCCCAAAAATGGGATTTTGTGTGGGATGTGGGAGTAGTTTAAATCCGATTTTGCTTATCGCTGACCACTCATCGAAAATTAAAGTTTCGTGTGCAAATTTTTATTTGTAGTGCTGAGTATAAACTGGGTATCAAATATTATCTCTCTACGACTTAAATACAGTTTTGCCACGCCCCCTCCCACTTATCCAGTTTGCCACTTTGTCTTCAAATTTGAACCTGAAGTGCCAAGTACTATCGGTGTACTAAATTGTTGATCTATAACCGGTTATCAAATTTTATTTCTCTAGGACTTAAATACAGTTTTGCCACGCCCACTCAGGCTACTAATCAAAAATTAAAATTTCCTCTGGATGTTCATATTCCTGTTGCCGAGTGCTATCTGGGTATCAAATTGTATCTCTCTCGGACTAAAATACAGTTTTGCCACGCCCACTCCGCCCACTCCGCCCACTCCGCCCACTTCGCCCAATTATCCAAAATTAAAATTTCATTTAAATTTTAACAAATTGTATCTCTCTAGGACTAAAATACAATTTTACCACGCCCAATCCGCCTACTGATCCAAATAAAAATTTGTTCTGCATATTCATATTAGTGTTGTCGAGTACTATCTGGGTATCAAATCTTATTGCTGCAGGACTAAAATACAATTTTGCCACGCCCACTTCGCCCACTGATCGAAAATTAAAGTTTCGTGTGCAAATTTCTATTTGTAGTGCCGATTATAATCTGTGTATCAAATGTTATCTTTCTACGACTTAAATACAGTTTTGCCACGTCCACTGATCCAAAATTAAAATTTCGCCTGCATATTCATATTCGTGTTGTCGAGTACTATCTGGGTATCAGATGTTATTGCTCTAGGACTAAAATACAATTTTGGCACGCCCAATACAATTTTGCCACGCCTACTCCGCCCACTAATCGAAAGTCAAAGTTTCGTCTGCAAATTTATAATTGTGGTGCCGAGTATAATCTGTGTATCAAATGTTATCTCTCTACGACTTAAATACAGTTTTGCCACGCCTACTGATCCAAAATTAAAATTTCATCTGCATTTTCATATTCGCGATGTCGAGAACTATCTGGGTATCAGATGTTATTGCTCTAGGACTAAAATACAATTTTGGCACGCCCACTCCGCCCACTTATCCCAAATTTAAATTATGTCTGCATATTCGTGTTGCCGAGCACTGTCTGGGTATCAAATTTTATCTCTCTAGGGCTAAAATACGATTTCGCCACGCCTCCTCCGTCCACTGATCCGAAACTAAAATTTCCTCTGCATTTTCATTTTCCTATCGTCGAGTTCTACCTGGGTATCAAGTTTTATCTCTCCAGGGCTAAAATACCTTTTGCCACGCCCACTCCGCCTACTCAAAATTTAAATTTCGTCTGCCTATTCATATTCTTGCCGAGTAATATCTGATTATCAAATTGTATTGCTCTAGGGCAAATATACAGTTGTGCTACGCCCACTTCGCCTACTAATCCAAAATTAATATTTCCTCTAGATGTTCATATTCCTGTTGGCGAGTTCTAACTGGTTATCAAATTTTATTTATCTAGTGCTAAATAAAGCCGTATTCGCTGACCTTAAAGATACTAATGCATTGGTGAATGAAACGGAAAAGTTTGAAATTTATTAAAATAATAAACTGTGATGGGAACGTAGCAATTATAACACAAAAACAATTAGTTCCTAAAACAGCAACATTTGTCAACTATTTACTCGTACCTCTGTTGACATTTTCAAATTATTCAACTAATTAGCACTCACGCAAAGTCATTGTCACCACGAAATATTCACATTCCTCCTCATTAGTTTAAAATTGATAAAGTGCAAATTACCAATTAACAGAGAGGCGGAAAGTTTATAAAGAAAATCGTATCGTATCAAGATTTTCACATTTCAATTCCGCCCCCTATTGCAATACTATGTGTGTGTGAAAATTGACACCAAATTAGTAAAAATAGTAGCTAAATAAAAAAAAACTAAAATATTAGTAAAAAATAACCCATCTTTTGGAGAATTAACGAAGCATGGTATGAAGCCTATCAAATTCAGTTTCTCAATCCCAAACTTGGTAACATAGATAACTAAGTATAACAATGGATCCATCTTATACGTGTTTTGTCGAATATCTTATATAAAACTTATGGTGTCTTATTAATAAAACTCTTTTTTTTTATAAATTTATTTATAAAATATTTATTCAATAAATAATCAAATTCTCAGAAATCCCTAAAAACTATTTTTGATTCTCACCTTACTTTGATCACATTTCTTTCTGATCATCACAACGCCTGAAAATATGTTCAGGCTAAACAAAATAAAATTCCCATGGATTTATTAACAATCACTTCTACTTCCACTACGCTGAGCAAAGAACAAAAACAAAAAAAAAGGTGATAATGCGCTAATTACAAATTAACACCTAGGCGGAAAATTTATGAACGACATCGGCTCTTCACTCAATCACATACATGCGAATTAATATGAATCTTGATGTCTTGATTGAGTTAATGTATTAAAATAATACAAGTACCCCTCCTCCCCCTCCCCCTTTCAACTAGACCGTAACTTAATCTCATATTCAAATCAATACTTTCATTGGAACCTAATAAGTCATGATAACTTAATTACAATTCATTGTTGCTAATTGAAGATTTTTGTTGTGCGGTATACAGCAATGTTTATTGGTCTCATTAGCGATTAATCAATTAAAGAAAATATTTTTAGAAAATGTGCGCAATACAACGTCTAATAATAAAGTTTATTTGCGAAATGGTAAAACTTAATTGTGGAATCATTAGTAGTGTTGATTATATTTATTTACTAGTAGCGTCATGAAGCGACTGAACTGAACGATAAGTAAATGGGTGGAGTTTGAACCGACATCATGGCAAAATTTTCTATTTGTGGAATAGGCCTAAGGGCAGTGCACAGTAGGGTAATAACTTTTTGCATTTTTTGCAAATATCAAATCTCCCCAGACAAAATCGTGTAGGGCATGGACAAATATTAAGAACTGCGTTTTTAGTTTTTCGCTATCGTTAAAAAAGGTTACGCACCAAACGCGTTAAAGTTCTGTATCAAACAAAGTTTAAAAAAAAAATTATGAAATAAAAATAGTACAAGATATATATATCCGCTTTGTAAAACATCGCGTATTTTGAACCTAAAGTATATATATTACAATACCTACTTTCAATCATTTATTGTTATTATTTGTTTACATACTTACATATGTATAAACCATATTTAAAAAAAATTGTTATTAAAGAAAATTAAAAAAACGTATATAATAGGCATTTTAGAAATCGCTGTCGGTGCGTAAGGTTTTTTTAGCAAATTGAACTGAAATAGTTTTTTTTTATCATTAATACAATATTTGCCATTAGAAAAGCCCTGGGGAGAATGTTGTCCAAAAAAAGTTATTACCCTAGTGCACAGCCTAATATTTTCAACAATTATCACTGTTTAATATAGTTTTTGAATAAAGTAAAACTATTGCTATCAAATGGTTTGAGTTGTTGGTGTTTGATCAATACATAATATATAGTTTAAAATACACAGTACAACATATGATTTTGGGACTCAATTCTGAGAACTGCACGTGATAGTAGCCCCAAAAAGACGAAGTTCTGCATCATTCGTTTTGTCAAGTTACATGCTATTAGAATTTAATATCGATTTGAAGTTAGTAAGTATCGTATAGGGGAATTTGTCACGTTTTAGGCTATTGCTTGACATAACATCAATACTATATGGTGTTACAAAATAAACCCAGTTCACAATCATTTGATGCTTGGAAAAGTGAAACTACTGCTTATGTAGGGAAATGTTATATGAACAGATTAAAGGAATTGTAATTCTTAATTTAAATTTATTTCAGCTAAATGGGACTGGTGTTTCTCGAGTTATGTCAAACAACTACAATACGAGCTCGATTTTCGCAACCGATAGCAGCCCAAGCCGGTTGCAGTTACCGAGATTGTTGCGCTTACCGAACCTCTATTGAAAATTGTTATTTTACTTTGTGCAAAATGCCCCACGTCACTAAAAAACTGTACTATAACAGTCATTTGCTTACTCACATTTAAGAGTGGCGTAACATAGCATGCAAATAAAAAAAAACATATAATTTCTGCGAATACATTGAAAAGTTGCGCTCATCGAGACTGCTTTTTTGAACGTGTTGCACTTATCAAGACTCATGTGTAAAAAAGAGCGGTTGCGCAAATCGGGGTGTTGCAATAATCGATAGTTTCGAAAATCGAGCTCGTACTGTACTACTTACTAACTTTAAATCGATATTAAATTATTATGGCATGTAACTTGACAAAACGAATGATGCAGAACTTCTCTTTTTTGGGGCTAATTTCACGTGCAGTTCTCAGAATTGAGTCCCAAAATAATGTATTGTACTGTGTAATTGGAGAATGAAGTTTGCACGGCTATGAGCATCAATTCTGCCTTCTGCTAATAGGCCTGTCAATAGGACGGTTTAAAGCAGGAAAGTTTGCATGCCTTTTGTGGACGTCTATGGTCAGTTATAAGAAGGGAAAGAAGCAAGTCTGCCGTATCTTTTCTCACCCTTGTAAGAGGACACATTGAAGGGCTCATGTTAGAGGCGAAATGTGCATGTATATGTTAATCTTAGTGAAGGACCAACTTAGAAGGACCGCTTAGGTTTTCTGTGGGTCTTATCTAGATGGAAACTTCTATTTTTGATAATGACTTCTTCCACTTAGTCCTACCACCGGAGTTACGGTCTCCCTCTTTTTCTTTGGCCTTCCGGCGTAGTATCGAGTATCTGTAAACTTTAAATATTTCAGGCATTCTTGCAACATTATCTAACCAACTCAAATATTTCGTATGTATACGTTTTATCACGTCGTTGTCTTAATATAGCAGGTATAGCTCGTGGTTCATGTAACGTGGATTTCCCGTCACCTGGAGTAAGTCCAGTCATCGCCATAAGGATCCACAAAATCTTACGGAATAAGAACTTAGTAGATGTTTCCAGTCCAGAGCAAAATATCAGTATTGTTTATTGTTGGTGTAATTCAAACTTATAATCTACTAGATAAAATATTTAGATACGACAACAATAACGATTCGGATTCAGTGATAGCAATGTTGTCTTGTCCGGTAATTTGTACCCCGGACGATTTTAGATGATCGAGAACTTTTATTTAACGCTCGGCGAGTATTGAAGTGGCCTATGACTGCAATGATATGTATCGGTACCCGGGTCGATTTAAGATATTCGGGAACTTTACGAATTGGTCGATTTGAGATATTCGGGAACTTTATACTATACTCCCAAAACTGTAGAGGTCAGATAGGTCAGGTTCGTTTCGGTACTCAGGAATGTGGTAATACGGGTATTTTCAATAATTCAGGTTCGTACCAGCAACTTGGTAGCGTACCGATGATTCGAGTACGTCGGCAGTTACGATGAATGTCAGCAGTACGTTGTCAGCTTGGGGATTCGGGTTTTGTCCGGGTGTTCAGGTAAATATTAGCAAGTTATGATTGATGGCTCGGGTTTGTCTGTTGTTTAGGTTTATATCAGGAATAAGTTGTCGTCTTGGTGATTCGGGTTTTGTCGGGTATTCAGGTAAATCAGTAAATCAGTTTGGTATCCGCAACTCAGGATGCGTATTGATGAATAACGTTTTTCAGCATATCGACTTTTGCAAGTCGTGGTTGTATCGATGATTCGGTTTTCTTCGGTTAATCAGTTTGGTATTCGCAACTGAGGATCGTATTGATGACTCACGTTCTTCAGCGAATCGACTTTTGCAACCTGTAGTTGTCTTGAGCCTGAACTCGAACTGAACTAATAATCGTACCTGACGAACTGTAAGTATCAAACTGCTACGGTGCTAATTTCTAATACAGTGATACAGGAACGAAAAGTATCATCGTGAACCAGACTGAAATTTGTGCAACCGACGAGTCGGAATCAACCGGAGTTGGGTTCAACAGACCGTAGTCCGATTTAACAGACCGAAGTCCAACTTAACAGACCGAAGTCCGATTCAACAGACCGAAGTCTGAGTTAACAGACCGAAGTCCGATTTAACAGACCGAATTTCGATTTAACAGAGCGAAGTCCAATTCAACAACAGACCGAAGTCCGATTCAACAGACCGAAGTCAGATTCAACAGACCGAAGTCCGATTTAACAGACCGAAGTCCGATTGAACAGACCGAAGACCGATTCAACAGACCAAAATTCCGATTCAACAAACTGACGTCCAATTCAACAGTCCGAAGTCCAATTGACAGATCGAAGTCCAATTCAACAGACTGAAATCCGATTCAACAGACTGAAGTCCGATTCAACAGATCGTAGTCGAGTAAAACCAATAAAAGTTAGTTCATCAGACCGTCGTCCGATTTAACAGATCGAAGTCCGATTTAACAGACCGAAGTCCGATTCAACAGACCGAAGACCGATTTAACAGACCGAAGTCCGATTCAACAGACCAAAGTCCGATTCAACAGACCGAAATTCCGATTCAACAGACCAAAATTCAGATTTAACAGACCGAAGTCCAATTCAAAAAACCAAATTTCCGATTCAACTGACCGAAGTCTGAGTTAACAGGCCGAAGTCCGATTTAACAGACCGAAGTCCGATTGAACAGACCGAAGACCGATTCAACAGACCAAAATTCCGATTCAACAAACTGACGTCCAATTCAACAGTCCGAAGTCCAATTGACAGATCGAAGTCCAATTCAACAGACTGAAATCCGATTCAACAGACTGAAGTCCGATTCAACAGATCGTAGTCGAGTAAAACCAATAAAAGTTAGTTCATCAGACCGTCGTCCGATTTAACAGATCGAAGTCCGATTTAACAGACCGAAGTCCGATTCAACAGACCGAAGACCGATTTAACAGACCGAAGTCCGATTCAACAGACCAAAGTCCGATTCAACAGACCGAAATTCCGATTCAACAGACCAAAATTCAGATTTAACAGACCGAAGTCCAATTCAAAAAACCAAATTTCCGATTCAACTGACCGAAGTCTGAGTTAACAGGCCGAAGTCCGATTCAACAGACCGAAGTCCGATTCAACAGACCGAAGTCCGATTCAACAGACCGAAGTCCGATTTAACAGACCGAAGTCCGATTTTACAGACCGAAATTCCGATTCAACAGTCCGAAGTCCAATTCAACAGACCGAAGTCCGATTCAACAGACCGAAGTCCGATTTAACAGACCGAAGTCCGGTTCAACAGACCGAAGTCCGATTTAACAGACCGAAGTCCGATTGAACAGACCGAAGACCGATTTAACAGACCAAAGTCTGATTTAATAGACCGAAGTCCGATTTAATAGACCGAAGTCCGATTCAACAGGCCAAAGTCCGATTTTACAGACCGAAGTCCGATTCAACAGACCGAAATTCCGATTCAACAGACCAAAATTCTAACAGACCGAAGTACGATTCAAAAAACAAAATTTCCGATTCAACAAACCGAAGTCTGATTTAACAGACCGAAGTCCGATTCCACAGACGGAAGTTCGATTTATCAGATCGAAGTCCGATTTAACAGACCGAAGTCCGATTCAACAGACCGAAATTCCGATTCAACAGACCAAAATTCAGATTTAACAGACCGAATTACGATTCAAAAAACAAAATTTCCGATTTAATAGACCGAAGTCTGATTTAACAAACCGATGTCTGATTCAAGCGACCGTATTCGAATTTAACCAATGGCGTTTGGGTTAAACCAATAACAGTTGGTTCAACAGACCGAAGTCCGATTAAACAAAAATTATTTCTTACGATAAATTATTAGCCTGAGATGAACAGGGGTGATCTTGTACAGAGCAACTTAGCAATAAACTTCGCTGCGGTAGTAACCGACGACTTTACCAAGCAAAATGCTCGATCATTTAAGTAAGTGGAGCTCTCGATGTAGTAAGAATTACATAGCATCACACTGCATCGATTAACACTTTCCCTTGTAATGTCGTTTCTTGAATGTGTTTGGTTGGATGTTGGTCGTTGTGCTCATTCGCCGTTCGTGGCGATTGCCGAATTTGTCGTTGGTGGTAGTCGCGTCCATTGCCGAAAGCGTTGTTTGTGGCAGTCATGTGTTCGATGGTATTGTTGTTTGCCCTTGAAGTAATTGAATCAGTGTATGCAGATTGGGTTGGTTGGTGATATTAAAGGGTAAATAAAGGGCGAGTATATCATTGCTGGTTAGATGTTAAAAGGTCATAATTGTGCAGTTAACGCTAGAACTGTATAAGAAGGAGACAAATATGTACGGTCGACTTTTGTCACGTTACAACGTGACCTGGCCTTTGCAGGACATAAGGCCCGGACAAAACCCAAAAGCTCTATGACTTACTTTCTGGTAGAAATTAAGGCTGTCATTATTCTTCTCACTCTCCCTTACACATGATTTTGGGCCTCAATTCTGAGAACTGCATGTGAAAGTACCTCCAAAAAGAAGAAGTATTGCATCATTCCTTTTGACAAGTTACATGCCATAATAATTTAATATCGATGTGAAGTAAGTAAGTATCGTATTAGGCTCTTTGTTTGACATAACATAAATACCACATATACTATATGATGGCGTACGACTACCATAAGTAATATTCCACGTAAATCATACGCCACGGAGTACAACAGTAATATTGTAACTGATAACTACAAAATAAACCCAGTTCAAAATAATTTGATGAATAGAAAAGTGAAACTGTTGCTTATGTAGAGAAACGTTATATGAACAGATTAAAAGAATTGCAATTCTTAATTTTTTTTAATTTGTTTCAGCTAAATCGGAGTTATCTCAAGCAAAAGAGCCTAAAGCGTGACAAATTCCCCTATACGATATTTACTAACTTCAAATCGATATTAAATTATTATGGCATGTAACGTGACAAAACCAATGATGCAGAACTTCTTCTTTTTGGGGTTACTTTCACATGCAGTTCTCAGAATTGAGTCCCAAATCAATGTTGTATTGTGTAATATGTGCTGTTCTATCGTATTATTTGTCACGATTATTTGACATCAGTTACCGAAAAATATGCAGTAGCTTAGGCAGAAATAACATAATCGTCACCAGCTGTCAACATAGACCCTTAACAATTGAAAAAACACTATTTTAAATTTTTTAGAGTGCATTGAAAGTTTGACATAAGAATGTGTCGTAGAAAGGATAAAACTAACATTAATCCTTCCTCACTCGTTAACAAACCCTTTTTGGGCACTGCGGTGTTCATCGTCCATATAACATTAAAGAAAAACTTCAATAACTAACTGCCGAAGAAAAACGTCATCCTTCGTCAGTAAAGGACTTTTGCTATATGGTTTTCACAAGACAACAGCAATATCCTATTGATTTCTATAGTCGAAATAAATTTATCACTTTCAATATCTATCTATCTATTTTCAAACTTTTCATAGATTTTATAAACAAACTTTTTTGTTTTGTGATTACTATTAATATCTTTCTATATATGTATAAACTTTCAATTGATTTCGTACATAAAGTTTTATGTCAATTCCTTAAGGCAACACCACTGCACAAAGCCACACACAATTGAATTGTGCTATTATTACACTCGTTGGTTGGATCTATTTTCAACTCAACCACATACACAGTGTAGAAATTATGTCAAGGTAGTTTAATACAGAGCTTTACATGCATTTTGTATTTACACAGCCACAGATATCATACATCTTATCGCAGTTGTTATGCTTTAGTACGAACGCATAAAAGTCAGCAGCGTAATTAAGTTTTGCAGTTAGTTTACAAGTTCTTTTTTTTTTTCGTTGTTGAGCAAACAACTTTCAAAAGTTTATTAAACCAACGACGCTGTCGCTGTGATGCCGTTGAGTCTGGTGTTTCACAGATTAATGTGTCGAGCAAATGTTAAACGAGATTTTGGTGTGATAACTAATTTAAATTTAAATAAAATTATAGAAGATTTTTAATGGGCCTTAGTATAAGATGAGATGATGGATGTGGGTATAATGCAATGTGTACCCTTTGGTGGGGCTGGGAAATGTGATCACATGTTTGTTGGTGATAATAAAGCTAGATTTGCAAAACAATTTAAAAAACCGTTTATTCCAATTAAGCAATAATTCTGCAATAATCTCATTAACACACAAACACGTGTATCGACCTACGGCGATAAAACCACAACCAATCAGCTATAAATTAATGAAACCTTGATGTACTTGCAGCACATTAAAAAAACATACAAAAACCGTATGATATAAAAAAAAAACTTAACCACATACATCATTATCACATAGCTATCAAAATCCTCCACCCTACCCCCTACATAATTTTAAATGTGAAGACAATCGTTTTATTTTTGGATCACAAAAAACGTCATAAAAATAACGTTTGCCTTTATATACCCGTATTTTTATGGTATAATTTGCCAACAGTCATGCATAAATATCTACAGTGATTTATTGCCGACAGCAATGGGTTTATATTATCCGACATGTGATGGTTGCGCATGCGCAATAAAACTGCCCACGCAACAGCACACCGTTCGTGGTCATTCAGAGCAAACTGTTGCTAAGTGCGGATTGTTTTGTTTTGTATTTCTGCAGGCACAATCACGAGATATTGTTCTCTTTTTTTGTAGCATTTGTGGGTCAATGAACAGTGAATGTGCACATTCACATGTGAACGCGTGTATATGTTGATAAGTAAAAGTCTAAGCAAATATTTGATATTAAGGGGGGATTCGCAAAGAAACCAGAGGGTATGGCAAAGATTTCGCTCGTATCTTCTCGATGTTTACAGATGTTTCAAGTTGTGTTTCGTATAGAATAGATTGGTCAAATGATTATGTTGTTATATTTTTAGAAAGTTGGAGAGGTACTAAATGATTCAATAAGATGACTAGATGTTGACGCCTCTCCACAGACCTGATTACAAATGTTGTATTTGGAGGAATTCGACATATATGTTTAGGAGCTTAAATTAAATTGAAATTATAAAATCTTGTATTATATTTAAAGGACTATAGATTTTAACTTCAAATCGATATTTAATTATTATGGCATGTAACTTGACAAAACGAATGATGCAGAACTTCTTCTTTTTGGGGCTACTTTCCCGTGCAGTTCTCAGAATTGAGTCCCAAAATGTTGTACTTTGTAATTCGACCGCAATAAAATCATTTGTAGAAGCAAATAGCAAACTGTATTTGTTTCTATTCAATAATACTATGCAACAAAAGGAAACAAATTTCAATACCTTCTTAAGCCGTAATTAAAGAGCTATTGTGGTTAAGCTCTAAAATGAGCAAGTTGGGACAAAAACTACTCCCACAAAAGTTATCAAGCTGAAATGCAAATTTCTACCCTCTAAGCGGAACAAGATCAGTCAAAAGCTACTCCCCACTCCTAAACAAACAGTCTCTTTTTTTAAAGACTCTCCCTGCCATTACAGCCGTAGGTAAAAAGCAATACTAAGATGAGCAAGATGGCACTACAACTACTCCCACCTCCCATACAAACTCCACCATTTGGAGGTGTCCTTCTATCTGTACCCGCATTTACAGTCGTAGTTTTAGAATTGGCGAGCTGAAATTTGATATGCAAGCTTCTATCCTCTAAGGGGAAATTAAGTTCTTAGACGAACAAGTTCAGATAAAAACTACTTCCACCTTCTCCCCCTTTTTGGGGAGATACAATCATACAAGCTTTTATCCATCAAGTAGAGGTCGCACAAAACTACTCTCATCTTTCCGCTATTACAATTTTGTGTTCAAGCTTCTTCTTCTTCTTCTTCTTCTATAATGGCAGTAACAACAGAAATTTATCCATCAGTAACCGCACGTAGCAAAGCATTCCAAGCGCTTCAGGCTTTTTGGTCTTTTAGTTAGTCACACCAAGTGTAGATAACAGCTCTTTCACCTGGCCCATCCAACGAAGTTTTGTTCGCCCTCTCCTGCACCGCGCTTGACTACGTCGATGTCGTTGTACAGCACATACAGCTCGTGGTTAATACGAGGACGATACTCGCCGTTAACGATGATGGGTCCAAATATTTTGCGAAGTATTTTTTTATAGAAGACTCCCAGAATTGATTAATCCGCGTGTGTCATTACCCAGTAAGACAGGCACGATCAGTGTCTAGTAGAGTTAAATCTTTATCATTAAAACGCTTGCTAACGCTTGTAGAAGGCTGGTCCCGCGATAAGTTTTACACACACTTGGATCGCCTTTCTTAAGCACGGGACATAGAGCACTCAGATTCCAATCATCGAGCATGCATTCCTTGAGCTAAATCGTGTCTATAAGCTGGTGCATGCGCGCCGTCAGCTTATCGCCGCCGGCTTTAAAAAGCTCTACCGGCAGTCCATCGGCACCCGCAGCTTTAAGCCGTGCTGATCTCGTTTTGGCTCGGGTTTATTAACGAAAACCTTTCATCCATTCGTACAATGTGTCCAAGCCAGCTCATTCGTTCTATTTGAACACGCTTGGCTACGTCGATGTCGTTGTACAGCACATACAGCTCGTGGTTCATTCGACGACGTTAACGATGATGGTTCCAAATATTTTGTGAAGTATTTTTCTATCGAAGACTCCCAGAACAGATAGATCTGCTTGTGTCATTACCCAGGATTCTGCGCTGTAGAGTAAGACAGGCAGGATCAGTGTCTAGTAGAGTTAAATCTTCGTTAATAGAAAGAGGGCTTCATCATTACAACGCTTGCTCAGCGCATAATAGCAGCGGTTTGCGATCAATACTCGTCTCTTGATTTCCAGTCTGACATTGTTAAATTTGATAATGGCGGAGCTAAGATAGACACCATCATCTACCACTTCAAAGTTATAGTTTTCAACGTTCACGCAGCCTCCCAGACGAGTGGACTCTTTGTTCGTTGAAACAAATAACTTGGTTTTGTCCTCATTTATCACCAGACCCACTTCCGCCAACTGCTTTTCAATGCTCAAAAAAGCCGCAGTTACATCTCGCAATTCACGTCCAATAATATCTATGTCATCGGCATACGCGAGCAGCATGTGGCTTTTGTTAAAGATGGTACCATTCCTGTTTACTACAGCCTTCCGCATTATCATTTCCATTATGATAATAAAGAGATCGCATGACTGACTGTCGCCTTGTCTGAAGCCTCGATTGGTAGAGAATGGTTATGTTGAATTTGTGCCTATTTCCACTGAAAACTTCGTGTCAGTCAGTGTCATCCCGCAAAGTCGTATCAGCTTCGAGGGGATACCAAACTCAGCCATAGCATCAAATAATTTCTGTCGTATCGGACTGTCGAACGCAGCTTTGTATTCGACAACCAGATAGTAGGTATTGATCTGCATCTCTCGAGTCTTCTCCAGGATTTGTCGTAGTGTGAATATCTAGTCGGCCGTGGATTTACCAGGTCCGGCCGTGGCATAGTGGTTAGAACACGCGACTACCATGCGGGAGATCGCAGGTTCAAACCTGGCTCCAATCATCTTAAAAAGAAAAAAAAAATAAATAAAATTTTCTTTCATTGTCGGCTCCCCTCGAATGTTGTTGACAGCAACTTCGCAGTATTAAGCGTCGATTCAATCGTCGTGTCTAGTAAGAGCTTCTCAAACAGTGACGTTCGCATTCGTCGATAAACAAGTAGGTGCCGTTAGTTGTGAATCTAAAAATAGAAGCGTGTTAATTCACAACAACGCGAGAAGCTATCCCATACCTCATTCATGGGGTGCAAAGGGAAATTAAGTTTTAAATCCACACTGACAACGTCTAATCAGGTTCGCTAAACTGGCCTTAAGTCTTTCACATAACATAGAAGACAGGACCTTGTATGCGATGGGTAAACGGCTGATCCCGCGTTAGTTGTTACACACACTTGAATCGCCTTGCTTAAGCACAGGATATAGAACAGTCAGATTCCAATGATCAGGATTGCAATCCATGAGGCAAATTGCGTTTATGAGGTGGTGCATGCGCGTCGTCAGCTCATCGACACCGGCTTTAAAAAGCTCTACCGGCAGTCCATCGGCTCCCGTAGCTTTATAAGTTTAAAGTCGTGCAATTGCCGTGCTGTTCTCGTTTTGGTGGACAGTCTACTCCATCGTCAATGATTGGTGTGATTAGGTCACTTATGCTGCCTTCGGGAACGAGTAGAGATTGAAAGTGTTCCCTCCATATTTGCAGCACACTCTGAGTGTCCGTGACCAGATTTCCGTCTTTGTCCTTACAGGTGGAGATTCCTGTACCAAAACCTTTACTTTTTACCTTTAGGTACAACTTTCGGGCCTCACCTCTTTCCCTGTAGTTTTTGATATCCTGGGTCTCTCTTTTCTTCTACGAAGACAATTTTTCTTTCATTGTCGCCTCCCCTCGAATGTTGTCGACATCAACTTCGCAGTATTAGTGTCGAGTCAATCGGCATGTCTTGTAAAAGCTTCTCAAACAGTGACGTTCGCATTCGCCGATAAACAAGTAGGTGCCGTTAGTTGTGAATCTAAAAAATAGAAAGCTATCCCATACCTCGTTCATGGGGTGTAAAGGGAAATTAAGTAAGTAATGTAAGTAGTAATTGAGAGAGTTGCTTGGAGTAGGCATTGGCTATCTCGGTGGTATGTAGCTTTGTGATGTCTAGCTTCCATTGCGTTTGATTACCAGTGGTTGTTAGCACTACTTAATAGTGTGCGTACCTTGGCTGCAACTAGGTGGTGATCCGAGTCAATATATGCACCGCGCATCACACGCACGTCTATAACGCTTGAGACATGCCTTCCATCAATTACCACGTGATCAATCTGATTTCTTGTATTTTGATCAGGAGATATACAGGCTGCCTTGTGGATATCTTTATGCGGGAATCTGGCTGCACTCATCACCATGTTTCTTGCCAACGAGAAATGAATCAGTCTGCATCCCTGATCGTAGGTGTTATTGTGTAGTTTGTGTATTTTCCGATTGCTTAACCAAGAACATCTTCCCTTCCAATTTTAGCATTAAAATCTTCCAGAACATTTTTAATGCCATGTTCAGGGCAGCGGTCGTATATCTCCTCCAGGCGCTCATAGAATGCATCTTTAATGTCATCGTCTTTGTCTTCCGTCGGGGCGTGTACACAAATCAGCGTAATGTAAAAATATTTCGAATGCGATGCGAATGGTGGCTATTCGGTCACTTACAGGGTTAAACCGCGAGATCACGTGTCGAAGTCTCTTGCCGACTATGAAATTACATCCAAATTCGTGTCGTTCTGCATGACAGCTGTTAAAGATGTCACAGTTCTTACGTCGTGTATTTGCCAAGGACATCCGCCAGTTGGATAGAGGCACCAATTCTGCATAGAGTTCGGACATTCCAGATGCATATCCTTAAATCATGGTCCTTATGTCGTTTGCAAGGGTCGTCAACATTTGAGGGGGTTCTTGTTTTATCCTTTCTTCGTGTTTTCATAAAAATTGTTTTGTTTAAGGAGAGTGGTTTATTGGGCCACCGCGCCCGATCCTAGTTTCTTGGGGCTGCCAAAGAGAGCCTGTGTTGAGCTTCAGTACCCTCTGTTAACTACTTCCTAAGACGCATCGGTGCCGATTAGATTACTTAACATTTCGCCTTCTCACATTTGCCATCACTGAACGGTGATGTTCAATGGCATTGCACGGGGAATACCTGATCCCTGGGACGTTGTGAGCCGCTTAGGAAACTCCAAAGAGAGCATCTGATTATTCCCAAATGAATAACAATCAGAACGACTCAAATTAGAAAATTCCCATTTCCCCAATATTAGAATATATTTGAGAACCCTGATCATGGCCATCGGACACGTCGCTGCGGCATTCATAAAAGAAATCCAATTGAGAGGGAAAAAATGCATTTTCTAGGACATGTTGCATTCCAGATTTACGTACAATATTAAAAAGAGAATAGGGTGATAATAAAATATAATAAGGTGATAATTGCTGCCGAAAAGGCATTAATGGTAAGCAAAACTTATTTTCAAATAACTAAAAAATAGTAAGGCGGTTATCTTCGGCTATGCAAAACAGGGGAGTTGGTAAGAAGTGGACGTTACCTGTAGCTTCACACAACCATTTATTGTCAATAATTTTTATAGATTTTATTCGATTTACCGATAAGTTTGTAAGTTGGTAAGTTGGAGCATATTTTTATGAATTTTGTAATTTCCCAAAAATGGGAATTGGTGTGGGATGTGGGAGTAGTTTAAATCCGATCGTGCTTATCTTAGAACTTAACCTCTGCTCCTCGACAGAAGCTTACATACCAAATTTCAGCCCGAAAGCTCATAAACTACAGGGACATACACACGGACACCCTCAAAAAGGGGGAGTTTGTATGGAAGGTGGGAGAAGTATTCGTCCGATATTGCTCATCTTACAACGTAAGATCCTATTATAGGATTAAAGCTTGCATATAAAATTTCAGCTCAATATTTTCTAACCTACGGCTATAATCGGGGGGCAGTTACGCGGACACCCCAAAAAAGGTAGTTTGAATGGGAGGTGGGAGTAGTTTTTGACCGACATTGCTTATCTTAGAAAGTATCTTCCGCTTAGAGATTGAATCTTGCTTAAAAAATGTCAGCTATATACCTCTTAAAATACGGCTGCAATCTCAGGGACAGGCCTCAAAAAGGGAGAGTTTGTATGGGAGGAGAGAGTAGTTTTTGACCGATCGGTCTCATCTTAATACTCAACCTCAGCTTAGAGTAGGGAAGCTTGCAAACAATATTTCAGCTTGATTGCTCTTAAACTACTACTGTAATCGCGGGGACTGAGATAAGGACACCCCCAATAAGAGGGATTTTATATGGGAGTAGTTTTTGACCGATCGGCCTCTTCTTACTACTCAACCTCTGTTTAGTTTAGGGAAGCTTGCATACAAAATTTCAGCTTAATTTCCCTTAAAATACATCTGTAATCGTATGGATAGACCCTAAAAAGGGGGAGTTTGTATGGGAGGTAGGAGTAGTTTTTGACCAATCGGGCTCATCTTAGAACTCAACCTCCATTTAGGGCAGCAAAGCTTTCATACAATATTTCATCTTGATTGCTTTTAAACTACGGCTGTAATCGCAGGGACAGACCCCAAAAAGGGGGAGTTTGTATGGGAGGTGGTAGTAGTTTTAGACCGATCGGGCTCATCTTAGAACTCAACCTCCATTTAGGGCAGCAAAGCTTGCATACAATATTTCATCTTGATTGCTTGTAAACTACGGCTGTAATCGCGGGGACTGACATACGGACACCCCCAATAAGAGGGATTTTATATGGGAGGTAGGAGTAGTTTTTAACCAATCGGGCTCATCTTACTACTCAACCTCTGCTTAGTTTAGGGAAGCTTGCATAATTGTAATTCGTATGGATAGACCCCAAAAAGAGGGAGTTTGTATGGGAGGTAGGAGTAGTTTTTGACCGATCGGGCTCATCTAAGAACTCAACCTCCATTTAGGGCAGCAAAGCTTGCATACAGTATTTCATCTTGATTGCTTTTAAACTACGGCTTTAATCGCAGGGAGGTAGGAGTAGTTTTTGACCGATCGGGTTCATCTTAGAACTCAACCTCCATTTAGGACAGCAAAGCTTGCATACAATATTTCATCTTGATTGCTTTTAAACTACGGCTGTGGCTCAGGGACAGACCACAAAAAGGGGGAGTTTGTATGGGAGGTAGGAGTAGTTTTTGTCCGATAGGGATCATTTTAAAACTTAACCTCCGCTTTGAGGACAGAAGCTTGCATTCCAAATTTCTGCTCGATACCTCTTAAACTGCGGCTTTAATGCAGACGTAGATGCAGACAGACGGTCACCTTTAAATCGACTCAGATTTCGATGCTGATCATCAACAAACAAGAAAGAAGTTAAGCAAATGGTTTCTCATAGTGAATGGTTGCAAAGTTTTTCGAGTCTATGCACTTAAGAAAGAATTCTCATTTTGTTGTGAATTCTGGTGCATAAGACTTGATAAACATTTTGCAATCATTATACCAAAGTCTGCCGATGAGGATTCGTGGTTGGATCCGAAACAGCTGTACAGACTACCAGGGCATTATGAGAATATCATTCTGCTAAATAAATAACTTCTTTCATAAAATGGTCTTGAGCTTGTAATAAATTCTAAATCAATGATCATTTATATATATATATACTAGTGGACCCGGCAATGCTTCGCTATTGCATAATTGACTAATATTACAAAACTAACTTAATATAATACACAAATATCAATTAAAATTGGCTCATAGTTATAAAAGCTGTGAATATGCCACTTTAAAACTTACCTTGGCAACGTATCCTTAACTCGATATAAATATGTTTGGCTTGCATCCCAAGTAACTCCAAAACCAGTTCAATCAACAACGTTTTACTGTGTCGAATTTTATATCTCACTATAACCATCCGCCCACTGATTGAACTTTGCATCTCTCGAGGGCTAAAATACAAATACAATTTCCGCCGCAAATATGTAATTGTAGTACCAAATACTATATGTGTATTAAATATTATCTTTTTAGAGCTAAAATACAGTTTTGCCACGCCCTCCACCCACTGATTCAAAATAAAACTTTGGTCAAAAAATGTCCCTCTTGGGTTGTAATACAAATTGGCTACGTTAAATCCGCCCATTGATCGAAAATTAGAATTTTATTTGCATATACATACTTGTGTTGTCATATCATATCATATTGTATGTATGTATCATATTGTATCATAAAGTTTTGCCATAACCAATGTGCCTATAGGGCCCAAAACAAAAATTCTGGGTAACAAAATTTAACTCCCCATCTCGAAAAATTGTTTTGTCACACCCACTCCGCCCATTGGGTCCAAAATTAAATTTCATCTGTATATTCATATTCGTGTTGTCGAGTACTATCTCTCTATCAAAATTTATCTCCCAAGCTCAAAAAAAAAAGTTTTGCCACACCCACTGCTCCCATTGGGTCAAAAACTAAAAATTCGTCTGCATATTCATATTCGTGTTGTCGAGTACTATTTGGGTATCAAATTTTATCTCTCTAGCTCTAAAAAAAAGTTTTGCCACGCCCACTCCGCCCATTGGGTCATAAATTAAAATTTCGTCTACATATTCATATTCGTGTTGTCGATTACTATTTGGGTATCAAATTTTATCTCTCTAGCTCTAAAAAAAAGTTTTGCCACGCATACTCCGCCCATTGGGTTAAAAATTAAAATTTCGTCTGCATATTAATATTCGTGTTGTCGAGTACTATTTGGGTATCAAATTTAATCTCTCTAAATCTAAAAAAAAGTTTTGCCACGCCTACTCCGCCCATTGGGTTAAAATTTAAAATTTCGTCTGCATATTAATATTCGTGTTGTCGAGTACTATTTGGGTATCAAATTTTACCTCTCTAGCTCTAAAACAAAGTTTTGCCACGCCCACTCCGCCCATTGGGTCAAAAACTAAAATTTCGTCTGCATATTCATATTCGTGTTGTCGAGTACTATCTGTGTATTAAATTTTATTTCCCTAGCTCGAAAAAAAGTTTTGCCACGCCCACTCCGCCCATGGGGTCATAAATTAACATTTCGTCTACATATTCATATTCGTGTTGTCGAGTACTATTTAGGTATCAAATTTTATCTCTCTAGCTCTAAAAAAAAGTTTTGCCACGCCCACTCCGCCCATGGGGTCATAAATTAACATTTCGTCTACATATTCATATTCGTGTTGTCGAGTACTATTTGGGTATCAAATTTTATCCCCCTAGCTCTAAAAAAAAGTTTTGCCACGCCCGCACCGCCCATATGGTCAAAAATTTAAAAAAAAATAGAGCGTACGGCAATTTCCATATACTACACTATCTGTCTTCTAAATTTCATTGAAATCGGTTCAGCCGTTTAGGCGTGATTGAGCAACAAACATACAAACAAACAAACAAACAGACAGACATTCACATTTATAATATTAATAGGATTGTCATACCTACCATGCATCCTTATGGGCGTTACAAATGGAAGAACAAAATGAATATACCCTTCACTCTGTTCATGTTCATAGTGAAGGGTATAAAAATATGCCTGATAGCAAAATTCTGATTTCGTGTTTGAATTTGCTATGCTCGAATCCCATAAAACACATAATGCAACACAATAAAGAACACTTGTCGATCAGTGTTATTTAAAGCGGTTGATAAATGGTTGCTAATACTGTTTGTATTATTTCTCGATACAGGTTTACCACTGATATAGGGCTCATACATACAAAAGAGCGAAGAATTTATTATGATAACCTTTCAAGACAAATGTATTCATTACAATTTCGCAATCAGTTAAGTTGTATAGAGAGGAAAACACTTGGAGTCGATTTCGATAGTCGTTTTTAGCAGTGCAGGTGTTGTTTTACTCCTTTTTTATATATCTTTAATTATAATTAAGATAATGCTAACTAAAGTTTTGCATTAATAATCTGTCTTACCACTTTTAAGTGGGCTCTGACGTCACTGCCCTTGTAACGTTCTTTCCAGTTCATTAAAACCACCACAATCACATGCCGGCCGTTGGGTTGTAAGTTCCACCTAAACTGTGTGTGGTAGAGTACGTGATGTTGCATTACCTTAAATAGAATTACCTTCGGCTGCCTTTGTTATTCCTTCACACAAATTTGCACAAATATTTGCATGTAATTATTTGCCATTGCCGTGATTGAATCGATGACGGTCGCAAATTATTCGCCTTTAGACAGTTTTGTAATTGATCACTTTTTGTTTTTATGAAGTGTTAAAAATGTTAAATAATCTTTTTAAAATTTTTTGTTTTGTTCTTGCTAATTTCTCTACACACATATTTAACCATAAAGATTACCGCAAACAATGTCAATGATATTGTTGTTGATAATTAATTAGTTGTTGGTTGTTTTTTTTTGTTCTTATGCCAATTTGTATCTTAATAAACTGAGTGTGCAAATACAATAGAAAACAATAAATGAAAAGCAAGTTTAAGCACTCGAGCAGGAGGCAGGCTACTTAGCTATTTGGTCATGAAACAATAAATAGACTGACTATTATGATTTGTTCAGCTTTATGACTTGCGGTGATGTATATAAATAACAATATACACACGGTGGTTCATATATATTTATATGAATGTGTTTTAAGGTCTATGGACAAAAATAACACTTATCGGCGGGTTATTAAAAGACAACAACAACAGGCAGCACATCAGGCTATGTTAGAGCTATCGCTGGCCATCATCTGACGACGGATGGCAATGTGATAAGCGAGGAGGCAGTGTATGTACTCGATACTTATTTAAACGTATAAGCGATATGTTGAAGAGGTTCGTCGATATGACACATCCGCTCCCCTTGTTTCTGTTGACAGTTATGGATCGATGTCTGTGAAATTGTTTGTTTTTAAACATACGATAAACATCTATCACTTTTTAATTCAAGAGGGAAGTTCATCAATTTGACAGCTAAATTCTAAATATACAACGCGTGCTTATACTTATTGAGAGAATATTTTGATTATAGGTTTTAGACTAAATCTATGACAAATTTCTAAAATTAAATGGCTGTTTGGCAAAGTCAGCAGTTATATTGTTTTTGTGTTTAAATGTTTCCAATAACCAGTACAGAAATTTCAGTCAGTTGAACTGACTGATAAATACCATCACCCAATATAAGATATTGTTTAAGTCTTGAGTTATTGAAAATAATCGATTTGTAATTAAAACCAGTTAAAAAGTTTCAGTCGGGCAACCCGACTTACATATACCCTTACCCTCAGTAAAATAAATAATTTTTTATTATATTGATATTATTACACGATTTCTAAAGTGGGCGGTGTGGTACATTTGTATGGGAGGTACGATAAGGGGCGTCCAGATTTATTCTCCATAACTTTATCCTGTTATAGCTTTACTTAATACAGAATTTGGGCACGATTGTGTTGGGTGTATTGATATTATTACTACATCCCTAAAGTGGGCGGAAAGGTACATTTGTATGGGAGGTACCATAAGGGGCGTGTCTAGACTTCCTTACTTTTCTCCAAAACTTTGTCCTATTATAACATAACAAAATTCAGAATTTGGGCACGATCGTGTCGGGTGTATTGATATTATTACCCTATTTCTAAAGTGGTCGGAGTGGTACATTTGTATGGGAGGTACCAGAAGGGGCGTGTCTAGACTTCCAGATTTTATCTCCAAAACTTTATCTTGCTTGAACTTTGCCACATACAGAATTTGGGCACGATCGCGTTAGGTCTTTTAATAATATTAATCGATTTCTAAAGTGGGCGGGACCAGATGTGTATGGGAGGTACCAGATGGGGCGTGGATAGACTTACAATTTTTTTCTTCAAAACTTTATACTGTTATAGCTTTACTAAAATTGAATTTGGATACGATCACGTTTGATTTATTGATATTATTCCTCCATCTCTATAGTGGGCGGAAAGGTAGATTTATATGGGAGGTACCAGAAGGAGCGTGCCTAGGCTTTCAAATTTTTTTTCCAAACTGTCACTATCTTATATAAAATCAATGAATCGATTTTAATGTTAACTTACGCAATATGTATCTTAAACTTTTGGCCTATAGGCGAAAGTGGGCGTGCAGGTTTTTTTTACCCTAAATTGAGTAATCGCCGCTACTGTTGTAAATATGAAGTCAAACGTTTTATTTTTGATCAGTAGGCAGAGTGGGCACGGAAATAGACCTACAAAATTAAAATTTGATACACTGATAGTATTCTGCACTTCCTCACTGAGCAGGCACTTATTTGCAATCGTTTATTGTGATTATATGGCCCACGTTAAAAATGCGCTTCGATCTTCTGCGCTTCTTATTCAGTTCGTCACAACAAGATCTGCAAGGTTCTCAGTCACCTAGTCTTTTAAATGAAGTTTTAGTCGCCCTCTGCTGCGTCTTTCATCGAGTTAATTGTCGAAAACTTTTCAAACTGAAGCATTTTCATCTATGCGAACAACATGACCCTCACATTACAACACATGATTTTAGGACTTAATTCTGATAATTGCACGTGAAAGTAGCCCCAAAAATAAGAACTTCTGCATCATTCGTTTTGTCAAGTTGGCTGCATTAATAATTTAATGGCCTTACGATTTCTTTAGTTAAAAGTGGATTTTGAGCGCTATTTCTATATTTTAACACGGTTATATGTCAGTATACTTTATGGTGCATCTCTTTTGTGTCTGAAGCAAAACTGCCTCAATGTTGGTATACAGCTCGTACAGCTCCAAGTTAAATCACTCGCTGTTAATGCGCCGATGATGGGATCATATATTTTACAGATTATTTTCCTGTCGAATACTGCCAGAATCGATTCATTGGCTTGTGTCATAACCCCGGAATCTAAGCCATACATCAAGACAGTTAGAAACGGTATCTAGATGAGCTAGATTTACGTTCTTCGAGAGAGGACTCTATCATTAAATCACTTTGTTTTGTCCTCGTTCAACATTAGACCTATTTTTGCTGATTCCTTCTGTATACCTGAGAAGGCTGCAGTCACATCCCGCAGTTTTCGACCGATGATGTCTACATCATACTGCATACTGCAGCTTTCCTCATAATCATCTCCATCACTATGTTGAAGAGGTCACACGATAGGTCGTCGCTTTGTTTTAGGCCTCGTCTGGTATAGAATGGCTTCGTAAGGTCCGTGCCAATCTTAACTGAAGACATCGTGTCTGTCAGCGTCATTCCACAAAGGCGTATCAACTTCGCTGGAATTCTAAACACAGCCATGGCTTCGAGTGATTCCTGCGGTATCTGGCTGTGGAAAGTAGTAGTAGTAGTACGTGCCAATCTGTTTCTCTTGTGTCTTTTCCAGGATTTTCCGAAGTGTACATATCTGGTCAATTGTTGATTTACCAGGTCTAAAGCCACACTGATAAGGCCCGATCAGGTTGGATAACATTGGCTTTAGGCTTTCACATAGCACACTCGACAGGAACTTATATGCGATGGGTAAAAGGCTGATCCCGCGGTAGTTGGAGCACACACTTGGGTCACCTTTTTTCAACACAGGACATAATACACTTAGATTCGAATCGTCGGCCATGTACTCTTTAAGCCAAACCGTGCGCAGGAGCTGGTGCATGCTCATTATCAGCTCCTCGCCACTGGACTCGAAGAGCTCTGCCGGAAGTCCATCGGCAACGGCTGCTTTGTTATTTTTCAGCCGCGATATGGTTCTTCTTAGCTCGGCTTGACTTGGTGGTGGGCAATCTAAGCCGTCGTCGACAATTGGCGTGATACTTTCAAGTGCGCTGCCTTCTGGAACCAGCAGTTGCTGGAAGTTTTCTTTCCATAAATGCAGCGCACTCTGCGTATCTGTGACCAGATTTCCATCATTGTCCTTACAGGTGGGAAGCCCATTACCGTAGACTTTTGCTTTTACTATCTGGTAAAATTTTCGGACCTCACCTCTATCCCTCTTTCGCCCGTTCCTTCAGCTGACGTTTTTTTTCGCTTAAAAAGCTGTCTCGCCTGTTTTACTGTCTCCTTGTGCCGTTCCCTAACAGCCCGGACTACAATTGGCTGTAGAGTTGCCCTATAAGCGGTATCTTGTTCCTCAGACGCAATGCGACATTCTTCATCGTACCAGGATTCGTCTGAGCGCCGTTTTTCATATCCTAGCACGGTTATTGCGGCGGTTAACATGGAATGCACAATATGCTGCCACTGTGTATCGGGAACGTCAGAAGTAGAGGCGTTGTGTCGTAGTAGTTGTGAGAGCTGGTTGGAGTAGGCAGTGGCTATATCTGGGGTTTGCAGCGTAGCTATGTCCAGCTTTCTTTGTGATATGGTACGTGCGGTTTTCGCTCTGCTCATTCTGGTGCGCACCTTACCTGCAACCAGGTAATGATCCGAGCCAATGTTAGCACCACGGCTCACGCTCACATCCATGACACTAGATGCATGTCTTCCATCGATTAGCCAAGTTGCCTTGTGGATATTTTGTTATTTTGATCTGGTAGTAGCTAAGTTGCCTTGTGGATATTTTTATGCTGAAATCTGATTTCACTCACTACCACGTTTTTTGTCGCTCTAAAAAGCTAAACCGTTGTAGGACTTGTCGTGGCATGCAAGCTGAATTTACCGATTGATAGACCAAGAATATCTTCCCTTCCTATTCTTGCTTTAAAATCCGCCAGGACAATATGAATGTCGTTGCCAGGGCAGCGTTCGTAGGATGTATCTTTAATATCATTGTCTTTATATTCCTTCCGACATGAGCAGAAATCAGCGTCTTGATGCGGATTGTGGCTGTTCGGTCACTAACAGGTTTGAACCCTGAGACAATATATCTGAGTCTCAGATGAATTACAAATCCACATCCAAATTCGTTCTTTTCCATCTCATCTAATCGATGACGGTAATGTCAGCCTGATTTTGGAACATCCGCCAATCAGATAGTGACCTATTACATTTCATAGCATAGTATATAGTACTTTGTCTTGTTTTCATAGCATAGTACCTTAAAGCGGGTGGCTAGCCCAATCATAAAGGTTTGCCCCTCGCTATCTGCTGCTATTCATGATAAAAATATCACGAACCAACGTTGTTCAGGTGAAACCCCGCGGAGATTGTGAGTCGGCTTAAGATGCAAGTTAACTTTGCATCCACAACGGCACCCATTATTACATCATTTTGAAATCCGTTAGTTTTCACAAGCAAAAACTGCCTTTCTGTACGTCATATTGTGTACCTCCGAGACTACCCTAGCTCTGTCTGTCGCTTAAGCTCAAACACTCTCTATCATTTGAAATTTCTTGGAATCGCTTTAAAACTGTCCCACTTTCTGTCTTGTCGTAGATCACAATGCAAACAACTTCCAAGATATCTTGAGTAGCTTTAAAAAGTAACGTATATCGAAAAAAAAAAACTTAAATATACCTGACCATTAGCACTTCTGTCGTCTGCTTCATCGCCTCCAGACGGCAAAACAGATTGTTGCTTCTTAGTCTCTAACCAAAATGCAAAGTTTAACTTATTGTTGTTGCTAAGTATTTATGTATATCGTCATAAGAACAAAGGTCGTTTGATAACTGCCAACATTTGTTAAATTTGGAACATGAATTGAAATTGAATTTTATCCGCTTCACTAATGGCCAAAAAAACAAAATATGGCTATGACACATTTTTACTGTCATGACAGCATGAAGTGGCGCTTTTTTTTTTTAAGAACAAAGTCCGATTTAATTTAACAACAAAACGAAACATTTCATATTTCTTCATTTGTCGTCGTTCTCCAGATACAAACAACAGTATTAAGAAATTAATTGCAAATTTAGGAAGAAATCGTTTCAGTAAATAAATAATTCACAAAAGTCAATAATAGAACAAAATTACCCGGGTCTAGCATGGCGGTTAAGTTTTTGTATCAAAGAAAGTAATTGAGATAATTTCAAGGCGTTTAACTGCACGCAAAACAAAATCATCGCTCGTGTGGCTATTTCCCACACAATACCACTGAGTCAATTTCAACGCATGAGGTGTAATGCAAAGCAACCAAAAGTAATTGAAGTAAGCAAATATACATAGACAGACCAGGGCAAAGTGCACGAGTTGGTAGTATCATACCGCCCAAAAAAAGAAGTTTGTAATAAACACAACACAAGCAAATAACAAGAAGTTGTATTCATCATGCTCAAGTGTTCAGAGTCAATAGAAACCAGAAGTAGATATGAGTTTTGGAAAATTTTCCATGTACATATTTATTAGGAACGAGAAGACAAATAAACAGAAAAACAATTGGTTTGTTTTGTTTTTTATGTTTTTTTTTTTTGCTTATTTGTGAAGAAAATGAAAGGTTCTAGGTTTACTATATATACTAAGGCCAAACTTAACTCATTTACAAAATAGTTTGAGTTAAATACTTAAGGGTATTTTAGAAGGGGTACAAATATTTGTACAGCAGTGGAATATTTGTAGAATTAAAGAGTTGAATACTATACCAATGAACAAGTTGTTTAGTCTTTGGTCTTACTGTCACCTGCTAAGGTTGTGCTTTTGCCTCTGTGGGCAAATTACTATTAACGTTGTTTGTGATCTAATAAGCTGATTAAAGCGTTACATTTTACAGAGTGTTGGGTAAGTGTAGATTTGTAGGTACAAGTATGTAACTTGAATTTGTAAAATATTTGAAATGAAAAATTGTATAAATTACATTGTGGCAGTATCCGGAATTTGTTATTGAAAAAGTTCGCTTAAGTGAGTGCTCGATGTTGTCATATCCTCTCAAGTGAGTTGAGCGATTTTTGCAGTGGATACTAATTGAAAAATTGAATTTCGTGTGATGAATTACATAATAATTTTAACATTGGAGATGATTGATAGTATCGAATGCTTTCGCAAAGTCTTTAAAAAATGAGGTATAATTGGGATCGCTATTCCGCAGACCGATCAAATCGGTGTGGTCTAAACCCAGGATTGCCCATTAAGGACATGTGCTGCATTTTGACTCCCGCACATAGTTCTTTTGTAAGGAAGTTGGAGGTCCAAAACTCTTCCATAATAGGTCTGATTACGACGCCGCTGAGAATTGGATCGGCTTTAAGTAATTCCGGATTGATGTTGTTTAAATCTGCTGTGTTGCCGAATTTCAATGAAATAATATCATGGGCTATCTGGGTTTCATCTCACAGTAAACATTTTTCAGCTTATTGATTTGGGAGTCAATTTTGAAAAATTTCACCTGAAAGAAGCCCTAAAAATAAGAACATCTGCATCATTCGTTTTGTCATGTTACATGCCATAACAAGTTAATATCGATTTGAAGTTATTAAGTATCGTATAGGAGAATTTGGCACGTTTTAGGCTCTTTTGTTTGACATAACTCGAGAACCACTAGTTCGATTTAGCTGAAACAAATTTAAAAAAAAAATATGAATTACAATTCCATTAATCTGTTTATATAACGTTTCCCTACATAAGCAACAGTTTTATTTCTCCGTTCATCAAATGATTTTGAACTTGTTTTTTTTTCAAATAAAATTGTACTCAGTGGAGTATGATTTACGTTGAATATTACTTATGATAATCATACGCCACCATATCACAATAGGGTCTAAAACGTGAAAAATTCGTCTAGACGATACTTACTAACTTCAAATCGATATTAAATTATTATGGCATGTAACTTGACAAAACAAATGATGCAGAAGTTCTTATTTTTGGGGCTACTTTCACATGGTATTCTCAGAATTTAGTCCTGAAATCATGTTTTGTACTGTGTCTGTGTTAGGCTGTACTTATGCCAGTTCTAATTTCATGGGAAGATTAATGTCATTGCCAGACAGTTGTAGGTTGCGAAATTGAGAGGATGTCAGTATAGTAGTCGGACTATATTGCCAATTGCCGTTCCCCGGACTAGGTAGTTACCCACTCCTGATCTTTTAGAGGGTTTGTGGTTGTATGGGCATTCACTAAAATCTTTTTTGCCTCTCTGTGCAGATCTCTTACTTACTTACTAAATTTTCCCTTTGCACCCCATGAATGAGGTATGGGATAGCTTCTCGCGTTGTTGTGAATTATCACGCTTTCTTTTTTTAGATTCACAACTAACGGCACCTACTTGTTTATCGACGAATGCGAACGTCACTGTTTGAGAAGTTCTTACTAGACACGACGATTGAATCGACGCTTAATACTGCGAAGTTGCTGTCAACAACATTCGAGGGGAGCCGACAATGAAAGAAATTTTTTTTTTTTTTAAGGTGACTGCATCCCGGAGTTGAACCTGTGATCTCCCGCATGGTAGCCGCGTGTTCGAACCACTGTGCCACGGCCGGTCCCATGGTTTTAAAACAGTGCTAATGTTACATGTTTAGAATCGTATTGATGATTTGAAACTAAAGGTCGTTAGCAGTTGGGAATCATTTTGGTTTTAATTTGGTGCCTCCAGATGTGCTTTTAGAACAACTAAGTGTTATTCAGATTGCCTACGTTGTTTTAAGGATCATTAAAAATTCGGGTATTTCCTGGAGCCAGAGTCCTTCCGAAACTCTCCCGCTAAAACCGTTGATTGTTCGCGACTGCTTATTGAATTCGCAGCTACCCAGCATAGCTACTGGGCACACCACTATAAGCAAACTGTGGACGCGTCTGATAGTAGTCAGCTGTGCTGACAGATGAATTTCACAATGCAGCTAAATCATTGGAATAACTTGCTGCAATATGAGCCTTTTCATGATGAATTGAAAGACAATAATGAATAGAAATAAGATGACAGGTTGATGTGTGATATGTAAAAAAACAAATGAAAGAAAAACATACGAATGAATCGCACTGGACGTCAGCTAATACAGTACAACACAGGATTTGGGACTCAATTCTGAGAACTGTACGTGATAGTAGCTGTACGTGCCATAATAATTTAATATCGATTTGAAGTTAGTTCATATCGTTTAGGGGATACCACTGACTGACACGAAGTCTTCAGAAAAAATTGGCAAAAATCTGTCAGAGCCATTTTCTACCAAACGAGGCTTTAGACAAGGTGATATTCTGTCCTGTGAGATGATCATGCGGAAAACAGCAGTAAACAGGAATGACACCATATTTAACAAAAGACACATGTTGCTCGCGTATGGTGATGATATAGATATTATTGGACGTGGATTGCGAGATGTTACTGCGGCTTTTTCGAGCATTGAAAAGCAGTCGGCTAAAGTGGGTCTGGTGATAAACGAGGACAAACCAAGCTATTTGTTTCAACGAACAAAGAGTTCACTCATCTGGGACGCTGCGTGTACGTTGACAACTATAACTTTGAAGTGGTAGATGATTTTGTCTACCTTGGCTCCGCCATAAACAAAAATAATAATGTCAGCCTCGAAATCAAGAGACGAGTATTGATCGCAAACCGCTGCTACTATGTGCTAAGCAAGCGATTCAACGACAAAGCGCTCTCTCGAAGAACAATGATCCAGCTCTACCAGACTTCGATCCTACCTGTCTTGCTCTACAGCGCAGAATCCTGGGTAATGACACAAGCGGATCAATCTATTCTGGGAGTCTTCGAGAGAAAAATACTCCGAAAAATATTTGGACCCATCATAGTGAACGGCGAGTACCGGCGTCGAATGAATCATGATCTCTATGAGGTGAACAACGACATCGACGTGGTCAAGCGCGTTCAAATAGACCGAATTCGTTGGCTTGATCACATTGTACGAATGAACGAAAACGCTCCGGCTCGAAAAGTCTTCGGCAATAAACTTGATGGGCGGCGCAGGAGGGGGTGACCAAAACTCCGATGGATGGACCAGGTGACGGAACTGTTAAGAAAGCTTGGTATGACGAACTATTTACGGAGCGCAAAAGACCGAAGCGCTTGGAATGCTATTCTACGTGCGGCTACTGATGATGAATTTCTGTTGTTGCTGCCAGTAAAGAAGAAGAAACTTCTTGAAAAAGAAGAAGAAGAAGAAGAAGAAGAAGAAGAAGAAGAAGAAGAGGAAGAAGAAGAAGAAGAAGAAGAAGAAGAAGAAGAAGAAGAAGAATAAGAAGAAGAATAAGAAAAAGAATAATAAGAAGAAGAATAAGAAGAATAATAATAATAATAATAAGAATAAGAAGAAGAAGAAGTAGAAGTAGTAGTAGAAGAAGAAGAAGAAGAAGAAGAAGAAGAAGAAGAAGAAGAAGAAGAAGAAGAAGAAGAAGAAGAAGAAGAAGAAGAAGCAGACGAAGAAGAAGAAGAAGTAGTATCGTTTAGGGGAATTTGTCACGTCTTAAACTCTTTTGTTATATTGTTCTATGGTGGCGTGTGATTACTTACTTACTTAGCTGGTACTTCTATGCAATCCCAGTGGATTATATACCGCACGTAGAAAAATATTAGAAGCGCCTCGATCTTCTGCGCTTCTTCTCCAGTTAGTCACACCGAGTTCTGTAAGGTTCTCAGTAACCTGGTCTTTCCAACGGACCAAAACTCCGTTGGAAAGGTGGCGTATGATTATCATAAGTAATATTCCACGTAAATCATACAACACGGAGTACAACAGTTTTATTGTAATTGCTACAAAATATACCCACTTCAAAATCAATTGATGAATGGAAAAGCGAAACTGTTGCTTAAGTAGGGAAACGTCATATGAACAGATTAAAGAAATTGTATTTCTTAAAGTTTTTAAATTTTGTGTCACCTAAATAAGACTAGTGGTTCTCGAGTTATGTCAAACAAAAGAGCTTAAAACGTGACAAATTCGCCTATACTTTAAATCGATATTAAATTATTAACGCATGCAACATGATAAGACGAATCATGCACCATTTCTTCTTATTGGGGCTACTTTCACTTGCAGTTCTCAGAATTGAGTCCCAAATCAATGAGCTGGAAAATTTTGTAACATAAAGTTTCACCCGTAATAGTAAGCATTGACACACCTTCAATGTCCACTTTAACTTGGGTTTTGTATTTAACATTAAGTCCTACGTAATTTCGTTCAACTCTTATTCCTTTTGCAAATACTTATGTGTAAGATTGCCCAAAACAATTATAGTCCAAACACACTTAATTACATAGTCCAAACGTGTACTTGTTGCACCGTCGCTCAAGAATTTTCGGCATTTCCAAGTGGTACCCAATGGCACCCGCTCTGTTATTTGCATATCAAATTCATGTTTACATTTATTCATACACGTGTTTATTACACTTGATTTATATAAGTTCATTTGTCTTAATGACTTTGTTGAAGGATAAATAAATTTCCACCAAACAAGAGTACAGAATATGTCTACTCATACGAATACCAGCTATACATATAGCTCGCCATTCGGCAATGGGCGGCAGCCAATGCGTACGTGCTCTCGGTCATGCACGCACTCATCAGACACACACACATAGCGTCACAGTGTCGATGAGGAGGCCTGGCCTGGCCACCCTTCATATTTTTTTTTATGGTATCCACTTGTTTATTGTAGGGCGCGTTTCTAGTACATATTTAGTTAATTTGTAGTATGTGCATTTGTTAATTGTTTTCATACTCGACTTTATATCAATAGATATTCGGAAAATGTTTAAACAGTTGCATTTCCCAGAGGCGAGACAAGAAGGTGAAGTATCAAAAGTTGAAAGTCAATAATGATTTCACAAAAGCATGTTAATAGTAAATACAAAAGAAAAAAAAGGAGATTGTCATGGTGTAATTCATTGACTGCACTCGATGATTTCCATATCGGTATTTGATATTTTCTTGAAGAAACGTAGTTAATGAGATATCAGGTAATGGGTTTTTGTTGGTTAGCTCGAAATGTTACTAATGATGTCAGTATAGCACTTAATCAATAGCTGATAAGTAAAGTTCTTTCGTTCTTTTTGTATTAACAATTTTCTTATTATTTGTTCAATGTCTTCTAGATATCTATATCGTGAAACAGCTCCATCCTGTTAACATATCAATTTCATTATATTCATTTAATTTTTCGCTATATATTCAAGTATTAAAGTAAATTGCGGGGAACTACAGGCAAAATTTCGTCGTTCATAATTAGGGGATTATTTCTTGTGCTACGTGTGACAGTAATGACCGCAGCACCTTAAGCCAATTTGTCTATGAAATGTTGCGAAAAGCTTAAAAAGCTTAAATTCTTTTCAAGTGAGTCGTCGTCAACAAAAGTTGCACAAGGTTTAAAAAGTCATCGATGTTTTTACTTCCAAAATATGCACTCAAGGGGAAAAACAATGCCTTGACATTATTTGCGTAATTGATTACAAGTTTCGAGAAAATATCAAATGTAAGTATGTACTATAATACATGGGACTGACTATAACAATAATTTAAATAGATTTTTTGAAAAATTACTAAGCATTTCGTTATCGGTAGATAGCGAAAGGCTGTAATGATGGGTTTTGCCATCGATAAACAATTGATAGCAACAGTGGAAACATGTCAAAAAGAAATAAAAGTTTCTCTGTTAAATGAAAGAAATGATTCATTCTCAAAGAATCTTTATTAAAGTAAATAAAGAGTAGTAGGCGATAAAGGTGAAGTTCTTCCAAATAGGTACTTTTAAAAAACGTTCAACAGTTCAACACATGATTTTGGGACTCAATTCTGAGAACGGCAAGTAAAAGTAGCCCCAAAAAAAGAAGTTCTGCATCTTTCGTTTTGTCAAGTTACATGCCATAATAATTTAATATCGATTTGAAGTTAGTAAGTATCGTATAGGGGAATTTGTCCCGCTTAGGCTTGATTTTCCAGGTCTAAAGCCACACTGATAAAGCCCGATCAGGTTGGATAACACTGGCTTTAGTCTTTCACATAGCACACTCGACAGGACCTTATATGCGATGGGTAAAAGGCTGATCCCGCGGTAGTAGGAGCACACAATTGGATCAGTTTTCATCAGTACAGGACATAATACGCTTACATTCCAACCGTCGGGCATGCACTCATTAAGCCAAACCGTGCGCAGGAGCTGGCACATGCTCTTTATCAGCTCCTCGCCACCGAACTTGAAGAACTCTGCTGACTGACCGTAGTCACCGGCTGCTTTATTGTTTTTCAGCCGCGATATTGCTCTTCTTACCTCGGCTTGACTTGATGGTGGGCAATCTAAGCCGTCGTTGACAATTGGCGTGATAACTTCACGTGCGCTGCCTTCTGAAACCAGCCGTTGCTGGAAGTGTTCTCTCCATATGAGCAGCACACTCTGCGTATCAGTGACCAGATTTCCATCCTTGTCCTTACAGGTGGGGAGGCCATTGCCGCATCCATTTGCTCTTACTTTCTGGTAAAATTTTCGGGCCTCACCTCTATCCCTGTATCGCTCTATGTCCTTGTTCTCCCGTTCCTTCATCCGACGTTTTTTTCGCCTAAGTAGCTGTCTCGCTTTCTTTTTGTGCCGTTCCCTAACAGCACGGGTTACAATTGGCTGTAGCGTTGCCCTACAAGCAGCATCCTGTTCCTCAGACGCTATGCGACATTCTTCATCGTACCAGGATTCGTCGGAGTGCCACTTTCATATCATATCCTAGCACGGTTGTTGCGGCGGTTTCCATGGAATGCGCAATATGCTGCCACTGTGTATCGGGAACGTCAGAAGTAGAGGCGTTGTGTCGTAAAAGTTGGGAGAGCTGGTTTGAGTAGGCAGAAGCTATCTCTGGGGTTTGCAGCTTCGCGATGTCGTAAAAGTTGGAAGAGCTGGTTGGAGTAGGCAGTAGCTATCTCTGGGGTTTGCAGCTTCGCGATGTTTAGTTTTCTTTGTGTTTGGTTACGTGTGTTTTTCGCTCTGCTCAATCTTGTGCGCACCTTGCTGCAACCAGATCCGAGCCAATATAAGCACCACGGAGCACACGCAAGTCCATGACACTAGATGCACGCCTGCCATCAATTACCACATGATCAATTTGATTTTTGGTGTTTTGATCTGGGGATAGCCAAGTTGCCTTGTGGATATCTTTGTGCTGGAATCTGGTCCCACTCACTACCATGTTCCTTCCCGCTGCGAATCTAACCAGCCTAAACACGTTGTCTAACGTGTCGGTATGCAGGCTGAGTTGACCGATCGATGGACCAAGAACATCTTCCCTTCCTATTTTTCTCCCAGTCTCCCAGAAAAATTTTAATGTCGTGGCCAGGACAGCGGTCGTATGTTTCCTCTAGGCGCTCGTAAAATGCATTTTTAATCTCATCGTCTTTATCTTCCGACGGGGCGTATACACAAATCAGCGTAATGTAAAAATATTTCGCCCAGATGCGAATGGTGGCTATTCGGTCGCGAGACCAGGTGTCGAAGTCTCTTGCCATCTATGAAACCACATCCAAATTCGTGTCTTTCTGCATGGCAGCTGTAAAAGATGTCACAGTTCTTTCGTCGTGTGCATCCCTGTCCCGTCCAGCTCATTTTCTGTATGGCGGTGATGTCAGCCTTGTATTTGTCGAGGACATCCGCCAGTTGGATAGAGGCATCATCTCTGTAAAGAGTTCAGACATTCCAGGTGCATAGCCTTAAATCATGATTAAATCATTGCGCGGGTCGTCAACATTTGGGGGAGTTCTTGTTTTTCCTTTTCTTCGTGTTTTCATAATAAACTTTGTTTAAGGAGAGTGGCTTACTAGGCCACCGCTCACGATTCTAGTTTCTTGGGGCTGCCAAAGCCACTAGGAGAGCCTGTGTTGAGCATCAGTAACTTCTGTTACCTACTTCCTAAGACGCAATGGTGGTAGCATGCCGATTAGGTTACTCAACATTTGGCCTTCTAACTCTAGCTAACTTCTAAGCGGTTGCTTTAAAGTCACTGCCCGAGGAATACTTGGTCAAAGATCGGAAGTAGTAAGCTGCTTGGACAGTGCCACAAAGGAATCGCTTCTGGTCACTCCCAAGTGAGTGACAATCAGTAACTTTTCACCTCTGGGCAAAGTCCAGCATATTGTGGTACCATCTTTAATAAAAGTCACAAGCTGCTCGCCTATGCCCATGACATATATATATCATTGGCTGCGGGAAGTTACTGCGGCCTTATCAAGCATTGAGAAGCAGTCGGCAGAAGTGGGTCTGGTTATAAATGAGCCTGCTCGTTTGGTTTGCTGCGTAAATATTGACAACTACAACTTAGAAGTGGTAAATGATTTTGTACACCTTGGCTCCACTGTAAACTAAAATAAAATTGTCAGCTTGGAAATCATGAGACAAGTATTGTTTGCAAACTGCAGCCACCATTTGAGAAGCATGCGATTTAATGACATAGCCCTCCCTCGACGAACCAAGAGACCCAACTCTGCCAGACATTGATGCTACGTGTCTTGCTCTACAGCGCAGAATCGTGGGTAATGACACAATACGATCAATCTATTCTTTGAGAGAGAAAAATACTTTAGAAATATTTGGACGCATCATCGTTGACTTCGAGTACCGTCGTCGAATGAACCATAAGATGTATGAGTTGTAGAACGACATCGACGTAGTCAAGCGCGCTTAAATAGTCCAAATGCGCTGCCTTGGACACTTTGTGCGAATGGATGAAAATGCTTAGCTTTGGCGAACTATCTACAGAGCACAAAAGACCGAAGCGCTTGGACTTCGTTTCCACTTGCGGATACTGATGAATAAATATCTGTTGCTGCAGCCAATGAAAAAGTAGAAATTTCTGTTAAATGTATCCTATGGGACCGGTAGTGGCATAGTAGTTAGAACACGTGACTACCATGCGGGAGATTACAGGTTCAAATCTGGCTGCAGTCATCTTAAAAAAAAATGTTCTTTCATTGTCGGCTCCCCTCGAATGTTGTTGACAGCAACTTCGCAGTATAAGTGACGAGTCAATCGGCATGTCTAGTAAGAGCTTCTCACACAGTGACGTTCGCATTCATCGATAAACAAGTAGGTGCCGTTAGTTGTGAATCTAAAATGAAGTTTTTTTTTGTATGAAGTTTTTTTTTGTATCCTATCGTAACACAAACTGGAATAATCGTAATTTCAAACATGTACCCCGCACCCTAGCGGCAGCGCCCTAATGTACACTGGTATCGACTGATATTGAATGTAAAAACTGACACGACGAACGATTTCCGCCACATTATTATCGTTCGTTCCTTAAAAATAAAAATAATCATTATTTTATTTAAGATAAATAACTTGAGTTAGATTAGCTAATCTTTCTCCTATAATGTCTGAAATTGATATCATAATTACTTTTTTTTTTCTATAAACGCCGCAAGTCGATCAATTATAATTTATGAATGACGCGCGTAACCATAATTTATTTTGTTGACAAAACAAAAAAATTATTAATTTTTGCCAAAATAAAAAAAATAACAACAAATTAATTTACTCAACTTAAAACTTCTGACTTTGATAGATCGTTGTGAATAACGTCAGATGACATTTATCTAAGCTATCATAGTTAAGTTTATTTTAAATAGAATCCACAATACAAATGACAGGGAAACAATGCCAACGTTGAGATGGGTGTCAAAAACAAAAAATGATATTATTTTATAACAAGTTAACAAAGTTGAAAAGTGATGTTGTATTCATATTTTTGGTTTCATACTTAGGAGTTTGTGTATGTCAAAACTAAATAATATATTTAAAAACATGTAAAAAAATTTCATGATTTTGGTTTCCTACTTAAATACTGTTTATCAACATTCGAACAGAATGTGTCACGTTTTTTTTTCCATGTACAGTAGTGTAGGTCAGTATAGTAAAATCCCTAAAGGGTTTGACTTTCTTATTTAATGTTCATTTTCTTTAATGTTCTTTTATATTTTTTACTTATCTTGATGTTTTTTCGCTTAGTTTTTCAGCTATAACTAAAGAACCATTGTTGATTTCTCATTTCATTTCATTTTTTTCATAAATTTTCCCCAATAACTTCATCTGTGATAAGTTGCAAACTGGTCATCGCTGATGATATTGCGAATAACGACCCTTACACAGAACAACACTTGATTTTGGGACTCAATTTTGAGAACTGCATGTGAAAGTAGCCCCAAAAGGAAGAAGTTCTGCATCATTCGTTTTGTCAACTTACATGCCATAATAATTTAATATCGATTTGAAGTTAGTAAGTATCGTATATATTGGTACCGGCCGTGTTATAGTGGTTAGAACACGCGACTACCATGCGGGAGATCGCAGGTTCAAACCTGGCTCCAGTCATCTTAAGAAAAAAAAATAGTTTATTTCTTTGTCGGCTCCCCTCGAATGTTGTTTACAGCAACTTCGCAGTATTAAGTGTTGAGTAAATCGGCGTGTCTAGTAAGAGCTTTCTCAAACAATGACGTTCGCATTCGTCGATAAGTAAGTAGGTGTCGTTAGTTGTGAATCTAAAAATAGAAAGCGTGTTAATACACAACAACGCGAGAATCTATCCCATACCTCATTCATGCGGTGCAAAGGGAAATTAAGTTTTTTTTTTAAGTATCGTATAGAGGAATTTGTCACGTTTTAGGCTTTTTTGTTTGACATAATTCGAGAATAATATAGAATTACAATTCCGCAATACAGAAATTGGTGGAAAAATTCGAGCTGTTGGGACAAGTTAGTGATGTGAAGAATAAAACCCGTGCACGTCGCACAAGAACAACTGAGAATATTGCTGGTGTAGCCCAAAGTAATGAAGAAAACCCAGAGTTCTCCATTCCTCGTCGTTGTTTGGAATTGGGCATTCTCCAAACGTCATTCCTCCGTATTTTGCTTAAAAACTTGGATCTTAAGGCTTATAGAATTCAGTTAACACAAGTACTCAAGTCGGCCGATCATCAACAACGTCGTGTCTTATCGGATTGGGTCCTTGAAATGCATGAAAATGATTCGGAATTCCATCGAAAAATAATCTTGACTGATGAGGCCCGATTCCACCTCGGTAGCTACGTCAACAAGCAAAATTGTCACATTCTCAACGTGTGACTGTTTGGTGCGGTTTATGTTCCGGCGGTAGTCATTGGACCTTACTTTTTCAAAAACGAGGTTGGATCAACAGTTACGGTAAATGGATTGCTCTATCGAGAGTTGATTAATGATTTTTTATGGTCGGAGTTAGATGGTATTGATCTGGACAACGTTTACTTCAAGTCTACAAGTCGGCGCTACGTGCGACACAAGCAACGAAACCATTGATCTTTTATGGAAAAAGTTTCCGGACCGTGTTATCTCACGAAGAGGTGATCACAATTGGCCACCGAGATTTTGTGATTTAACACCTTGCGACTTCTTCCTTCGGGCCCACGTGAAAGATAAGGTCTACGCCAACAGCCCAGCGTCGATTGAAGACCTCAAAGTAAAATTCGTGAGGCTATCGTGGACTTAGGGCAGCTACTTTGCGATTTGGTTATGGAAAATTTCATGAAAAGGATATGATCCTGTAAGCGTGCTCCTGTTGGCCATTTGGCTGATGTTGTTTTTCCTTATTAACGGCATTTCTTCCTCTTTATTATGAAATAAATATCCGATCTTTTATTTATTGAATACCAAAATAACAGCTCTTATTGGAAAACTCTTTTTTGCTTTCTTTTAAAACCTGTTTACATAGTAAATTATTAACACCTTAGCTATTTTTGTCGTCGTATGCTAATAATATCACAATAATATTTGATATCATATGACTACAGCGCCTGCGACCATAAATAAATATAACGTTGTTTATGATGCCTCCTCGCCATAATTAATGTATTTTTAAGTCCACTACAAATAAATCTAAATTTATAAATAAAAAAGAGTTAAAAATTTTCTTCGGCGGTAAGTTTTTCAAACAAAATTTATTGATTGATTGTACAATTAAGTAATAAGTCATTGTATTCTTGACGTATAAAATTTTCAGATCATTGATTTGGGACTTAATTTTGAGAATAGTCCTTGAAAGTAGCCCCAAAAATTAGAACGTCTGCATCATTCGCTTTGGCAAGTTGGTTGCATTAACTATTTAATGGTCATACGATTTTTTTTGTTAAAGGCGTATTTGTAGCTTCTTTCCTTTATCTTGCTTCAGACACAAAAGAGATATTCCATACGGTATACCGAGTTACAACCGTGTTAAAAAATAGAAAAAGTGCTAAAAATCTACTTTGAGCTAAAAATTTGTATGGCCTTAAAATTATTAATGCATCGAATTTGACAAAACGAATTATGCAGAAGTTCTTATGTTTGGGTTTACTTTCACTTGCAATTCTCAGAGTTGAGTCCCAAATCATCAAGCTGAAAAATGTTATACTATGTTATTACTGCAGCTAACGTGACATAACGAATGATGGTAATTTGAAATTTCATTACAATGGAATTAAGGAACTTATCCTCATACATTGTCGTCTGACACTCGTTTTTTAATCAACACTCAAGACTCTGCGGTCAATTAATTAACACCCACCGCTAGCGGACACAACCCGTAGCTGTTACACGAGTTTCTTGCAAACTCATTCGACCCTAGACAACAATTTTTATGACAGATCCGTGAATATCGTCACCTGAATGCTAAAAGCTGCCTGCTGCTGTTTTACCACATTTTCCGAATAATAAAAAAAATCTCTGTAAACAACTGCAGTAACAACAATAACAACTCAATTGCCAAACATTCATTTCGTATCGTAAACACAAACTTCTTCACCTATACGATAATAAACGGCACAATGCTTCGCTCTCTCTCTCTCTCTCTATCTCTCTCGCTCGGCGTCTAATCTATGGACTTTCAATGTAGCACGTTAAGGCAAGATAAATACAACTAAATCTGCTATTAAAATGATGTACTCGCATTGTTATCACACACAGCCTTAGTAGTACAATAAACCAATTATATCTTCTGACCACCCCTCCCCCCCAAAATTCTTTTCCTATCAACATATACAAAACCTTTTATCACTACGGTCTAGTAATTCTCACCGGCCACTATAAATTGTGGTCTTGTGAGCTGTGTTGACTCACTGAAACCAGATGTTACCAATCCATTCCAGTGGGAATTGCTTTAGGACCAGTTAACAAGATGTCTGTCTGTCTGTTGACGCTCGAAAACAGATGACACCACTTTGTGAGTTCGTGTAGAGAGGTGCATTTCTCAGGTGATTGTTTTCTTAGCTCTAGTGTATAATTTGTGAGCGGTTATAAAGTGACTAGAGAAAAATAGGGTCTATGAGGCAAGGGGTGGCAGCTGTATTATGGGTGGAGATTGTTGTTGGGTATGGGCTTTATGCAATTGGTTGTGAAATGTGTTTTGAACTGTAGTATTACTATTAGTTGTTCTGTATAGCCGAAAATATAATATACAATTTTATGATTATGTCTCCAGATTGACCCTAAATCATTATACAGTGCTACAGCTTTTTTTGGGGGTTAGAAACTCCAAGTCAGGGTGAAGTTACTAGATCAGTATAGTAAATTCCCTAAAGGGTTTGGCTTTCACAGTCCATAAGTTTTTTATGACCTTTTATATAATTAGCTTACCTTGATATTTGTTTGCTCAGGTTTTTCAGCTATAACTCAAGAACGCGCTAAGGCACTAGCTCAGTGTAGTAAAATCCTTAAAGGGGTTGGCTTCCTTAGACCAAACTTTGTTTTAATGTTCTTTTTTATAATTTTCTTATCCCAATGTTTGTTCGCTTAAATTTTCAGCTATAACTCAAGAACCATTAATAAGTTCTTCTAACATTCATTAGCAGGATTGTGACGTAAGTTTAAGTAAATAATTTCTAGTAACATATCCATGTAAAATATCAAGTTTGACTAATTTTACAGAATGAATTTATCCAAAAATTTACATTTATCGGCTTTTTTCATAATTCTTCCCCCAATAACTTCCAATTTCTGGCCATATGTAGGTTGTCTTATCTGTGATAAGTAGAAAACTGCTCATTGCTAATAATATTGATTGAAAACCCTGACCCAAAAACTGTACTGTACATATGTAGCGAGTTTGCATATGATAATTGCTGCATATGGATGTACAACATATGAGTAATATTAATTTCATGCGGATTCTACGTTAATCATACGCTCATCGTTCCAATATTGTGGATTTATGGTTTAATAGCATCGGCCAATAGAGGGAGGAGGGGGTTAGAAATTCAAACCCCAAAAGGGTTTGCCTTTCTCAGGTCAAACATTTTATTTTAGAACCTTTTATATTTTTCCCTTATTTTAATGTTCTTTCGCTTAGTTTTTTTACCGAATTCAATAGAATCAAAAATTTTTAAAAATATGAATTTATTTGTTTTTTTTTTCTCCCTATAACTCCTAATTTCTGGCCATATATAGAATGTCTCATCTGTGATAAGGAGAAAATTGGTCATTGCTGACAATGTTGAATGACGACCCTGACCTTAGTACTGTACTTTGTATATGTAAAGGGTTTTCCAATAAGAGTTGTTATTTTGGTATTCAAAAAAATATGTCATATTTTGGGATAAATGGTCGGATGTTTTTTTTCATAATAAAGAGAAAGTTATGCCGTTAATAATGAAAAACAACGCCAGCCAAATGGTCACCACGAACACGCTTACAGAACCGGGACTTTTCATGTAATTTTCCATAACCAAATCGCAAAGTGGCTGCCCAATGTCCTCGATAGCCTTACGAATTTAATCTTTGAGATCTTGAATCGACGCTGGGCTGTTGGCGTAGACCTTATCTTTGACGTGGCCCCAGGGGAAAAAGTCACAAGGTGTGAAATCACAAGATTTCGGTGGCCAATTGTAATCACCTCTTTGAGAGATAACACGGTCCTCAAACTTTTTCCCGTAAACGATCAATGATTTCGATGCTTTTGTGGCACGTAGCGCCGCCTGGCTGAATGTAAACGTTGTTCAGATCAATACCATCCAACTTCGACCATAAAAAATCATTAATCATCTCTCGATAGCGCAATCCATTCACCGTAACTGGTGATTCAACCTCATTTTCGAAAAAGTAAGATCCAATGACCCCGCCGGACCATAAACCGCACCAAACAGTCACACGTTGAGGATGGAGAGACTTCTCAACAATAACTCTTGGGTTTTCCAAGCCTCAGATGCTACAATTTTGCTTATTGACGTAGCCTCGTTGGCGGAAATTAGCCTCATCAGTCAAGATGATTTTTCAATGAAATTTCAGATCATTTCCATGCATTTCAAGGATCCAATCAGAAAAGACACCAGCATGTTGATGATCGGCCGGCTTGAGTTCTTGTGTTAACTGAACTTTATAAGTCTTAAGAACCAAGTCTTTATGCAAAATACAGTGTAATGACGTTTGTGGAATGCCCAATTCCAAAGAACGCCGAAGAATGGACAAACCTGGGGTTTCTTAAACACTTTAGGCTACAACAGCAATATTCAGAGTGGTTCTTGAGCGACGTGCACGGGTTTTATTCTTTACATCACTAACTTGTCCCAACAGCTCGAATTTTTCGACCAATTTCTGTATTGCTTTTCGACAAGGTGCTTCACGACGACCAAAACAATGCTTAAGTTTTGTGAACTGTGACTGCAAGATTTTCTCAATTTTTGTAGTGTAGTTTCTACTTGTCAATAACAGAATAACACCTCTCATTGGAAAACCCTTTATATATAAATAAGTAATTTTTTACTCCGAATCTTGGGTGCTTACACAGGCAGACGCAGCTCATCTGGCGGTGTTTGAGAGAAAAATACTCCGCAAATATATGTGGACCCATTTGCGTAAACGGCGAGTTTAGGATTCGAATGAACCATAAGCTGTACGAGTTATACCACGACATTGATGTCGTCAAACGAATCAAAGTGCAACGATTACGCTGGCTAGGCCATGTCGTGAGAATAGATGAGGAAACTCCTGCGCGAAAGGTATTCTATCAAGACCTCGAAGGACGGCGCAAAAGAGGGAGACCCCGACTACGTTGGAAGGACCAGGTGGAGGAATCACTGACAATGCTTGTTAGGACTGACTGGAGTCGGTGCGCACAAGATCGAAGCGAATGGAAATCTTTGATCATTTCGGCCTCTGACTTAGGCACTAAGATATAAATATATATATGTGTCAAGTTGTTTTAAAGGCTAATAATAATAATAATAATTTTTTTTAATGACATTTTCATAAAACGGTCATATATCGCCTTTTATATAAATTTTCGCCAATAACTCCAAATATCTGGCCGTACATATTCTGTTACTTCTATTATAAGTAGAAAACTGGTCATTGCTGATGATATTGAATGTTGAAACTGACCCAAGTACTGTACTGTACATATGTAGCGAGATTGTATATCGTACTCGCTACATATGTATGTAATGCGTATGAGTAATTTGAATTGTATGCTGAATTTTTATTATTCATACGCACATTGTTCCAATATTGTTGATTTATGGTTTAATAACACAGTGCAACAGCTAAACTGGGCTTTGAGAAATTCCAAGTCAGCTTGAAGGTACTAGGTCAGTGCAATAAAACCCCCAATAGGTTTGGCGTTCCAATTTGTTTTTATGACCTTCTATATTTTTCCGTACCTTGATGTTTGTTTGCTTAGTTTTTCAGCTATAACTCAAGATACTTAAATCAAAAATTTTAAAAAATATGTAATTTATCGGCTTTTGTCATCAATTTTCCCCCAACAACTTCAAATATCTGATCATATATAGGCTGTCTTATCTGTGTTAAATAGAAAATAGGTAATTTCTGATGATATTGAATGATGAAACTGACCCAAGTAGTGAACTGTACAGATGTAGCGAGTTTGCATATGGTACTTGCCCCATATGTATATACAACTTACTCACTTACTTAGCTTCCCTTTACACCCCATAATGAGGTATGGGATAGCTTCTCAGGTTGTTGTTAATTAACACGCTTTATATTTTAGATTCAAAACTAACGGCACCTACTTGTTTAACGACAAATGCGAACGTCACTTGTTTGAGAAGATTTTACTAGACATGCCGATTGACTCGACACTTATACTGCGACGTGGCTGTCGACAACATCGAGGGGTCTGGCAATGAAAGAAAAATGTAGATGACTGGAGGCGGGAATCAAACCCGGGATCTCCCGCATGGTATTCGCGTGTTCTAACCACTATGCCACAGCCGGTATAGAACGTATGAGTAATATTAATTTTATGAGGATTTTATATTAATCATTACGCACATTGTTCCAATATTGGGGATTTTACTCATTATCATTAACAGTGCGATCTTGAAGAGATTGCACAGTACACGCTGACGTTTTCTGATACCACCTTTGGATTGCGGGGATTTTTCCACTTTCCTGAGAACTTTGATGGGCATAAAACCATCCTGAACAAATATTAAATTGTTTTTCGCAGATAATACTTCCATGTGCTTCTACATATGTTATGGGTACTTGTTTTGAAGTTACGCATACTTTGAGCATACATGAGTGCGTGCAACTGCAATTTATTCCCATGTAGTAGCTTTTTTAAATACTATTACAAACATATGCTGAATGCACTTCAGTGTATGTACTTTGCACCCATTCAGCTGAATCGTAATAAAAATGTACATCATATGATACTACATACATACAAACACTACATGAAATACGAGTAAAATTTTTCAGAAATTCTGTTTTTTTTTGTTGTTTTTGCAGGCGTCCTCTACACTCATTTTAAGCGAATTTAAGTGATCATGTGTTGTTGGCCGTCTCAGCGAAGCATATGTTTCTTAAAGACCATCATGTATCACATGCCAGAGTGTTGTTGGACGCAAAAGTAAACAAATCATAAAGCGTAATGATGACGTGCGTCATTCGATTTTTATTTTAAATTATGTGTAGACATGAGTGTATTTTGTCGATCATCATTGTATCAGCACTAAAGTCAGCACCAAAATAAAAGACAAACCCTGAAAATTGTCAAATGAAATTAATTTATTGACTTTGTCTGTTTGGGGTTTTGGCCGATGGTGGGAAGTTCAGTGCCGCTTTTTTTTTGTTTGTTGGGGTATATGCCAGGATTTCAATAATTGAATTAGTTATTAAACCATAAAATGTATTAAAAATTATTATAATTTATGAGCGAGACTTTAAGACATTAGAGTTCATTTTATTAAACGGTGCTTTTCGATCTTCGCAAACTTTTGTCTTTGTCGTGAAATTTGGAACTTGAATTTGCTCGCTTTGTTACGTACTCCACAAAGATGTGAAGTACATGTTTGCTATCATCATTTACAATATTTCTGTAAATTCCAAATAAAAGAAGATATTTTTGGATGTTTCAAAGCCGAATGTTGATGGTATAATTATTTTTATTAGGAGTTAGTATTTTTTCGTAAACGTTTTATATTATGTTTTTTTTTTGTTGTTTTCGCTTACTGTTTATATCTTTGCAACCTTTAAAGTTTTCTTGTGCATATTGCGGCAAGTTGTTTCGTTTGTTTAATGCTTCCGCCTCTCATAATTGTCTTCATATAGTATATTTTCTAAATCTTCCTTGTTTTTGCAAGAAATCCTCTGAACAGGTAATAAACATATCTATATTTTTGTTTCCTCTTTTAATTTATTTTTTTTTAGTTTTATAAGAAGTGAAATCACAACAAATGATATCAAAACAAAACAATTAACAATAGTCGAAGGTTCTCTGGGGCTTGCACAGCATTGAGTGCGCTGACATGCCGTCGTCAAGCCGTCTGACTAATTAGTGCCATCATAAAGGCGACTTAATCACTTTTATGGATGTTAAAGGTAGTGAGTGATATTTTTTGTGATGTTACACCTACACTATAACACACACACACATACACACACACTAAGCTATCGATCATAAATGAGTGATCATATGAACAAATGTACGATTGCCCGTCGTCGGCAATTTGTTGTTTGTTTGTTGACGGCTTATGTTTTTATTTAAGTATAAACACAAGTCGTCAACACTAATTTTGACACACTTTAGGGCTTTTTTTCTTTTACCACGACGGATTTTGCTCTACATGTAGGGTTGTAAATGCCTATGTATGTATAGATGTATGTATGTTTGTATGTATGTATTGCGTGTGGTGGTTTGTTTGGCTTTTGCAAATTACCTAATCCCATTGCCAGCCGGCAAATTAATGATCGTTCGTACTATTTACTTTGTGTTTGTTTACCAACGATTTGCCACTCGCCATTCTCAGTGTTCGTTTGTCGTTTGTTCTCTGCTTTAACTGGTTTGGCATTTTATTTGCTCTCTCTCTCTTTATCTCTGTCACACATATACATATGTGTGTATAGGTAACTGTCACACAATAAATTGGTTTTCTCCCATTGATTCTTGGTGTTGCTTCTCTCATTTTCTGGATTACGCTCATACATAGTAGAGTTTTGTCGTTATTAATCAAAAGGGAGAGTAGTATAATTTTGCACAGTGGTTTGAGTTTCTGGTACTAGTGCTTAAAAACATCGTCTTCTCCGTGAACGGGTCACGCATACATATTACTATTGATGCCACATACAAAACAAAAAAAAAACAATCGAATGTTGTCGAGTCGACCACGACATACGTAATAATATAAACTCTTGTCTAGAGTTTTCAATATGTGAATTATAGGGAAGTGTCTCCGAGGGAAGTGACTCCGTGGGTTGTACCGGCATAGTGGTTAGAACACGCGACTATCATGTGGGAGATCACAGGCTCCAGTCATCTTAAAAGAAATTTTTCTTTCATTGTCGGCTCCCCTCGAATGTTGTCGACAGCAACTTCGCAGTATTAGTGTCGAGTCAATCGGCATATCTAGTAAGAGCTTCTCAAACAGTGACGTTCGCATTCGTCGATAAATTAGTAGGTGCCGTTAGTTGTGAATCTAAAAACAGAAAGCGTGTTAATTCACAACAACGCGAGAAGCTATCCCATACCTCATTCATGGGGTGTAAAGGAAAATTAAGTTATTAAGTTAAGTCTCCGTGGGTACTTTCAAAAATATTCCCGCAATTCAAATTTACAATATTCTTGGACCTATATAAACATGTATATCGAGTATTCGATTAGTTCTACTCCTTATTCTTAAACCTTTGTCACGAAAAACACAAAGACGGACAAATCTGAATCCAATAAGGAATCTGAACTATACCCACACTCAAACATACACACAAATTGTCACTAATAATTATGCCGTTCAGGGGAGAGTTCAATGACAACACGCAGGTAGATTATGAAGAATGTCTATAAATATTATAAATGTGATTGATTGTGTGTTAGTTTGTTTGTTTACCACAATCACGACTAAGCCGATTTCAAAGAAATTTGTTGGGCAGTTAATGTACTGTATGGAAATTACCATAGGGTTTTATTTTTTTTTTGCTAAAAAGAGGTAATTGACTAATGCTACTAAGAGAAGTGCAGAGATTGGTGGCACTTTGTATAATAGAGGCTAGGAAGATAACTACTAAAGCTAACTTGTATATCATACATGAACTGACCACTTCTCGACATCTTCTTAACCGTGGACTGTGCTGCGATATCCTGCAAGAAATTATAGAAACGGGATGTTCAAAGCACTCATCGGTAGGTCATTCTAATATATGTATATGGAAATTGACGAAGAAAGATGGGTTTTATGCAAAATCTGACTACTTGAATGAATTTTTCTTTGAATGTTGAAATTTTTTGCCCTTAACCAGTAAGGTGGATCATTTATGTTAATGGTATGGTTAAAAAAAGATACAATGAAGACCTTTAGCCTAATCTATCTATTAGAAAGGTAAACAAATGCAACGTTTTCCAAGCAAGAGTCTTGCTGCTGTTATAGCAACGAAAACAAAATATGTCAATTAGGTCATGATATGGAGATCCTTAATAACAGGATTTGGATACGAACCGCACGCTAATTTTTCGTAAAAAAATGTATAAGCCAACTGTGGGGAAGGTGGGGTTGGTTTTTAAATGAGAGCCCATCGCAGTCAAAGTTGGGGGAAAGGGAAAAAATCCAACCCAAGCCCCGCAACAGCCTTGGAGTCGCCTCTTGAGGGGTAAAATATATATCCGACAACAGTCAAAATTTTTATAAATTTTTCTCCTATCGCTCTAAATGCCCCAATTGTGCTCCTAGAGGAGTCAAATGTATCACCGGCCCACAATATTTTTGCAACCGCAACAATTTGTTAGAACACATCTACCATCTATCTTCAAGCCATAAGCTGGTCCCTATACAATTTTTGTCTATTTTTTATATTTTTTTAAGAATGCAACTCCTGCCGCTCCCTATGTGCCTCCTAGAGCGACAAAATGTATGACCGATCCCCAATATTTTTGCTACCCTAACGGTTTTTAGAACATATCGCTCATTTCCTGCAAGACCGGCATAATTCAAAAACGTGATTTTTGAGTTAATGATGTAAAATTGTTCATTCCATCAAACTCTATGCTGTGTAAAAAATGTATATTAATATCTTTTATACACTCCGCATGAGAGCTCTTTGAATTCCTCCATTTCGTACAAGTTGGGTGAAAATTGAAAACTTTAAACGCGTTTATCTCGGACTCGATTTTTTTAAGTTATGCCGGTCTTGCAGCAAATGAGCGATATCTATCCTCTATCTCCAACCTCATAAAAGTTTTCAGCTTAATGTCAATGGGGGTATTCGGTTCGCCAATGTTATGGTCTGCTTTGGCTTGATGGTGAGAACACTCGACTATCATGTGAGAGATCCATGGTTTAATTCCTCTCAGTCATCTACATTTTGTTTCATGACCGGCCCTCTTAATTTTGTCGACAGTTACTCCGCAGTATATATATTTTCAAATCAATCGATATGTCTAGTAAACCACTTCTGAAAAAACTCAAGTTCTGAAGAAAGCGGGTTAAATCACAATAACGCGAGAAGCTTTTCAATACCTCAATCATTTGGTGCAAAGGGAAATTAAATAAGTAGTAATGGAATAGGGCATGGCTGACAATCTCGAACGCAGCTTTAATACATACTTACATACTTAGCTATCACTTCTTTGCAATCGTATGTTGGGTTTATATGTCGCACGTGGAAAATATTATATGCGCTTTATCTCCAGTTCGTCACACTAAGTTCTACAAGGTTAGTAACTTGGTCTTTCCAACGAAGTTTTGGTCGACAACTTCTGCGCCGTCCATCGAATTTACTGTCGAATACTTTTCGAGCTGGAGCATTTTCATCTATACGTACAACATGACCTAACCAACGCAGCCGCCATACCTTAATGAGTCTAACCATGTCAATGTCGGTATACGTGATTCAGACGAAGTCGATAACCGCCGTTAACTATGATAGGCCCATATATTTTTTGAAGTATTTTCCTATTGAATACTGCTAGAACCGATTCATCCCCTTGTGCTCTGATATTCAATTCTAATTGATCACCCCAATGGATACAAAAATAGGTCATTTTGTATGGTAGATAAAAGTGGGAGGGGGGAGAGGGGATGGAAAATGCAATGGTTTTCGCAACGTTTGGGTACTATTAGAAGATAATTAAACGGACCAAATACAACAGTAGGTCATTTTGTATGGGAGGTACCAAAATGGGTAGACCGATTTATTCCAGAGTAAAATTTTCAAAAGCGTGCATCTTACAAGAAATATGACTCAATTCAATGAACTTACAAAAACGATATGTATGTATAACTATTCGGTCATTTATTGTATGGGAGATACCAGAAGAGATGTGATTTTTCTGTTATTATAAGTTAATTGTACTGATCAAATTTAGTTCTTCTCCATTTGTCCTTTTGGAAGAAATATTATTTTTACAAAAATATGTCATTTGGTGTGGGAGGTACCAGAGATATCAAAGAGGTTGGGGCTATTGTGCCCATTTATAATTCCATTACCTTATTTTGGAGAATAATAATACTAGTAAATTGTCTTAAAGATAAGTTAAGATCCTACCAGCCATCCAGCCAACCAGCCATAAAGATGGACATTGCTCGTGAAACGAATTTGGTCTTAAGGTACTAAAACACTTTTTATAGCCACACCCTACGGGTAGGAAAGTATATATCATTTGATACGACCCAAAAGTGTAACACATAGAAGGAGTCACTTTAGACCTTAGGTTTCTTTGAACCAAATTCGATTCATGACTTTTTAAGTCGTTTGCGCCATATCCATATGTCTGACTGGTACGCACGATGACTTTCGAAAGACGAAATCAAATGTTTTGAAACTTTGCAATAATTAACAATTCCCCAAATCTACTTACTGTATTGAAAATGGGCTACATGGCCACGCTCCTTCTGATACCTCCCATACAAATGTACCATACCGCCCATTTTAGAGATTGAGTAGTAATATCAATACACCCAACGTGATCGTGCCCAAATTTTGTATTTAGTAAAACTATAACTGGATAAAGTTTTGGAGAAAAACTTGAAAGGATAGCCGCGCACCTTTTGGTACCTCCCATATAAATGTACCATTCCGCCCACTTTAGAAATCGAGTAATGATATCAATACACCCAACGTGATTGGAGCCCAAATTCAGTATTTAGTAAAAGTGTAGCGCAATAAGGTTTTGGAGAAAAAACTGGAAGTCTAGACACACCCCTTCTGGTACCTGCCATACCCAAATGGTACAGCCCACTGTAAAAATCGAATAATATTATTAATAGATCCAACGCGTTCGTGACCAAATTCTGTATTTATGTAAGCTCAAACAGTATAATCTTTGGAGAACAAATTGGAAGTCAAGCCACGCCCCTTTTGGTACCTCCCATACAAATGTACAACCAACGTGTTCGTGCCCAAATTTTGTATTTAGTAAAGATAAATCTGTATAAAATTTTGGGAAAAAGCTGTAACTGTACCCACGCCCCTTCTGGTACCTACCATAGAAATGTACAACTCCGCCCACTTTAGAAATCGAGTAATAGTATTAATATGCTAGAAAATTTTATGTTTTACTGAGGGTGAGCATAAATGTAGGTCAGTTTTCCTGACTGAAGCTTTCTTATTAGTTCCCGTATTAAATGATAAATACCATCTTCCTTAAGGGCAAATCAACTGACCAAATTTAAATATTTTACAGTTGTCCGTTTGGAAGTTATTGAAGGCGTTTCAGTAGGCATGCTTATTATGTCCTGCTTTGAGTCCTAATAACAAGGGCCTTCTATGAGGCATTTCTACTGCAGACCAGCTTGCAGGCCTGCAAAAGAGCTTTTATAGAAGGACTAAAATTAAATAAAAACATATCCAAATTATTTCCACATTAAATGATTTCGTACTTTTTATACATTTTTAATACAATATTTCTTACAATTTGTAATAAATTTTTTTTTAACTCCAGCAGTAGGAATCGAACTAAGTACTCATAGTTGGGCATGCTACCTACTCGGCTATCATGTGATATAGTAGTTGTACGACAAATAGCACAGATGTGGTTCTCATAAACAACACCATCTGTCTTTCCTTCCCTTAAGAGGCCTGTTTACAGCGCTAATCGGAGAAGTGACAAGTGCATGGCTATGAACGTCAATTCTGCCTTCTACTAAAAGGACTGTTAAAAGGTCAGTTTAAGGCAAGAAAGTTTGCATGCCCTTTGTGCACATCTATGGTAATTTGTGGGGTACACAGTAGGGCTGCTCACAGGTCAGTTTTTAGAAGGGAAAGAGGCATGTCTGCGGGATCTTTTCCCACCCTAGTAAGAGGCCTCATTGCAGGTCTCATTTGAGAAGCGAAATGTGCATGGGTATGAAATTTTTTGTTAGGCTTAGTGAAGGACTTATTATAGCCTGTATACATGCCTGGAACAGGAAGGCGTATTTGAATGTCAATAAACTGCCTTTGAAGGCATGTTTGCAAGCATATTTTTACAATGCCTCGTCTTTTCCGCTGCTGGGTAGTCCATATTCCTTCCTGAGTCTAACCCACACAAGCGTACATCTTATGCCAAATTTTACTGAATTCAGTGGTGGTACCAGAAAGGGTGTGGCAAAGGTTTCTGTTTTTTGAGGGCTAGTCTACTATTACCTGATCAATTAAATGATCTAATTTAATTTAGTGGTAGTAAAAAAACTGGGTAAACCGGTTTCGTTCGGTTTTTCGGAAACTGTAATATAATACCAAACAAGAAATGGAATATAGAAAAAAGTATGAATATCGATACCTTATTCCTTTCAATTAATTAGTGCATCGGTTTCGGAGAACAAAAAAAGGTTAGACGGTTTTCGGTTTCGGTTTTGAACACTATAGGCGTAACTCAACGATGTCTAAACGCCCTTCTATCGAAAACAAAAAATGACAAAGTCGTGTTTGAATTGATCGATGCATGAACGCTCTTCAAATTTGCACACCTTGATTTGAAAAATCTGAAATATTTTTAGCTTGGTTACAAATTTGTCACCATAACAAATATGTAATCCTTTGCCCACATTGAAGTGCATAAATTTGTATATTGTCATCTAACATAGATTTAACTTCAAACAAGAGTTGAAAAATATTCCAGTTTACATTTGAAACCTGCACAATTATAGTTTTTTCCATATGATCGACCATAGCTTGTTAACAGTAAGGAGACCATGATTTCTACAAATGCTGATCATTGACTGCAATATTATCTTGTCTTCTTGGTTTCGTTTGTTATCAGATGCATCTACAGAAATATTTGTATTTGAACACTAAATTTGATTTGACCTGATAACTAATGCTAAAAACAAATATTACCTAATTAGCACTTCTTAGGCAGAAAACGTTCACACTTTTCCACATGGCAATAAAACCTAAATGGTAAACACAAATTCCATTGGAAATCCAAACAATCCCTTAAATCAATAGTATGGAAAATTTCCACACACTGCATTTATGACTGCTGGTCTCTAGAAATTTCCCAACACATTCTATGAATGTGTACAATATTATTATTACGATGTTTGTAAATGGAAAATTCCACTAACTTAGGTAGCCTTGTGTATAACACATATGTCCACCATAACATGACCATCATAATATTTAAACCCTTACGAGGTAATTTCCCAACATTCACCCAACCCATGCCACTGTGCTATACACATAAATCTCAGCATACAGACAGACAGTAGGCTAAATTATCACACGAACACACCACGATGGCGGCAGCGACAACGAAATCCACGATAATAAGAAAGAACAAGAACATTGTTTACAAATAGCGCCGCGAAGGAGAAAAGAACTTTATACGCCGCCAGTGGCTAAATTTCATTTCACGATCACGAGAACAGGTAGCACACACGAGCAGAAGTATTGGAGAAATATCACAATGAAAGAGAGTGAGAGCGTGAGTGGCTACCTGTAATGCTAGGGTGAGAAGAGGAAACAGTGAAGCACCTTAAGGTCGTGTATGAGATAGGAGAGTGAGAGAGAGAGGGTTGTTTTCTTCTCTCATTTCTTTTAGGCTCTTAGTGTGTGTGGGTGTGTGTGCGTTTGTTTTCTACGTTATCTGATGATGGTCCCTGTTGTTGGTGTGATTGTTTTTGTTTCATTCAGTTTGTCTTATTGTTGTAGACAGTGTAGTGATGTCTTTGTTGTTTTTGTTACGATATTAAGATCTTTTTGCATATATTTTGCCTTGACTGGGAGAAAATACAATTATTTGAGTTTTAGATTTTGCACAGTGAGCAGCGCCAACAGCAGCAGCAGCAGCTATAGAAGCAAATTGATTAAATAAAAAAAACTTAAAGAAATTGAAAAAAAAAACGCTACAGATAAGAAAACTGTAACTAATTTAATAGATAAAATATATCGAATAAAAAAAAAACAAAATTAAAAAATATTCCATAAGGAAAAAAAATTTTAAATACATTGAAAAAAGATAAAAAAAAACAGCAAACTAACTAATATAACAGAATGTTGTTAATGGTAAATTAAAAGTAAAACGTCTTGCCAAAATAAAAACACCAAAAAAACTAACAAATCACTGATTGGAAAACTTAAACTAATACAATTAAAAACGTTAAAGAAAAAAGATAAATATAGTTTTTTATGCACAAAAACCAATTAACAAAGTTTAACAGTTTTTTTTAACCAAATTGGAATTTCCTAAAGTTTAACTTACCCGCCGCCATTCGTTTACTAATTGAATTTAATTAAATTCAATCATCAGTTTCAAAACCACACAAAAAAAAGTTATTTGAACATTAAATAAAAGATTGCATGACATATAATAACTCACACACAAAAGAGAAAAAAGGAAAAACGAACAAAAAAAACTTAAACAAAAAACCAAATAAAAGCGGTATGAACAAATATTCAACAGAAGAAACAAAAATATATTCAATTGGCGCCTTGATCTTGACTTGTATTTGCCAAAGTGTTTTTCGTAGTTGTTGTTTTTGTTGCGTATCAAAGTGTAAATTAATAAATGTAAAATTGGTGTGATCATTCAGACGAAAGAGCAACTGAGTAAAAAAACGTATTAATCCATTAACCTAACCCACTAAACACCCACACAATGACTCCCAGGATAATAACTTATTTTTTGGTATGCTATAAATATTATATAGATTTTAAGAGTATCATACACAACATTATGGAAATTTTAAGAGTTAAAAAATTGTAGTCAGCCAAACACTGAAAAGTACCCTCAACCTATGTAATATATTGTTTGTGATTTGAGTTTTGGAAATTAACCCAATTTTTGTGAAAATAACTTAGGTATTATTATTTGTCAGCTTTTGGAGGGTAAACGGTTCGATATAGGTCTTTTGGTCGTAAGACCAGAGGCATACAGATATGTTGTAAAACTGTAAAAGAGCTTACAGTGCAAAAAGGGTTAAAAAATTCGCCAACAATAGTCAGAAGTTAGATTCAATATCTCTGGGAATTTAGTAATTTTGTATGGGGTTACCGAATGGATATTATACGGTGTCAACTGAGAACTGAGGAAAGTTTCAAATTAAACTATTCTCAACGTTTCGAGGAGTTTCTTTTAAGAAATTATTGAAAAAATATTAATTTTTTCGCGAAATGACTAATTTGTATAGGAGGTACCAATAAAGACTAGAAGGAGCAAGCGACTTTAAATGTGTTTATAAAAATGTGAAAACTGAGGAAAATTGTCGATTGACGTCAATCCATACATGGTCAAGATTCTTTTCATTTGCCACATCGATTTTATTTTTTGCAAACATTTGAGGATTTCCGTACAGTAAACGTTGAAAAGTAAACGGAAAGATCGGACTGGAATGACCCACCGCCATGACACTTCTTATGGTGACTTTATTTCTGTCTTTACTGACGGTTCAATAATGATAAAGAGCACAAGAGCTGGTGGTTAACGTAAAAACCTGCAGCTAAGCCTCTCTTTCAGACTACATAAAGAATGTAGTATTTTTGTGGCTGGGATATGGAATCGATACTAGCAGACGGATAACCATTCAAATCTACATAGTCTAATTACAATTTTGAAAAAAAAAAACTATATGGAGACGTTGGTTGGACTAAAGCCACGACATTGCGAGATTCCTGGTAATGAATGCCTGAGGAGGCTGTATTATGTTTGATCATGACTTTCTAAAAGGTGTTATTCCGCCCACTTGCTAACTTTTGGCTCAATGGAAAATTGAATGTGAAAAACAGCCAGCAGAAGTTGGATCTATAAAACCGTCAGTATAACTGCTAGATCGCTGTGACCCGAATACAGCAGATCCAGATCGGTGTGTATGGTTGACCTTTGCAGGAGTGACCTGAGACTGACCTGTGGAATTCTAACAGACTATTGCTATATCATGAAACTGGGGATAGATCCATACCAGACTACAGCCGTGTGTGTGAGCACGAGGAGGAGCCGCCCGCTCTACTCCCTAGAAGGCTGATACACCTAGGGGAAACTTATATAGAGGACCTAGAGTCTTTCTCCTTAATCTGAGGAGTTGATTAAAAATGTTTCAAAAGATGCCGTCCATGGCTATAAGGGCCAAGATAAGGATTGGGGTTCCCACGGTTTCTCTTCTTTCTGTATAGCTCCCACCTCCTCTATCCTCCCTCTCTCTCTAATTGAGTCTAATTCTCATAAGCATACATCTTACGTAAAATTTGGCTGAAATCTGTAACCTTACAAAAAAATGTCTGTATGTAATCCTATGAGGGTCAATTCCGTCATTTGTATGGGAGGTACCAGAAGGGGTGTGTCAAATAGTTCTGGGTTTTCTAAAGTTTTACCTTCTGAAAAATTTGAATAAATTCCGTCATTTGTAAGGGATGTTGCAAGAGGCAGTGGCTCCAACAAAAAATTTCGCACCGATGCAATACCTCACTTTGCGTCGTGTCGTTTTGCGTTTCTTCGAAGTTGCGTCACGGCCGTATTATTATTTCTCACTGTGCGTCGTCAGACTTTTGAATTTGCGTTGTTTTGGGTTCAGCCCGATTAATTTTTATTTTGTTTTACATAAAAAAATTATATATTTCATTTTTGTTTTCACGGAATTTGTGTTGTTTTTCATACGTATGTTGTTTTATAATTTTTTTGCACTTTTCATTTTGTTTTAATTGAATTTGTTTTGCCTTTTATACATTTTTTTCACTTTTTCATTTTGTTTTAATTCAATTTTTTCTTGTATGAATGTAATAAAATTTCATATTATTTGTGTTTTTTTTTTAATGTTCACTTTGTTCAATGTTCTTTTGAAAACGTCGTTTTAATTTGCGGCGTTTCGTTCTGGAACGCAACCATGACGCAAAGTGAGGTATTGGTGTACCTGAAAAGAAAAAAGTAAATGTTCCCATCATTTCTGTATATATTTAAACGAATACGATTCATAGTTTACCTGGTCCATTCGTCATTCCATGCCCCAAATGTTCCTCCGTGTGTATGCAGCCCCAGTCCTAAAGAAAAAGAAAAAATAATGAAAAAAGAAAATAGTAAACAAGGAAAATGTAACCTTACCTGGTAATTTGCTGGATGAAATGTTGTAAACATCTCATGTGTTTCCGGCATTTTGGCTAAGCGTTGCCAACCACAGTCACAGTATCTGTGTTTAATAATTCATCAGCTGTGAGAAAAATAGATGTTGCCAGATCGTAGGGAAGGGAATGATTGTAATTAGGCGATTCATTCATAATTATAGTAACCGCCAAAAGTTTAGAACAAATTTTGAAGTTTTATGAGAAGAGGGAAAATAAGGCGGAAAATTTGTTGACAACAAAGTAAAAGCGCCCAAGTAAGCCAAAGAAGAAGATTTGGAGGCAAATCGCTCTATAAAAGGAGTGAAAACTTGGAGCGGCTTTAACAGTTGTTTAAAAATAAATGTACAGTGCGGTTATATAGTGAAGCGTCCAGCGCAAATAATCAGTGTTTAAAAATTATAAAGTGTAAGTGCCAAAGGTGTTAAGTAATTTGGCCAATTAGTAATTTATTTTTACCATTAGAAAACGACCGCCAGCAGACATATCCTATAGCCCAAAGTAACCGGAGAAATTGATTTAAGGCAAAAATAACTGCAAACAGAAGTAAGTTTCTGGAACGAAGTGCTTGTTTATTCAAGTTGTTACAGTGTTGTTTGTGTATATTTTGTTTGTAGGCCGACTGCTGGTAAAGCAGGCTGTGGAAATTCATACGGTCATCTCTAGCCTGTTGGAAACGGAAGTTTTAAAGGCAAAACACTGTTTGACGGCAAGGGGCAGGACACAATCGCACGGGCACCTGATAGGGAGATAATAAATTCCACCAGAAGTCATCAATTCTTCGAACAAGTAAACAATCTGTACTCACCAAATATCAGGTACTGTGTTCGTAGTCCGTAGTTTTACAATATCCATAAGGGTCGAACAAAAAAAGGGCGAAGAACATAAAAAGTAGCGGGAAATCCAACATCCCGGCTCCAAAAATCCCGCAATTGTGTGGAGATTTGATGCCCAAAATAAGACCCTTATGAGACAAACCGCGCTGGAGAGAAAAATCACACCTGGAAAAAAAACACCGAAAATTACAAAATTAGAACAACTAAATTCGAGAAAAAGAAAATTATTAATATTTAAACATATAGACCTGAAAAAAAAAAATATATAAAAAAATTAGAAAAATCCTGAAAAGAAAAATAAGATATAAAAACAAGAAAACCTAAAAAAAAGAACAAAAAAATTAGAAATTAAGTAAAAATCAAATGATAAGCGTTAGTGTTAAGTTTTTGTGTTAGTTAAGTGTAAAAATTGTGAGGATTAAGGTACCAAAAGGGAAGCCATTTCATGAGATTCCTTCTGCGAGTGTAAAAAGAGTGAAAAGTGAAATTTTTTAATACTGCGAAAGTGGCAGAAAAACCAGTTTAAGTGAGCTCATTTAGGCAGGTTAGGAAGCTTTAAAAAAACGGTGTTTAAATTGACCGATTAAGCATTTTGATCTTTTTGTGTTCAAGGGAGTGGGCCGTAAATTTGTGCCAAACTTAGAAATAACGGTCTTTTTGGTATTTTAATTCAGTGTCCGGTTTTATATGTTTTAGGGTTAAGTGAACATGATTATTAACCGCCGAAATTAGGCGTCAATTAATTTTTTTGCTACATTTGAATTAAGACTTGGTCCATAGGACTATAAAACAATTTTTAACAGGCCGGTAAGGTCTAATAAAATTTAAATTATTGATTTTTAATTATAATTTTGAACAAAAAGAAAAAAAAATAACAAAAAAATATATAGATTTAAGGCTAGTTTTAGGAATTCTTATATTTAAACTATCATCTAACAAAATAAATAATATGTGATTTTTGAATTGTTAAAGAAAAATGGTTATGTGTTAAATCAATTAAAAGAGGGGGGTTAATTCGTGTCATGGTAGGGAAAGAGTAAATTTGTGTGTTTGTGTGGTATCGTGGGGTCTTCTAAATATGTGTTTTGGCGCGTGAAGATCATGGTAGGGCGGGCGACGATGGGAACAGACACCAAGAGTTCCTGATTTTGTTAGTGTTCGTCTTTTAATTAGTTTTTTTTGTTTTTTTATTTACCCTAATTGATGTTCGTCTCCGGTCTAGAGTTAGGCGGGATGGAACCCTTCCCAGAGTTGTATCTGTGAGCTGCCGGGAAGCCGACTCTAGCGCCAGTAAGGAGAGCCGTAACAGAATGGCGCCCAAATTGAAAGCTTCGTAGCATCCATTAAATGGAAGCTACTTAAAAATATTTTTTTTGTATATAACAACAGCAATATATACAACAATCCGTTTAACTAATAGAATATGCAATAGCCCAATGAAAACTAAACCACAAAAATGTAAGGATTTCAATGCAGCCTAAAATCATTAAAGTGATTTTTAGTAGTGCAATTGTAATACGAATGTTTTTAGTCTGTTTTAGTTCTCAACCAGTGCAATAACATGGAATAGTGCAATAACGCCATAATGAGATAGTCTCTAAATGTGAATGTAGTGTCTATGAAGTGTTTTTTTTTATCGTTAAATTCAGTAGTTTCAGTTTTTGTGTAATTTTAAATGTTCGAGTGATGGGTAATAGTGCAATAGCCGCTCTGAATACCGAGTTCAGAGGACATGTGTATTGTTTCAAACCTAAACCCCTTATAACGTTTTCCAAGCTTGACAAATGGCAAGGAAAACTGGTATAAGGGGTCACAGAACTTGAGAAAATGTATCTTTTACTATAAGATTGACTAACGTGCAATTTCAAAATCACTCCCTTTGTGGAAGCGTCGTTTTTTTATGTTTTTTTGTTTGAAAATAAAACCACACATATACTACTACCATACCATGACCGAAAACCCCCTTCAGTTATTAAAATTGAGAAAAAAATATTACATATTGTTAATTTTGAATGTGAAAATCGTTAGATTAGTGAGTTAGTGTTTTTAGTAAAGTTTTTATTAATGTTAGTATTGTTTTGGGTCACTTTGTTTTAATTTTACTTACTCTGATAATTGCTCCAAACATTTGATCGTTTTTTTTGGGTTGATTTAAAAAATTGTTGATGACTTCTCCGGGCGGAACCGTAGTGAAAGAGGTCCAAAAGAAGATCAAACGAAACAGGCAGAAAGCGTTTGATTTAAATAGATCCACACCTGTGGTAAAAACGAAATATTTAAGAAGTAATTCGAATATCAGAATGAAGGGCAACAAACCACCTTACGATAAAAACGTCTACGATATGGCAGCGTCTATCAATACTGATAATCCGGGAAATGAAGTTAGGAATAATCCAAATCAACATGGGGCTATACCTAAATCAGCTTCTGGTGCAGCGAACGCCCAGCAAATTCACCAGCCTGTAGAGGCAATACGGGACTATCATATGGAAGACGTTGGTCCAGAGGTTAGGCAAATGGTCCAGAGTAGCGTCGATGGTCTGCAAAAAAGAATAGAAGAGGCAATCAGTGAGAAAGTTAAAAGGGAAATTGCTTCAATGTCTAATGCTATAGCACAATTGAACGAGGCCATGAGGGCAATGTCGGTTTCGAGAAACAATGATGGTCGCCAGGAAAGTGAAACTCGAAACAGTCAACAAGTGCGATTTGCAGATGGGCCAAGAAATGTGGGTCAAAATAGGGGTGAGTCTAGCCAACAGCAAGTGCCACAGCCAGTACCGTTTCATAATGAGGGCAGATTTCTGAGGGTGGAAAGATTTGGCTTAAATTTCAATGGAAATCCAAACCGTTTGTCGGTGGAAGATTTTATATTTCGGCTCGAGCATTTACAGGCTCAATATGCAATACCGTGGAGCGAAATTTTAAGGGATTTTCACTTGTTAGTGTCCGAAACTGCGCTTGATTGGTATTGGTTACAAGTAGGTGGAAATAATGGGAACAGCTGGCCAGCCTTGAAACACGCTCTTTTGCTTCAATATAGAAATCCTCAATCAAGTTTTGAGATAATGAGGGAATTAATGGAAAGACGTCAACAATCGGGTGAAAGTTTGGATAGCTATTTTCAGGCCCTAAACAAATTGCGTTCGAGATTAGAACAGCCAATTCCCGAATATGATTTCATTAAAATAGCAAAGAAAAACTTAAAAGAGCACATTGGTAAGATGGTTTTTCCAATGGATGTTGCGTCGGTCGAACAATTGCGTATTGCCTGTATAGAGGCTGAGCGCAATTTTCCAAAACGCGAAATGAGGCCACCGCCACAACCCCCTAGGATAGTTCGAAATGTCCATGAGGTATATGCCGAGCTAGGAGAAAGTTGTGGAGAAAACATGCCAGAGAACGATCCAGAGATTGCAGCTTTAAATGGTCTGATATGTTGGAATTGTAGGGAACCAGGCCATACTTTTATGGATTGCGAATCCGAACAACGGAACATTTTTTGTTACAGATGTGGAAGACCAGATGTCATTTCGCCAAAATGCCCATGTAAACAGGGAAACTGGAGAAGGAACGGTGGGAATGCGGGAGTCCGTCGTTCGAGCGAAGAGCCCGCGAAATAGATTACCCGAAGATTCGTCATTATTTGCCTCGAGAAATGCGTGAGAAATATTACGAAACTGCAAGGGAAAGAATTTTTAGAGACGGAGAGGCCAATAATGACGAAAATAAAAAAAATGATAACTGGAATAGTCTTAAGCTAAATATATCTAATCGAATTTTAAAAATAAGAGAAAAAGCTAGAGAGAGAAGGGCAAAACGAAGAATGGTGATAGAAACGGTGAAAGTATTTAGAAACGGCTCGGACAATAGACCTTTTGCTAAAATTAAATTACACAATACTATGTTAGAAGGTTTGTTGGACTCGGGGGCCTCGGTGAGTTTGTTAGGAAAAGGGGGCCGAGAGCTGATAGAGGAATTGGGTCTAACTTTAACCCCATATTATGCTAACGTCAATACTGCAAATGGAAATCATTGCAGAATTTTAGGAAAAGTTCAAATCGCCGTCGAATATAAAGAAAAGACAGAAAATATACTATTTTATCTTTGCCCTGATCTTGAGCAGAGAATATATTTAGGAATAGATTTCTGGAGAGCATTTAATTTAGCCCCAGACATCATGAATGTGGAAGAGATTGACATAGAGAAGATCCAACATCATTTTGAAAAGGGGAAACAGAAAATTCATACTCTTAGCCTCGAACAACAACAAAGTTTGGACAATATCATTGAAAAATTTCCGTCATTTGAGAAGAACGGCCTGGGGTGTACAAAACTAGAGAAACACACTATTCAGGTACAGAAGGAAACAGTGCCCGTTAAAGAAAAGCATTATCCCTTATCACCAGCTGTACAAAATATAGTATATGAAGAGATCGACAAGATGCTAGAACTTAACGTCATAGAGGAGAGTGAAAGTCCATGGAACAATAGGACCACGGTTGTTCGGAAACCCGGCAAAAATAGATTTTGTCTTGATGCCCGAAAACTTAACGCCGTCACAATCAAGGACGCCTACCCGCTACAAAACATTGATGGCATCCTGAGCCGTATTGATCAAACGCACTATATAAGCAGTGTCGACCTGAAACACGCCTTTTGGCAAATTGAATTAGACGAAGAGTCAAAACCATACACCGCCTTCACGGTACCAGGTCGACCATTGTATCAATTTAGAGTAATGCCGTTTGGACTGTGCAATGCGGCTCAAAGATTGTGTCGGCTGATGGATAAGGTTATCCCAGCGAGACTTAGAACAAATGTGTTTGTGTACTTGGACGATCTCTTGATTATTTCAGACAATTTCGAAAGTCATTTAAGGATTTTGGAACAAGTGGCGGAATGTTTAACGAAAGCGGGTCTAACAATTGGACTTAAAAAGAGCATGTTTTGTTTTCAAGAGCTACGCTATCTTGGATTTATAATTGGCGGAGGCATGCTCAAAACAGATCCTGATAAGGTCACAGCCATTAAAAACATAAAAGTTCCAAAGTCCCCGAGAGAAGTTCGAAGTTTCTTAGGTACAGCTGGATGGTATAGGAGGTTTATCAAAGATTTCGCTTCTTTAGCCGCGCCGCTCACAGACACTTTAAAAAAGAGTGAAAAGTTTCGAATAACCCCGGCCGCGATTGAATCATTTGAAATGCTAAAAGAAGCTTTAACCACAGCACCCGTTCTGCGACACCCAGATTTTACAAAAACGTTTTACATTCAGTGTGACGCATCAGATTTCGGCATCGGGGCAGTGTTATTCCAAAAAAATGACTCAGCCAGCGAAAATCCAATAGCGTTTTATTCGCAAAAGTTTAATAAATGCCAGAAAAATTACTCCGTAACGGAGAAAGAATGTTTAGCTGCGGTCATGGCTATAAAAAGATTTCGACCCTATGTCGAAATGATGCCATTCACAGTGATAACCGACCATGCCAGCCTGAAATGGCTTATGAGTCTCAAAGACTTAAGCGGGAGACTAGCACGGTGGTCACTTCAGCTTCAGGCATATGACTTTAAAATAGAGCACAGGAAAGGTAAATATAATGTAGTTGCTGATATGCTGTCGCGTATGCCTGTGGCTGAAGAAGTAGCCGAAGTTACAGCAGAACAGATTTTTGATTTCGAAACCACAGAGTTTGAGAGTCGGGAATATTTAGATTTGATAAGGGAAGTAGAAGAGAATAAAGATAAACTCCCAGACCTTAAAATAGAAAATGGCATGATATTTAAGAAAACGCAATACGACGGATTAGAATTTTCAGAAAATACGTGGAAGCTATGGGTTCCAGAGAATTTGACATACACTCTCATAGAAAAAGCGCATAACCCACCTACGTGTTCTCATGGCGGTATAAATAAAACATTGAATCGGTTAAGACAGTGGTATTTTTGGCCGAAAATGACATCGCAAGTCCGACACTTTGTAACAAATTGTAAAACTTGTAAAGAAATGAAACCGGCAAACCAACATCTAATGCCGACTATCGGAGAAGAGGTAATAACGGAAAGGCCTTTTCAAAAGATTTATATCGATTTTCTTGGCAAGTACCCTCGTTCGAAAAGTGGAAACGCGTATATTTTTATAGTCGTCGATCATTTTACCAAATTCACTTTTCTCAAGGCAATGAAAGAAGCGACTACTACGAATGTCACAAAGTTTTTAATTCAAGAAATTTTTCATAAGTTTGGTGTCCCAGAGACAATTCACAGTGACAACGGTGCACAGTTCATTGCAAAAGGATTTTCTGAAATGATCGAAGCTTACAAAATCAACCATTTGAAAGTAGCGCCGTATGCTCCGCAATCCAACGCATCAGAAAGGGTCAATCAATCTGTTTTAGCGGCAATCAGATCGTATTTGGAGACGGATCACCGAGACTGGGATCTGTATTTATCAGAAATTGAATGCGCATTACGTACAGCAATACATTCGGCCACGGGAACAACACCTTTCTTTGCCCTTTTCGGATACCATCTTTATACCAGTGGAGTAGATTACAAGCTCGCGAGACGACTCGGTTCATTAAATGATCATGAATTGAAAGATTTAAATAGGCAAGACAAGTTACAGCTCATACGCGAGAAAATTCGTCAAAATATGCATTCTGCATATGAGAAAAGCTCAGAACGGTACAACAAAAGGGCTAGAATTTTAAATTTGGTGCCCGGGCAGGAGATTTTCAAACGAAACTTTGTGTTAAGTGATTTTAAAAAGAACTTTAACTCCAAATTTGCACCAAAGTTCGTGAAATGTAGAGTTATAAGACCAATTGGTAATAACATCTACGAAATAGAAAACATGCAAGGTAAATTTTTAGGAACTTGTCATGCAAAAGATATAAAATTATAAGAAAACCGTGAAAACGTGCAGAGGTTGCTTCAAACTATAACACTTCATCCGGCCATAGGTAGGGGACGAAAATCTTGGGAATGAATAACCTTTATTTGTGAGAACGATTAAAAGCCACCGTATTCCGACCCATTGCATGTGCAAATTCGACTCACTACACCATAGGTGGGGTACTCATAAGTAGCGTGTCGGAACTATGCCATAGCGTACTGAGTACCTTAGGCCACTGGTAAGTGATCTTGGTCGGATACCGAACCTTACAGCGTAATCAAACTCAGAAAATAAAAGTTGTCAACAGACCCAAAATTAGAAGAAAATCTTAGAAAGAAGTGATATTAGAAGCTAATGAAAACACGAGTAAAGAATGTATCTGAACTAAAGGCAAGCCGAACATTTTATTAAACCGATTGTTGACGTTAAGCGAAAATATTGCGAAGGTAGTACCAAATTGTTTGCAAACTAGTACTATGTTGCTAACAACAATTAAATTTTTCTGAGGTACATAATGCACTGTAACTAGACATCCGAGTGTAATAACAAAATACGAGAACCTACCCGTTCAGAATGAAATGTTTATTTCAATTTTTCTATTTGAATCCAACAAAGGTGCCAAATTAAGGCGATTCTAAGTCCGCGCACACGAAAATTGTTGAGCAAAGCCAATTGGTTCGCTGCATAATGTGTCACAAAATATTCAAACTCTGTTTTCAATATTTCAAGTATTTCTCAAAATTTCTTGCTTAAGTTTCGTCGTTAACTAACTGGCGGGCTCATTATTTCGTTCGAAGCAAAATAATTTGCATTGGTTTTGACAACTTACCGTACGAAACATTGATTTCAGTACCAGACTTTATATTGAACTTTTGGGCCAAACCAGTGAAAATCTATATAACATACAATTGATTAACATAAAGATAAGTTCCGGTGGGGAAAAACAATATTTAGCCCTCATGTTCAAAAAATTAAAACACTATTCAATATACAATCAAAGAAAATTCGTGAATCTATATCTTCCCCTACATCTAAGGAATGAGATATAATCAAACTTCCCGCATTAAAAAAGTGTGCTAATATTGCATATCTACCATACACATAAGACAAGTTGTCTGATTATACCATCACAAATAATAGGCTTTAGGTACTGAGAGTTTTGTTGATGCATCTTTATAGAACCCACGAACCCAGCTTCAGTTTTCAATATATGCGTTGAAAGGTATATTTCTAATCTTTTGAAACGAACATTGTTCGAAAAGTCGAAAAAAAAAAAAAAACAGGGCACACTCACAGGTTTCCTAGTGAACACATGTGTGGATGTAAGTTCGAATATACCCAATAAACAATAGCGGTTTTTCACTCTTTGAGTTAACTTTACAACCCTATTTAATTTACTACTATTTTACACTACAAAGCATGAGCGTCTTTTTCGGGTGTATTGTAAAATAATTTTTGTTTTCGTTTTTGTCAGTTCAAATGCTTTAATACGTAAAAACTTTAGGTTTTTATCCATATTCTTCCTAATTCTTTTAATAGTTCACAAAAAATTTAAAATTAAAAATCAAACCAAATATCATGGCCAGCAAATGTTTTTGATGATCAGCTGTTTAATTCTGGTAAATTTATCACACAGGTTTACTACAGCATTTTGTATGATTTTTTAACCACGGCGTAGTAAAATGTAGTCTAGTACCTTTTGTTGTTGCCATGTTGTAAATGTTAGTACATTAACTACATTAACAAGATTAACAAGGTCTACAAGGGTGCTTTACTACCAAGGGTGAAAACCGCTAATATAAACGTATTATTAATTTACTATAAGCTGACATTAGAAAACATGATGTTTGGGAAAATTTTTATCGCAGGCATGGTAATTTATTAAATTCCAATTATTGGATAAGTGAAAGGGATCTTTTAAGGTACAAGTGTATTCATGTTTGAAACTATTTCGAAATACAGAATAAAAAAGTTGGAAAGCTTGTAGTAAATTTATATTTGGATCTATTTCCAAACTAGCATTCCATTGCAATTACAAAAGTTGTGTCAATTTAAGTCCAATTCAATTGATTTCTTTTGATAAACTCTTTATGTCTTCAGCTAGTATTATGATTTCGGTTCTCCTTTTCGCACCCTTTCTTAAATGTTTATAACGAATTTTTACTTTAACACGAAACACGTCAATTTGAGTTTGCAAAAGCATTGTATTTTTATTTTTTTTAACCATTTACTTATTAGCTGGCTATCATTGATGTTTATTGGATATTTATACATGTTGTTTTTTTTAATTCCCTTAATGTTTAATACTCTTCGACGACCGAAAAACAGGGACAAATAAAGTTTTTTTATGTCGTGTTACGTCTTGGATCGGTATGTGATGGTAACCATCTGTCTTGTCTGATGGCAGACATATCTGGCAAACTGATACCACTCTGCAGCGGCCACACGGTGTAGCGCACCGCCCCAAATATTGATTTTTTTTTGGAATCTTCAGCGCAACACTTTACGAATTTTATTTTCATAAGAGTTTGGCATTCGATTTTTTTTATATTTTAATAAAAATAAAACAAGTAATAAAAACACTCACCCATATGTAAAATAATGCCCGGCTTGAGACTCCAGGGTGTGGGAGTTCCCCACGTTTTTTGAGGTGGTGGCCTCGTGCACTCCAGTGCTACCGTCGGAGCCTAGGAATCCCCGGAGTTTTGTTGCAAGAGGCAGTGGCTCCAACAAAAAATTTCGCACCGATGCAATACCTCACTTTGCGTCGTGTCGTTTTGCGTTTCTTCGAAGTTGCGTCACGGCCGTATTATTATTTCTCACTGTGCGTCGTCAGACTTTTGAATTTGCGTTGTTTTGGGTTCAGCCCGATTAATTTTTATTTTGTTTTACATAAAAAAATTATATATTTCATTTTTGTTTTCACGGAATTTGTGTTGTTTTTCATACGTATGTTGTTTTATAATTTTTTTGCACTTTTCATTTTGTTTTAATTGAATTTGTTTTGCCTTTTATACATTTTTTTCACTTTTTCATTTTGTTTTAATTCAATTTTTTCTTGTATGAATGTAATAAAATTTCATATTATTTGTGTTTTTTTTTTAATGTTCACTTTGTTCAATGTTCTTTTGAAAACGTCGTTTTAATTTGCGGCGTTTCGTTCTGGAACGCAACCATGACGCAAAGTGAGGTATTGGTGTACCTGAAAAGAAAAAAGTAAATGTTCCCATCATTTCTGTATATATTTAAACGAATACGATTCATAGTTTACCTGGTCCATTCGTCATTCCATGCCCCAAATGTTCCTCCGTGTGTATGCAGCCCCAGTCCTAAAGAAAAAGAAAAAATAATGAAAAAAGAAAATAGTAAACAAGGAAAATGTAACCTTACCTGGTAATTTGCTGGATGAAATGTTGTAAACATCTCATGTGTTTCCGGCATTTTGGCTAAGCGTTGCCAACCACAGTCACAGTATCTGTGTTTAATAATTCATCAGCTGTGAGAAAAATAGATGTTGCCAGATCGTAGGGAAGGGAATGATTGTAATTAGGCGATTCATTCATAATTATAGTAACCGCCAAAAGTTTAGAACAAATTTTGAAGTTTTATGAGAAGAGGGAAAATAAGGCGGAAAATTTGTTGACAACAAAGTAAAAGCGCCCAAGTAAGCCAAAGAAGAAGATTTGGAGGCAAATCGCTCTATAAAAGGAGTGAAAACTTGGAGCGGCTTTAACAGTTGTTTAAAAATAAATGTACAGTGCGGTTATATAGTGAAGCGTCCAGCGCAAATAATCAGTGTTTAAAAATTATAAAGTGTAAGTGCCAAAGGTGTTAAGTAATTTGGCCAATTAGTAATTTATTTTTACCATTAGAAAACGACCGCCAGCAGACATATCCTATAGCCCAAAGTAACCGGAGAAATTGATTTAAGGCAAAAATAACTGCAAACAGAAGTAAGTTTCTGGAACGAAGTGCTTGTTTATTCAAGTTGTTACAGTGTTGTTTGTGTATATTTTGTTTGTAGGCCGACTGCTGGTAAAGCAGGCTGTGGAAATTCATACGGTCATCTCTAGCCTGTTGGAAACGGAAGTTTTAAAGGCAAAACACTGTTTGACGGCAAGGGGCAGGACACAATCGCACGGGCACCTGATAGGGAGATAATAAATTCCACCAGAAGTCATCAATTCTTCGAACAAGTAAACAATCTGTACTCACCAAATATCAGGTACTGTGTTCGTAGTCCGTAGTTTTACAATATCCATAAGGGTCGAACAAAAAAAGGGCGAAGAACATAAAAAGTAGCGGGAAATCCAACATCCCGGCTCCAAAAATCCCGCAATTGTGTGGAGATTTGATGCCCAAAATAAGACCCTTATGAGACAAACCGCGCTGGAGAGAAAAATCACACCTGGAAAAAAAACACCGAAAATTACAAAATTAGAACAACTAAATTCGAGAAAAAGAAAATTATTAATATTTAAACATATAGACCTGAAAAAAAAAAATATATAAAAAAATTAGAAAAATCCTGAAAAGAAAAATAAGATATAAAAACAAGAAAACCTAAAAAAAAGAACAAAAAAATTAGAAATTAAGTAAAAATCAAATGATAAGCGTTAGTGTTAAGTTTTTGTGTTAGTTAAGTGTAAAAATTGTGAGGATTAAGGTACCAAAAGGGAAGCCATTTCATGAGATTCCTTCTGCGAGTGTAAAAAGAGTGAAAAGTGAAATTTTTTAATACTGCGAAAGTGGCAGAAAAACCAGTTTAAGTGAGCTCATTTAGGCAGGTTAGGAAGCTTTAAAAAAACGGTGTTTAAATTGACCGATTAAGCATTTTGATCTTTTTGTGTTCAAGGGAGTGGGCCGTAAATTTGTGCCAAACTTAGAAATAACGGTCTTTTTGGTATTTTAATTCAGTGTCCGGTTTTATATGTTTTAGGGTTAAGTGAACATGATTATTAACCGCCGAAATTAGGCGTCAATTAATTTTTTTGCTACATTTGAATTAAGACTTGGTCCATAGGACTATAAAACAATTTTTAACAGGCCGGTAAGGTCTAATAAAATTTAAATTATTGATTTTTAATTATAATTTTGAACAAAAAGAAAAAAAAATAACAAAAAAATATATAGATTTAAGGCTAGTTTTAGGAATTCTTATATTTAAACTATCATCTAACAAAATAAATAATATGTGATTTTTGAATTGTTAAAGAAAAATGGTTATGTGTTAAATCAATTAAAAGAGGGGGGTTAATTCGTGTCATGGTAGGGAAAGAGTAAATTTGTGTGTTTGTGTGGTATCGTGGGGTCTTCTAAATATGTGTTTTGGCGCGTGAAGATCATGGTAGGGCGGGCGACGATGGGAACAGACACCAAGAGTTCCTGATTTTGTTAGTGTTCGTCTTTTAATTAGTTTTTTTTGTTTTTTTATTTACCCTAATTGATGTTCGTCTCCGGTCTAGAGTTAGGCGGGATGGAACCCTTCCCAGAGTTGTATCTGTGAGCTGCCGGGAAGCCGACTCTAGCGCCAGTAAGGAGAGCCGTAACAGGGAGTTATCAGAAGGAATGTGTCCCATTTGTATGGGAGGTACCAGTAGGGGTGTGACAAATTGTTCGGTTTTCTGAGGTTTTGCCTACATTTACAAAGTAAATTTACGGACCAAATTTAAATATTCTTCAGTTGTCCGTTAAAAAGTTATAGGAGAAACATTAATTTTGCAAAATTAAGTCATTTTGTATGGGAGGTACCAAAAGGGGTCGGCCGATATAATGCATATTCATTCCTGAGTTAAATTTTTATAAACGCAGATCTGAGGCTGAATTTTACTGAATTTATTGCTTTTACAAAAACGATATGTATGTAAAACAAGAGGGTCAATTCGGTTATTTGTATGGGAGGGCGTGGCAAAAGTTTTGATTTTATAAGCCTAAGTCTACTAAGTCTACATTTAATCTAACCTAACTTCAAATAACCTCTTCAAATAACCTGGTTGTCCGTTGGGAAGTTATGGCAGTAATATTTATTAGCCAAAAATAGGTAATTTTGTATGGAAGGTACCAGAAGGGGCGGGACTATTATGCCCATACAAAATCCCGTTACTACATTTTGGAAAATATTAGCACTGGTACCTGTTCAGAAGTAGCATTTAAGGTTTACTCGAGTTATTGTGCCCACCACCCACCATGTCAGCCAGCCTGACAGACGGACATGACCCAACAAACAAGTCCTTTAATGAAATTGTTCTACAGATATTTGGGGTCAAACACGTCTCCTTTACCGTATCCTTTACCGCTATACATTTTTTCACGTAGCAAATGATATATACCCTCATCTCTAAGCTGAGAAGATTTATATTAAGTAAAAAAAGTTTAGGGTGGTACCAAAGGGGCGTGACTGAACTTTCAATTTTATTTTTTCTAAACTATAACCTGTTATAAATGTTAAACTTAATTTCCTTCTGTACCCCATGAATAAGGTATGGGATAGCTTTTCGCGTTGTTGCGAATTAACACGCTTTCTATTTTAGTTTCACAACAAACTGCACCTACTTCTTTATTGACGAATGCGAGCGTCACTGTTTCAGAAGCTTCTTCTAGATATGTCGATTGACTCGACACTTATACTGTGAAGTTACTGTCGTCAAGGATCGTAGGTTCTGCTGATGAAATATTAGTGTAGATGACTGGAGACAGGAATCAAACCATGGATTGTTGGCATGGTAGTCGTGTGTTGTAACACCATCATGCCACGGTCGGTCACAATGGATGTACCCTTAGTAAAAACATAAAAATGTCAAGTATACAAATTTGAAGGAGTTACCAGAAGATGTGTGGCTGATCCTTCAATTTTTCTCCAACATTTTTTTCTGTTATAGCTTTACTGAATACAAAATTTTGCACGATCGCGTTGGGGCGAAATGTTACATTTGTATGAGAAGTCTCATGTTTTTGAATATAATGCAAATTATACAAACGGGAAAATAAGTTATTTTTTAGATATGTTCAAAATATTTTATTCTTATACGAGAATTTTGTTTAAAGTGCTCTAAGTCATTATACTTATACCAATTTCCATATAACGGCTCATATAAAATGCTATAATTTACAGCAGCGATAATAATATATAGCTCTCAATTATCACTTTAATCTGACATTAAATACTTTGCTGAATAGATGATGACGTAAAAAAGTTCATTTTATTGCAATCTAATAGAATTGCAAAACGATAGAGATAAGCAATTACAAGTTAATTATTAATTTATATGTATCTACAGATGGCCGTGATGTCTTTATAAATAATTCAAAATATTTTATATTAAGGTGTATACTAAGTTGCAGCGATGTTGTTATCTCCTATTGAGTGACAAACATTCCTAATAGTTTATTCTTGTCAATCAAGCTCGACCGGCAGCTATATTGGGAAGCTGTTATAGGGCAGATAGTGATCGAAAGTTACATAATGACTGCAACACGCAACTATTATATAATAATAAAAAACATGTCTCTTTGTACGAAGAGACAGTCAAATAGCATTTGCTTATAACACTGTGGAGCATTTTCGGGGGGTGAGTAGTTTGCAAGTCAGGGTAAAGGTTTGGACTGTGAAAGCCAAACCTTTTGGTGGTTTTGTCAATGTATACGGACCAAGTACCTTTACTCTGGCTTGGAATTTCTTACTTCTCAAATTGGCTGCTGCACTGTGTAACATTATCAAATTTTAGGTTAATGTTGGAAAAAAACACACAAAACTCACTTCCACACTAGGAATGAAATGCGATGGTCCATATTTTCAATGATTTAGAGACATAATTGAGGTTCAATGTCATGTGCAGAATTTTCTCATTCTTTAGCCCTTGAATTGTTCTTGGCTCATTGATGTATACTTGTTAAGTTGGACAAAAAAATTGACGTTCATAGGCAGGGGGCATTTAACAGTCAGCTCACCTAACTGAAATTTCTATACTAGTTTAAAAGATCATCAATGCTGAACATATATTATTATTGAAAGACCTAAAAAGATTAGCATAGGTAGAATATAATTATGTGTTTACATACTAAATGGAACAAGTTGAATTTGACGAAATGTTTAAATGAAGACATAATCCAAGTTGATGTAACATTTTTAACCTTAAGCGTATGATTGTTATCAATTGAGTTAACGCTGGAACGTATGATTGATATTTATTAGAAACTTTACTAACTATTAGACGTATGATTAATATTAATTAATATATCAGTTGTAATAACATATTTTCAGGGGAAATATATAGCATAGTTTAATAAATTTTGTATATTGTATAAAAAGTTATATATTTCTGCCAGGCTCCACGAAAAGCCCCCCAATGAAATAACGCCCAAACGAGAAATGAAATATTCCCCAAATTTTTTTCATACATTTTTGGGTGTTATTTTATATGAAATAACTCCCAAATTTTTTGGGCGGTTTTTCATTTATTTTTGGGAATTATTTCATTCCTCATTTGGGGTTTTCAAATTATGAAATAATCTCCAATGAAATAACGCCCAACAAATTTTTGAAATTCGGGGCTTGTTTCATGGCGTGTATAATTTGGGTGTTATTTCATTTTTTATTCGGGGGTGATTTCATTTTTAAAGCTGTCGGTTTTTGGGGGTTATAATTATATATTTATATAAAAATAGGCCTTTTACAAGAAAAGTTTAAGCCTGTGAATACATTACAATATCTTTTATAAGTTTACAGATATTTCCGTTTTTCATATTGACGGAGAGAAAATCAAGAATATGCTACGAGCATTTTTTCATTTTGAGAATGATATCTAAGAATGGAAATTTCTTAAATTTGTAAGAGTTCTTCAGAAGGAGTAATTCACTAAAGGCAGAGAGTTTGATTTTCTTGTGAACAGTGGAGGTGGTTGTGTAAATGCCAAACGTAAAAGGCAAATTGTCTTCCGAACTGCAAAAGTAGAGCAGGGCTACAACGATCTACGATCCACACGATTTATGTCAATAATTTTGCGACTTTGCTGTTGGTCCATATTGACTTCATGAAATCCTTATTGAAACTGGCTCTTTTATGAATTTTGGGCATAATTTCATTTTTGTTGCTGATGGGGTTTATTTCATTGGGGGTTATTTCATTTTCATCATTGGGTGTTATTTCATATGAAATAACTGCCAAATATTGGGGGTTGTTTCGTTTTCGCTTTGGGGTTTATTTCATTAATTTTTGGATGTTATTTCGTTCACTGTTTTTGGGCGTTATTTCCTATTTTTTGGGGTTTATTTCATTGGGGGTTATTTCCTGGGCGTTATTTCATTGGGGGGCTTTTCGTGGAGCCTTTCTGCCATTCAAATATTTACGGCTTACAGAAGAGATTTACAAAGCAAATATTACAAATTTATAATGAATGTAACACTTCGTTCAATAATGTGTGTGAGTAATTAATTAAAACACATTTTTTTACATGTTAGTAATGTTAAAACTAATTTGAATTTGACTGAAAATTTGAGAAGTACAACTCAAACTCAATGTAGCAGTTCTTACCCTGAGCGTATGATTGTTATTAATTGATTAAACTCTGTGACGTATGATTGATATTAGTTAGACGAATTGCTTACTATTGGGCGTATGATTAACGTTTATTAGCATGTTAGTTATAACAAAATAATTTCAGAGGAAAAAAACAGCATATTTTGAGAAAATTTCTATATATTACAAAAAGTAAAATATTTCAGATAATTCACGATTTCAGCGGAAAATTTTAGCATATTTTGAGAAAATTTCTATATAGTACAAAAAGTAAAATATCTCGATCATTAGTAGACTTAGAGCACTTCAAATAATACAGAAGAGATTTACGAAGCAGATGGGAAAAATGTGTTATGAAGGCATATGTTAGTAATGTAAAAACTAAATGGAATTATTTGAATGTGATGAATTATTTGAAAGAAGTAAAATTCAAACTCAATGTAGCAGTTCTAACCCAGAGCGTATGACTGTTATTAATTGTTAAAACACTGTGACGTATGATTAATATTTATTAGATGCATTACTTACTATTGGACGTATGATTAATATTAATTAGCAAGTTAACTGTAACAACATAATTTCAGGGGAAAAATACAGCATATTTTTAGAAAATTTTTATATTTTAAAAATAGTAAAATGTTTTTGATTACAGTGGAGATTTTACAAAGCAGATAGGAAAACATTTATAATAATATATTTAAGAACTTTACATATTGTTTAAACTGCATTATTTCCAAGTAATACTATAAGACATTTACATGACAATGGAAATATTAAAATTTTCTTCAAGTATATAGCTAATTTTACCAGCCCTCCCTCATTATGTCTATGAAATTCATATCTAATTTTAAAAATTATCAATTTTAACACCTTTGCCACTTCTTCCGACGATTGCAAGATTAATACCTACAAGTCTATTTAACTAATTAAAACGAAAAATAAGCAAATCACTTCCAGAAAAAAATCATTTTAATCATCCAATTGTCATTCGTCACTTATGCAGTGCAGTCTTATCTAATCTCAATGATATTTAGCACGCATTAATTAATTAATTACGGCAATGACGCAGCCCAAGCAATCGTAAATTGCTTTAATTGTGAACGCTTAAAGCGCAACGCCGCAGTGCTTTGCTTTAAAGTTATTTGCGAAATCAGTTTTCCATAGAATCCATAGCAAATATCTTAATCCGTTATAGGATATCGGTTACTCTTAACAAATTGCCGTAGTGAGTGACTCAACTATGGGCTCGATAAAATCACATTTACAATCAAACTAAAGTTAATAGATTTTGTATGCCGGCAGTTGTAAGACACAAAGTGTCTAACTCAAGCTCCTCGCCCCTACCCTGTAGCAGTTGTGTGACAAATTGCCGGGTAATCATAGCAATTTGCTTAGGATGACAACACGAGACATTTTGCCACACAGAACAGCAAAACACGGCTGTTTGTTGCCTCATAGCAAATTGTGCTTAAATTGTAAATTAAATTGTAGCTAAAAGTTATTAATTATGAATACTGTTTCGTTGTGTTTTTAATTTTGCTGTTGTGCAACGATGAATATCAGTTGTTTGAAGAGCTTGAACGGTTGGCCGTTGTGTGCAATTGTAATTTATTTAGAAAAAAAAAATTATATGGTGGACGGTTTTTTGTTGTTGTTGTTGCTGTTGTCATTAAAATCAATACAAACGTGACTTTTGAAAATATTTACAATAAATGCAAGCAAGCACTTGAAATTCTTAGTGATAAAGGAATAGCAGAAGTAAAAAATACATATGTACATATATGATATGTAATAGCTGTGATATGTGAAAAATATGAAAAACAATTGTAGGAATGTAATATTTTAAATGGTCTAATATTATTTTATATAATTTTAAAGCTTACTTTTAGTTAACAACACTGGCACGGCTTTTAGGCACAATGGAACTATTACACTCTTATCAAAGTAGTGAAAGAAGAAAATTCGAAATTCGTACTTGATTTTACTCTTTAAACCCTGAACGTATAATTGTTAATTATTCAATAGACACTGTGACGTATGATTGATATTTACTAAACGCATTACTTACTATTGGTCGTATGATTAATATTAATTAGCATGTTAGTTATGACAACATAATTTCAGGGGAAAACATCTTATAAAAAGTAAAATATTTCTGTCATTAGTAGATTAAGTGCACTTCTCGTTATTACGGCTAACAGAAGGGATTTATGAAATAGACAGGAAAAAAAATTATTCTGATTTTATATGGAAGAACTGTTAAGACTACATGGAATTATTTAAATTTGAAGAAATATTAGAGAGAAAAAAATTTCAACTGAATGTAACATTTTTAACCCTGAGCGTATAATTGACAATAATTGAGTTAACACTGTGACGTATGATTGATATTTATTAAATGCATTAGTAATTGTTGTACGTATGATTATTATTAATTAGCATGTTATCAATAAGTCAGTTATGACAACAAAATTTAAGGGGAAAATACCTCAAATATGTTTAGAAATTGTCTATATCTACATAAGAAATATTTTGGGTGTTATACCAAAGTATTATTAGAAGGTACAAAATTTGCATTTTAAAGAGAAAAAAAAATGCTGAATACGACAATTTGATATTATGAGATTTGATATTTGAGATAATGTCCTACTTGTTCTAAGGAATTTGAAATTGTTACACATTCTTTATTCGATTATTGAAAAACTCCTCCCATTAACAAAGTCGGAAAAGTATTTTTTATAAAATAGAAAAAAGTTTATATAAAATTATACCGTATTGTTTGTTAATACTAATACAGTTTAAAATATACTGGCACGGCACTTTGCCATAAAAACTTGAAGTAAGCTAAGTTTACCAACAAAAACCTTGTAAAGAAGCATGAGCTTTGGGGTAAACAGGGAATCGTGGGGAAAGAATTTCCTCCATTCTCATGTTTGAATATTAACAGTCAATTTAAAACTATAATTGGTATACTTCGCATGTACATATTTGACATATTTGTAGATAGTTATACAGCTGATGGATGATGTACCATTGTGCATCAGTTCGTCACAAAGGGGTCTGAAGATGAACTCGTCATGGAGTTCAAAACGCGTCATCCTAGTGCGTGACACACTGAATTTGACCAAAAATATCAAACAATAAATAACACTGTTCTGATCGTTTGCCGAATTCGATGTATCATTTGATACACTAACGTAAATTTGATAAAAATTTTACCATATATGAAAGACTAGCTTTCCCGTCTCGCGTTGCTTCACCCGATCTTCTTAAGAATTTAAGCAGAACAGGCAAACTGCAATGGAACTGCAATGGAAGTACAAATTTCCTAAAACCTATTCTAAGCGGACATTTACTCGAACAGAGTAGGTTGTTCCACCGACTCGAACAAGGGAACAACCAGCCTATCTTCATCCATTTCACCTAAACGCTTAGTCTAGTAATTACCATTAATATGACCGACATAACAATTTGTCCAAAAGGGGCGTGACACCGCCCATTTTCCAGCTAGATGTAATCATCCATGTACCATTTATATATGTAGCCAATCTCATCTTCATACCTTATGACTCATAAAATATGACCGATTGAAATGTTGGTTTGTGTGGGCGGTACCACACCCCTTTGCCTAATTATGTTTTCATGCAGCCTATAATAGAGGCCAAATGGATAGTACTGCACAGTTAAAATGTCATTGCAATTGGTCAATTTATTTGTTTTAGATAACGATTTTTTCAAAAAAGGCGTGGCACCGCCCATTTTCCAGCGAGGCGTAATCCTCTTTATATCAGCAACATATGTAGCAAATCCCATCTTCATACCTCTAATGACTCTAGAGATAAGACCGATTGAAATTTCGTTTTGTGTAGGCGATGCCACGCCCCTTTGTCTAATTATGTTTTCATGTAGCCTATGATAGAGGCCCTATGGACAGTATCACACATAGAAAATTTAATTCCAATCGGTCCATTAATTTAGTCAATATTACTATTTTTAAAAAAGGGGTGTGGCACCGCCCACTTTCCACAAACAAAGTATTTTTCTTATACGACCGATAGAGGTACCAAATCTCGACTTCGTACCTATAATGATTCAAAAGATACAGCCATTTTAAAACTCCAGTTGTGTGGGGCGGTGCCACGCCCATTTTACCCCCTTTCAGTCCGAATTTCCAAAAATCCCTTCTTAGTGCGCGCCTACGTCATAAAAGAAACCTACATTCTAAATTTCACGGTTCTAGCTTAAGGCATTTGGGCTGGGGAGTGATCAGTCAGTCACCCAAGCCTTTTATATATATATATTATAGTTTCTTCGGATATAAGGTCGGGTATTGAATACAAATTTTGGGACCGGCAGTGACATAGTGGATAGGACACGCGACAACCATGCGGGGGATCAGTGGTTCGATTCTTGATGTTGTCGACAGCAACTTTGCAGTATAGTGTCGATCCAATCGGCATGTATAGTAAAAGTAGGTTCCATTTGTTGTGAATCTATAATAGAAAGCGTGTTAGCCACAACAACGTGGGAGGCTAACCCATACCTCATTAACGGGGTGTAAAGATAAATTAAGTTAAGTTTTTCGAATACAAATTGCGAAAAGATCGGCATAACTCAAAAAACTTGATTTTTGAGTAAATAATGCAGAAATGTGGAACATACCAAAATCTAAAGGGTGGTCTAACCAAAACGCTAAGTTTTAATTGAAAAAAGTTTTCCTAGATTTACTATGACAATTAAATGTGACACAAAATATCGTCCAAATGCTCATCACGTTTTCAATGGCATACCTCTTTTCGATGATCCGTTTTTCACTGAGACATAATTGAGGTTAAATGTCGTTAGTGTGCCGAATTATCTCATCCTTTATCTCTTAAATTGTTCTGGGCTTGTTGGAGTACAGAAAGAAAGAAAGAAGTTCAAAGGTATCAAAACACTGCCACGCAAAATAGTCATTGTGTCGTTGGCTGTGTTGCAAGTGGCGCATCCTATGGGAACCACATATCGTCCAGGTCCATATACTCAATTTCTGGCCATTAAAAGGCCGTTATCATCTCGCGATAGTGAACACTATTCACGGTAACTGCTTTTCCGAAGAAGTTCGACCTAATGACGCCGCCAGCCCATAAACCGTACCAAACAGTCACTCGGCATTTCAACAAACACTCGTAGATTATCATTTGCCCAAATGCGGCCAATCAGTTTGTTAACGAACTCAATTTCCTCTCTAACGCATAAATAACCACATTAGCTTGCCACATGCATTTTAAATGTTATTGCCATATAAAATATGTAACGCATGCTTAAATTCTAATATCACAATGTTAACCTTTTTGAAAAAAATTAACATCGTTATTTTCTTTCATCGCTAGCACGTATGAGTAATATAATAATTGGCATAGCGAATAACACCTAGTGTTAACATTATTGTAGACATATGATTAATATTAATTTGAAACACTTCAATACCATTTTTTTGACTAATTTTCTCTTACCTTTCTCTCATTTTACTTTCAGTGCGGCATGCGCCATCCTAACACTGGACTAAGCGAAGACGACCTAAGTCGTCTTACCGGTTCATCATCTTCGTCAGCATCTTGTCGTAGTAACAATTGTAACACATCATCCTCCTCTTCCACATCCTCGTCATCGTCGTCGTCGTCGTCATCATCGCCGTCGGCCTCCTCATCCGGTGCTAACACTCCCGAAGAATGCAAACATATCAATACGAAAAAGCATCAACATGAGCATCATTCACCTTCCAAGCACCATCACCAACAGCAACCGATACCGGATCAATTGGAAAACAATAAAAACACACAACACCATCATCAACACCAACACCACCACCATCACCAGCAGCACCATCATCAGCAGCAGCAACAGCAGCACTCGCGTTTCAACTCCACCTATCTGCCGGAGATCATAAATCCCTTGGAATGGCAGAAATCGCGTAAACGCAAGGAGCGTCTTGACAGCACATCCTCAAGTACGCAGGATCGCAAATTACAGCGTTCCAATAGTGAGGAACTTTTGCCACAGGATGGCAAATTGCAGAACAACAACAATGTGGCTTCCACACCGGCCGACTTGGGCGTGGATGCCCTTAAGTCGAGCCTTAAGAATGTAGAGAATATTAGGCGTGTATCCTCGGAGGATTTCAAGCGCACGCCCTATGAGGTCTATGAACAGGAATTGAAGGGCGACTGTGAGCGCGACACCAGCGCTGTTTCCTCTTCTCATGCCGCCGCCAGTGTGTGCGATGAGAACGATGGAGGTCTGGCTAATCGCCAGCACAGCAGCCATCGGTCATGGACTGTGGGTGCGCCCATCAAGGATATGACCAGAAGGTCACGTTACGAGACCAGTCCGGCTCGTTCACAGCGACATTCGCCCATCAGGGTATGTTTCAGCAACAATGGCAACAGCGGCAGCAAACATCGCGACAGTGATGACAGTGAATGCGAGCACGAGCGCCGCCGCAGCAGTGAACGCTTTTGCAAGTCACGTGCACCGCCAGGCCGCAAAGCGTCGGGCATCACCAAAAAATCGACCAGTGCCTCGAATGCCATGCGTTTTTTGCCTTCAAAGCTGAACGACGAGAATGTCTACAAATACGATTTGTCAGCACTGAAATATGAGAGACGCGGTTTCGTATCGAAGAAATCGTCGTCTGCGTCGTCGGAGAAGACTAATACCAACGATTTGAATGACAATAATTTGATTGATTTCAATAATGCATCAGCGTCGGCGTCAGTACCAGCGAAGCTTATGGCCAAGAGTATCTCGCCCACGGCATCGTCAAGTGGCTCCACAGATGACGTCAACATCAATGCAGCCTCCACCCAGCAACAACTTCAAAAGACTGCCTCGGCCAGCAGCAGCAAAAACAGCAGTCAAACAAGTTTACACAAACTTCCCGTTACCACGTCGGCACAAGAAGCACTGCCATGGGATCGTTCTGTGCCCGAAGACCAAACACCCGTATTGAGCCGTCGTTATGCCACCGTCAGGCCACATCTGGTCGATAGCATTGACACCGCCGCCAAACTGTCGAAAGTTAAGCCTTTCCCACAACCCTTCCACAAACAACTTTCGACGGCTGCCCAGTTGTTGGCCAACGATTTAGATGATGACGATATGGACTCATCAATCAATACGTTCCGTACTTTTACCACCTTGGAGAATCTAAAGACTCGCGAACTAATGCAACAGGTTATACCTAATGTCATGTCTTTCCAAACACCAGAGGAACGCATGAAGCAAATTAATAAGCGTGTAACGGCACTCAAGAAGAAATTGGGCCAAATGGAAGATTCATATGAACAGAAATATGGCTATAAGCCATCACAGGCTGATCGTTTGAATGATAAATATATAAAAAATATTCTATCAGAATTAAGTAAATTACGTAAGGAACGTCACGAGCTGAAAGCAGATCCAATGGCAGCGCTAGGGCTCAAAGTAAGTGGGGGCATGGATGCAGAGCAGAAGCTGCAGAAAATCAAGACAACTTTAAGTGAAATTGAACAGGTGAGTTGATGATTAAAAAAGGAAATAATGAAATAAATATGTAGGAGGAAGCATGTTAGAGGGTAAACTGGCAGGTGGGTGTGGATGTTATCGAGGCAGGTGTGGGCTTGGGGCTGATACAAAAAACGTTGAACAAAAAACTACATATGTTATCTCTGAGTGTTTTGCCAACATTTGTAATAGTTTGAGTAAAACTATGAATATCAGTTCATCTCGGACATCTTATGACTAAGTATTGTTTACATATTTAGCTTTGACATAAATGAGTTGATATATTTCTTTGTAAGCTCCATATTACCACCATATGAGTTATGAGTTGTATAGGGTTTTCCAAAAAGAGGTTTTAAATTGGTATTCAACGAAAAATTTAATTTTTTGAGATAAATGATCCGATAATAATGAAAAACAACATCAGCTAAATGGTCAGCACGCTTACAGGACCGTATCCTTTCCATGAAATTGTTTCCACAACCAAAACGCAAAGTGGCTGCCCTATGTCCTCGATAGTATCACAAATGTTGTTGGCATAGAGCTTATCTTTCACGTGGCCCCAAAGGAAGAAGTCGCAAGGTGTTAAATCACCAATTGTGATCACCTCTTCGAGAGATAACACGGTCCGGAAACTTTTTCCGTAAAAGATCGATGGTTTCGTTGCTTGTGTGACACGTAGCGTTGTCTTGTTGAAAGTAAACGTTGTCCAGATCAATACCATCCGATTTCGACCATAAAAGATCATTAATAATCTTTCGATAGCGCAATCCATTCACCGTAACTGTTGATCCAACCTCATTTTCGTAAAGGCAAGGTCTAATGACCCTGCCGGACCATAAACCGCATCAAAAAGTCACACGTTGAGGATGGAGAGGCTTCTCAACAATAACTCTAGGGTTTTCCGAGCCCGAGATGCGACAATTTTGCTTGTTGACGTAGCCACCGAGGTGAAAATGGGCCTCATCAGTCAAGAAGATTTTTCGATGAAATTCCGGATCATTTTCATGTATTTCAAGTACCCAATCAGCAAAGACACGACGTTGTTGATGATCGGCCGGCTTGAGTTCTTGTGTTAACTGAACTTTATAAGTCTTAAGACCCAAGTTTTATTCTTCACATCACTAACTTGTCCCAACAGCTCGAAGTTGTCCACCAATTTCTGTATTGCGGTCCGACGACGACCACAAAATGCTTTAGTTTTGCGCACTGTGACTGCAAGATTTTCACCGTTTTTGTAGTGAATTTTAATAATTTCATTGCGTTGTTGAAGCGTGTATCGTTCCATTTTTAGTAATGGCGTAGTTTCTACTTGTCAATTGTCAAAGAATAAAAGCTTCAAAAGTGACAGCTACTCTAAATAGCGGGCCATTCACAATAACACCCTTTACGAATAGACGTTTAGTTGAAAAGGGGAACAACCACCCCAAATTGAAATTTTGGTTTTTGTGGGCGGTGCCGCGCTCCTTTGTCTAATTATGTTTTCATGTAGCCTATGACAGAGGTCCTACGTATAGTGCTCCACAGTGAAAATGCATTTATTTCGTCAAGATAAAGGGCGTGGACCGCCCATTTATCAGCGAGACGTAATCCTTTTTTGTATCAGTAAAATATGTAGCAAATCTCATTTTCATACCTCTAATGTCTCTTGAGATATGACCGATTGAAATTTCGGTTTGTGGGCCACGCCCCTTTGTCTTATTATGTTTTCATGTAGCCTTTTATAGAGGCCCTATGGACAGTATCACACAAAGAAAATATTATTACAATCGATGCCTTTATTTGACCAATATAACTATTTTTTTTAAAAAATGGGCGTGGCACCGCCCCCTTTTCACAAACAAAGTATTTTTGTTACGTCCGATATACGTATCAAATCTCGACTTTGTACCTATAATGGTTTGAAAGGAACTGCCATTGCAAAATTCAAGTTGTATGGTGTGGTGCCACGCCTATTTTATCCTCTTTCAGTCCGAATTTTCAAAAATCCCGTCTTAGTGCGCACCTACGTCATAAGAGGATCCTACATTCCTAACGGGCCAAGCTTTATCGGTTTGGGCTGGGGATATATATATATAGTATTTACACGGGCGTATGCTTAATATGATGTACTAGTTGGTGTCGGGATCGGCCGTGGTATAGTGGTTAGATCACGCGACTACCATGCGGGAGATCACAGGTTCAACTCCTGGCTCCAGTCATCTTAAAAAAAATAAGAAGAAAAGTTTTCTTTCATTGTCGGCTCCCCTCGAATGTTGGCGACATAAACTTCGCAGTATTAGTGTCGAGTCAATCGGCATGTCTTGTAAGAGCTTCTCAAACAGTGACGTTCGCATTCGTCGATAAGCAAGTAGGTGCCGTTAGTTGTGAATCTAAAAATAGAAAGCGTGTTAATTCACAACAACGCGAGAAGCTATGCCATACCTCATTCATGGGGTGTAAAGGGAAATTTTGTTAAGTAGGTATCATACGCATGATTGATATTTGATAAGTGTAACATCTATGGTATGGTATAACATCTATGGTATCGTGAGAAATTAAGTAAAGAAAAATACAGTCGAAACTCTCTATAACGAATTCCTAGGTACTGGATATTTACTTCGCTATAAAGAAAATTCGCTATATAGAAAAGAAAAACAATTTTGTTCCTTTTAACATTTTTTAATTGTTGTAGTCAGTTATTTTGGTTTGAAGTATATTTTTTCCACTTTTCTTCTTCAATATAATTTTCCAATACATTTAAAGAAGTAAACACAGTATGTATCGCGATATCGAAAGGCAAACTGATAGCGAAGGCAAGAAATGTGAGAGATGGTAATGATTCCAGTTGTCACTTGCATAGTTCGGTGGTTCCCCAAAATACACTTTAAATTTTATGACATATATATACAATTGAAAGCATCAGTCTCTGTTTGTGCGTTGTGAAGGCAATAAAGTACACCGAGAGCACCAATAACACAAAACAAAGCGACGTCGATTTCTTTTTTGTGTGCGTGCGTTCGGTTTTCCCTACCATTCGTTATATGGAGATTGAAAATGCTTCAATCTTGAAGTTACGGTCGCAAAAATGCTTCGTTATAAGGAAATATTCGCTATAGGGAAATTCGTTATATGGAGATTATAATACACTCAAAGTAGACCCAAAACACAGTGTTCTTATAATTGCTTCGCAATCAAGAGAACTTCGTTATATAGGAGTTCGTTATAGATAGTTTCGACTGTATAACAAATAAAAACATGTTGTAATGCCTTTTAGTACAAGTTTGCATAGGACAATACAATGGGATTTGCTATATTTGATTGATATTCCAATTAGCTTTGGCGTTAATTAATTGATATTTTTCTTTACAAACTCTATAACTACCGTATGAGTTATATATACTTATTAGTGTTTACACGGGCGTATGATTAATATGAAGTACCGGTGTTACTTGTTGATATCATACGTATGATTGATATTGATATAAATTTTCAGTTTCGTAATAAACTAGATAAAGAAATATAAAACAAATAATAACTTATTGTAATTTCTTTCAGTAGAAGTTTGACAAGGACAACACCATGAGATTGTTAATATTTGATTGGTATTCCTCTAGTTGTTATGAGAACACTTTTTAAACAGGAGTTGATTACATAATAAGCTTTGACATAAAGGTAGAGATATTTTTCTTTGCAAGCTCTATTACCACCGTATGAGTTATATATAATAATTAGTGTTTACACGGGCGTATGATTAATATGAAGTAACTGTTTCAATACAAGTTTGCAAGGCAACAGCGTGGGACTTTAAATATTATATTGATATTCCTTTAAATGTTTTGAAAACATTACCACCGTATGAGTTATATATATTAATTAGTGTTTACGCGGACGTATGAGTAATATAAAATACTAGTTTCACTAGTTGTTATCATGCGTATGATTGATATTAATTAAATATAACAGTTTCGTAATAAACTGGATAAAAAAATCTAACACATAAAAATATGTTTAAAGCTTTTCCAGTAGAAATTTGACAAGGACAACACCAAAGGATTTTTGATTATTTGATTGATATTACTCTTGTTGTTATGACAACACATTTTAACCAAAATTAAATACCTAATTAACTTTGACATTATGCAATAGATATTTTTCTTGGTAAGCTCTATCACCACCATATGAGTTACATATATTAATTAATGTTAACTCGGGCGTATGATTAATATAAAGTACTTGATTCACTAGCTGTTATCATACGTATGATTGATATTAATAAAATATAACATATAAATCTACAGTTTCATAATAAACTAGATAAAGAAAAATGGAGTACATAGAAAATCCAACTGGTAGGCATTATAACCAGTTGGATTTTCTATTATTGATTGATTTTTTTCTCTAGTTGTTATGAAACCACTTTTTAATTTTATTCTCAATGCATTCTAATGCATAACATGTAAAAAAATAATGGTTTCATGTGAAACACAACAGAATGTGCTGCATTTAGAAGTAAACAAAAATCTCTAGAAATATATATTACAGCAGCGAAAGCGATAAGCAACTATGTCAAATGACAGTAAACACTTAAAATTGCCTTAACAACGTAACTTATGATAATATGTAAGCAATAATAATGATAACATGTAACACAAAAGTATAAAACAAATTCTAAACAATATTACCGTATTAAATAAGGCCAACAAAATAATATTTTATTTAGAATCAGCTTATTGTCATAGTAATAACTTTCCTTTTCATCTAAGGCGCTAACACGCTTCACAAATATATCAATCTTAATATAACAAATTGAGTGATTTTAATTTATAGTAAATACAAAATTATCAATTCTATACTAGCACGTAGTATGTGTTCTATATCTATATATATATATATATAGAATATTTTATATCTATGTACAGTTGTGTATGTATCCCCTAGAATTTCTATATCACGAGAAATTTAGCAAAACAAAATGAAAGAAAAACAACGAGCCTTCTTTATTGTCGACACGCACATATAGAACAAATTTTCTAAATCGCATAACACTTTGGTGGCTAGAACGTCACACCGTCACACCCCTACCCTACTCAACATCAGGCCAGATGGTGGCCAAAATGGTATATAATATATATACTTGTATCAAAACAAAATACCGAACACAACAAATATTTACATATAGGTAAATCGAATGTATGTGTCTCTACATACAAATTCATTCATTGCTACTTACATATAAAGCTAAAAAATTTAAAACCAATTTTGTGATCATTTACCAGCCAAGAAGCCAAATAAGTTGAATCGTGTTGGTTTTGCGTTTTACCAGTCGTTCAGTAATCAATCAATATGAGACGCTGGTCATAATTGTAATTTTGGCAAATCTTCATCTTGATGGAGACATATGAACTTAGCATATACATAGGGGATGGAAACGTAAGCAAATCAACACATTGGTGGTAGAGAGAGACATCAATACAGTGAGTCATTGAGCAGCAAGAGACAAGGAATTTTAAATGTGTGGCCACATATATGTATATGTAATCCTCACGAGATGAATACATTATAACATGTTTTGATGTCAATAGGGTGTTTATGGTGGCATGTTATAAGAAGCGTATTAAAAAACTCAGATAAAGCTAAATTTTTGTTAAACGATTTTTATATATTTTTTGCAATTTTTTTTGTTACATTTTCCGATGTTTTTTTTATTACAAACCTTGGCCTTATGTATGGGCAATATTTCAAAAGATGCTTTATCTATAATTTACAAAAACAAGTACTGAGGCACAAGAGCAGCGGACATTCTCTGTAGAGAAATGACCAAGCCCCTTTGTGTGGTCAGATTTAGTTTATAGGCATATTGCCAACTGCGTGTCTGTGTGTGTGTGTGTGAGTATGTGGCATATCTGAGTAAGCTCTTTTAAGGCTTTTAGGTACTGCTGATAAGTGTAATGTAAAGCATAGGCGGTACCACGTAATCACTTTGCATTTTAATATCAAAACAATTGTGTCTGCAGCTTTGTTATTAGTTCTTTTGTGGCGTGATGCAACTTTGTGGGAGAAACTGCTTTGCTTTACATTTGCTATGGTTATATTGAATATGTGCGGATTGAGATGAATTTTGAAATTGGTTTCCTATGTAAAATCTTTTTAGGAAGAACATTTTCGTTGAGAAATACATACTTAAAACGGCAAAACATAAGTCGTTAGTGATTGCAAAAACTGGAAGATGATTATTTTGATCTTGTCTGGAGTACATGATTTTGGGACTCAATTCTGAGAATTGCACTTGAAAGTAGCCCTAAAAATAAGAACTTCTGCATCATTCGTCTTGTCACGTTAGCTGCATTAATAATTTAATGGCCATACAAATGTTTTTTCTGCTCAAGGTGGTTTTTAAGCTCTGTATAGCCATTAAAGGCAGCCAACTTGATCAAACGAATGATGCAGAAGTTATTATTTTTAGGGATACTTTCACGTGAAATTCTCAGAATTGAGTCCCAAATTAATGAGCTGTAAAATGTTGTACTACGTTTTTAAAGTCTCTTGTATAAGTAATATAAATTACAACTATACTGGGAAGTATGATTACTATTAATTCAGACAGTCAGTAAAAGACTGACAAATGATTAATATTAATAAAAATTATTAAGCCAAGCCAGCTTACATACATTACAATGAAAACAATTCTTCAGCAGCAACAGAAATTCATTCATCAGTAGTTGCACGTAGAAAATAATTCTAAACGCTCCGGACTTTTGTGCTTCGTAGACAGTTCGTCATAGCAAACATAGATAACAGCTCTTTCACTTGGTCTATCCAACAAACTATTAGTCACCCTTTCTGCGCCGCAAATCCTGTTTTTTGCCGAAGACTATCCAAGCTAGTGCATTAGGTCTATTTTAACGCGCTTGGCAATGTCGATGTCGTTATACAGCTCTTGGTTCATTTGAGGACGTTACTTACCGTTAACGATGGTGGCTTTAAATATTTTGCGTAGTATTTTTTTTCTCGATGAATAGATTGATTCACTTGTGTCATCAGCCAGGATTGTGTTCTGTAGAGCAATGCAAGTAGTATTAGTTTGTGGTAAAGATGAATCTTTGTTTTCATTAAATGGCTTGCTCAGACCATGGTAGCAGCGGTTTTCTACTATTAGATTTTCAGGTTGACATTATTATGTATGTTGTTAACGGCGTAGCCATGGTAGACAAAATTATCAACTATTTAAAATTTTATAGCTTGCAGCCTTCGCGTAGCGTCCCAAACGAGTAGACTATTTGTTTGTTGAAGCAAATAACTTAGTTTTGTCCTCATTTATCACCAGACCCAGTTCTGTCGATTGCTTCTCAAAGCTCGTAAAGGCCGCAGTAACATCCCGTAGTCCACGACCAATGATGTCTTTGTCATTGGCATACGTGAGCAGAATGTAACTTTTGTTAAAGATGGTACTAGTCATGTTCTCTGTAGAGCCTTTCGCATGATTTGGATGTTACAGGGATCGACTGTAAGACTCTTACATTGTCTAAGGCCTCGCTTTATTGGCTCAGTTAGATTTTTGTCTATTTTCACTTAAGACTTCGTGCCAGTCGAGGGGACACCAAACTCAACCCTAGCATCTTATAAGTTCTGTCGTATCGGACGGACTGTCGAAAGCAGCTTTGTAAGCCATGAATAGATGATAGAAGTTAATCTGCATTTCTTGGATCTTCTCCTGGATTTGTTGTAGTGTAAATATCTGATAGGTCGTGTGAATATCTAATAAGGTCCAATCAGGCTCACTAAGATGGGACCCTTCATATAAGTCACTTAACAGCACTATGAGATTCGTAAAAGGCTGATCCTGCGACATTTGGTACACACACTTGTATCGCCTTTCTTAAGCATAGGACATAGAACACTCAGATTCCAATCATCGGGAATGCATTCCTTGAACCATATCGTGTTAATGGAATGGTGTACGTACGTTGCCAGCTCATTGCCGCCGGCCTTAAAAAGTTATGCTGGCTGTCCACCAGATCTTGCAGCTTTATAATAGTTCATCGAAACAATAAACTGAGAAATATCTATAAGGCGGATATTAGTTATATTTAAGTGAGTAGTTACCGCCTTGGAAAAATATTGAATGGCGTTAGTCCGCCTTATGGGTTTATTAGTCGTGCCACGCCCCTTGTGGCGCGTACCATTCCGCCTCAAGTAATAATACACCCAACCCGATCATGCCAAGTTATGTATTTGGTAAGCTTCATAAGTAAATACTACTCAAATAATTATTCAAATGTTTGTAAATATCAAACTTCATTGAGAAATGTATGCACCAGACGTATGATTATTCCTTAATAAGATTATAACAAAAAGTAGAAATTAAAGTTTTACCTGACGACGAGCACAAGTCTAAATAGTTTCCACGCTTCTTAGACGTTTTTCAACTTTATTCGTATGATTAATATGAATTACCATTACCCTATGACGTATGATTACTTTAATTGAATTTGACCGTAAACAACAGACGTATGATTAACATTAATTGAACAAAAATATACTAACCGTAGAAAGGTTATAATACAAAGACTTGAAAAAAGGCAGATTTCCATTACCAACACCAACTCGTTAGACAAATTAACTATAGCGAATACGAAATCCTAGTTTCAATTCAAAGTCGTACCTGACAACGGGAACAATTCGAAATAGTTTCCTTACTTCTTAGACGTTTTTTTATCTTCCTTCGCATGATTAATATAAAATATGATTACACTATGACGTATGATTACTCTTAATTGAATCTGACTATAGAAAACAGACGTATGATTAACATTAATTAATCAAAAATACACTAACCGTAGCGAGGCTATAATACAAAGACTAGATATCGACTTGGAAAAAGATAGATTAGTATTGGAAACACCAATTCGATGTCATTAGACAAATTGACTATAGCGAATACGTAACCCTATAAATAGATCAGCCCAATGGGTTCATTAGACTTGTATACCTAAAGGGTGGTTAAATTTTACAGTATTTTTTTTACTGTAATTTCCATTTTAGACGTTTTTGTAACTCCATTCATATGATTAATATAAATTACCATTGCCCTACGACGTATGATTACTCTTAATTGAATCTGACCGTAAACAACAGACGTATGATTAACATTCACTAACAAAAATATACCAACCGCAGCGAATTTATAATACAAAGATTAGATATCGACTTGGAATAAGACATATTGATATAGGAAACATCAAATCGATGTCATTAGACAAATTGACTATAGCGCATACGAAAATCTAGTTTCAATTCAAAGTCGTACCTGTCAACGGGAACAATTCGAAATAGTTTCCACACTCCTTAGATGTTTTTTTTAAACTCCATTCGTATGATTAATATTAATTACCATTACCCTATGACGTATGATTACTCTTAATTGTATCTGACCGTAAACAACAGACGTATGATTAATATGAATTAAACAGTAATGTACTAACCGTAGCGAAGTTATAGTACAAAAACTAGATATCGACTTGAAGAAGACGGATTGGTATTAGCAACACTAAATCGATGTCATTAGACAAATTGACAAAATCCTAGATTCGAATCTTGGTCAAAATAGTTTCCACACTTCTTAGACGATTTGTATTAACTTCTTTCATATGATTAATATAAATTATCATTACCCTATGACGAATGATTAATCTTAATTAATCTAATTATGTTAATTAGAAAACATACGTATGGTTAATATTAATGAATATAATACATAGATAATAGTTGCTAAGTTACAGTATAATGACTAAATAACGACTTGGAAATAATTTGACTGCTACTGAAAACTCGAAACTGTTATAAACATATAGAAACCTTAAAAACTTAACTGCTTTATGGGTCCATTAGTCTTGTATTTGTTTACCAACAAAAAGACGATGTAAATATTTTATTATTTTTTTGATTATTATTTTAATGTCTATAATTGTAAAACATTAAATGCCAACAGAATGTGTAATTTCAAAAGGAATTTGACATTTAAATAAATCGCCTGATTTAATAGCCAAGATGAAAGTCTTAAATGTGTATTAATTTTGTTGTTGCTGCAAATTTGTAAATTTTCGCTGCTTTTTGACGTTAATGTTTAAACGGAAATGAATGTGTACATATTAAGAGGGTAGTGTGATAAATAGCAGACATGGGATTAAATTGAGAGGATGATTGATTTGGAACCTTTTTTTTTTGAATTTAAAATAAAACAATTGCATTTTATGATGAAATATTTATTATGATCCATTGATATAAGCAAAGTTTGAATTGCATTTCATTGAAATATTGAATATGCCTCTATGTCATAGATGGTCTATATAGGAGGTCAAATTTTGCAATCACTGCTTTTGAGCTAAGAAAATTAGAATTCCCGAATAGACCATCTATAGTATAGAATATAATTGGATGGCAAAATCTTTATTATGATCCATTGGTATTAGCAAAGAAATAACAGACATGGGATTAAATTGAAAGGATGATTAATTTGGAACCTTTTTTTTTTGAATTTGAAATAAAACAATTGCATTTTATGATAAAATCTTTATTATGATCCATTGACATTAGCAAAGTGTGAATTTCATTGAAATATTGAATATGCCTCTATGTCATAGATGGTCTATACAGGTGGTCAAATTTTGTAATCACTGCTTCTGAGCTAAGAAAATTAGAATTCCCGAATAGACCATCTATGGCATAGAATATAATTGGGTGACGAAATCTTTATTATGATCCATTGATATTAGCAAAGTTTAAATTTCATTGTCACTATATCAAAGATGGTTTATTGGATAATTAAAATTTTCGGTCATTTTTAATAGCAGCGAAAATAAGAATTTCCGAATAGACCAACTACTGCGTTGCCGTCAATATTTTATGAAATTTTCTTTCTAAAGTAAATATTAGAGACTGTTCTTTCCGTTCGTAATAACATTCAAATCCATTTTAAGTGTTATACTTAATAGAAATAAAAATGGCTTATAAATGAATCATCCTTTACCGAATAGTTCTTATACAAAATTCAAATTATTAAATGGAAACATATTACTGTTTCAGCACCTCAGTCTATATCCAGGATTTAGAGTAATTTAGAATCCAATTGAGGGGGCCAAAAGCAAAGGCGTGATAGTGACAGAAAGTTTATTTCGAGATAATCGCCTTCAAAGTTTTAAATTCAAGTGCAAATTCAGGTATTACTTGAACTGTCTTCCTCTAGATATCACCACTGGTAACAACGATTGATCTCATATCATGCTAGTAGATACTTATCTCAAGTTTTTTTTGCTTTGCTTCTGCTTTGTTTTGTTGTGCTAATATAGCTCTATTATTTCTATGTTTAATCGAACCCTAATAGCTGTATAGAGAATTTGTAGTTAGCAAATATATCATCTTTATAATAGCCACCCCTCTTAAATTAGCACACCATCCTCGTAACAAACCTTTATTTGCTTGTTTCACAAAAATACATTTATTATTATTAAAATGAGGAAAATATTGGCAAGAATTTCATATTGCACAATTGTAACAACAACAACAACAGGCAGCCATTCGTCGATTAATCATAAAATGGTAAATGTTTTGTTTTGTTTTCTTTCCCTCTTTCCGTCTTTCCGTCTTTCTTTCTATTGTAAAAATGTAAACAATGTGATATTATTCATAATTTCGCTTAAATCAAATCTACAAATAAAATTTTACCAAATGAATGGAAAATTTTTTATATTTGCACAACGGCAGACCTAGGCCAAAAATGATACATTAAGGTGCGGCTTTGGTAATAAATTTAGAAATAAAAATAAAAGAAAAGTCAAATATAAAAATATTCCAAAAACAAAAACACATTAGTTTTTAAACCCCATGCTGTTTATGTCAGAAGGTAAGACGTAGTACCGCGACTATAATTAAGTGAGTGCCAATCAGTTATTATTGTTTTCTATCTCTCTCTCTCTCTCTGTGTTGTACCTTTTAACCTACAAATTCTAAGCGACCGGCGGTCATTTGGTGTTATTGTTTCTTGATTTTTTATGGCTTTGAAGACATCATTCTGCGTTGTAGCTTCTTTGTGTCAATCATGGTTTTATGTTGTGTTTTTGGCACCACCACCACTATATTTGCGTTGTTTTTGTATGTAGAAAACATTTAACTCGAAAATTTTTGTAAACAAAGTAATTAATCATCATTTCGTTATGTGAGAGCATTTCGTCAGCAAATACGATATAAACAATTTTTTTTGTCAGTCTCTACTGTCGATATGGCAAAGGTAGAGTGTAATTATGTTATTCACTTGTTTCCGTTGCCCATTAAGGTATTATGACACTGAGTATAGAGTTTGGTTATACCAATGGCCTCAGTGATTCTTGTTATTTTGCTAAATGATGATTTGGAAAATTTTAAATTGATAAGAAAAGAAAATATAAAATTCTAATTGAATGCTGATGGACTGTAAATAACCATTTACTTAAGAGAGAAAGTAATTGTAGCCTTAATTTTTTACACAAATATATTGATACTAGCTGGCCCGGCAGACTTCGTCCTGCCTCCAAATTTTTGTTAAATATGTTGAGTGTAGTTGAAATCTAAAAACGATTGGTTTATTTTTTTGGACCTCTAAAATATTTAAATTTAAAGGGCGAGGTTTTCCCGGACAAATTCTGTTATTCATATATCTAAAACGGATCAGCAGTGTCGTCCATGATGGGATGAAAACTTACTTATTGATAAGCATATATTCTAAAACCACATTTTTAAGCCGATTGACTGACCTATAACTTTCAGCGTTGGTGTACTGGGTGATTGTACCTTTTTATCCTAAGGAGTACGAATTTCCAAAAATGCCTACATTAGGCTCAGCAACCCCATTAACCGTATGGTCTGGGTGATATCAACAGTTATTCCTATTTTCGTTATTGTCCCCTAAAATTTTGAAATGGGAAAAACAACTTTGTGAAGCTCTCTAATTCAGTAGGAAGTGCGCCATTATAAAAGTTAGTCATTCTTCTTTTAGCCTTTTTGTAGTCTGAGTGACCATCTACAGCCAATCCTTAACTTTCACTGAAATTTTGGGACAAATGGGGTCAACCGTTTTCACAATTAGTGGTGAGATCAAAATGTACATCTTTTTTATATATATAGAGACTTCTGAATAACTATGATGCTAAAAAAGTGACTAAATGACATTCCAAAAATTAAGTGTATCATAAGTTAAACACCGGCAACTGGTTCCAAACATACATTCAAAATTTTCTCATGCCAAAAAAATCATATATTTTAAGTTTAAGTAAAATCGGACAATCGATATTCAAAATCTTCTCATGCCAAAAAAATCATATATTATAAGTGTAAGTAAAATCGGACAATTGATATAAATTTTCGAAATAATTCAACCACAGCCAAATCAACTGCGGGTCCATATATACAAAAAAAAAAAAAATCATAATAAAAGAAATATACATTCAAAATTTCAATCAAATTGTTTAATTCGTTAAAATTTTCATTATAATTCCACCATAGCGACACCTACCGGGTCAATTTATACAAAAAAAAATTTTCTCAAGGTTCCACAAAAATAAATACTAAATTTCAGTTAAATTGGTACACGCATTCAAATTTTCGATATAAATACACCCTAGCGCCATCTACCGGGTCCATTTGTACATACAATTTTATCTGATGATCAGACAAACATAGATTCTGAATTTCAGTTAAATTGGCCCATTCGTTAAAATTTTGATTGTAAACCGACCCCAGCGCCATCTACCGGGTCCATTTGTACATAAAATGTTTTCTCATGATCAAATTAATATCCATTCTAAATTTCAGTTGAATTGGTACATGCATTCAAATTTTCGATATAAATCCACCCTAGCGCCACCTGGAAATTTTCTACGGAAAATTTCGAATCGAATAAAAAATAAATCAGCCAAATCGCTCCAGCTGTTCTCAAGTAATGGTATGACATACATGGACCATTTCATTTTTATATATATAGACTAGTGCATATTTACCCAACTTCAGCTTATCATGCAGCTTACTTAATAAAAAGTTGGCTTATTGATTCTTGTCTCAGTCACTTTGCGCCAAAGTAACAGATACAAATTTCTTTGTGGTGCAATTTTTTTAATCTCTCCTCACTTACTTTGTGCCATGAATTCTCACATGCTGATTTCTTTGTGCTGCAGTTATATAAATATCGCCAAATTTACTGATCAATGACCTAATGCCCACCCCATGTGCGTACACGCCAACCCACAGGTGTATCATTAAGTATCGCCCAAAAATAGATTTCAAGTAATTTCTCTTTTTTGTTTTTAAGAAAAAAGAGAGATGACCTCAACACACTTTTTGCTAGACAGATCGATTTTCTTTTACATACTTTCGTAGGTATATTAAAAAAAAAAGAATACTTAACACCCATCATCACCAGTCTATTTATAATAAATTAGGATTTTTTTGTTTTTGAAACCCAAAGTATTGAATAGCGTGTGTGAATTTTTAAATCACGTGCCCCATTCAACCAAATCTTATGTGGTGGCACTGCTGTAGCCCACATATAGACAACAATAATAGCAAATATTTTATATATATACAATGAGTTATTTGTTTGTGTTGAAAAATACGTTATAGTAGAATAGAAGAGATATAAAAACGCTTAAAAGTATTTAAAAAAAAAAAACTAAAACAGACTATAAATTTTAGAAAAATGTCAAACATGCACGTAAGCACCAGATCGTAGGCGACGTGGACGTTGACCGAAGAATGTATTTTAATTTAATTTATATACAGTGAATGTATAACAGCTGGAAATGTATGTATCGTTAAGTGTTATATTAAAGGGGACCCTCATATATACGAATTACAGTGAATCACAAAAGAGAGGGGGTATTAGTGTTTGTCTTATAGATATGTGTGGATGTTTCATTTACATTGTGTATGGCATTTGTATTAAATATTTATTAAATTAATTACATTTTTATTAAGTTAAGTAATTTTTCATTCTCTTGTACTAAACATTCCTTCAATTGCATTGTATGATTAATATAAATTCGAAAAGTACCATGACGTATGATTACTATGCATTTAAAATGTTTGTAAACAACAGACGTATAATTAATATTAATTGTAAACAAAAGCAATTGCAATATTGGTAAATACCAAATTGGGAAAATCATTTCACTGAAAAAGAGAAACACAAATCACTTTTCCCATTAGTACCAGATGACGTTAAGACAAAAGTTAACTTTTTCGGTGTAGATATATAAATTATGGGAGAAAAGAGAAATGATAAAAACAATTAAAAAATAGACCGTAGTTGTTTTTTTTTTTGGAAAAATATCAAAGATGTACGTAAGCATGTACGTAGGTCATCGAGTATAGAACAAATTAAATGGGATACATTATTAGGTGTTATATTGTAGAGAACCATATACGCAATTTACAGTGCAACACAAAAGTGTGGGCATTACTATTTCTTTTGTAGACACGTATGTATAGTAAAAGATCATGCAGTGGCTTAAGGTTTAGCTATGTATGTAGTAACTGTCTCGCCTATTAGTGATTTCTTAAACTGCATAGTATGATTAATATAAATTCGAAAAGTACCATGACGTATGATTACTATGCATTTAAAATGTTTATAAACAACAGACGTATGATTAATTTTAATTGTAAACAAAAGTCATATTGCAATTGCTAAATACCGAATTGGAAAATAATTGCACTGAGAAAGAGAAACACAAATCAGATTTCCCCTTAGTACTAGATAACGTGAAGACAAAAGTATATTTTTTGTGTAGATAAATAAATTATGGGAGAAAATTAAACAAAACTGATTAAAAGAATTAAAAAAGAGCACATTTTTTTCGTAGAAAAATATCGAAGATGCAGAGGACATAGACGAACGTTCAGAAGAAATTAAAATGAATACATTATTAGGTGTTATATTGTTGAGAACCATATACGCAATTTACAGTGCAACACAAAAGTGTGGCCATTACTATTTCTTTTGTAGACACGTATGTATAGTAAAAGATCATGCAGTGGCTTGTGGCTTAGCTATGTATGTAGTAACTGTCTCGCCAATTAATGATTTCTTCAACTGCATAGTATGATTAATATAAATTGGAAAACTCACATGACGTATGATTACTATGCATTAAAAATGTTTGTAAAAAAACAAACGTATGATTCATATTAATTGTTAACAAAATATATACTAACAGTTTCAGTCATATTGCAATATCTGAATATTGTATTGGGCAATAATTTCACTGAGAAAAAGAAACACAAATCAGTTTTCCCAACAGTACTAGATGACGTAGACAATAGATTATTTAATGTGCAGATAAATAAATTATGGGAGAAAAGTAAACAAAGCTGATAAAAAGAATTAATAAAAGACTACTTAAGAAAAATACCGAAGATGCGCGTAATCATACCGTAAGCTAGCGTGTTCAGAACATATTAAAATGGATACATTATTAAGTGTTATATTGTAGAGAATCATACACACAATTTACAGTGCAACACAAAAGTGTTGCCATTACCATTTTTTTGTAGGCACGTGAAGGCTTAGCTATTTATGCAGTAACTGTCTCGCCCTTTAATGATTTCTTCAACTGCATAGTATGATTAATGTAAATTTGAAAAGTACCCTGACGTATGATTAGTATGCTTTTTAAATGTTGGTAAGAAATTCAAAGTCTGGGCTAAGGTACTAGGTCAGTATAATCAAATCCTCAAAGGGTATGGCATTCTCTACAATTCTGTTAAAGACTGATATAAGAAATCTTTAATAGTTATTGAGTTATAGGTGAAAAACTAAGCGAACAATAAAGATATGCCTGGAAACGACAAAGCCTTTGGGGGTTTCACTTACTATACTCCCCTAATACCTTCACTCTGACTTATAACTTCTTATCCTCATATAATGACCCCGAAAATTTTCCACATTTGCATATAGTACTCGCATTAAAGTTGGCCCTAAGAGTCAATAAAGATGCACCTTGGGTTTTATGATGATTCCCCATGAGAATGATACTTTCGAGACGAATCCAATGGAGTAATGTTACTGGTCCCCTGGACCGATTTAGACCTATTTTTGTTGGTTCACTATTGAATATTTTAAGGCTGTGAAAATTCAAACTACAAAATATTAAATATCATTCTGAATGCTTTAAAATAAAACAATTTTTTTTTTAAATTTCCCTGCGGCGCTACGTACTTTGTACACCAATTCCTGCCTATTTTATTTTATTTTTTGGTGAAAAATAGGCATGAGAGGGTCCATGGGCCTCGTACAATGTACACTACTGTATTCGTTTCAAAAATATCTTTCATTTGAGTACCCGCACATAGTGGGTCATCATAGAACCTAAGGGGCCCCTTTTTTGACCTTTCCAGGCTTCCGCCCCATATTCTGCACTTTTGCCTACCATTGTATCAAAATGTACTTTTATTGTACCAAACAATATTTTTATTGTACAAAGAGTATTTTTGTGCTACAAAGTACTTTTATTGTACTAAATAGTACTTCTTTTGTACTAAAAAGTACTTTTTTTAAATAAAATTTTACTTTTTTTTGCACCAAAAAGTCCGTTAATTGTTACAAAAAGTTTTGATATGGCAACAAAAAGTACTATTATTGCAGCACAAAGTACTTCTATTGTATTAATTTATTGCACTAAAAAAGTACTTTTATTGCAATTCAAAAGTACTCTTATTGTACTAAAAATAACTTTTGCTGTATGTAAAGGTACTTTTATTGTACTAAAAAGTACTTTTATTGTATTCAAAAGGTACTATTATTGTATAAAAAGTATACTTATTGTACCAAACAATATTTTTATTGTACAAAGAGTATTTTTGTGCTACAAAGTACTTTTATTGTACTAAATAGTACTTCGTTTGTACTAAATACTACTTCTTTTGTACTAAAAAGTACTTTTTTAAATAAAATTTTACTTTTTTTTGCACCAAAAAGTTTTTTAATTGTTGCAAAAAGTTTTGATATGGCAACAAAAAGTACTATTATTGCAGCACAAAGTACTTCTATTGTATCAATTTATTGTTCCAAAAAAGTACTTTTATTGTAATTCAAAAATACTCTTATTGTACTAAAAATAACTTTTGCTGTATGTAAAGGAACTTTTATTGTACTAAAAAGTACTTTAATTGTATTCAAAAGGTACTATTATTGTATGAAAAAGTACACTTATTGTACCGAAATTGTACTCAAATGTACTAATAGGTGTTTTTATTGTATCAAAAATTACCATTAATATCAAAAATATTTTCAGCTGTGTCACAAAGTACTTCTATTGTACTAAAAAGAATCTTTATTGTAACAAAATGTTTTTTTTTTGCACCAAAAAGTACTGTTATATATCCAAATTGTACTTTTAATGTGTCCAAAATGTACTTTTATTGTATCAATTATTGTACCTAAATGTACTTTAATTGTACCCAAATGTCCTACAAACTGTTTTTATGGTATCAAAAAGTTATATTATTGCATTAAAATTTACTTTTTTGTACTAAAAAGTACTTTTAATGTACTAAAAATTACTTTTATTGTACTAAAAAGTACTTTTATTGTACTACAGAATACTTTTAGTGTACTAAAAAGTACCCTTATTGTACTTATTGTAACAAATGTATTTTATCGCAACAAAAAGTACTTTTAATGTATCTAAAATGTACTTTTATTATATCAAAAAGTACTTTTGTTGTATCAAAAAGTACTTTGATAGTACTAAAAAGTACTTTTATTATACTAAAATGTACTTTTATTGTAACGAAATGTATTTTAATTGCAACAAAAATTACTTTTTTTGTATCTAAAATGTACTTTTATTGTATCAAAAAGTACTTTTATTGTACCAAAATGTACTTTAATTGTATACAATTGTACTAAAAAGTGTTTTATTTTATTAAAAAGTGATTTGTTGTAGCAAAATATACTTGTTTTTACATCAAAAAGTACTTGTTTAGTCAAAAAGTAATGTTATTATACTAAAATGTTCTTTAGTTGTACCCAAATGTACTGAAAAGTTCTTTATTTTATATTTAGAAGTGAATTTATTGTATCAAAAAGTACTTTTAGTATATCAAAAAGTACTTTTATTGTAAAAAAAAAATATTTTTATTACTACAAAAAGCACTTTTATTGTAGCAATATTATATTGTTTAAAAAGGTACTTTTTTTAATTGCACCAAAAAGTACTTTTATTGTAACAAAATGTTTTTTTTTGCACCAAAAAGTACTCTTATGTATCCAAATTGTACTTTTAATGTGTCCAAAATGTACTTTTATTGTATGAATTATTGTACCTAAATGTACTTTAATTGTAACCAAATGTCCTACAAACTATTTTTATGGTATCAAAAAGTTATATTATTGCATTAAAATGTACTTTTATTGTATTAAAAAGTACTTTTAATGTACTAAAAATTACTTTTATTGTATTAAAAAGTACTTTTATTGTACTACAGAATACTTTTAGTGTACTAAAAAGTACTCATATTGTACTTAAAAGTACTTTTATTGTAACAAATGTATTTTATCGCAACAAAAAGTACTTTTAATGTACCTAAAATGTACTTTTATTATATCAAAAAGTACTTTTGTTGTATCACAAAGTACTTTGATAGTACTAAAAAGTACTTTTATTATACTAAAATGTACTTTTTTTGTAACAAAATGTATTTTTATTGCAACAAAAATTACTTTTTATGTATCTAAAATGTACTTTTATTGTATCAAAAAGTACTTTTATGTACTTTAATTGTATACAATTGTACTAAAATTTTTTTTATTGTATTAACAAGTGATTTGTTGTAACAAATAATACTTGTTTTTACATCAAAAAGTACTTGTTTAGTCAAAAAGTAATGTTATTATACTAAAATGTACTTTTGTTGTACCCAAATGTACTGAAAAATTCTTTATTTTGTATTTAAAAGTGAATTTATTGTATCAAAAAGTACTTTTAGTATACCAAAAAGTACTTTTATTGTAAAAAAAAAATATTTTTATTGCAACAAAAAGCACTTTTACTGTAGCAATATGTACTTTTATTGTTTAAGAAGGTACTTTTTTAATTGCAACAAAAAGGACTTTTATTGTAACAAAGTGTTTTTTTTTGCACCAAAAAGTACTGTTAGATATCCAAATTGTACTTTTAAAGTGTCCAAAATGTACTTTTATTGTATCAAATATTGTACCTAAATGTACTTTAATTGTACCCAAATGTCCTACAAACTGTTTTTATTGTATCTAAAAGTTATATTATTGCATTAAAATGTACTTTTATTGTACTAAAAAGTACTTTTAATGTACTTAAAAGTACTTCTATTGTAACAAATGTATTTTATCGCAACAAAAGTACTTTTAATGTACCTAAAATGTACTTTTATTATATCAAAAAGTACTTAAGTTGTATCAAAAAGTACTTTGATAGTACTAAAAAGTACTTTTATTATACTAAAATGTACTTTTTTGTAACAAAATGTATTTTTATTGCAACAAAAATTACTTTTTATGTATCTAAAATGTACTTTTATTGTATCAAAAAGTACTTTTATGTACTTTAATTGTATACAAATGTACTAAAATTTTTTTTATTGTATTAACAAGTGATTTGTTGTAACAAAATATACTTGTTTTTACATCAAAAAGTACTTGATTAGTCAAAAAGTAATGTTATTAAACTAAAATGTACTTTTGTTGTACCCAAATGTACTGAAAAGTTCTTTATTTTGTATTTAAAAGTGAATTTATTGTATCAAAAAGTACTTTTAGTACACCAAAAAGTACTTTTATTTAAAAAAAAAAATATTTTTATTGCAACAAAAAGCACTTTTACTGTAGCAATATGTACTTTTATTGTTTAAAAAGGTACTTTTTTAATTGCACCAAAAAGTACTTTTATTGTAACAAAATGTTTTGATATTGTAACAAAAAGAACTATCATTGTAGCAAAACGTACTTCTATTGTACCAAAAGTTTATTTAGTCGGCTTGGAATTTATGGAAGAAGTATTAATTTTCCAAAAAATAGGTAATTTTGTATAGGAGTTATCAAAAGGGGGTGGGGCTATTTAACGCATTTCCATTACTTTATTTTCGCAAATGTTATTACAGTTAAATTTTCATAACGATTCGTTAAGGTTTACTCCGTTTCAGGTTTATCCTGCTCACCAGCCAGCAATTTGGTCTTAAGATACATTTTCACCTTAGGTTGAGGGCATAAAATGTACTTTTATTGTGTCAAATAGTGCTTTAAGGGTACTTTTTAAATATTCAAATATATTTTTGGACCATTTTAGAAATTTTTCAAAAATATTTTATTTTAGGCTCGAAAAATTTAGATTTTGATGGAGATGTGACTTCCTTTCTTAGGAGAGCAGTATTGTTCCAAAGAAGTATATACTTCTAATGTAGCAGAATGTCATCATAATGTAGACTGTGCCACTTCTCAGCTGACTTAAGCTCAGTTTATAGAGCTTAGATGTTTCTTACTAATGTATCTTACCCCCAAACAACTTATGGACCTGTCTTCGTAAGGTATCTAAAATAATTATTTCAACATGCTGCAAGAGCGTCAGCGAACTGAGTATAACAATGTATTCAATAAATACACGTATGTACTATACTTGTATATTGAAACGCAACATATTATGTTATTCACTTGCCTATCCCATATATAATTGCCAAAAAAAATATGGCTTTTTCGGATGTTTTTATTTCGTAAATATATACATATATATAAATATATATCCCTTGTTGTTTTTCTTGCATATAACCACAAATTGAAATGTTGCCAGAAAATGTTCGTTCAATTAACGTAAAAAAAACATCGATCGACAAAATAGAAAAACAAAACATTTTATAAAATGCCAAATGTTTTGATAACTATGTACAGACATATGCCACCTTATACAGATGTTGTTTTGAAGCCAATGTGCAAGCGGGCCACAAACTGAATGAAAAAGGGTTCCCAAATCGAATCGAATGGAAGGTTTGTTCGAGCTATAATTATGATTGTTAAGACAATCAACAAGTCAACGTATTGTTGTTATAGTTTCTCTTGGTGTTTTACCAATGTGTGTGCATCGCTTAAACATTTCTAAACTCTTTGATCATATACAACATTTGTGGTTTTTATGGTGTTTGCGTGTGGAACCTGTATATATTTTTTAATTTCTTTACTATTGGATTTAATTGAAGCTTTGGTTTTATTTAATTAACACCCTCTGGCTTTAAATTTTTTAAAAGAGGTTGCAGATTAACAGTGTGTAAGTAAAGAGTATGAGGTAGTATTTGGATAGGTGTTAAGGTATACAAGTCATACGAAATTCCGTCTTCATAATATTAAACAGTCGTATTCGTAGTTTGAAAATTATTAAAACTAGTAAATTTTCATAGGGATTTGTTAAGGTTTTCTCACTGTGAGAACCTATAAAATACCGCATTCATGGGGTGTAAAGGGAAATTAAGTTTTTAAGTAAGTTTGTTTGTTATGTTATGGACAGACGGACATAGCTCAATCGTCTTAAAATGTCCTGCAAAAATTTGTATCTTAAGATACTTGAATTCTAACTCGTCTCCTTTAATGCATTACACTTTTACTCGTATCAAATGATATACACTCTTGTCCCTAAGAGTGAGAGTAGAAATAAGCAATATTTTTTTACTTGTTCTTTTCCCCACACATTACAATGATTATATACAAGAGTAATTTACTAAACTCCCTTTCCTCTCTCACTCTCTCTTTCCAGAGTCTCACCGAAAAACGTGAAGATACCAATCGTTCCGATGTCTTAGATGAACTATCGGCCGATCAATTGGTTCAAGAGAAAACCGCCGTACAACATGGTCTACTCTATTTTGAGTCCCTCTACGGCCGACCTTCGAGCAAAGATGAACGTGATGCGGCACGACCGCTATACGATCGCTACCGTCTACTCAAGCGTTTGGTATCACGCAGTGTTATGCTAACCGGCTCATCCGCCACCGGTGCACCCGAATTACCCACTATTTTGGAACACGAGGCTATGGTCTTTGAGTCCACACCCCTGCAGTATTCATCGAACAACAGCACTGAGACCACAAATTCCCCAACTGATTCTGCCGTGCCCACCAATAGCTCTGATGAGTCGACCACCACAACAACCGTGCAATCGTCACAGCAACAGGAGCAATCGGAAAATATCAGTTGTCTGAGCATCGAACAACTGTGGGAGCATCTCGAGAAGACTCGTGAGGAAAAGAAGCAGCTAAAACGGGTCATACGCGACTATGAGACCGTGTTCGAGGAACAAAATGGTCGTAAAATGCTTAAGAGCGATCGCAAAACAATCGAAGAGACTTATGCCCAATACAAAGAGAAAAAGGCCAAGACTCGTCTATTGCAAGCGTTGATAAAGAAGCAAATCTCACGTTGAGCTATGTAGTATTGAAGAACAAGTGTAGTATATGCATTATACATATAACAGTTTTAGTTGGCACACAAGCATATAACAGAATGCTTTTGGTATAACAGCTTAAAGGCAAAAGTAACAGAAATAAGCTTATGTTGTGAGAAGAAGAAAAAAAAAGCTTTGTGTTAGTATGGTTATAAACCCCTCCCCCACCCCAAACACAGTGGCTGACTATACGGACAACAACCAAAACTTTGCCGCCGGAAAAGCTTTTGGTTCTTGTTACCGTTATATAGAGCATATAACGCTCTTTTAACAGCTTACAACCAATGGGTTGTTAAGTGCAGAAGAAAAAACAGCAAGGTTCCAAACCTTCCCCTAGATATTTTGTTTTGTTATAACGGCAAAGCAGCAGTAGATGACTTTGTGCGTTCCCACAGAAGTTTTTGCGTTTGTTACAACTGCGGGGAATTGGGAGTTTCAAACTTTATCCTAGAATACATTTGGGAAATTTCGAAGGAAAAGTTCTCCTCTTGCCCTAAACATATTAAATATTATTATAGCGACTATTATATTATATTGATTAATCTATAAGACATTAAAATGTTTACTTTTTCCTCTTTCCCTTCACCCTCCCCCCACCCTCAACATTTTTTATTGTTATTAATCATTATTTATTGAGACATGTTTTTTTTGAATAATTTGTAACTCTTTTTTATATTTTATATTTTATTTTTCTCACATTGTTCATTTTGTATTTTTTTTTCTTTTGAAAAAAAAGCCATAATTATTATACAATTGTTTTTTATCTTTCATTCTTTTAAAATTATAAACAATTTATAGTTTTGTTTTATTTTGTATAAAAAAAATTTTATTTTTTTTTATATACTATATATTTTGTTTTTATCACTTTTTGTAAATTCTTTAAAGTGAGCAGTGAATAAAGCAGCAAAATAAATATTTACTATAAAATTATATGATAAAAATATTAAAAAAAATACGCATTTGTTAAATTTTTTTGTTTTTGGGTTTAAATTTATCTCTCTATTCTTGTATTTTCTTTAAGTGCCTAAATTTTCAACCAGGCAGGTCTTATATTCTTAGTCAAGAAACACTGAAATTGTTTTATATAAAAGATATTGGTTGATTGAAAAATTATTGATATACATAATTCAGCAAAGGTTTTCATGTTGCTAAAGTTTACAAACAAGAGCAAAACATATTTATCTTCAATTAGTTGTAATTTAAAAAAAAAAATATAGATTTTGATGAAGAATGTGTCTTTCAGCTGAAATTTTCGAATTCGACTGATGATATTTCCCCTTAGTTTCACTTATTTCGATGGGTGTAAAAAGACGCCTCAAATGGAAACAATAGACCCAGTAGGTAAAATATTAATTATGTTCAATAAATTGTCTAACTGAAATAAGTAGCCGTTATATCCGTATTCAGCTAATGTCTACATTTAATATATCGAATATGTTCAGCAGTTAGTTATTACGGCTACACTAAGCCAAATCTGCTAAATCCAATTTTAAGTAAATTGAGATTTTGATGCCGTGTAGTAGAGAAATGACCAGCACTTATACTTATAGAAAAAAAATTTGAACTGCTAAATCCAGTACATTATTCATCTCAGCTGCAAATATGAAACTATTATATGCGCTTCTTCTCTAGTTCATCACACCAAGTTCTGTAAGGTTTTCAGTAAACTGGTCATTTCAGGGAAGTTTTGATCGCCCTTTTTTGCGCCGTCCATCGACTTCATTCTCAAAGTCAATGCCGGTAACTACACAGCTAGCACATCTCATGATTCATGCGACGTCGATACTCTACGTTAACAATGATGGACCCATATATTTTACAAAGTACAGGGTGGCCCAAATGTGGCCTAGTTATGTTAAACACGTATAACTGTTGTAATAACGGTTTTTTTTAAATGATTTATTTTTATATGTTAAATACATTTTACGGCAACTTAACGTGACTATGTGTAAAATATGACATCAGACAAATGACCACCATTTTGCTCGATACAGGCATTGGCTCTATTTAGCGCATTTTGCATTACACGGCGTAATGTTTCTGGTTGCAGGCGCCGATTTTCGTCTCGAATATTCTGCTTGAACTGTCCAAGTGTCTGTGGTTTGTTAACATACACTTTGTCTTTTAAATAACCCCATACAAAAAAAATCGGGCGCAGTTAAATCTGTTAAACAAGGAGGCCAAGGGAACTCTGAATTTTTTGAAATTATGCGTTCACCAAAAATTTCACGCAGCATGTCCATAGTTCGCCTAGCAGTATGCGCTGTGGCTCCATCTTGCTGAAACCACAAATTAGGATGTTGCTCCACCATTGGCCGCAAAAAGTTGTCGATCATTGTTCTGTAAGAAGCCCCGGAGACCGTTTCTGGCGTTTCATCCTCATTCTCAAAGAAATATGGGCCAATGATTTTTGTGGCCATAACACCGCACCAAACAGTGCATCTGATTGGTTGTGACTGATGCTGATGTATTGCCCTTGGATTTTCGTTGCCCCACAACCTACAGTTTTGTTTATTTACATAACCACTTAAATGGAAATGGGCTTTATCCGTCATCCAAGGATTATTTTAAAAATCATTTTGTGTGGCTAATTGTGTAAAGCGAATAGCGTATTGTAGTCGTTGTTGGGGGTCTTGCGGTAGAATCTGTTGCACAATTTGAACTTTGTATGGATACCTCTTAAGATCTTTAAAATTCTCTATAATGTTGTACTGGTTATACCCAATTGGCCGGAACGGCGACGAGTTGAGACAGATGGATCATTTGCAACACTCTGCTGCACAGCTTCCATGTTGTCTTCAGTGCGAATATTTCGATGAGCACTTCTTCCTGGACGGTCGGCAACTAAATCCAGTTCCTCAAAACGGCAAACTAAATGTGTAATCATGTTAGATGTGGGCGCTGATTTTACTGTAAAAAAACGGCGATAATTTCGCTGCGTCAGAACAATTGATCGTTGAGAAGAATAATAAAAATCGATAATTTTAATGCGTTGTTGTGGACTGTACGTAGAGTTTACTTAATATCTGCTTCGAAGAGTTTAGTTATAATCTGCAAAAAAGAAAAATTATGTTAAAAAATAAAAAAAGTTATTTGTGTTTCTCATCAGCTGGTCTTATTTGGGCCACCCTGTATTTTTCTCTCGAATGCTGCAAGAAACGAACCAACCGCAAGGCAGGTAGGACCTGTATATGGTATAGCTGGGTTTTTGTTCGTCGAGAGCCCTGTCATTAAGTAACTTGCTTAATCCGTAGTAGCATTAAGTAGCCAGCAGGATGTTATTTTTTTTTTATTGATCATCTACCACCTCGAAATTATAGTTGTCAACGTTCACGCCGTTTTCGAAACGAGTAGATTCTTTATTCGTTGAAACTAATTCGTTTTGTCTTCGTTCACTATTAGACCCCTTTTCGCTGATGCCTTCTGTATACCTGAGAAGGCTATCACATCCCGCAGATTTCGACCGATGATGTCATCAGGGTACGCAAATAGCATGTCGCTTTTGTTAAATATCGTGCTATTCGTGTTTACTGCAGCTTTCCTCATTATCATCTCTATCACTATGTTGAAGAGGTCACGCAATAAGCCATCGACTTGTTTTAGGTCTCGTCTGGTATAGAATGGCTCCTTGTCAATCTTCACTGATGACTTCGTATCAGTGAGCGTCATTCCTCAAAGGAGTATCAGCGGTCTGTCGAAGGTAGCTCTTTATACGTCAAAAATATGGCATGTGCCGATCTGCCTCACGAGTCTTTTCCATGATATGCCGAGTGTGAATATCTGAACAGTTGTTGAATTACCAGGTCTTAAGCCACACTGATAAGTTTGGATAACACTGGCTTTTATCCATCCACTTAGCGCTCTCGTCAGGACCTTATTAGCGATGGGTAAAAGGCTGATCTCGTGGTAGTTGGAGCACACACTTGGATCACCCTTTTCAGCACAGGATATAATAAACTTAGAGTTCAATCATAGGGCATGTACTCATTAAGCCAAACCATGCGTAGGTGCATGCTCGTTATCAGCTTAACGCCACAGGATTTAAATAGCTCTGCCGGAAGTCCTTCGACACCTGCTGCTTTATTATGTTTCAGTCGCGATATTGCTCCTCTTAACTCGGTTTGGCTTGTGGTGGGCAATCTGAGCCGACGTCAACAATTGGCGTGATACCTTTAAATGCGCTGCCTTCCGGAACAAGCAGTGCTTCTCTCCATATACGAAGCACACTTTGCGTATTTGTAAACAGATTTCCATCCTTGTCCTTATAGGACGGAAGTCCAGTATCGTAACCTTTTGCTTTTACTTTCTGGTAAAATTTTCGGGCTTCACCGCTTTCCCAGTACGTCTCTATACCCTCGTTTTCCCGTTCCTTAATCTGGGGCCTAATCACGGCATTCGTGATCGAAAGGTTTCGATCGAAATGTTGACTTTTTTAATCACGGCAGTCGTTGTCGAATCAAAATTATGCGAAATACCATACAGAACGACCGGTACCAACAGAATAAACATTAGGCAAAAAAATCTAACATGGCTGAGCATTCCGACTTAACAAAGATTGGAATAACAAGACAAAATGTAATGTTGGAAAAAAAACCTAACAGAAGAGTATGTTCACTGCAAAGTTTCGATGGAGTGTCGGGATTCAAACAAATTGGTCGTACGAAATTTGACTCGACACCAAAACATACTCGATGACGAATGTCGTGATTAGGCCACTGAAGTTTTTTCGCTTAAATAGCTGCTGAGCATTCCAACTTATCAAAGAACGACATAACAAAACAAAATGTGTATTCAGTGTTGGGAAAAAACCTAACAGAAGGGGTATGTTCAGTGCAAATTGAAGCGCAAAATTTCGACCGAGAGCCGTGATCCATACAAAATAAATCGTACGAAATTTGACTCGACACGAAAGCATACTTGAAGACGAATGCCGTGATTAGGCCCCTGACGTTTTTTCGATTAAAAAGCTGGTAGCGGCCGTGGCATAGTGGTTAAAACACGAGACTACCATGCGGTAGATCCGTGGTTCGATTCCCGGCTCCAGTCATCTACATTTTTCTTTCCATGCAGGCCCCCTCGAATGTTGTCGACAGAAACTTCGTAGTATAAGTGTCGAGTCAATCGGTATGTCTAGTAAAAGCTTCTCAAACGGTGACGTTTGCACTTCGTGGGTAAACAAGTAGGTGCCGTTTGTTGTAAATCTAAAATAGTAAGCGTGTTAATTCATAACAACGCAAGAAGCTATCCCATACCTCATTCAGGGGGTGTAAAGGCAAATTAAGTTTTTTAAGTTTTAAGCTGCCTCTCCTGCTTTACTGTCTCCTTGTGTCGTCCAGTCTCCTAGCGTTGCCAGAAAAGCAGTATCCTTTTTTCAGACGCCACGAGACTAAGGAATTGTTCATGGTTCCAGCCTTCGTTTAAGCTTCGTTTTTATTATCCAAGTACGGTTGTTGCGGCGGCAACGTCAGAAGTAGTGGCATTGTGTCGTAGTAGTTGAGAGACCCGGTTGGAGTAGGCAGTGGCTATATATGGGATTTGCAGCTTCGAAATGACCAGTTTACTTTGTGTTTGGTTACGTTCGTTTTTCGCTCTGCTCAATCTTGTAGGTACCTTAGCTGCAACCAGGTAATGATCCGAGTTAATATTAGCATTGCGGATCACGCATACGTCCATGACTCTAGATGTATGCTTTCCATCAATTACCACATGATACATTTTTGGTGTTTTGATCAGGTGATAGTTAAGTTGTCTTGCCGATATCTTTATGATTAAATGTGGTTTCACTCACTTCCATGTTCATTCCCGCTGCGAAGTTAACCAGCTTAAACCTATTGTCGGTCGGTCTGCAGGCTGAATTACTCTATCGATAGACCATGATGCACTTCACTTCACACATTTTAATGTTGTGGTCAGGGCAGCGGTCGTTTTAATGCGCTCGTAAAATACATCTTTAATCTCATCGTCTTCACCTTTCGTGGGGCCACAAATAAGCGTGATGTAGAAATCTTTCGTCTTGATGCGGATTATGGCTATTCGATCACAAGCAGAATTGAAAAGCGAAACAAGATGTCTGAGTTTCTTGCCAATTACAAATCCACATCCATATTTATGCTTTTTCGCATGTTACTGTCCCAAAATTGAAGTTATTTTTCCAAACATAAGATCATAGATTTAGCTTTTTTACAATGTCTTTAATTGTTTGCTGTGGAACATTCCCATAGAAAATGTTTTTTTTTGAGGAATTTTAACTTGGTGTTAATTATCGTCAATATATTGACGATAAGTACATAATGTCAAAGGAACATTTGACATTGTTTTAAACTGTTTGTTGAATAGAAAACAAATATCAATCCTGAATTATTCACGTTTTGTGTAGGAATTAAGCTAATTCAGCTTGTGAATATAATTTTTTTACATCTTTAAAATTTGTCGCAGCATTCTCCTTACTGTGGCCATTATAATGGTTTTTATTAACGAAAATTTAAAAAGTGATAATCATTTTAATCAGATCTTGCTTTAACATCTGAAATTTTCATATATTTTTTTATATTTTTAAAGGAAAATCTTTGCCGAATTATACCAATTTTAATATCATAGAAATTGATTTGGATATTGGATTAAGGACGAAATTTTCTGGTATTTTATAACCTAACTGATAATAATACAAATTTTATATCAATAGTACAATAAATCAGTTTATTTCTTTGACGTATTATATTACATTTGAAACGTGAGAGGAACACTATCTATATTTATAATTGACACTTGTTCTCATTCGTTATAATTTTCGCCCATTTAACATTATGTTGTATCCTATTATCAGTGTGTAATTGAATTACATATTGAACTGTGATAGTTTCTAATCGCTTTTGTTTAACAACCTTTCCTTTCATACCATCTCCTATACATCCTTTACGATGTGTAAGAGAAATTTTGTTGACTACCCCGTAAACACAAGACATGATTTATGGCATGTTAATCATATATTACACGATCCAAACATAAATATTTATTTATTAACACTAATGATAGAACATTATTTACCTATTATCAGACAATTATGTATTACGGATTGTCATTATTATGTATGATTACATTATTATAATTATTATGAGGCAAACTAATTGCTAACATTGTTGTTGATTCCATATTGGTTTTATATATTATTATACATATATGACATACAGGAGAACTACTTAATATAGAACTATATCCCTGATATACAAATTGATACATTACGAGTACTATTTAGATATAATTTTACTTAACACAGATCCATGTGGGTATAGAGAATAAAACATAACAGAATTATATAAATCATTATTATATCCAAAAAGAAAAAACAAAAACATTATATTTACCATGACACCATAACAATAATAACAAAAAGATACAGACGTAAAAAGCAAAAAAAAAAAACAAAATCTTACAAACAAATAATATTTCATGAAATATTTTCACATAAGCAAAGTGCAACGCCACTACAACCACAAAATAAAAATAGTTTTGGTATTTCATTAGAATTACACCTACATCTCGCCCCTGCCACCCAAAGGTCATGTCCTGTCGACATAAATCATTTAATTTCTATGCAGTACTCACCCATACACTGACACACATATTTATACTTATTAATAACCATTATTATCTATATAACAGACAATTAATTGTAACAATATTTTTTGTTCTGGGAAGTTAACCTTAATGACATTTATATTTACACCTAACAAGAATAAACAAAAAAATATGTATACTCGAGAATTTATTAAATTTATGGTGAAAACAAAACAATTTTGCGTTTCTTTTATCAATATTTGGCTTTATATTTTGGGGTCAAATTATTTTAGTTCGTTGTATTGAAAATTCTATTGGCTGAAATGGGTTGTATTGGTAGTTTAGCTATTGTCAGCTAGTAAACTTGTAATTGTTAAGAAATACAAACAATTTAATACAAATTTTGTTTTCGCTGGATTTTTTGTTGATTTTATTGAGTTTAATACAAAATTCTAGAGAAATTGTTGTGTTTGGTCAAATGGGTTTAGAACATACTGTTTAAGTCATATATGATGAAATGAGACTAGATTTTTAGTTAAGCAAAGATTTGCAATAACAAAACTGTGACCAATGTGCAAAATTCGTAGTTTTTTTTAACACTTTCATCCTTTCGAAATTATAACGTTTTTCGTTCATTGAGATGACTGCAGTTACTCCTCATAACTTTACTACATATATGGTGGCAGAAAAGATTTTAAATTGTTTGCACCTCTTAAAAAGACTTATTTTCCCTTTACAACCCATGAATGAGGTATGGGATAGCATCTTTTTTTGGATTAACCACCAAAGGCACCTACATGTTTATCGACGAATGTGAACGTCACTGTTTGAGAAGGCTTTACTAGTCATACCGATAGACTCGACACTATACTGCGAAGTTGCTGTCAACAACATCGAGGGGGACGGCAATGAAATAACATTTTCTTTTCCCTTCTCCCGCTTGGTAGCCGCGTGTTCTAACACATGTAAAATAAAAGAGTTTTACTGAGAGACAGGGATTACTTACAATTCTTTCGTTACATAACTTACAACACCGTGCGATAAAATGAAAATATTGTGATAAGACATGGAAATGTCTGTATAATTTTGAAAGCTCGCAGGAATTAGAACAAATCTGTTTACTTACTTAAGTGGCCTATTACAATTTATGAAAGTGGTTCTTAAGTTTGAGGCCTGAACAATTAAAGATATAAGTACACTTCGGTCTTCTGCGTGCAATCTCTAGTTCAGGTTCAGGTTCGCTTTCCTACTGGCAACTAGTCCCAGCCATCACAATCGTAGTATTCTGACTCTTTTAGCTGCGTCGATGTCATGGTAAAGCTCAGGGTTCATCCAATGGCGAAACTCGCCGTCGGCACAGATAGGTCCATATATTTTTCGGAGTACCTTCCTCTTGAAGTATTTACTAACGTCTTAGCTCAGGCAAGGACACAATCCTGCAGCAGAACTGACAGGAAGTGTAAAGCTAAGTCACACTGGTGAAATGCAGAGATTTCTGCTAAACACAAGTAATGCAGTAAACTATTTAACAAGGCAAAAAGAGATGGCAACTGGAGCCCATATAGGTATTCAGTAAACAGTTTCAAGAACCTGATTAGAAAGGCCAAAAGGCAGTCATAGAGAAAATTCTGCAGTAATGTAAAGGGTGTCCCAACAAGAGCGCAATTTTCAAATTTTAAATAAAACACAGATATTTAAAAAAAAAAAAAAAATCATATGAAACTTTATTATATCGTAAAGTAGACAGAATGAGGTTATGTATGGAACAATATATCGTACAGATGGCCGCTGCGGCTTTGCTGGCATGCACGCGATCTTTTAATGAAATTTTCAATGACCGTTTCGCATAAATGCTGCGGTATTTCATTAATGTAGCGACCAATTTCCTCTTTTAAGGCTTGAGTCGTCGTCGGTTTATTCGCGTAAACCATCGACTTCAAAAAACCCCTAAGAAAAAAATCGAATGGTGTTAAATCGCACGATCTAGGCGGCCAATTCTGATCTCCAAAACGCGAAATAACACGACCGGGAAATGACTGATGCAGCAGTTGAATTGTTTCTATGGCTGTATGACATATGGCACCGTCTTGTTGGAACCACATGCTCTCCACATTCATTTCTTCAATTCGAGGCAAGAAAAAACTGGTTATCATTTCACGATACCGAACACCATTGATTGTTTGCGCTTGACCTACCTCATTTTTATTAAAAAAAGGTCCAATGATTCCTCCAGCCCAAAAACCACACCACACAGTGACACGTTGAGGATGCAATTGCAATTCCTCACCCCAAATGCGACAATTCTGCATATTGACGAAGCCATCAAGATGGAAATGGGCCTCGTCACTGAAGATGATTTTAGCGGCAAAATCAGCATTTTCATGTTGTCTCTCCAATACCCAATTAACGAACTCCCTTCGCTGTCCATGGTCAGCTGGCTTCAGTTCCTGAGTCAATTGAACTTTGTAGGCATAAAGATGCAAATCTTTCGTCAAAATGGAGTGGATTTGGAGACACCAATTTGCTGAGCTCGGTGTCGAATTGAGGTGGATGGAATTTGAGCGACATCATCACGTACAGCTGCGACATTTTCGGTCGATCGACCTGGTCGATGGCGCGTTGTTGTCTTTACATCACTAACAGACCCAGTTTCGACAAATTTATCCATTAATCTCTTTACAGTTGACTCTTTTGGAGCATTATTGTGACTCCAAATTGATCGCAATTTGTGAACTGTAGCCGCAAAACTTTCACCATTTTGGTAAAACAATTTCACAATGAGAATGCGTTGTTCATTCGTGTAGCGCTCATTTTTACTAACCTCGTACCTTCTAATAGCAAACAATAACAATTGTTCAAATGTCAAACAATGACACTTCGAATGTTGCCAGATTAAAAAATTGCGTTCTTGTTGGGACACCCTTTAGAAAGCTCTTCCGAAACTAGCCGGCTACTTAAGATTTTATCCTGGCATCTAACAAAAGATTGTACATGCACCACCAACAGCCTCAAAACTCTGGAAGTGCTGATGGACGCACACTTCCAAAGCTGTCGGGAAAGTGATTACCCGTTTATAGAAAACTCGGACGATTACAACATCGAGTTCAATGGGCTATCAAAAGACAATCTCCAAGCTTCAAACAGGCTGTCGCTTAATCCCACGAAATGGATAACCTAAAAAATTTCATTTTTGCCTAAGGGACGAAGTAGCATATCTTCCTTATTACTTAAAACTATAGAGAGAATAATATATCGTCGCAGCGCCGACCAAAACAGTCATGTGTTGTTTTATTAATTTTCAGGAGAGCAAAAAAACTTGTTTATTTTACAACTTTTTTTTTAAAAAAATTGACTCTTTACTGATCCTGATAACTTCAAAACTAATCAAGATATCGCGAATGGGATTTATAGGTCGATAAAAAAAAGACAATAAAAAAAATTTGAAAAATTACACGTAACTGATTTGGTCGGCGCAGCGACGATATAATGGATATATCAGATCATCTTTTAAACCTGAAGACCTATCGATTCGGCAGCGTACAGCAGAACGGGCAAAAATAATTACCTGATAACAAATTGTTAACCTGCCTGAGATCTCTTTCCGTACTGAATGTTTCAGAGACATCCTTACGAATCTTCACTGAGAATTTATAGTTTTCTGCAACTATCTGCAAACTTTGTAGGAATACCAAACTCAGATATGGCTTCATATAGTCTGTGTCTTAACGGAGAGTCGATGGCAGCTTTGTAGTCGACAAAGCGGTGGTACGTATCGATCGGCTTTTCATAAGTTTTCTCCAGGATTTGTCGTGAAGAACGTTAGTTCTTACACTCACTACGATCTCCTTTCTGGCATGTGGGACATAACAGAACGAGACTCCAATCTCCGGGCATGCTCTCCTCTAGCCAGATATTCTCTATGAGCTAATGCATGCTTCTGACCAGCTCCTTCCCACCAGCTTAAAATAATTTAGACGGGAGACTATCGGCTCCAGCCGCTGTTATGTTTAAGGCTTGAAATGTATTGTCACACGTTTCTCGCTCTGACTCGGAGATGGACAGGAATTGGAGTGTAGTCCTCTGGAGTTTGTGTTCGTATCCAGATAATTGCTCGAAATGTTCTCTCAATTTCTTCAGTACGATATCCGGGTCCGTCACTTGCTGACAATCGCTGGCCTTCATTCTTCTGCTAAAGAAATCAACAATGATTCTTGAGTTTTATCTGAAAAACTACGCGAACAAACATCATGATATGGAAAAAAAAATATATGGGAGAGCTTCTCGCGTTTGTGTGAGTCAATAAAAACGCTTAAATTTTTGATCTTAGATAATTGTACCTATATAGAGACGAATAATCCGAACATCAGTTCTTTAAGAAACTTTTACCATACAAGTGCCGATGGACTTGATAACTCATAAGTTGCTGTCTAACACGTTAAGGGGACCGCCGATCCAGGAACTACAGATGTGTAGGACAGGGCTAAAACACCGATCACTCGCATAATAATGGAGTGTTCTACGCCAAACGCACGCATACTACAATGTGCTTGTGTGCGGTTGCAGTACTTCGTAAAAATATTGTGCTCTCATACTCTCCCAACCGTTGTTGAACATTGTTTCTCTGTCTGTCTTTCTGTCTGTTTTTGTATTGAATGCGAAACAAACGTGTGTTGTATTGCATTCATAACACTTAAACAGTAACGGATTATTTTGGACCAAACACAACTTTTGAGTAGGTGTGAATAGCCGATCATGGCTGTGTGTTTTTGTATTGAATGCGAAACAAGCGTGTGTAGTATTGCTTTCATAACACTTAAGCAGAAAATGCATGTTTTAAACCAAAAACAACTTTTGAGTGCGTGTGAATAGCCGTCGGAGAGGCTATAAAATGTGTATCACTGTTTTACCACTTTAGAAAGTATTCATGTTGGAAGATTGAGAAAACGGTGTAAAGGATAATAAAGAGAGTGACATTAATACGTGTCCCTTGACAGATATAACTCTCATGATCAAGAAAGCATGGAATGCACCCGTTTTAACTAGAAAAGTGGATGTTCTGAAACCTTTGGTTTATATGAAGCTCTTAAGAATTACATAAGTGTAGAAGTATATGTAGCACATCACCGAAATGCTGGCTTGATCATCGATGATGCACTAACGTTATCGTTAATGTTAGTATGACTTTTAGCGAAATTGAGAACGCTGGTGTTTGCATTTTTTATAAAGATTGCAACTCAATACTTTAAGATATATCATAGTGAAATCTGTTCATGAAAAATGTATGAACACCTCATAGGAGCAAGGTTGAGTGCTAGTAAGCAAATAATATAAGTCAACTTTCCAATCCAAAGTTGGTTAAAGGTTACTTTTTAATGGTTGTTGTAACAGTTCGACCTGATAATAAATGTAAGATACTTTTGTTATATCATTTGATTGTTTCTTCTTTTTCAATCTTTCTCCGATTCGTTTACATCCAAATGTAGGAATCTATCCGCTTCAATGGGGTTGGGTCCAGAGCGCGATTGGATTCAGTCGGGTCGTGCAGTTAAAGAGGTCGAGAGTATCATGAGGGCCTTTTCCACATGCTGGCCATGAATACTGTATTATCGCCAAACCAATACGAGTTATGCCGACCGTGGCATGATGGTTAGCACACGCGACTACCATGCGGGAGATCCCAGGTTCAACCCCTGGCTGCAGTCATTTAAAAAATAAAAACAAAAATCTTTCATTGCCGGCCCCCCGACCGTGGCATGATGGTTAGAACACGCGACTACCATGCGGGAGATCCCAGGTGCAACCCCTGGCTGCAGTCATTTAAAAAATAAAAACAAAAATCTTTCATTGCCGGCCCCCCTATATGTTGTCGACAGCAACTTCGCAGTATCTATTGTCGAGTCAATAGGCATGTCTAGAAACAAGTATCTCAAACAGTGACGTTTGCATTCGTCGATAAACAAGTAGGTGCCGTTAGTTGTGAATCGAAAAATAGAAAGCTATCCCATACCTCATTCCTGGGGTGTAAAGGGAAATTAAGTTTTTTTTTAAGTTTTATACGAATTAAGCCGTGTACAGTACCCTGATCTTAGTTGGATCAGTACCACACTCGTGCTTCCCGGCAATATTTTCTCATCTTCTGCTAAAGTTGGAGGACAGCCTGCCAATAGAACATTCATTCGGTAGCTTCAAGATGTCTGGCTTACCGTGTGGGTATGAATGTCTCTTAGAGCTGCTCTGTATGTGATATAACACCGAAGGTCATTCCTGACATGTCTCGGGGGCATCAATCTCCGTGAGATTGTGGTTCAGATGGCCGATCTGATCCATCCAAGAAGGAACTGTTTTGCCAGCATGTAACTGTGTTCCTTGACAGTCAGGATCTTTGTCTTCTCATGAAGATGTTATTCTGAGGATATTTGCAGGCAGCCCGTTACAGTCCTTAGGGCAGCTTTGGAGCTTTTTCCACTTCGTATCAATAGGACTCTCGGCGCCCACATAGGCTTAGTGTAATTTAGCACAGACCGGCCAATTGCCTTATAAGTAGTGCTAAAGGTTACCATTTCGGCCGGCTACCGACTTGAGGACATTGTATCTACTGCGTTACTTGTTGCATGTTACTGTGACATACGCCGAGGACGAGAACATGATATCGAATGTAACTCCCATGATTCTCGGGTAATTTACCGTTGGAATTCTTACCTCATGGACAATAAGATTTAATTCCACCGACACTTCCTCTGTCCAGGTGCTAAAGAGTACCGCCGATAACTTGGCGGATGTAAACTGTAAGTTTTTTGCAATGAAAAAATTGTTCAGATCGTAGATATATGCACTCAACCTTCTTCACAGCTCGTCAATACTGTGGCCAATCGCCATAAAGTCTTCTGCATATGATGTTATCTCCACTCCTTTTTGGAATTCTTACCTGACGGACAAACCGGCCGTGGCATAGTGGTTAGAACACGCGACTACCATGCGGGAGATCGCAGGTTCAAACCTGGCTCCAGTCATCTTAAAAATAGAAAAAAAAATAAAAAACATTTTCTTTCATTGTCTGCTCCCCTCGAATGTTGTTTGACAGCAACTTCGCAGTATTAAGCGTCGATTGAATCGTCGTGTCTAGTAAGAGCTTCTCAAAACAGTGACGTTCGCATTCGTCGATAAATAAGTAGGTGCCGTTAGTTGTGAATCTAAAAATATAAAGCGTGTTAATTCACAACAACGCGAGAAGCTATCCCATACCTCATTCATGGGGTGCAAAGGGAAATTAAGTTTTTAAGTTTTTACCTCATGGACAATAAGATTTAATTCCAACGACACTTCCTTTGTTCAGGTGCTAAAGAGTACCGCTGATAACTTGGCGGAAGTAAACTGCAAGTTTCTTGCAGTGAAAAAATTGTTCAGATCGTGGATATATGCATTCAACTTTCTTCATAGCTCGTCAATACTGTGGCCAATCGCCATACAGTCTTCTGCTTATGATGTTAATTCCACTCCTTTTTAATGGTTGATAACATACTGTTTGATATCCTAGGATCGGATATACTAGGATCGCTAACTAGTTACAGCACCAGATTAAGCAGAGCCTATAACGATCGTAATTAAACGCAATAAAGCATATAAAGGCAACCAAGTTTTTCGTTTACTGCTAACAACCGCCCTAATTCTGATGTTCCTGACACACATTGGCTGTATATTGCGTATTCTATGACCACTTCCACTACGGTCATACTGGGGTATGTTATACCATCGACAAGTACGACAAGTTATTTCTCTGTTTCAAGTTTTTTGGCTAGAATTAAATATAAAACCAAACCATTTTCATTACGTTGCATTGTCCTTAGACGCTACACTCTCTCATACATTTGGTTGTTTGTGGCCTTCGATAGCTCAGTGGAAGCAACGTAGACTAGCAATCCAAAGGTGGCGGGCTCGATTCCCGGCCGGGGCACTGGCCAATATCAACATCGATGAAAAATTACTTTTTCAAATACTTTCGATCTCTCCAGCCAACAAAACTTATCCCTAGATGCTTCCACTACAGAAATCCAGTTTACGAAAGGATCAAGGAAAAAGGAAAATGATTTATCAACATCTCATATAAATCAACAAGCCAGCTGGCGCCATCTTTGGAGGAATTTGGCATAAAAACTCACAACAACACCTAACAATCCTTGACACAAACCTTGTTATCTACAAAGGAACGAACAGAGTTGCCAACAATGATCGTATGATAATTGGATTCTATGCCCGATAGAGTGCCGATAAATAGAAAATTGGTATAAAGAATTATCACCCCAGCAACCACCAGCTGTTACAACAACAACAACGACAAGTTATTCAAGGATACAGTTGAAACCCCAAAACTCTACTAAAATGAACCAAGTAAAGTTTTTGGTAACAGGAATCCTTGTAGTAAAGACATTTGGTCACAGACACACAGAATGTGCCGAGTAAACAATTCTGCACTCTGATGATCTGGTATCGTACATGCAACATGCAAGTCCTCTAGGTGGAATCTGAATGTTCTTGGTCCTGCGCTTAATAAAGTCGAGTAGTGCACTAACTCTATGGGACAGGTATCAGACTTGTACCGCAGACCTTTATATAAAGATTATGTAAGATTCCTGTTTTAGATTTTATTGAAAAAATCGAGACAGTCCAATTAATTAAATTTGGGAAAAACTTTTGAACATTTTTGAAATTAAAAAGAAACCTCTTAACAAATTTTTGAAAATTATTAAAAACAATTTCTCTAGAATTTAATGTTAGTTTTGATTTCATGCTTTTGTTTCAATAACATTTCAAAAATAATTGTAAAAGTTAAGTAAATAACAAAAACAACATTAGAGAAAAACATTAACACAACAATTTGACTGATATAAATGTTTAAATTATATTTAAATTAAAACAAAACAAAAAATATATTATTATGTAGTATTTAACAATAATTCACTTAATTAAAAAAAAAAATAAGACAAACAATAACTAACATGACATTATAAATATTGAAATTATTCGTTTTTTCTCTCATATGAAAATAAATAAATAAATTTATAAATGTTATATTTTTTCACATTACAAAACAAAGCAAATAAAAGACAAAAACAAAAAATAGAAAAAAAAAAATAAATAAAAACAAATAAAAATACAACGTCATAGATATGCATTAATATATATTTAGATATCTACAACAAAAAGCATGCAAAGAAAAAATATTTTACAAAAAACAATAACACATGAACGTAATAAATTAACAAGTTAACTGATAGTATTAACGCTGAATTTCGAAATTGCGTAAATATTATCGAAAAATAACATAATTATCCTCCCATTAGAGGTTGGATAATCAATAAAAGACTAAAAAAAATTTAAATAACAAAAAAAAACCAATAACATTTATAATAGATTAAATTTGTATTTTTCAGAGGAAACAATGAAAAAAATTATACTATTCATTATAAATGAAATACAAAACACATATGAAAAATGTATAGCCATAATGCATCTAGTTTTGAATTTACACCGCAAATAGCGATATTTGTTTTTTTTTCTAGGATATCCAGTAAATTCTCACACAAAGGAATCAAAACATTGAACTTAAAGCAAAACAAAATATAGATTCGAAAAAAAGACAAATTTATAAATGTACGAGAGATATACTTAACATTAACTAAACAACACAAACAAACAAAACAGACAACAATGCAAAAAAAAACAAAACAAAATATTAAACATTTAATAAAGAATATCAATGTTTCAAAATGAAAGTGCTGGATGAGTGTTTTCTATTATTACTTAAAGGCAACAAAATTGGTAATCAATAAGTTGAGGACTGGTAAATATTACACAGTACAACACATGATTTTCCTTCAATCGTTCGATTTGAAGTACGTAAGAATCGTATACGGGAATTTGTCACGTTTTAGGCTCTTTTGTTTGACATAACTCGAGAACCACTAGTCCGTTTTAGTCAATGAGTTGAAAAATGATTTACTGTGTTATGTGATGCGGTATTATTTTAAACGTTATCTCTGCTTGAATGATAGAAGTTGGTATACCAAATTTCAGATCAATGGTTCTTAAATTACGGCCAGGATAGTCGAGAGACATTGAGATATGGGGATGGGATTATCTCGTAAACTAAGCGTCTAATCGCAAAAAGGAGTTTAATTTGTGATCACTATGAAATACTTAAGAAATCCCTTGTAATATATGATGATATCATCATGAAATGGGTGGCCAATGGTGGATTTTCATATGGATATCTTTAAATGCGATTATCTCGTAAACTAAGCGTCTAATCGCAAAAAGGAGCTTAATTTGTGATCACTATGAAATACTTAAGAAATCCCTTGTAATATATGATGATATCATCATGAAATGGGTGGCCAATGGTGGATTTTCATATGGATATCTTTAAATGCGATTATCTCGTAAACTAAGCGTCTAATCGCAAAAAGGAGCTTAATTTGTGATCACTATACATTACTTAAGAAATCCCTTCTATAGGTGGAGATATGACCATGAAATGAGTGGCCAATGGTGGATTTTCATATGGAAATCTTTAAATGCGTTTAAACTAAGCGTCTAATCGAAAAAGGAGCTTAATTTGTGATCACTATGAAATACTTAAGAAATCCCATGAATTATATGGGGATATCACTATGCAATGGGTGGCCAATGATTGATTTTCATATGGAAATCTTTAAATGCGATTATCTCGTAAACTAAGCGTCTAATCGCAAAAAGGAGCTTAATTTGTGATCACTATGAAATACTTAAGAAATCACTTGTAATAGATGGGGATATCACAATGAAATGGGTGGCCAATGATGGATTTTCATATCTTTAAATGCGATTATCTCGTAAACTAAGCGTCTAATCGCAAAAAGGAGCTTAATTTGTGATCAATATGAAATACGTAAGAAATCACTTGTGATAGATGGGGATATTACTATGAAATGGGTGGCCAATGATGGATTTTCATATGGAAATCTTTAAATGCGATTATCTCGTAAACTAAGCGTCTAATCGCAAAAAGGAGCTTAGTTTGTGATCACTATGAATTACTTAAGAAATCACTTGTGATATATGGGGATATCACTATGAAATGGATGGCCAATGTTGGATTTTCATATGGAAATCTTTAAATGCGATTATCTCGTAAACTAAACGTCTAATCGCAAAAAGGAGCTTAATTTGTGATCACTATGAAATACTTAAGAAATCCCATTAATTATATGAGGATATCACTATGAAATGGGTGGCCAATGATGGATTTTCATATGGAAATCTTTAAATGCGATTATCTCGTAAACTAAGCGTCTAATCGCAAAAAGGAGCTTAATTTGTGATCACTATAAAATACTTAAGAAATCCCATGAATTATATGGGGATATCACTATGAAATGGGTGGCCAATGATGGATTTTCATATGGAAATCTTTAAATGCGATTATCTCGTAAACTAAGCGTCTAATCGCAAAAAGGAGCTTAATTTGTGATCACTATGGAATACTTAAGAAATCCCATGAATTATATGGGGATATCACTATGAAATGGGTGGCCAATGATGGATTTTCATATGGAAATCTTTAAATGCGATTATCTCGTAAACTAAGCGTCTAATCGCAAAAAGGAGCTTAATTTGTGATCACTATGGAATACTTAAGAAATCCCATGAATTATATGGGGATATCACTATGAAATGGGTGGCCAATGATGGATTTTCATATGGAAATCTTTAAATGCGATTATCTCGTAAACTAAGCGTCTAATCGCAAAAAGGAGCTTAATTTGTGATCACTATGGAATACTTAAGAAATCCCATGAATTATATGGGGATATCACTATGAAATGGGTGGCCAATGATGGATTTTCATATGGAAATCTTTAAATGCGATTATCTCGTAAACTAAGCGTCTAATCGCAAAAAGGAGCTTAATTTGTGATCACTATGAAATACTTAAGAAATCCTATGAATTATATGGGGATATCACTATGCAATGGGTGGCCAATGATGGATTTTCATATGGAAATCTTTAAATGCGATTATCTCGTAAACTAAGCGTCTAATCGCAAAAAGGAGCTTAATTTGTGATCACTATAAAATACTAAGGAAATCCTATGAATTATATGGGGATATCACTATGCAATGGGTGGCCAATGATGGATTTTCATATGGAAATCTTTAAATGCGATTATCTCGTAAACTAAGCGTCTAACCGCAAAAAGGAACTTAATTTGTGATCACTATAAAATACTTAAGAAATCCTATGAATTATATGGGGATATCACTATGCAATGGGTGGCCAATGATGGATTTTCATATGGAAATCTTTAAATGCGATTATCTCGTAAACTAAGCGTCTAACCGCAAAAAGGAGCTTAATTTGTGATCACTATAAAATACTTAAGAAATCCTATGAATTATATGGGGATATCACTATGCAATGGGTGGCCAATGATGGATTTTCATATGGAAATCTTTAAATGCGGTTATCTCGTAAACTAAGCGTCTAATCGCAAAAAGGAGCTTAATTTGTGATCACTATAAAATACTAAGGAAATCCTATGAATTATCTGGGGATATCACTATGCAATGGGTGGCCAATGATGGATTTTCATATGGAAATCTTTAAATGCGATTATCTCGTAAACTAAGCGTCTAACCGCAAAAAGGAGCTTAATTTGTGATCACTATAAAATACTTAAGAAATCCTATGAATTATATGGGGATATCACTATGCAATGGGTGGCCAATGATGGATTTTCATATGGAAATCTTTAAATGCGGTTATCTCGTAAACTAAGCGTCTAATCGCAAAAAGGAGCTTAATTTGTGATCACTATAAAATACTAAGGAAATCCTATGAATTATATGGGGATATCACTATGCAATGGGTGGCCAATGATGGATTTTCATATGGAAATCTTTAAATGCGATTATCTCGTAAACTAAGCGTCTAACCGCAAAAAGGAGCTTAATTTGTGATCACTATAAAATACTAAGGAAATCCTATTAATTATATGGGGATATCACTATGCAATGGGTGGCCAATGATGGATTTTCATATGGAAATCTTTAAATGCGATTATCTCGTAAACTAAGCGTCTAATCGCAAAAAGGAGCTTAATTTGTGATCACTATAAAATACTTAAGAAATCCTATGAATTATATGGGGATATCACTATGCAATGGGTGGCCAATGATGGATTTTCATATGGAAATCTTTAAATGCGATTATCTCGTAAACTAAGCGTCTAACCGCAAAAAGGAGCTTAATTTGTGATCACTATAAAATACTTAAGAAATCCTATGAATTATATGGGGATATCACTATGCAATGGGTGGCCAATGATGGATTTTCATATGGAAATCTTTAAATGCGATTATCTCGTAAACTAAGCGTCTAACCGCAAAAAGGAGCTTAATTTGTGATCACTATAAAATACTTAAGAAATCCTATGAATTATATGGGGATATCACTATGCAATGGGTGGCCAATGATGGATTTTCATATGGAAATCTTTAAATGCGTCTAATCGCAAAAAGGAGCTTAATTTGTGATCACTATAAAATACTAAGGAAATCCTATGAATTATATGGGGATATCACTATGCAATGGGTGGCCAATGATGGATTTTCATATGGAAATCTTTAAATGCGATTATCTCGTAAACTAAGCGTCTAATCGCAAAAATCACTATAAAATACTAAGGAAATCCTATGAATTATATGGGGATTTCACTATCCAATGGGTGGCTAATGATGGATTTTCATATGGAAATCTTTAAATGCGTCTAATCGCAAAAAGGAGCTTAATTTGTGATCACTATAAAATACTAAGGAAATCCTATGAATTATATGGGGATATCACTATGCAATGGGTGGCCAATGATGGATTTTCATATGGAAATCTTTAAATGCGATTATCTCGTAAACTAAGCGTCTAATCGCAAAAAGGAGCTTAATTTGTGATCACTATAAAATACTTAAGAAATCCTATGAATTATATGGGGATATCACTATGCAATGGGTGGCCAATGATGGATTTTCATATGGAAATCTTTAAATGCGATTATCTCGTAAACTAAGCGTCTAACCGCAAAAAGGAGCTTAATTTGTGATCACTATAAAATACTTAAGAAATCCTATGAATTATATGGGGATATCACTATGCAATGGGTGGCCAATGATGGATTTTCATATGGAAATCTTTAAATGCGATTATCTCGTAAACTAAGCGTCTAATCGCAAAAAGGAGCTTAATTTGTGATCACTATAAAATACTAAGGAAACCCTATAAATTATATGGGGATATCACTATGCAATGGGTGGCCAATGATGGATTTTCATATGGAAATCTTTAAATGCGATTATCTCGTAAACTAAGCGTCTAATCGCAAAAAGGAGTTTAATTTGTGATCACTATAAAATACTTAAGAAATCCCATGAATTATATGGGGATATCACTATGAAATGGGTGGCCAATGATGGATTTTCATATGGAAATCTTTAAATGCGATTATCTCGTAAACTAAGCGTCTAATCGCAAAAAGGAGCTTAATTTGTGATCACTATAAAATACTAACGAAATCCTATGAATTATATGGGGATATCACTATGCAATGGGTGGCCAATGATGGATTTTCATATGGAAATCTTTAAATGCGATTATCTCGTAAACTAAGCGTCTAATCGCAAAAAGGAACTTAATTTGTGATCACTATAAAATACTAAGGAAATCCTATGAATTATATGGGGATATCACTATGCAATGGGTGGCCAATGATGGATTTTCATATGGAAATCTTTAAATGCGATTATCTCGTAAACTAAGCGTCTAATCGCAAAAAGGAGCTTAATTTGTGATCACTATAAAATACTAAGGAAATCCTATGAATTATATGGGGATATCACTATGCAATGGGTGGCCAATGATAGATTTTCATATGGAAATCTTTAAATGCGATTATCTCGTAAACTAAGCGTCTAATCGCAAAAAGGAGCTTAATTTGTGATCACTATAAAATACTAAGGAAATCCTATGAATTATATGGGGATATCACTATGCAATGGGTGGCCAATGATGGATTTTCATATGGAAATCTTTAAATGCGATTATCTCGTAAACTAAGCGTCTAATCGCAAAAAGGAGCTTAATTTGTGATCACTATAAAATACTAAGGAAATCCTATGAATTATATGGGGATATCACTATGCAATGGGTGGCCAATGATGGATTTTCATATGGAAATCTTTAAATGCGATTATCTCGTAAACTAAGCGTCTAATCGCAAAAAGGAGCTTAATTTGTGATCACTATAAAATACTTAAGAAATCCTATGAATTATATGGGGATATCACTATGCAATGGGTGGCCAATGATGGATTTTCATATGGAAATCTTTAAATGCGATTATCTCGTAAACTAAGCGTCTAATCGCAAAAAGGAGCTTTATTTGTGATCACTATAAAATACTAAGGAAATCCTATGAATTATATGGGGATGTCACTATGCAATGGGTGGCCAATGATGGATTTTCATATGGAAATCTTTAAATGCGATTATCTCGTAAACTAAGCGTCTAACCGCAAAAAGGAGCTTAATTTGTGATCACTATAAAACACTTAAGAAATCCTATGAATTATATGGGGATATCACTATGCAATGGGTGGCCAATGATGGATTTTCATATGGAAATCTTTAAATGCGGTTATCTCGTAAACTAAGCGTCTAATCGCAAAAAGGAGCTTAATTTGTGATCACTATAAAATACTAAGGAAATCCCATGAATTTTATGGGGATATCACTATGCAATGGGTGGCCAATGATGGATTTTCATATGGAAATCTTTAAATGCGATTATCTCGTAAACTAAGCGTCTAATCGCAAAAAGGAGCTTAATTTGTGATCACTATAAAATACTAAGGAAATCCTATGAATTATATGGGGATATCACTATGCAATGGGTGGCCAATGATGGATTTTCATATGGAAATCTTTAAATGCGATTATTTCGTAAACTAAGCGTCTAATCGCAAAAAGGAGCTTAATTTGTGATCACTATAAAATACTAAGGAAATCCTATGAATTATATGGGGATATCACTATGCAATGGGTGGCCAATGATGGATTTTCATATGGAAATCTTTAAATGCGATTATCTCGTAAACTAAGCGTCTAATCGCAAAAAGGAGCTTAATTTGTGATCACTATAAAGTACTTAAGAAATCCCATGAATTATATGGGGATATCACTATGAAATGGGTGGCCAATGATGGATTTTCATATGGAAATCTTTAAATGCGAATATCTCGTAAACTAAGCGTCTAATCGCAAAAAGGAGCTTAATTTGTGATCACTTTAAAATACTAAGGAAATCCTATGAATTATATGGGGATATCACTATGCAATGGGTGGCCAATGATGGATTTTCATATGGAAATCTTTAAATGTGATTATCTCGTAAACTAAGCGTCTAATCGCAAAATGCAGCTTAATTTGTGATCACTATAAAATACTTAAGAAATCCCATGAATTATATGGGGATATCACTATGAAATGGGTGGCCAATGATGGCTTTTTATATGGAAATCTTTAAATGCGATTATCTCGTAATCTAAGCGTCTAATCGCAAAAAGGAGCTTAATTTGTGATCACTATAAAATACTAAGGAAATCCTATGAATTATATGGGGATATCACTATGCAATGGGTGGCCAATGATGGATTTTCATATGGAAATCTTTAAATGCGATTATCTCGTAAACTAAGCGTCTAATCGCAAAAAGGAGCTTTATTTGTGATCACTATAAAATACTAAGGAAATCCTATGAATTATATGGGGATATCACTATGCAATGGGTGGCCAATGATGGATTTTCATATGGAAATCTTTAAATGCGATTATCTCGTAAACTAAGCGTCTAATCGCAAAAAGGAGCTTTATTTGTGATCACTATAAAATACTAAGGAAATCCTATGAATTATATGGGGATATCACTATGCAATGGGTGGCCAATGATGGATTTTCATATGGAAATCTTTAAATGCGATTATCTCGTAAACTAAGCGTCTAATCGCAAAAAGGAGCTTAATTTGTGATCACTATAAAATACTAAGGAAATCCCATGAATTATATGGGGATATCACTATGCAATGGGTGGCCAATGATGGATTTTCATATGGAAATCTTTAAATGCGATTATCTCGTAAATTAAGCGTCTAATCGCAAAAAGGAGCTTAATTTGTGATCACTATAAAATACTAAGGAAATCCTATGAATTTTATGGGGATATCTCTATGCAATGGGTGGCCAATGATGGATTTTCATATGGAAATCTTTAAATGCGATTATCTCGTAAACTAAGCGTCTAATCGCAAAAAGGAGCTTAATTTGTGATCACTATAAAATACTAAGGAAATCCCATGAATTATATGGGGATATCACTATGCAATGGGTGGCCAATGATGGATTTTCATATGGAAATCTTTAAATGCGATTATCTCGTAAACTAAGCGTCTAATCGCAAAAAGGAGCTTAATTTGTGATCACTATAAAATACTAAGGAAATCCTATGAATTATATGGGGATATCACTATACAATGGGTGGCCAATGATGGATTTTCATATGGAAATCTTTAAATGCGATTATCTCGTAAACTAAGCGTCTAATCGCAAAAAGGAACTTAATTTGTGATCACTATAAAATACTTAAGAAATCCCATGAATTATATGGGGATATCACTATGCAATGGGTGGCCAATGATGGATTTTCATATGGAAATCTTTAAATGCGATTATCTCGTAAACTAAGCGTCTAATCGCAAAAAGGAGCTTAATTTGTGATCACTATAAAATACTAAGGAAATCCTATAAATTATATGGGGATATCACTATGCAATGGGTGGCCAATGATGGATTTTCATATGGAAATCTTTAAATGCGATTATCTCGTAAACTAAGCGTCTAATCGCAAAAAGGAGCTTAATTTGTGATCACTATAAAATACTAAGAAAATCCTATGAATTATATGGGGATATCACTATGCAATGGGTGGCCAATGATGGATTTTCATATGGAAATCTTTAAATGCGATTATCTCGTAAACTAAGCGTCTAATCGCAAAAAGGAGCTTAATTTGTGATCACTATAAAATACTAAGGAAATCCTATGAATTATATGGGGATATCACTATGCAATGGGTGGCCAATGATGGATTTTCATATGGAAATCTTTAAATGCGATTATCTCGTAAACTAAGCGTCTAATCGCAAAAAGGAGCTTAATTTGTGATCACTATAAAATACTAAGGAAATCCTATGAATTATATGGGGATATCACTATGCAATGGGTGGCCAATGATGGATTTTCATATGGAAATCTTTAAATGCGATTATCTCGTAAACTAAGCGTCTAACCGCAAAAAGGAGCTTAATTTGTGATCACTATAAAATACTTAAGAAATCCTATGAATTATATGGGGATATCACTATGCAATGGGTGGCCAATGATGGATTTTCATATGTAAATCTTTAAATGCGGTTATCTCGTAAACTAAGCGTCTAATCGCAAAAAGGAGCTTAATTTGTGATCACTATAAAATACTAAGGAAATCCTATGAATTATATGGGGATATCACTATGCAATGGGTGGCCAATGATGGATTTTCATATGGAAATCTTTAAATGCGATTATCTCGTAAACTAAGCGTCTAATCGCAAAAAGGAGCTTAATTTGTGATCACTATAAAATACTAAGGAAATCCTATGAATTATATGGGGATATCACTATGCAATGGGTGGTCAATGATGGATTTTCATATGGAAATCTTTAAATGCGATTATCTCGTAAACTAAGCGTCTAATCGCAAAAAGGAGCTTAATTTGTGATCACTATAAAATACTAAGGAAATCCTATGAATTATATGGGGATATCACTATGCAATGGGTGGCCAATGATGGATTTTCATATCGAAATCTTTAAATTCGATTATCTCGTAAACTAAGCGTCTAATCGCAAAAAGGAGCTTAATTTGTGATCACTATAAAATACTAAGGAAATCCTATGAATTATATGGGGATATCACTATGCAATGGGTGGCCAATGATGGATTTTCATATGGAAATCTTTAAATGCGATTATCTCGTAAACTAAGCGTCTAATCGCAAAAAGGAGCTTAATTTGTGATCACTATAAAATACTAAGGAAATCCTATGAATTATATGGGGATATCACATGCAATGGGTGGCCAATGATGGATTTTCATATGGAAATCTTTAAATGCGGTTATCTCGTAAACTAAGCGTCTAATCGCAAAAAGGAGCTTAATTTGTGATCACTATAAAATACTAAGGAAATCCTATGAATTATACGGGGATATCACTATGCAATGGGTGGCCAATGATGGATTTTCATATGGAAATCTTTAAATGCGATTATCTCGTAAACTAAGCGTCTAATCGCAAAAAGGAGCTTAATTTGTGATCACTATAAAATACTAAGGAAATCCTATGAATTATATGGGGATATCACTATGCAATGGGTGGCCAATGATGGATTTTCATATGGAAATCTTTAAATGCGATTATCTCGTAAACTAAGCGTCTAATCGCAAAAAGGAGCTTAATTTGTGATCACTATAAAATACTTAAGAAATCCCATGAATTATATGGGGATATCACTATGCAATGGGTGGCCAATGATGGATTTTCATATGGAAATCTTTAAATGCGATTATCTCGTAAACTAAGCGTCTAATCGCAAAAAGGAGCTTAATTTGTGATCACTATAAAATACTAAGGAAATCCTATGAATTATACGGGGATATCACTATGCAATGGGTGGCCAATGATGGATTTTCATATGGAAATCTTTAAATGCGATTATCTCGTAAACTAAGCGTCTAATCGCAAAAAGGAGCTTAATTTGTGATCACTATAAAATACTAAGGAAATCCTATGAATTATATGGGGATATCACTATGCAATGGGTGGCCAATGATGGATTTTCATATGGAAATCTTTAAATGCGATTATCTCGTAAACTAAGCGTCTAATCGCAAAAAGGAGCTTAATTTGTGATCACTATAAAATACTAAGGAAATCCTATGAATTATATGGGGATATCACTATGCAATGGGTAGCCAATGATGGATTTTCATATGGAAATCTTTAAATGCGATTATCTCGTAAACTAAGCGTCTAATCTTTAAATGCGATTATCTCGTAAACTAAGCGTCTAATCGCAAAAAGGAGCTTAATTTGTGATCACCTTAAAATACTTAAGAAATCCCATGAATTATATGGGGATATCACTATGCAATGGGTGGCCAATGATGGATTTTCATATGGAAATCTTTAAATGCGATTATCTCGTAAACTAAGCGTCTAATCGCAAAAAGGAGCTTAATTTGTGATCACTATAAAATACTTAAGAAATCCTATGAATTATATGGGGATATCACTATGCAATGGGTGGATTTTCATATGGAAATCTTTAAATGCGTTTATCTCGTAAACTAAGCGTCTAATCGCAAAAAGGAGCTTAATTTGTGATCACTATAAAATACTTAAGATTTGGGCGTCGGGATTATCTCGTAAACTAAGCGTCTAATCGCAAAAAGGAGCTTAATTTGTGATCACTATAAAATACTAAGGAAATCCTATGAATTATATGGGGATATCACTATGCAATGGGTAGCCAATGATGGATTTTCATATGGAAATCTTTAAATGCGATTATCTCGTAAACTAAGCGTCTAATCGCAAAAAGGAGCTTAATTTGTGATCACTATAAAATACTTAAGAAATCCTAGGAATTATATGGGGATATCACTATGCAATGGGTGGCCAATGATGGATTTTCATATGGAAATCTTTAAATGCGATTATCTCGTAAACTAAGCGTCTAATCGCAAAAAGGAGCTTAATTTGTGATCACTATAAAATACTTAAGAAATCCTATGAATTATATGGGGATATCACTATGCAATGGGTGGCCAATGATGGATTTTCATATGGAAATCTTTATATGCGATTATCTCGTAAACTAAGCGTCTAATCGCAAAAAGGAGCTTAATTTGTGATCACTATAAAATATATGGGGATATCACTATGCAATGGGTGGCCAATGATGGATTTTCATATGGAAATCTTTAAATGCGATTATCTCGTAAACTAAGCGTCTAATCGCAAAAAGGAGCTTAATTTGTGATCACTATAAAATACTTAAGAAATCCTATGAATTATATGGGGATATCACTATGCAATGGGTGGATTTTCATATGGAAATCTTTAAATGCGTTTATCTCGTAAACTAAGCGTCTAATCGCAAAAAGGAGCTTAATTTGTGATCACTATAAAATACTTAAGATTTGGGCGTCGGGATTATCTCGTAAACTAAGCGTCTAATCGCAAAAAGGAGCTTAATTTGTGATCACTATAAAATACTAAGGAAATCCTATGAATTATATGGGGATATCACTATGCAATGGGTAGCCAATGATGGATTTTCATATGGAAATCTTTAAATGCGATTATCTCGTAAACTAAGCGTCTAATCGCAAAAAGGAGCTTAATTTGTGATCACTATAAAATACTTAAGAAATCCTAGGAATTATATGGGGATATCACTATGCAATGGGTGGCCAATGATGGATTTTCATATGGAAATCTTTAAATGCGATTATCTCGTAAACTAAGCGTCTAATCGCAAAAAGGAGCTTAATTTGTGATCACTATAAAATACTTAAGAAATCCTATGAATTATATGGGGATATCACTATGCAATGGGTGGCCAATGATGGATTTTCATATGGAAATCTTTATATGCGATTATCTCGTAAACTAAGCGTCTAATCGCAAAAAGGAGCTTAATTTGTGATCACTATAAAATATATGGGGATATCACTATGCAATGGGTGGCCAATGATGGATTTTCATATGGAAATCTTTAAATGCGATTATCTCGTAAACTAAACGTCTAATCGCAAACAGGAGCTTAATTTGTGATCACTATAAAATACTAAGGAAATCCTATGAATTATATGGGGACATCACTATGCAATGGGTGGCCAATGATGGATTTTCATATGGAAATCTTTAAATGCGATTATCTCGTAAACTAAGCGTCTAATCGCAAAAAGGAGCTTAATTTGTGATCACTATAAAATACTAAGGAAATCCTATGAATTATATGGAGATATCACTATGCAATGGGTGGCCAATGATGGATTTTCATATGGAAATCTTTAAATGCGATTATCTCGTAAACTAAGCGTCTAATCGCAAAAAGGAGCTTAATTTGTGATCACTATAAAATACTTAAGAAATCCTATGAATTATATGGGGATATCACTATGCAATGGGTGGCCAATGATGGATTTTCATATGGAAATCTTTAAATGCGATTATCTCGTAAACTAAGCGTCTAATCGCAAAAAGGAGCTTAATTTGTGATCACTATAAAATACTAAGGAAATCCTATGAATTATATGGGGATATCACTATGCAATGGGTGGCCAATGATGGATTTTCATATGGAAATCTTTAAATGCGATTATCTCGTAAACTAAGCGTCTAATCGCAAAAAGGAGCTTAATTTGTGATCACTATAAAATACTAAGGAAATCCTATGAATTATATGGGGACATCACTATGCAATGGGTGGCCAATGATGGATTTTCATATGGAAATCTTTAAATGCGATTATCTCGTAAACTAAGCGTCTAATCGCAAAAAGGAGCTTAATTTGTGATCACTATAAAATACTTAAGAAATCCTATGAATTATATGGGGATATCACTATGCAATGGGTGGCCAATGATGGATTTTCATATGGAAATCTTTAAATGCGATTATCTCGTAAACTAAGCGTCTAATCGCAAAAAGGAGCTTAATTTGTGATCACTATAAAATACTTAAGAAATCCTATGAATTATGAATTTGTGATCACTATAAAATACTTAAGAAATCCTATGAATTATATGGGGATATCACTATGCAATGGGTGGCCAATGATGGATTTTCATATGGAAATCTTTATATGCGATTATCTCGTAAACTAAGCGTCTAATCGCAAAAAGGAGCTTAATTTGTGATCACTATAAAATATATGGGGATATCACTATGCAATGGGTGGCCAATGATGGATTTTCATATGGAAATCTTTAAATGCGATTATCTCGTAAACTAAACGTCTAATCGCAAACAGGAGCTTAATTTGTGATCACTATAAAATACTAAGGAAATCCTATGAATTATATGGGGACATCACTATGTAATGGGTGGCCAATGATGGATTTTCATATGGAAATCTTTAAATGCGATTATCTCGTAAACTAAGCGTCTAATCGCAAAAAGGAGCTTAATTTGTGATCACTATAAAATACTAAGGAAATCCTATGAATTATATGGGGATATCACTATGCAATGGGTGGCCAATGATGGATTTTCATATGGAAATCTTTAAATGCGATTATCTCGTAAACTAAGCGTCTAATCGCAAAAAGGAGCTTAATTTGTGATCACTATAAAATACTTAAGAAATCCTATGAATTATATGGGGATATCACTATGCAATGGGTGGCCAATGATGGATTTTCATATGGAAATCTTTAAATGCGATTATCTCGTAAACTAAGCGTCTAATCGCAAAAAGGAGCTTAATTTGTGATCACTATAAAATACTAAGGAAATCCTATGAATTATATGGGGATATCACTATGCAATGGGTGGCCAATGATGGATTTTCATATGGAAATCTTTAAATGCGATTATCTCGTAAACTAAGCGTCTAATCGCAAAAAGGAGCTTAATTTGTGATCACTATAAAATACTAAGGAAATCCTATGAATTATATGGGGATATCACTATGCAATGGGTGGCCAATGATGGATTTTCATATGGAAATCTTTAAATGCGATTATCTCGTAAACTAAGCGTCTAATCGCAAAAAGGAGCTTAATTTGTGATCACTATAAAATACTTAAGAAATCCTATGAATTATATGGGGATATCACTATGCAATGGGTGGCCAATGATGGATTTTCATATGGAAATCTTTAAATGCGATTATCTCGTAAACTAAGCGTCTAATCGCAAAAAGGAGCTTAATTTGTGATCACTATAAAATACTAAGGAAATCCTATGAATTATATGGGGATATCACTATGCAATGGGTGGCCAATGATGGATTTTCATATGGAAATCTTTAAATGCGATTATCTCGTAAACTAAGCGTCTAATCGCAAAAAGGAGCTTAATTTGTGATCACTATAAAATACTAAGGAAATCCTATGAATTATATGGGGATATCACTATGCAATGGGTAGCCAATGATGGATTTTCATATGGAAATCTTTAAATGCGATTATCTCGTAAACTAAGCGTCTAATCTTTAAATGCGATTATCTCGTAAACTAAGCGTCTAATCGCAAAAAGGAGCTTAATTTGTGATCACCTTAAAATACTTAAGAAATCCTATGAATTATATGGGGATATCACTATGCAATGGGTGGCCAATGATGGATTTTCATATGGAAATCTTTAAATGCGATTATCTCGTAAACTAAGCGTCTAATCGCAAAAAGGAGCTTAATTTGTGATCACTATAAAATACTTAAGAAATCCTATGAATTATATGGGGATATCACTATGCAATGGGTGGATTTTCATATGGAAATCTTTAAATGCGATTATCTCGTAAACTAAGCGTCTAATCGCAAAAAGGAGCTTAATTTGTGATCACTATAAAATACTTAAGAAATCCTATGAATTATATGGGGATATCACTATGCAATGGGTGGCCAATGATGGATTTTCATATGGAAATCTTTAAATGCGATTATCTCGTAAACTAAGCGTCTAATCGCAAAAAGGAGCTTAATTTGTGATCACTATAAAATACTTAAGAAATCCTATGAATTATATGGGGATATCACTATGCAATGGGTGGATTTTCATATGGAAATCTTTAAATGCGATTATCTCGTAAACTAAGCGTCTAATCGCAAAAAGGAGCTTAATTTGTGATCACTATAAAATACTAAGGAAATCCTATGAATTATATGGGGATATCACTATGCAATGGGTAGCCAATGATGGATTTTCATATGGAAATCTTTAAATGCGATTATCTCGTAAACTAAGCGTCTAATCGCAAAAAGGAGCTTAATTTGTGATCACTATAAAATACTAAGGAAATCCTATGAATTATATGGGGATATCACTATGCAATGGGTGGCCAATGATGGATTTTCATATGGAAATCTTTAAATGCGATTATCTCGTAAACTAAGCGTCTAATCGCAAAAAGGAGCTTAATTTGTGATCACTATAAAATACTTAAGAAATCCTAGGAATTATATGGGGATATCACTATGCAATGGGTGGCCAATGATGGATTTTCATATGGAAATCTTTAAATGCGATTATCTCGTAAACTAAGCGTCTAATCGCAAAAAGGAGCTTAATTTGTGATCACTATAAAATACTTAAGAAATCCTATGAATTATATGGGGATATCACTATGCAATGGGTGGCCAATGATGGATTTTCATATGGAAATCTTTATATGCGATTATCTCGTAAACTAAGCGTCTAATCGCAAAAAGGAGCTTAATTTGTGATCACTATAAAATATATGGGGATATCACTATGCAATGGGTGGCCAATGATGGATTTTCATATGGAAATCTTTAAATGCGATTATCTCGTAAACTAAACGTCTAATCGCAAACAGGAGCTTAATTTGTGATCACTATAAAATACTAAGGAAATCCTATGAATTATATGGGGACATCACTATGCAATGGGTGGCCAATGATGGATTTTCATATGGAAATCTTTAAATGCGATTATCTCGTAAACTAAGCGTTTAATCGCAAAAAGGAGCTTAATTTGTGATCACTATAAAATACTACGGAAATCCTATGAATTATATGGAGATATCACTATGCAATGGGTGGCCAATGATGGATTTTCATATGGAAATCTTTAAATGCGATTATCTCGTAAACTAAGCGTCTAATCGCAAAAAGGAGCTTAATTTGTGATCACTATAAAATACTTAAGAAATCCTATGAATTATATGGGGATATCACTATGCAATGGGTGGCCAATGATTGATTTTCATATGGAAATCTTTAAATGCGATTATCTCGTAAACTAAGCGTCTAATCGCAAAAAGGAGCTTAATTTGTGATCACTATAAAATACTTAAGAAATCCTATGAATTATATGGGGATATCACTATGCAATGGGTGGCCAATGATGGATTTTCATATGGAAATCTTTATTATCTCGTAAACTAAGCGTCTAATCGCAAAAAGGAGCTTAATTTGTGATCACTATAAAATATATGGGGATATCACTATGCAATGGGTGGCCAATGATGGATTTTCATATGGAAATCTTTAAATGCGATTATCTCGTAAACTAAACGTCTAATCGCAAAAAGGAGCTTAATTTGTGATCACTATAAAATATATGGGGATATCACTATGCAATGGGTGGCCAATGATGGATTTTCATATGGAAATCTTTAAATGCGATTATCTCGTAAACTAAACGTCTAATCGCAAACAGGAGCTTAATTTGTGATCACTATAAAATACTAAGGAAATCCTATGAATTATATGGGGACATCACTATGCAATGGGTGGCCAATGATGGATTTTCATATGGAAATCTTTAAATGCGATTATCTCGTAAACTAAGCGTCTAATCGCAAAAAGGAGCTTAATTTGTGATCACTATAAAATACTAAGGAAATCCTATGAATTATATGGGGATATCACTATGCAATGGGTGGCCAATGATGGATTTTCATATGGAAATCTTTAAATGCGATTATCTCGTAAACTAAGCGTCTAATCGCAAAAAGGAGCTTAATTTGTGATCACTATAAAATACTTAAGAAATCCTATGAATTATATGGGGATATCACTATGCAATGGGTGGCCAATGATGGATTTTCATATGGAAATCTTTAAATGCGATTATCTCGTAAACTAAGCGTCTAATCGCAAAAAGGAGCTTAATTTGTGATCACTATAAAATACTAAGGAAATCCTATGAATTATATGGGGATATCACTATGCAATGGGTGGCCAATGATGGATTTTCATATGGAAATCTTTAAATGCGATTATCTCGTAAACTAAGCGTCTAATCGCAAAAAGGAGCTTAATTTGTGATCACTATAAAATACTTAAGAAATCCTATGAATTATATGGGGATATCACTATGCAATGGGTGGCCAATGATGGATTTTCATATGGAAATCTTTAAATGCGATTATCTCGTAAACTAAGCGTCTAATCGCAAAAAGGAGCTTAATTTGTGATCACTATAAAATACTAAGGAAATCCTATGAATTATATGGGGATATCACTATGCAATGGGTGGCCAATGATGGATTTTCATATGGAAATCTTTAAATGCGATTATCTCGTAAACTAAGCGTCTAATCGCAAAAAGGAGCTTAATTTGTGATCACTATAAAATACTAAGGAAATCCTATGAATTATATGGGGATATCACTATGCAATGGGTGGCCAATGATGGATTTTCATATGGAAATCTTTAAATGCGATTATCTCGTAAACTAAGCGTCTAATCGCAAAAAGGAGCTTAATTTGTGATCACTATAAAATACTTAAGAAATCCTATGAATTATATGGGGATATCACTATGCAATGGGTGGCCAATGATGGATTTTCATATGGAAATCTTTAAATGCGATTATCTCGTAAACTAAGCGTCTAATCGCAAAAAGGAGCTTAATTTGTGATCACTATAAAATACTTAAGAAATCCTATGAATTATATGGGGATATCACTATGCAATGGGTGGCCAATGATGGATTTTCATATGGAAATCTTTAAATGCGATTATCTCGTAAACTAAGCGTCTAATCGCAAAAAGGAGCTTAATTTGTGATCACTATAAAATACTAAGGAAATCCTATGAATTATATGGGGATATCACTATGCAATGGGTGGCCAATGATGGATTTTCATATGGAAATCTTTAAATGCGATTATCTCGTAAACTAAGCGTCTAATCGCAAAAAGGAGCTTAATTTGTGATCACTATAAAATACTAAGGAAATCCTATGAATTATATGGGGATATCACTATGCAATGGGTGGCCAATGATGGATTTTCATATGGAAATCTTTAAATGCGATTATCTCGTAAACTAAGCGTCTAATCGCAAAAAGGAGCTTAATTTGTGATCACTATAAAATACTTAAGAAATCCTATGAATTATATGGGGATATCACTATGCAATGGGTGGCCAATGATGGATTTTCATATGGAAATCTTTAAATGCGATTATCTCGTAAACTAAGCGTCTAATCGCAAAAAGGAGCTTAATTTGTGATCACTATAAAATACTAAGGAAATCCTATGAATTATATGGGGATATCACTATGCAATGGGTGGCCAATGATGGATTTTCATATGGAAATCTTTAAATGCGATTATCTCGTAAACTAAGCGTCTAATCGCAAAAAGGAGCTTAATTTGTGATCACTATAAAATACTAAGGAAATCCTATGAATTATATGGGGATATCACTATGCAATGGGTGGCCAATGATGGATTTTCATATGGAAATCTTTAAATGCGATTATCTCGTAAACTAAGCGTCTAATCGCAAAAAGGAGCTTAATTTGTGATCACTATAAAATACTAAGGAAATCCTATGAATTATATGGGGATATCACTATGCAATGGGTGGCCAATGATGGATTTTCATATGGAAATCTTTAAATGCGATTATCTCGTAAACTAAGCGTCTAATCGCAAAAAGGAGCTTAATTTGTGATCACTATAAAATACTTAAGAAATCCTATGAATTATATGGGGATATCACTATGCAATGGGTGGCCAATGATGGATTTTCATATGGAAATCTTTAAATGCGATTATCTCGTAAACTAAGCGTCTAATCGCAAAAAGGAGCTTAATTTGTGATCACTATAAAATACTAAGGAAATCCTATGAATTATATGGGGATATCACTATGCAATGGGTGGCCAATGATGGATTTTCATATGGAAATCTTTAAATGCGATTATCTCGTAAACTAAGCGTCTAATCGCAAAAAGGAGCTTAATTTGTGATCACTATAAAATACTTAAGAAATCCTATGAATTATATGGGGATATCACTATGCAATGGGTGGCCAATGATGGATTTTCATATGGAAATCTTTAAATGCGATTATCTCGTAAACTAAGCGTCTAATCGCAAAAAGGAGCTTAATTTGTGATCACTATAAAATACTTAAGAAATCCTATGAATTATATGGGGATATCACTATGCAATGGGTGGCCAATGATGGATTTTCATATGGAAATCTTTAAATGCGATTATCTCGTAAACTAAGCGTCTAATCGCAAAAAGGAGCTTAATTTGTGATCACTATAAAATACTTAAGAAATCCTATGAATTATATGGGGATATCACTATGCAATGGGTGGCCAATGATGGATTTTCATATGGAAATCTTTAAATGCGATTATCTCGTAAACTAAGCGTCTAATCGCAAAAAGGAGCTTAATTTGTGATCACTATAAAATACTTAAGAAATCCTATGAATTATATGGGGATATCACTATGCAATGGGTGGCCAATGATGGATTTTCATATGGAAATCTTTAAATGCGATTATCTCGTAAACTAAGCGTCTAATCGCAAAAAGGAGCTTAATTTGTGATCACTATAAAATACTAAGGAAATCCTATGAATTATATGGGGATATCACTATGCAATGGGTGGCCAATGATGGATTTTCATATGGAAATCTTTAAATGCGATTATCTCGTAAACTAAGCGTCTAATCGCAAAAAGGAGCTTAATTTGTGATCACTATAAAATACTTAAGAAATCCTATGAATTATATGGGGATATCACTATGCAATGGGTGGCCAATGATGGATTTTCATATGGAAATCTTTAAATGCGATTATCTCGTAAACTAAGCGTCTAATCGCAAAAAGGAGCTTAATTTGTGATCACTATAAAATACTAAGGAAATCCTATGAATTATATGGGGATATCACTATGCAATGGGTGGCCAATGATGGATTTTCATATGGAAATCTTTAAATGCGATTATCTCGTAAACTAAGCGTCTAATCGCAAAAAGGAGCTTAATTTGTGATCACTATAAAATACTAAGGAAATCCTATGAATTATATGGGGATATCACTATGCAATGGGTGGCCAATGATGGATTTTCATATGGAAATCTTTAAATGCGATTATCTCGTAAACTAAGCGTCTAATCGCAAAAAGGAGCTTAATTTGTGATCACTATAAAATACTAAGAAATCCTATGAATTATATGGGGATATCACTATGCAATGGGTGGCCAATGATGGATTTTCATATGGAAATCTTTAAATGCGATTATCTCGTAAACTAAGCGTCTAATCGCAAAAAGGAGCTTAATTTGTGATCACTATAAAATACTAAGGAAATCCTATGAATTATATGGGGATATCACTATGCAATGGGTGGCCAATGATGGATTTTCATATGGAAATCTTTAAATGCGATTATCTCGTAAACTAAGCGTCTAATCGCAAAAAGGAGCTTAATTTGTGATCACTATAAAATACTTAAGAAATCCTATGAATTATATGGGGATATCACTATGCAATGGGTGGCCAATGATGGATTTTCACATGGAAATCTTTAAATGCGATTATCTCGTAAACTAAGCGTCTAATCGCAAAAAGGAGCTTAATTTGTGATCACTATAAAATACTAAGGAAATCCTATGAATTATATGGGGATATCACTATGCAATGGGTGGCCAATGATGGATTTTCATATGGAAATCTTTAAATGCGATTATCTCGTAAACTAAGCGTCTAATCGCAAAAAGGAGCTTAATTTGTGATCACTATAAAATACTAAGGAAATCCTATGAATTATATGGGGATATCACTATGCAATGGGTGGCCAATGATGGATTTTCATATGGAAATCTTTAAATGCGATTATCTCGTAAACTAAGCGTCTAATCGCAAAAAGGAGCTTAATTTGTGATCACTATAAAATACTAAGGAAATCCTATGAATTATATGGGGATATCACTATGCAATGGGTGGCCAATGATGGATTTTCATATGGAAATCTTTAAATGCGATTATCTCGTAAACTAAGCGTCTAATCGCAAAAAGGAGCTTAATTTGTGATCACTATAAAATACTAAGGAAATCCTATGAATTATATGGGGATATCACTATGCAATGGGTGGCCAATGATGGATTTTCATATGGAAATCTTTAAATGCGATTATCTCGTAAACTAAGCGTCTAATCGCAAAAAGGAGCTTAATTTGTGATCACTATAAAATACTAAGGAAATCCTATGAATTATATGGGGATATCACTATGCAATGGGTGGCCAATGATGGATTTTCATATGGAAATCTTTAAATGCGATTATCTCGTAAACTAAGCGTCTAATCGCAAAAAGGAGCTTAATTTGTGATCACTATAAAATACTTAAGAAATCCTATGAATTATATGGGGATATCACTATGCAATGGGTGGCCAATGATGGATTTTCATATGGAAATCTTTAAATGCGATTATCTCGTAAACTAAGCGTCTAATCGCAAAAAGGAGCTTAATTTGTGATCACTATAAAATACTTAAGAAATCCCTATGAATTATATGGGGATATCACTATGCAATGGGTGGCCAATGATGGATTTTCATATGGAAATCTTTAAATGCGATTATCTCGGAAACTAAGCGTCTAATCGCAAAAAGGAGCTTAATTTGTGATCACTATAAAATACTTAAGAAATCCTATGAATTATATGGGGATATCACTATGCAATGGGTGGCCAATGATGGATTTTCATATGGAAATCTTTAAATGCGATTATCTCG